>OZ007598.1:32970653-34178795 GCA_963931845.1 Maratus michaelseni
GGACTTTGTTAAAAAAAATATATATATAAGGACTTTCTAAAGTTTATAAAAAACAGTATATATGCTTACTCGCATTTAAATTTAATCACAAGGTTGAAATTTTGCATAATAAAACATAATTACCCTTTCTAATTAGTTTTTTTAATGATTTACAAAATGAAAATAAATACAAAAAATATATAAAACAAACATTTTATTAGTTGGCTATCGATTGTTTTTAGCATCAATTTCTTTGAACAGGGAGGAAATTACCTCATTTTTTTCTTTAGCAGATTTCCTACAATTGTTTGATTTGATAAATAATTCAATTCAATGTCTTTAGTTGTTTTAGCTTTATTGGCTAATTCATTGGCGATACTTTCCAACTGCAATACCTCTTTTTCAAGACACCATATTTTTTTATTTATAAAACTAATTTTGAGCTGCCATACTTGGCAGATTATGAATGTTTGGAGATTTTTAAAAAAATATTTTACGAACTCGCGTTAAATATTCAGCTCACGTTAAAAAATAAGGACTTTCAATAAAAAATAAGGACTTTAAGGATCCTTATTAAGGACTATCAAAATGTAAGGAGTTTTTAAGGACTTTTAAGGTCCGTAATAACCCTGTATTAGGAAATTCACCACGTGTACGCTCTTCTTGATATCTAATTTAAAAAAAAAAAAAAAAAAAAAACGAGCGCAATATAAGAAATAGAGGTGGTAAGTACAGAAGATTTTAATAAAAAATATTGATAACTTACCTTCACTTGTTACTTGATTTAATAATTAATCCGCTGTTGAAGACAAGCTAATAGCACATTTCCTTCACATACACCACAAATTGACAACAAAAACACGTGCTGATAAATATACAACAAACTTGCATACCACGTTTTTCTTCTACGGAGGATTTATTGAAGAAATTCCAATGTATCGTATGTGCTGCCATCTATTTGTCACTCATAAAATTAATATTTTACCACTAAACTGTTAATAATTACTATGTAACTATGACATAATTTTTCGGATATTTGTCATTGATCTATCGAAGGTTTTCCCCTAGTTAATAAATACTTTAAGAATAATTTTGTTCTGTTCATCTTAAGTGAAATTCAAAGTTTATATTATCATAGGCGTACAGTTTTGAAAATTATTAGTAAGGCTCAACTCTTTTTTACATAAATATGTGTATGTGAGTGCAAAAAAGATCGATTACCAATTTAATATTACCTTTTTACTCCCGTTTAAAGAAATTAAACAGAATCGTATATTGATAAATAATCACAAGTTAAATAAAGCATTAAGACAGTATAAAAATTCGAATGTACAGACCCGTTTATAAAATGATACTCGCTGATATTCGCGAATCGTTTATAATAAAATCACAACAAAAATTGACTTTTAGTAGCGTCTTTTTTTTTTTTTTTTTTTTTTTTTTTTTTTTTTTTTCATTTTTTATATAAAAAGTTCGAACGTTGAACATTTTATTCTAATTTAAAAAAAAAAAAAAAAGAACAAAGTTAAAAAGTTTTCCTAATGTCATTTATCCCTATAACGAAAGTAAAATGGGTAAAAAATGGAACATTTAAAAGTTCTATAAAATACTAGAAAGTAAAAATCTAAACTTTCTTTTATATTAAAAGGGGGAGGGGGTGGGAGGTACTCGAGCCGCACAAGCCCATACGACTCTACACCTATGGGTATTATACTACGCAGAGGGTACGCGTACGCAGAGGGTTAAGGAGCACCCCCACCCCCTTCCCCTTCAATAAATGTTCGAAAAGGAGATTTTCCTTTTATTTTCCTTTATTTTTTTTTTTTTTTTCCACTAAGAAATGTATGAAAATTGTTTCTGATTTTCATAGAACTGATTATTTTATTATTGCAATCCTATTGCATGATAATGTTGCTTAAAAGGTTTATCTTATATTTTATTACAAGTATTAACAGTTTTTAGCAGCCAAAGGTACTATTTTTCTTGTCCACCCCTACCCCTTAATGGAAATCCTGATTACGTTTTATGTCCATGACTACGCTATATGTATTACTGATTTAGTAATATTAAATATTACTAAATACTATAAAATAATTAATTAAGCTGTTTCAGCCCTTAAACAAGGTTTCTAAATAATATTATATATAATATTAAATAACCAAATAGTATTATATATTATGATTATACATAAAATATTTTTTTTAAATAAAAAAAAAAAAAATGCTAATTCTAATAATAGAGTTATTGTGGGCGCAGGGTTGCAAATATTTCTTTCTTTCTTTCTTCTTCCTCTTCTTAGTTCTTCTCTTCTTCCTCTTCTTCGTTCAGGGTGGGGAGTGCCATTCTGCAAATCACGTGGTAACTTGCTTCTTTTGTGCAGAATTTGTTCTGCTCAACAATTTCTAAATCGCAGTGGCAAATCTCAGCTGCAGTGTATAGGGCAGTTGCAATCAGCTGATCAACCATTGTATTCACTTGGAGGTAAGGGTAATTCCACCAATCAGAACTGCCTTGTTCAAGTGGCCTTCAGCAAATAACTAATTAGGAGGATCACAAACAATACATTTTTAAGGATTGATTCATTTGGTTAAGCTAGGAACTTAATTTGAAATTTGGCTTAGACTAATATTCGGAAATTCTGGTAACTGCTTTCTAGAAATATGCCTTGAAGCTTAAATGTAATTAACCCTTGCCCTCCTGCATTCCCGAAAATATAAAAAAAAAAAAATCTGTTAAAGTTTTCTGTATTAACAATCTCCATCATAATAATAAATGTCATGTAAAAAAAAAAAATAAATAAATAAATAAATAAAAAAAAAATAAACCCGACTAATTGTCATGAAGAAAAATGTGCAGGAAAATATTTCAAACAGTGTGACGTATGTGTAATTTGCCATGTACAGGTGGCGCGACATTCGCATGGCTCCTCTACGCTGATAACTTCAATCCATATTGACACTATTTAGTTAGAAATCCTTATTTATGCATCGCTACTCTGGTTTATTTAATTACTTCTGTGAAGAATCGATGCAACCAACCAGTGAACCAACCAACCCAAGAGAATAAAAGCGTATTTTTAATGAGAGTTCTTTGTGCATTTTAATTAATATTTCAGAAAGTAATTAAAATATTAAAATTCTGACGCTCAGGTATATCAGGAGAGGGTTTGGACTACCTAAATCTAAATTTACAGACTTCTAGGTGCGCTAAATTTTCCTAGCCATCGCCAACAGACACACAGACACACAGAGCGAAACTTTCTTTTATTAGTATAGATATCCCAGCAGACGCGATATAAAGAGGGGTCACTTGGTTATTTAATCCGTGTCTTCAATTTCTAGTGTAAATTGAACACTGACAAAAATTGAAACTAACGAAGTAGTCACTACTTTTGAAAAGTAGTTTGTAGTCGCTACTTTTTAAAACAAGTAGTTGTAGTTTCTACATTTTCGACAAAGTAGTTGTAGTTGTGGTTTGCTACAATAAAAAATTAGTTTTTCCGACCCCTGACTATTGTCTTTGGAGTGCAGGTTGCATAGTCTAAATCGAAATATTTTTACCACTAAACCGAGGAAGTTTTTCTCCAAGTTTTTCTCTCTAAATTTTATATCAATAAATCACCATCGATATCGCTGCCGTAAATGAATTTTTTGTGACCGCGGTCTTTCTCGGTTAATATTAAGAAAACTATTGCGTATAAAAATATGAAAATTGGTAGTTTTATAAATACACTGTAACAGTTAGTTTTTAGACGGAATTTTAAGAGCTTTTTAAAGTTGAAGTCGATCAAAATAATCCGCTAAAAAAGTTGTATAGGATGGATCAAAAACAATGCATAGCAATTTAATCATCTTTTGCAGAGACATACTTGATAAGCATGCGATGTGCAGTGTAATATATATATATATATATCACAACGAACCTATACACAAAGTTTGAAGCAAATCGGATAATTCTGCATTAAAAAACTAATCAGGGAAGCGCCTTATCTCAATGAACTTATATACAAAAATTTGAATCAAATCTGATAATTCTTCATGAAAAAACCATTTACCTAAATTAAGGGGGGGGGGGTGGATTTTGTTACAGCAGTCTGAATATGCTAGAAAATATTTCATAATCTATGCTTGACGGATTATTAGTCGTTGTTGTTTTAATCTAAACTTAATTGCTTTACATACTGTTCTATAAGCAGGTCTATAAGCAGGATCAATTTGAAAATCATCAATCTCTAAATCAAAATATGTGGTTTATCTTTCGGTAATGTCCATGAATAGATATTAGTGTCTGGTAAACCACAACCTTTTTAACACTTTCCAACCCAGTTGAAAAGTGTTTATGACTGCCGTATGGCCGTCTGTCCGTGCTCTAACTCGTGTAAATATGCTCGGATTGCTCTGCTATTTTTATATGTTATTGTCGTTACCTATAGCATGTTCCCTATTTCAACGGAAGTGTGTAGCACTTATAGTTTTTTTTACAGGAACACTCAAAAGAATTCGTTACATTACGATCTATGAGGAAAAATCATTTGCGGTTTATTTTAATCATGTTACGCAATTTCAAACACATTGTAATTGATATATATCACTAAGGTGCATTACAAGAAGCTTAATATGAATAGGGTGTGCATAGCACTTATAGTTACTGTCAGGTTTCTCTCACAGGTGCAAGAGTTGAAAGCTATTCTTAAGGGATTAGCGTATTGTATCTGTATCTATTGTGTATCGTTAGAGTCTGGTTTAAGAAAAATCTTAATCCGGAGGGTGGCGACTTGGACATAATGAAAGAGGTATTTCCATTGCAATGTGGTCTTTGATAGATAAGAAAGAGAGTGCACTCTTTTATTTAGGAAGACTTATCAGTCAAGAGGGAGGAACGGTTGTCAAGCGACCCTTGGAAATAAAACAGCAGCCCCGTAGAGAGAGAGCGGGTGCGCTGGGGAATGAGCAGAGGTGAAGTTAGTTCGAACGGGGTAGTGAAGGAGTAAGGTCGTTGAGAGTTGACAATCTGAGCCACGTGTGTTTAACGGTTTCTCTAGAAAGAAAGAGAGAGCGGGTGTGAGATGAATAGAAATCTCAGTGCAGAATGAAATGACGTAGTCTAACGGTATACGTAGAGCGTTTTCTGTAATTGTTTTGATTTAGTGTTAAACCGAATAATTTACATCCGAGTTTAAATATTGTTAATAAATTGTTACTTTAACTTTAATTGAAAGAGTTAGGTTTTTCTTGAATATACATCAAGTATCGTGCCCGATATCACGTATTCATATCGGTGGTGGCAGCATATCAAACGACCGGATTTATTTCGAAGTTGTGTGGACGGAGAAGTGGAATCCGACAATGTTGGCAGCGACGGGATCTGAATCACCGAAGACCAGTGCCAGTTAGCCGTGTTACAGAGAGTTTGTGCCGGATCGCCCAGCGGAAGTGTTCGTGCCCTATCGTCGTAGACTAGTGCCAGATAGCTGTGTTACAGAGAGTTTGTGCCGGATCGCCCAGCGGAAATGTTTGTGCCCTATCGTCGTAGACCACCAGTGCCAGTTAGCCGTGTTACAGTCAGTTTATGCCGGATCGTCTAGCGGAAGTGTGTGTGCCCTATCATCTTAGACCAGTGCCAGCTAGCCTTGTTACAGAGTGCCTTGCCGGATCGTCCAGCGGAAGTGTTGGTGCTGTGGGTAGTGTTTGTGTGTAGTGTTTGTGAACACAGTGATTCAAGTTACAGTGATTGTTGCCCGAGAGTGCAAGATTTACCCTGTGGAAAAGTGAGCAGATAATTGCTCCAGCGAATGAAGTACGAGGTAAGGTGTTTTGATCATTTTACTCTACTGACATTCTCGAACCTACTTTTTTTTTATTGTGAATAATTGATGGTAATTTGGGTTAATGTTGTGGTTAATTTATGATAATTTATGTGCAATATAATAATTGGTCTAAATCAAATGAGATATTAACAACCATTTTACACTATTGTTTTAAGAAAAGGATCTTATATTAATTACTAGAAGTGATTTTCTAATTGTTTTAAACGGATAAGATTAATGATTAAAATTAATGCATTGTGTTAAAAGTTGGAAGGAATAATTGAAATTTCTTAAATTTAAATTATTATTAAAGTAATATTTAAATTAAGTGATATTGTTTGTTTTAAGTTTGAAATATTGATAGTAAATGAGGAAAGCAAATTTGTGTAGAATTTAAATTAAATTGAAATAACCTTCAAGGAAGAGCTGAAGGCCCAGAAAAAAAAGTGCTGTGATTTACTTTTTAATGTGAGAACTAATTTTGAAATTGAAATATTTTATTGAGATTAAATTAAGGAATTTATGTGTATTTCATGCAAATTTTTGTTAGATGGATATCTTTATGTAGTGATTGGCATCAGTGTTTTATTCAAATTGCAACGTATCAGTATTATTGTGCAAATTGTATTTTATTATTTATGATAAATTTAAAATCTGTATTGCATGCTAATCAAATTGAAATTATTGTTACTTGGTTATTGGAAGCAAATTGTGGGGTAACGTTGTTTAAGGAAAGTTATCAATTATTATTATTTATTTTAAATATGTTAAATAGTATAATATGTGGAGGTAACTTATGAGGGTAGGATTTGAGGAAATATTAATTTAATATTGTGCTTAAGTATTATTGTAGGGTGGTAATAATTATCAGTAGAAAGTATGGCTTTCTTACTAAAATTAAAAAGGGTGGATCTTCAGGCGATATGTAGGCGATATGTGAAGAGTTAGGGATTGAAGTCTCGGAAGATGATACCAGGTTTAAGCTTAAGAAAAAGATAGTGGAGAGCGACGAATATGAAGAGGGGGCCGTTATGGAATTATCTAACACTATTTTTACGGAGCGATTAGAAAACTTAGAAAGGGAGGAAAAGTTACAACGAGAAAAGTTAGAAAGGGAGGAAAAGTTACAACGAGAAAGGTTAGAAAGGGAGGAAAATTTAAAGTTACAACGAGAAAAGTTAGATAGAGAAGAAAGGTCTGAAAAATTGAGATTGGAACATGAGTTAGAGTTGGAAAGGATAAAAATTCAGAGTTCGGCAAATAACTCTAATGGGACTAGAGAATCTAATCATGAGAGTAGCCTAGCCCTCTAAGCGTGTAGAACGTAATATTCCGTTCACTAATCTCCAGGTTTCACTGCAATATATGCAATGTTTAAGATAATATAACTCTATAGATTTATTGAATTTTCAAAACATTAAAGAATGATTAATACTCTCAAGGGTTACATTCATATTTGTAATTAAGTTTTATTTATAATGCTGAAAAAATCATATTTTTTTAGCATTTAAAACAAAATGCAGTGAAAACAACATTACAATTTTACCCTTTTTCAAAACGCTCAGAGGGCTAGAGAAATTGATTAAAAGTGTTAAAACTTTGTCTATCAAAGTTCCGGAAGAGACTGAGGGATGGAATCTCTTTTTTAGCAGTTTAGAACGGGCATTCCAAACAAAAAATGTACCGGAAACCCAGCAGGCCGAAATTCTGCTAAATATGTTAGGGGATAAGGCCGATAACTTGCTAATATACACTACTAGGGAACAAATTGAGAGTTATGAGAAATTAAAGGAATTAGTTCTAAGGGAACATGAGCCGACACCGAAGGCGTGTTTGGAAAACTTTAAGAAGGCTAGAAGGAATCAAAATGAAACTCATGTATTATTTGCATCGCGTTTAATAGCAACGTGGGAAAATTACTGTAAGATTAGAGGTGCAGATACGTATGAGAAGGTTAATCAGTTAATTGTGTCGGATAAGTTGTTAAATACATTAGATGAGGAAACCGCGACGCATATTGGATTAACGCAGCAAAATAATTGGTTAGAAGTTTCTAAGATTGCTAGGGAATGTGATAATTTCTTTGATGCTAAACAAAAATCTTATGCGGTAACTTATAAGGGTTATAAAGGTAAAGAAAGGTATGTTAATAATGAAGATTCTAGAAGGGCAAAAGATGAGGGATTTAGTAGTAATTGGAGACAAAATTGGAATAATGAGGTTAGTCCATTTTTGGGTAGAAAACCGGAATATAAGAAGCCTAACGATGCGATGCCTACCTGCTTCAAGTGTGGTTTACGAGGATATGTTCAGCGATTTTGTACAAAAGGAAATATTGAGGGAAGTAATCAAATTAATAACCGACAAGAACCAAGGGCTAGTATCAATAATGTCTCAGTGCGAGGAATTGAAGAATTACCAAGGGGAGCGAGTACGGCAAGAATCGGAGCAAAAGGGAATTGGAGAACTAAAGTTATTGGAGAGAAGTTAAATAAGCTTGAGAAAGTGGAAGTTAGTGTAAATGGGAAGATAACAAAAGGATTAGTGGATTCTGGTTGCGAAATTAGCGTCGTTCATAAAGATTTAGTACCAGCAGAGAAACTAAGAGGGGCTGGTAGTATCTATTTACAAGGGATATTTGGTAAGGCAGTCAAATCGCCGTTAATTCAATTACCTTTAGCTATTCCAAAACGCGGTCAAACTAATGTAATTCATCAGGATGTACTTTGCGCGATAATTGATAATAGCAAGGAACAGGTAATTTTACATCCTGACGTGGCTAATGGATTGTCAGGGTTAAACAACGAGAAATCATTAAGAGAATCGGTAGAAAGGGAATGTAAGGAAGATAGTAGGAATAAAGTGAAAGAAGGGGAAAGGATTAGAAATGGTAATAATAATCGTTATGTCGTAGACGCGAGATCGGAAAATTTACAAAGTCAGGAGAAGAAAAAAGCCGAGGTAGAGAAAAGTAAGATTAATCAAGTTACGGAAAGTAGTTTAAATGTATTTCAGGTATCCCAAATGAGTTGTAAAGATTTAGAGAAAGCTTGGGAATTGGCTGAAAATGAGAAAGGGTCTTACTATGTTGTAAATGGGTTATTGTATCATAAAGAGAAATTAGTAGATGAAACTGTAGCTCAATTAGTATTACCTAAAGTTAGAAGGGAGGAAATTCTAAAACTAGCGCATACCTCCTTATATGGAGAACATCACGCAGTTAAGAAAATGTTAGAAAGAATCAAGCATTCATTTTATTGTGAAAATATGGCGAGGGAAGCTAAAATATATAGCGAATCATGTGTAGAATGTCGATTAACGAGGGAAATGAATGTGAGTAATAAGGAGAAAGAGGAAATATGTCGACCTGCAGTTATAGTTGAGTTAGGGGACGGGAGTAATAAACTGGTGTATCAAGATGAAATGAGAGCATTTATGGCTAAAAATAAAGTATTCGATATTGTCTTGGATAGTGACGGGGAGTTTGAAGACTGTAGGAAAGATCTGTTGTTAGACCGAGAACAACCGGAAAATAAAGACAGGAAGGGATTTGAGATAAAAGGGTTAACAAATATTCAAGTTGGGGACATAAAATCAATCTTAAGGAAAAATAAGGAATTATTTATGGGTCCTATCGAACTGGTAGAAATGGAGAAAAATCGGATTGGTCGTAAACCGGAGAGGGGTAAGATAAGGCAGAAATTGTACAATGTCTTTATTACGTACAAAGAGGACTTGGACAGGCAAGTGCCTGATTGGTTAGAGAAAGATTTAATTGGGACATCAGAGGCAGAAGTTAGCCATTCAAGCGGGTGCATTGCGGAAAGGGATGTACCAATTAAGTTAACGAGATAGCACTGTAAGGAAAAAGTTCCGCCTCCAGCAATATCAGCCTGAGGACTGACATTGAAATGACATAATACTAGTGTAACTTTATTTTTTTGTGTATTTATAATTGCATTTGCATCTTGTGTTTATAACAGTGTATTAGCATATTGTGTAATTTTTTTTTTTTGGTATTTCTCACATTAGTATATGGTTCATTAGAGATGTCAGTAGTTAAATTTTCAGACACCTTGAAATATTTATGTAATTGTAGTAATGAAGAAACCTATCAAGGAACTGTTGAACTCTTCTCAGACATTACATAGTTTGAGGAAAATTAGCCCCTAAAAGGCATATTTTCCGCTAAGGTGGGGGGTGTCAGGTTTCTCTCACAGGTGCAAGAGTTGACAGCTATTCTTAAGGGATTAGCGTATTGTATCTGTATCTATTGTGTACCGTTAGAGTCTGGTTTAAGAAAAATCTTAATCCGGAGGGTGGCGACTTGGACATAATGAAAGAGGTATTTCCATTGCAATGTGGTCCTTAATAGATAAGAAAGAGAGTGCACTCTTTTATTTAGGAAGACAGATCAGTCAAGAGGGAGGAACGGTTGTCAAGCGACCCTTCGAAATAAAACAGCAGCCCCGTAGAGAGAGAGAGCGGGTGCGCTGGGGAATGAGCAGAGGTGAATTTAGTTCGAACGGGGTAGTGAAGGAGTAAGGTCGTTGAGAGTTGACGATCTGAGCCACGTGTGTTTAACGGTATCTCTAGAAAGAAAGAGAGAGTGGGTGTGAGATGAATAGAAATCTCAGTACAGAATGAAATGACGTAGTCTAACGGTATACGTAGAGCGTTTTCTGTAATTGTTTTGATTTAGTGTTAAACCGGATAATTTACATCCGAGTTTAAGTGTAAATATTGTTAATAAATTGTTACTTTAACTTTAATTGAAAGAGTTAGGTTTTTCTTGAATATACATCAAGTGTCGTGCCCGATATCACGTTTTCATATCGGTGGTGGCAGCATATCCAAAGACCGGATTTATTTGGAAGTTGTGTGGACGGAGAAGTGGAATCCGACAATGTTGGCAGCGACGGGATCTGAATCACCGAAGACCAGTGCCAGTTAGCCGTGTTACAGAGAGTTTGTGCCGGATCGCCCAGCGGAAGTGTTCGTGACCTATCGTCGTAGACTAGTGCCAGATAGCTGTGTTACAGAGAGTTTGTGCCGGATCGCCCAGCGGAAGTGTTTGTGCCCTATCGTCGTAGACCACAAGTGCCAGTTAGCCGTGTTACAGTCAGTTTATGCCGGATCGTCTAGCGGAAGTGTGTGTGCCCTATCATCGTAGACCAGTGCCAGCTGGCCTTGTTACAGAGTGCCTTGCCGGATCGTCCAGCGGAAGTGTTGGTGCTGTGGGTAGTGTTAGTTCCAGTGTTTGTGTGTAGTGTTTGTGGACACAGTGATTCAAGTTACAGTGATTGTTGCCCGAGAGTGCAAGATTTACCCTGTGGAAAAGTGAGCAGATAATTGCTCCAGCGAATGAAGCACGAGGTAAGGGGTTTTGATCATTTTACTCTACTGACATTCTCGAACCTACTTTTTTTATTTTATTGTGTATAATTGATGCTAATTTGGGTTAATGTTGTGGTTAATTTATGATAATTTATGTGCAATATAATAATTGGTCTAAATCAAATGAGATATTAACAACCATTTTACACTATTGTTTTAAGAAAAGGATCTTATATTAATTACTAGAAGTGATTTTGCAATTGTTTTAAACGGATAAGATTAATGATTAAAATTAATGCATTGTGATAATAGTTGGAAGGAATAATTGAAATTTCTTAAATTTAAATTATTATTAAAGTAATATTTAAATTAAGTGATATTGTTTGTTTTAAGTTTGAAATATTGATAGTAAATGAGGAAAACAAATTTGTGTAGAATTTAAATTAAATTGAAATAACCTTCAAGGAAGAGCTGAAGGCCCAGAAAAAAAAAAGTGCTGTGATTTACTTTTTAATGTGAGAAATAATTTTGAAATTGAAATGATTAAATTAAGGAATTTATGTGTATTTCATGCAAATTTTTGTTAGATGGATATCTTTATGTAGTGATTGGCATCAGTGTTTTATTCAAATTTCAACGTATCAGTATTATTGTGTAAATTGTATTTTATTATTTATGATAAATTTAAAATCTGTATTGCATACTAATCAAATTGAAATTATTGTTACTTGGTTATTGGAAGCAAATTGTGGGGTAACGTTGTGTAAGGAAAGTTATCAATTATTATTATTTATTTTAAATATGTTAAATAGTATAATATGTGGAGGTAACTTATGAGGGTAGGATTTGAGGAAATATTAATTTAATATTGTGCTTAAGTATTATTGTAGGGTGGTAATAATTATCAGTAGAAAGTATGGCTTTCTTACTAAAATTAAAAAGGGTGAATCTTCAGGCGATATGTAGGCGATATGTGAAGAGTTAGGGATTGAAGTCTCGGAAGATGATACCAGGTTTAAGCTTAAGAAAAAGATAGTAGAGAGCGACGAATATGAAGAGGGGGCCGTTATGGAATTATCTAACACTATTGTTACGGAGCGGTTAGAAAACTTAGAAAGGGAGGAAAAGTTACAACGAGAAAAGTTAGAAAGGGAGGAAAAGTTACAACGAGAAAGGTTAGAAAGGGAGGAAAATTTAAAGTTACAACGAGAAAAGTTAGATAGAGAAGAAAGGTATGAAAAATTGAGATTGGAACATGAGTTAGAGTTGGAAAGGATAAAAATTCAGAGTTCGGCAAATAACTCTAATGGGACCAGAGAATCTAATCATGAGAGTAGCCTAGAGAAATTGATTAAAAGTGTTAAAACTTTGTCTATCAAAGTTCCGTAAGAGACTGAGGGATGGAATCTTTTTTTTAGCAGTTTAGAACGGGCATTCCAAACAAAAAATGTACCGAAAACCCAGCAGGCCAAAATTCTGCTAAATATGTTAGGGGATAAGGCCGATAACTTGCTAATATACACTACTAGGGAACAAATTGAGAGTTATGAGAAATTAAAGGAATTAGTTCTAAGGGAACATGAGCCGACACCGAAGGCGTGTTTGGAAAACTTTAAGAAGGCTAGAAGGAATCAAAATGAAACTCATGTATTACTTGCATCGCGTTTAATAGCAACGTGGGAAAATTACTGTAAGATTAGAGGTGCAGATACGTATGAGAAGGTTAATCAGTTAATTGTCTCGGATAAGTTGTTAAATACATTAGATGAGGAAACCGCGACGCATATTGGATTAACGCAGCAAAATAATTGGTTAGAAGTTTCTAAGATTGCTAGGGAATGTGATAATTTCTTCGATGCTAAACAAAAATCTTATGCGGTAACTTATAAGGGTTATAAAGGTAAAAAAAGGTATGTTAATAATGAAGATTCTAGAAGGGCAAAAGATGAGGGATTTAGTAGTAATTGGAGACAAAATTGGAATAATGAGGTTAGTCCATTTTTGGGTAGAAAACCGGAATATAAGAAGCCTAACGATGCGATGCCTACCTGCTTCAAGTGTGGTTTACGAGGACATGTTCAGCGATTTTGTACAAAAGGAAATAATGAGGGAAGTAATCAAATTAATAACCGACAAGAACCAAGGACTAGTATCAATAATGTCTCAGTGCGAGGAATTAAAGAATTACCAAGGGGAGCGAGTACGGCAAGAATCGGAGCAAAAGGGAATTGGAAAACTAAAGTTATTGGAGAGAAGTTAAATAAGCTTGAGAAAGTGGAAGTTAGTGTAAATGGGAAGATAACAAAAGGATTAGTGGATTCTGGTTGCGAAATTAGCGTCGTTCATAAAGATTTAGTACCAGCAGAGAAACTAAGAGGTGCTGGTAGTATCTATTTACAAGGGATATTTGGTAAGGCAGTCAAATCTCCGTTAATTCAATTACCTTTAGCTATTCCAAAACGCGGTCAAACTAATGTAATTCATCAGGATGTACTTTGCGCGATAATTGATAATAGCAAGGAACAGGTAATTTTACATCCTGACGTGGCTAATGAATTGTCAGGGTTAAACAACGAGAAATCATTAAGAGAATCGGTAGAAAGAGAATGTAAGGAATATAGTAGGAATAAAGTGAAAGAAGGGGAAAGGATTAGAAATGGTAATAATAATCGTTATGTCGTAGACGCGAGATCGGAAAATTTACAAAGTCAGGAGAAGGAAAAAGCCGAGGTAGAGAAAAGTAAGATTAATCAAGTTACGGAAAGTAGTTTAAATGTATTTCAGGTATCCCAAATGAGTTGTAAAGATTTAGAGAAAGCTTGGGAATTGGCTGAAAATGAGAAAGGGTCTTACTATGTTGTAAATGGGTTATTGTATCATAAAGAGAAATTAGTAGATGAAACTGTAGCTCAATTAGTATTACCTAAAGTTAGAAGGGAGGAAATTCTAAAACTAGCGCATACCTCCTTATATGAAGAAGATCACGCGGTTAAGAAAATGTTAGGAAGAATCAAGCATTCATTTTATTGTGAAAATATGGCGAAGGAAGCTAAAATATATAGCGAATCATGTGTAGAATGTCGATTAACGAGGGAAATGAATGTGAGTAATAAGGAGAAAGAGGAAATATGTCGACCTGCAGTTATAGTTGAGTTAGGGGACGGGAGTAAGAAACTGGTGTATCAAGATGAAATGAGAGCATTTATGGCTAAAAATAAAGTATTCGATATTGTCTTGGATAGTGACGGGGAGTTTGAAGACTGTAGGAAAGATCTGCTGTTAGACCGAGAACAACCGGAAAATAAACACAGGAAGGGATTTGAGATAAAAGGGTTAACAAATATTCAAGTTGGGGACACAAAATCAATCTTAAGGAAAAATAAGGAATTATTTATGGGTCCTATCGAACTGGTAGAAATGGAGAAAAATCGGATTGGTCGTAAACCGGAGAGGGGTAAGATAAGGCAGAAATTGTACAATGTCTTTATTACGTACAAAGAGGACTTGGACAGGCAAGTGCCTGATTGGTTAGAGGAAGATTTAATTGGGACATCAGAGGCAGAAGTTAGCCATTCAAGCGGGTGCATTGCGGAAAGGGATGTACAAATTAAGTTAACGAGGAAGAACTGGAAGGAAAAAGTTCCGCCTCCAGCAATATCAGCCTGATGACTGACATTGAAATGACATAATACTAGTGTAACTTTACTTTTGTGTATTTATAATTGCATTTGCATCTTGTGTTTATAACAGTGTATTAGCATATTGTGTAATTTTTTTTTTTTTTTTTTGGTATTTCTCACATTAGTATATGGTTCATTAGAGATGTCAGTAGTTAAATTTTCAGACACCTTGAAATATTTATGTAATTGTTGTAATGAAGAAACCTATCAAGGAACTGTTGAACTCTTCTCAGACATTACATAGTTTGAGGAAAATTAGCCCCTAAAAGGCATATTTTCCGCTAAGGTAGGGGGTGTCAGGTTTCTCTCACAGCTGCAAGAGTTGAAAGCTATTTTTAAGGGATTAGCGTATTGTATCTGTATCTATTGTGTACCGTTAGAGTCTGGTTTAAGAAAAATCTTAATCCGGCGGGTGGCGACTTGGACATAATGAAAGAGGTATTTCCATTGCAATGTGGTCTTTGATAGATAAGAAAGAGAGTGCACTCTTTTATTTAGGAAAACAGATCAGTCAAGAGGGAGGAACGGTTGTCAAGCGACCCTTGGAATTAAAACAGCAGCCCCGTAGAGAGAGAGCGGGTGCGCTGCGGAATGAGCAGAGGTGAAGTTAGTTCGAACGGGGTAGTGAAGGAGTAAAGTCGTTGAGAGTTGACGATCTGAGCCACGTGTGTTTAACGGTATCTCTCGAAAGAAAGAGAGAGCGGGTGTGAGATGAATAGAAATCTCAGTGCGGAATGAATTGACGTAGTCTAACGGTATACGTAGAGCTTTTTCTGTAATTGTTTTGATTTAGTGTTAAACCGGATAATTTACATCCGAGTTTAAGTGTAAATATTGTTAATAAATTGTTACTTTAACTTTAATTGAAAGAGTTAGGTTTTTCTTGAATGTACATCAAGTATCGTGTCCGATATCACGTATTCATATCGGTGGTGGCAGCATATCAAAAGACCGGATTTATTTCGAAGTTGTGTGGACGGAGAAGTGGAATCCGACTGTTACTTTACAGGGACAGTCAAAAGAATTCCGTTACATTACGTCTAGGGAGAAAAATCGTCTGCGGTTTATTTAAATAATGTTTCACTATTTTAAACGCATTGAAATTTATATTGTATATATCACTAAGATGCATTACAAGAGGCTTACTACAGAATATTGTGTGTATAGTAGTCATCGTTTATTTACAGGGACACACAAAAGAATTTTCTACTGTCTGTTAACAATAATTCCTGGAAGTGCGTTTTAAGTTACTGAACGCGATTTTAAATTTAACTCACTTTTTGTTATTACTTGGTGTGTATAAATTCTGTAGATAATATACAGGGCAGCACAAAAGTTCGCGAACACATTTCCGTTTATTGACAGAAACTCCAGAAGGAGAATTTTAAACTGTGCTACGCGTTTCCTAACTGAACTAAAATTTAGCATCCTATGTAATATATATACAAATTTATAGATCATATACAGGGCTGAATAAAAGTATTCGGATATTTTTCCGAATATTGTATATGTTGGAAATTCCTGAAATTATGTTTTTAAATATGTTATGCGTTTTCCAAATTGTTTTCTTAGATGTTATCTTTCAGCTTATTAAACGGTATGGTTTGTAAAATTATTTGGAAGCGTTGGAAAGTTTTACATAATCTATGCTTGATGCATGATTTTTCGTTCTTGTTTTAAAATTTTAAATGTCTTTTGCTAAATATTGTAAATAAATGTACATGGATTTAAATGATTATTAGTTTTGATAACTAAAACGCGGAAGACAAAATCAAAATAGAGGCGTTGCGATTTTTTTACATTTTAGATGGATTAAAATTAGTATTCTAATAATGTTTAAAGTGGCACTTAAATGTGAATTTTAAAGGAGAATTTATTTTAAAAGTGGGTGCGAAGTCTATAAAAAATATAGTAGCATATATATTACATTATATACAGGGTGTTCGAAAAGTCTGGAAACGGTCGAATAACTCAAGAAATATACATCGGATTGAAACACGGAAAAATGCATTTTCAATATTTTTGAAAATTCTATTTAGGGATATCAAAGTTGCCCCCCACCCAACTCTGCCCCCTTGGGGGGAAAGGGGGGCAACTTTGAAATCTTAAATAGTAATGCCCATTTTTTATTGCAGATTCGGATTATACGGTGAAAAATACGTAACTTGTATATTTATCATTTTCTTTGAAAAATCGTAGATGGCGCTATAATCGAGTAAAATGCAGTGAAAATCGTTCCTTTGAAAAGTCTGGAAAAGGTCGAATAGCTCGAGAAATATACATCGAATTGAAAAAAGGAAAAATACGTGTTCAATATTTTATAAAAATCTATTTAAGGATGTAAAACTTGCAATTTTTCTAAAATATTGAACACGTATTTTTCGTTTTTCAATCTAATGTATATTTCTAGAGTTATTCAACCGTTTCTAGACTTTTCAAAGGAAACGATTCTCACTGCATTTTACTCGATTACAGCGTCATCTACGATTTTTCGAAGAAAATGTTCAATGCAAAAGTTACGTATTTTTTCCCGTAAAATCCGAAACTGCAATAAAAAAGGGGGGTTACTATTTAAGATTTCAAAGTTGCCCCCTTTCCCCCTAAGGGGGCAGAGTTGAAGGGGGCAACTTTGATATCCCTAACTAGATCTTTCAAAACTATTGGACGTGCATTTTTCCGTTTTTCAATCTGATGTATGTTTCTCGAGTTATTTGACCCTTACCAGACTTTTTAATGGAAACTATTCTCACTGCATTTTACTAGGGATCCTACATTAGAGAGAGATTGGACATTGCGTCGCCGGCAGATTTGACAAATCCGCCATTTTAGTTACGTCGTATGTATACGCTGGTATTGCTTTCTGAAGAAAATTTGGATTGTAAAGATTCAACGTTTTAAATATTGTATCAAGACTTAGTACACTATTAATAGATAATTTTCTTTTGTTGTTTATAGTTACTTTTTAATATTTAGTAATGTTTATTTATTTTGTAACATATTTTAATTTGTCAGAGTTCAATTGTTGAGTATGCGGTCGGTCAACTTTAAACAGTTTCATTAAATAATAACTATCGAAATGAGTAACACAAACAAAGCAATTTCGTTTCTGCGTCTCTTGTTTTACATTTTAAAACTAATTTTGATTTAAATCTTTTTGTAGTGAGTGAGCAAAACGTGTAAATAATTTGGAGTTTCGAAGTTTGACACAGTTGGAGGTAATTGACAAAGGTTATTGGCAATGAATTTCTGTTTACATTTTGAAACATTTATTTTAAGAACGTAAAACAGAATAAAATTGTATATAGTACACTCTTTTAAAAATATGAAATTATTTATAAATTATAAGGAATAATTGAATAAATTGTTAAACTGTTCATTTTTTAATAATTTCTTTTTTACATATCCGCGGAATTTGAGAGCACAAGACGTAAGCATTTAAATTTTCCGCAAAAAAAAAAAAAATCTATGTATAAAAGCGCTGACTCTGACAGTTGCAAAAATATATAAATTCACAATATATAAACCTCTATATAAATAAACATTACTAAGCATATGTGTGTAAATTTTTTTATTCAATTTCTCGGAATTTTTTTTTTTTTTTTTTTTTTTTGCATATTTAGATATATTTAGTATTATAAAGTGTATTATTCTAGAAAATTGAAGCTTTTTAATTTCATACAACCAATTAGTTTCTTTAAAACTTTCTAAATTTATTAATGTAAATACATTAATAAAGAAGGTATATTAGGAATAAGTTTTAAAAATATATACTTTTCTGAATATTTCAGTATTTTTTTTTAAATTTCTTATTGCTATTAATGATATATTTTTAACCTTATAAAATTAAAAGAGTTCCCTCTAAGAAATTTTATTTATTTACTTAAAAAAGTAACCTAACTAATCTATATCATGAGTCATGACCATTTAAACAGAGAAAAGTAAAAAATAAATACCCACGCTACAAAAAATTACATTATGTAGCATTTCTTGTGTTATGCATAAATTAAAATGTTTATTTTAAGTGAAAAAAAAAAACCCCAAAACTTGAATATTTGTTTATAATAAAATTCGAATATTTTAAAAGCAAATGTAAAGTCCCGAAATGTTAACCCTGCAATTCAGCCGAATAAAAGAAAAATCATTTTCTGAGAATTCTTATTCATTAAAACGGAATTGTGCTTATGTTTATGTTCTGAATGACTCTGTGAAGACATATGAAATGAATTTCTGGTGATTTTAATAGAATAAAAAGTGTTGGACGCAGATGAAAATGCATTGCGTTCCACGGCGTTCCACCTGCTTTGTAACTAATATGGCGGACTTTCCGTCAATGTCCAATCTCTCTCTAATGTAGGATCCCTACATTTTACTAGATAACAGCGCCATCTATGATTTTCCGAAGAAAATGTTCAGTATAAAAGTTACATAATATTTCCAGTAGTATCCAAATCTGCGATTAAAACAAAGGGAGGTTACTATTTAGGATTTCAAAGTTGCCCCCCTTTCCCCCCATGGGTGCACATTTAGAGGGGCAACTTTGATATCTTTAAATAGATTTTTCAAAAATATTAAACATGCATTTTTCAATTTTTCAGTCCAATGTTTATATCTCGAGTTATTTGATCGTTTCCAGACTTTTCGGAGACCTTGTATATATATATACTTGCATACCTTATATACATACAGGGTGTTTCACAAAGGACGCCTAACTTTAAAAATTAATAACCCTGAAATGGTGATAGATAAAAACATGAAACCAGTTGTATGTTTATTAAAAAAATCGTAAGAATCCTATACATAAATCTCAAAAATTAGTTAAAAATTGCTCCGATAGATGGCGCTGCGATAAACAGGCGTATCACATTAAAAGTGATTCAAAATGTGCACCTTTTACACAACAGACATGTCGCAAACGAAGAATGAAATTGTCAGTGACTCTCTGCTGTAAGTCACCGGCCTGTCTGTTGAATTTTTTTGAAAAGCTCACGAATTGTTTTCCCATCTGGGCCTTTTGCGACTTGAAATCGCTTTTGAAAACTCCTCCTTGTGGCAGTAGGACTCAATTAGGAACTCAAGTAGGATTTAATCGGTGGTACTCCAACACAATAAACACACGTTCCTCCACGGTATACATCACTTTCGCAATTATTTTCACTATACGCTAGTAGCGGTCAGATTAAAATGGCGAAATCTTCGGAAGCTAGTCTTTCTATGCTTCTGAACTCTCTTTAAAAGGATTCTTAACGCTCTCAGCGCCATTTATCCGTGCAATTTTTAACTAAATTTTGAGATTTATGTAAAAGATTCTTACAATTTTTTTAACCCACTGAGCGTTTTGAAAACGGGTAAAATTGTTATGTTGTTTTCTCTGCATTTTATTTTATATTCTAAAAAAATATGATTCTTTCAACATTATAAATAAAACTTAATTACAAATGTGACTGTAACCCTTGAGAGTATTAATCATTCTTCAATGTTTTGAAAATTCATTAAATCTATAGAATTATAATATCTTAAACATTGCATATATTGCAGTGAAACCTGGAGCTTAGTGAACGGAATATTACGTTCTACACGCTTAGAGGGTTAATAAACATACCACTGGTCTCATGTTTTTATCTATCATCGTTTACGGGTTATTGATTTTTAAAGTTAGGGGTCCTTTGTGAAACACCCTGTATATATATATATATATAACACAATATGCAGGGTGATTCGAAACTACTGGGTAAAATCTTTAGGGTTGATAGAATGTGCCTAGACAAACTCAAAACACCATACAATCAAGGTCGTAACTTAAGCAATGAAGCACTACAGGGCGATTTCTGATTGATAAAACAGCAGATGTTGTTTGTGTGTTAGATTTTACATATAATTCATACAATATATCCGTTTTGTAATATATATTGGAGTTATAAAAATAAATTTTGTAGAATTTCTTGAAAATCTTTCCAAGAAACGTTTAATAAAATTATACGATCCAAATTTTCTACTCTTTATGTTAATGTTTTAGATATTTTATTAAAATATCAACACATGATGTCATCAAGTATATATAGAAAATATTCAGCTATTATTATCAGTAATAGTATAAACATATTCTTATTTTAAGAGCATCTGTAAATTCAAGCACAGCGAAATATTTGTAAGCTTGCACATTTCTATACCAATTTGTTACGTTGCACATTGATAAAAAATACTGAATATTTTATAGATGGTATTTCATTAATTAATTAATTTAATAGATGGTATTTAATGATTAATTAATTATGATTAATTAATTATTTAATGGATTAATTTAAATAGATGGTATTTCATGTTTGAAGATTGGGAGTAAAATATGTTTCTGGTAGTAGGTGGAGTAGATCTTAACATTTTTCTTCACTCTCTTTATTTTTAATCTGCCGTTATATGCAAAGCCAGCAACAATCATAAATCCTTTGCTAAAACTTTCTTTAGATACAATGAATCAGGTTTTAAGATATTTTTACTCCTCTTTGATGATAATAAATGGATATATTTTTATTACAATAATTTAAATAGACCAAGCTTCACCTATTGTAACAACATTTTTTTCATTTTTCTCACTATCACACATCACTAACGATAAAACAAATGGCGGTTATTTAAAAATATAAAAAAAAAGATAATGCAAATTTCCCCTACATCAAGAGAGCATTTTCTGGACAGAATTAGAGTTTTACTTTATCAGTAACTACAATATCTTTTGAATAGTTTTAACTGACAACTTCATGCGTCATTTATATTGATTCACTCGCATTTATTTTCATTGTGGTAACACTTATTCTGAACTACCTTTCTACACCATAATTTCCATGACAATAATGGCTTTTGTAGTTTTAATAGAGGTATTTTTTGCCCATTCCTCTTGAACAGCTTTCCAAAGTCCACGAAGGGTTTTAGGTCGACGTTTGGCTAACGCGCATTTTAAAGTCCAAAAGCTGAAACATCCATGGGTGATAAATCAGGAGATTTAACAGATATATAAATGAAGGGCATAGCACTGATACCCGTTTCTCGTTCCATTTTGTCCAGAAAATTAACAGTGGATTGTGATGTGTAGCTGCTGTACTTTATCTTGATGCAGTTCAACAGTTTTATGGAACTGGGGATAAATAGATGATATTTCATGTTTGAAGATTGGGAGTAAAATATGTTTCTGATAGTATGTGGAGTTGATCTTAACATTCTTCTCCACACGCTTTATTTTTAATCTGCCGTTATATGCAAAGCCAGCAACAATCATAAATCATTTGCTAAAACTTTCTTTAGATAAATTGAACCGCGTTTTAAGTTTTTTTTTCTCCTCTTTGAGGATAATAAATAGATATATTTTTATTACAATCACTTAAATAGACCAAGCTTCATTTATTGTAACAATATTTTTCCATTTTTCTCCGGATAAATGCTTCTCATAAAGAATTCTGCATAGCGTTCTACGTTCGGCGGTACGTCGTGGAGAAAGACGATGAACATTGTGTTTTTTGGCCTTCTTAAAATTCAAATCAGTGTTAAAAATTTTGTTAACAGTTGACACTGAACGTTTTAATGATTTAGCAAGAGTTGTTTGAGTTCGTGGATTTTATTTTACCATAAAAGATCTTACCTTTCAATATTCGAAGAATTCATTTTTGTTCTTGGGTACATATTGAGAATAATTTTTTTCACTTGAAGCCAGATTTTCACGTTTTTTACCTGTCTTGTTGACAATATTACCTACTGTGTCTTTAGATATAGAAAAACCATGCCTTTCACGGCGTTTTTTATAACTGAATACGAATAATTTTCTTTGGAAAGTGGGGAAATATAGTCTTCCATCCATCGGCTGTTTAAAGGCGCTATTTTGCATATAAACAAAAATTCTCGTCTGAACAAAAATCTTTTCCAGACGAGAATTTATACTTTCAAAAATATATTAGCTGTAAAAAACATTTTTTCTATGCAGGCGATTTTTTTTTAAACCAAAACAAACTCATCTAAAAAATGTGCGAGCAGCCTATGTACATCATAAAAGTACATCAGTCTGCATATTTCCTTGATGTTACAGAATAAAAATGTCAGACGATTTTTTTGTATATATCTGAGATAACAGTTAAATGGCGCAATAACAATAAAATAGGATGACTAAGAGTTAAAGAAGAAATATCATAATATTTCTACATTATTTATAGATTATTCCTTTATTGAAGAAGCATTTTTTCTGGCGAAATTTCGAATTCGAACTTTAACAATAACAAAAAATATCGTTTCAAAATATCCAACTCATACTTCCACGTGTCATTAATATTGATTCATTAACATTTTTCTCCACTCTCTTTATTTTTAATCTGATGTTATATACAAAGCCAGCAACGATCATAAATCCTTTGTTAAAACTTTCTTTAGATGCATTGAACCATGTTTTAAGATTTCTTTATCTATCCTCTTTGATGATAATAAATGTATCTCTTTTTATTACAATCATATAAGTAGACAAAGCTTCATTTATTGTAACAACATTTTTCCATTTTTCTCCGGATAAATGCTTTTTCATAAAGAATTCTGCATCGTTTTCTACGCTCGGCGATACGTCGTAGAGAAAGACGATGAACATTGTGTGTTTTGGCCTTTTTAAAATTCAAATTTCAGAGTTAAAATTTTTGCTAACAGTTGACACCGAGCATTTTAATGATTTGGCATCAATCGTTTGACTTGGTGGATTTTATTTTACCATAAAAAATGTTACATTTGCAATATTCGAAGAATTCCTTGTTGTTCTTGGGTACATATTGGGAATAATTTTTTCACATGACTTTCACGTTTTTTTACCTGTCTTATTGACAATATTACCTACTGTGTCTTTAGATATAGAAAAACCATGCTTTTCACAGCGTTTTTTATAACCGAATACGAATAATTGTTTTTGGAAAGTGCAGAAATATAGTCTTCCATCCATCGGCTGTTTAAAGGCGCTTTTTTGCATGTAAACAAAAATTTGAGTTCCAGGCGAGAATTTATACTGTCAAAAATATTTTTGCTATGCAGGCTATTTTTTTTTTACACTGAAACAAACTCGTCTAAAAATGTGCGAGCAACCTGTGTACATCATAAAAATACATCAATCTGCATATTTCCTAGATGTTACAGAATAAAAATGTCAGACGATAGGAAACTTTCTTGTATAGTATCTGAGATAACAGTTAAATGGAGCAATAACAATAAAATAGGATGACTAAGAGTTAAAGAAGAACGATCATAATATTTCTACATTATTTATAGATTATTCCTTTATTGAACAAGCATTTTTTCTGGCGAAATTTTAAATTCGAACTGTAACAATAACAAAAAATACCGTTTCAAAAGATCCAAATCATACTTCCACGTGTCATTAATATTGATTCATTTGCATTTCTCTTCAATGTGGGTAAAATAATATTTTATTCAGCGTTCCATATTTTATTGAATTCATTCACAGATTCATTCATCATAAAAAAAAACGCCACGTTGAATATTTTTCCTATATGCTACAGAATAAAAATGCCAGACGATAGAAAACATTTTTTTTTCAGAAATAAATAGCAAATATTGCAATCATAAATAAATAGAATGATTTAGAGTTAAAGAAGAAATATCATACTATTTATGCCGTATTTAGAAATTATTCATTTACATTTTTATTTTTACAAAGTTCCTTCATAATGTTTAGTTTCAAACCTTATGTGTATATGTATTCGCATAAATAAATAAATACATGTATACGTGATGTGATACGAGTTAAATAGTTAGTAACATTTTATAGCTTAAAGTAAAGTTTTAACCGGCTAGAATCCCACAAGAATAGATACAGAATATTCATATATATATATATATATAATTTAACAAATACAATAGCCATTGGAAAAATGTTCCGAAAGCTTAAAAAAAAATAATAATAATAAATTACCGTACTTTCGTGTTATAGCGGCCCCCACAGTTATGATTATGTCAAGGTTGTAGTATTGCCGTATATGTGCCATATACGTCATTATACACATATTATTTACGTATTATATGTCGTATATACATCATATACACATGTCATATATATGCATCATATATGACTATAACTTGGCCACATACGTCAAGAAATGTTATATGTATATCATATATTATTATTATGTCATACATGCTTTATAATTTGGCAATAAATCTTGGTCGCTTGGCGATTCATCCTTGGGGACCGCTATAACACGAAAGTACCAAATTTACAATATATTAATGAAAACAGAAACAAAAATATTTCATCCTTGGGGCCGCTATAACACGAAAGTACTAAATTTCTACTTTATTTTTCATATCTGATAATTTGCATCTATCCTTTTTCTAACTTTAATATTTTTGCAACGATTTTATGCATTTCTATTGCCTATTCAAAGATTAAATTCTTCTTAAGTTACAGAATTTTGTTAAAAACGCTTAAACAATTCTTCTAAAGTTACATAATTTCGTTAAAAATGGTTAAAATAGTAAAATGCGAACATCATAACTTCGTTAAAAATGGTTAAAATAGTAAAATGCGAACTTCATTTGGTCCATTCTCGACCGAAAGCAACAACCATTTTCCCAATGGTTAACAAAAATAATTAAAATATTGCATTTTACATCAAACGTTATTATGCTATTATAATATAGTTATATAGTTATATGTAATATAGTTATTATGCTATTATAATATAGTTATAAGTATATAACCATTCACTATAGAGAAGACATTATCGTGCACCTGAATAACGTATAGTAATTTCATCAGAATAAAAGTAGTATAGCATGCTTAAAACACGCACTTCAAACAATTACTGTCTGTAGAAATAATGCAATGCAATTCTTTTGTATGTTACTGTAAATTATTGATAAATACGCTTACCTCTTTCTATAGAAAACCTGATGTAAGGTATATAAATTTCCCAATGCTTGAAGTAGTGTAATCTAATTAAAATGTACTTCAATCATTGATCACCCATAGAGTATAAGGTATCCAAGTTATTTTGAAGGTCTTTGTAATTGAACTGAAATGCTACGGACTCCATTTTCTATATAGAGAACATATTACAGTACATCTTTTAATAAGATATACAAATTTCGTGGGATTAATTAGAGCGTGGACATACAGACAAATGAACTGAAATCATAAGTACTTTCAACTTCCGGGAGTACGAAAAGTTCGTTAAAACTTTGAAAAATTATTAAAAAAAACAAATGACGCTAAAAAATTTGCGGTTTGCAGGAATTGGATTGGAGGGAGATCGGATTTTTTTAATGACCAAAAAAAAGTTGTGGTTAAAAAAATTACCAATAGATGGCTCTGGCATGCATAATATGAAACAGATTTATGCAAATCAGGCTATTAGTAAAACTTAAAGAAGTTAAATTATACTAGAAGGAAAATAATGCTGTGAACAGATCTGAAGCGCGCTGGGGCTGATGGGATAAGTGGGCTCCTGAACTGCCTGCAATCGCGACAATTCTCGATCCACTAGACTTCTGTTCTAGCGTACTTCTGAGCCAATCACGGCTATCGCTGGATGGAAATAGAACCTCCTACTTGTTTACAAGTCTCGCTCTGAGGGGAATGACAAGTTTGTTTTGTGACAATATGGATATTTAAAAAAGTAGATTTAAGCTCTGTTTTCAATTATTTCGTTGCGCTATTAAAGAGGAATATTTAATATTATAAGCTGAATAAAAGAAGAATCATCATTTACTATTATCAGTTGATTAAAAGAAGAGTCATCATTTGCAGTCATTTTTCAGTTACATAGCTGCCATGTGTTTCGCGATTTGAAGTGATTCTTTTCTAAGACGTATTCAGTATAAAAGGAAATACGGACTTTTCTTTTAATTGAATTTCTGAATTAATTGGCCAGCTGGTGTCTTTTTTGAAAGCAGAAGTGTAATTTCTTCTTCTGCTTTGAAAGTGTACATCTGCTAGCCGAACTCGATTTAATAAATTGATTGTGAAACTTTATGAATTGATTATCACATTTAAAGAAAGGGCAGAGAGCTGAATAAAGCAATTTCAGGTTTAATAAGCATTGAGTTTTATGTCCATTATACTTATTTCTAATGAATAATTCTAAGCACCTGTGTATTATTTGCATATTATTTAATAACATTAAACAGTGATTTAACATGCCTGTTTTCATGTAAAATTTCAAAGAATAAAAGTAATTTCAATCTATTTTAGTAATGGGATATTTCCAAAATAACTGCCTGTTTAATACTTTAACCTTAAAACACATAATTACATAAAAAAAATTAAAAAAAAAAAACCTTTTGACATGGGTATAACATAACATATATATGTATTATAAAATGTATTCATTTACGTGTTTATATGTACTTAAGTGATTGAGTGTTAGATTATTGTAGTTACCAAATTACAGAAATTTAACATCCTGATTTAACAAAGTTATAAATATTTTTAACTAGACTAGTTTAAATATATAAGAATACAAAAATTTCTTCTAATATATATTTATATAAAATTTTAAATTAATGTCTGCTCTTTAGTCTTTATACATCTCATGAGTATTATAATTATTTTACAAAACTTTTTATATCTATAGTTGAAAATAAAGATAGAGAAAACTTTATTGTTCCTTATTTAGTGTAAACAAAGTGTGGCAAAATAGTAATATTAATGTAAACTAAATTACTACTTTAATTTTTATTTATTGAAAAGCTCTTATTAAAATGGTAAGTATTTTTATTACCTCTCAGGGGTATTAGCTATATTTTTAATTATGAATTCAGTTATAATAACTTTTTGTCAATTAGATATTTTTTACTATAGGATCATTAGGCCTTACACTATCTTCCTTAGAATAACATTTTTCTTGGTCAAAATTATTTTGAAAAAACGTTAAACATCATTTTTTTAAAAATAATATCAATTAAAATCACCAGTTATTAACCCTTTTTTTAATGTAACTTTGAGAAACTTATAAAATATCACTTTCCTACTGAGTGTTAACTTATCAGAAATCAATAACAAGTAACCATTTTTGGAATTTAAACCAAATTATCTGTGTGATAGTAATCCTAAAATGGTAGTTAATTTGAAAATGACTGATAAATAATTCTATTTAGATAACAAATAAAATTCTTTTGAAATATATGTTTTGTATGTTGAATGTTACCTCTTTTTAAAAGAAACTTGGGTACTTTTATTTTAGCCAGGCACAGATAATAAATTGCTAAATATTGTTCCCATCACCATCATTTGTATTCTATCCATTTCATTTAAAACATAAACTTTTCATTCATTTCATTTAAAATACACACACAAAAAAAAGGATAATATCACAAACAAAACGATTTTATTTCTACATCAAAGCATTATTTCAAATTTAATATTTTCATATGCAAAAAATAAAAGCTGCTGTTGGTGAAATGTGTGCAGGCTAACATAAAAATACCAAAACTTTCTTCTATAATTTTATGCTTATGATTACATAATACTTCCTTATTGCTAATTAAGGATTCTATCATGTATAGTTTCTGCCTTTCCTTTCATACAGGGCTGAAACTATCTTTTTTTTTCCATCCAGGGCAAACATGGATTGCAGTATAATACATCTCCGTAGCATAAAAATTTCACCTTGATCCAAGCAAATTTATAAAAATTAAAGCAAAACAGTGTAATTCAAAGGCAAAATCAGTTTGAGGTCATTTAGCATTACATTGGGATCAGGGCCCGACTAGCAAGTTTTTGTGCCCAGAGCACTTTCAATTTTTCGTGCCCCCTTAGATTGGTTGATTTACTGATAATATTTTTTTTTTTTTTTTTTTTTTTTTTTTTTTTTACATATTGCACGCTTATTTGAAGAGTGTCAACTCAAAAAATTACGTTTTCCAGAAAACTGAAAAACAGTTCCAGGAATAAAAATAAAATATTGTTATCTATTATTTATTGAAAGTGATTTTAAACGCAGATTGAAATATAGTTTTCTCATTTTATCGTATTAATACCTCAAATATCACATTTTTTTCAATGTGCAATATGATAAAATTGAATTATTTGATAAATACAGCGCATCAATTACTAGAAAATAATAAGAAGTATACTTATTAATGATTTATTGATATTAAATGATAAAACCAAACTGATACGGAGTGCAAAAAAAAAGTCCTAAAAGAAATAAAAACGTTAAGTTCAAATGCAAAAGAAAAAAACGTGCTGCTTTCTTTTCTACTTCAACAGAACAGGGGTCTTGCTCCGTCCGTCAGCAAATATGACAACGTGTGTGGGTTGTTACTTATTAGTTTGATTGACAATACGACAAGCCAATCAGATAGTTCTGCTCAGGGAGATAGAGAGAAGGAGAACAAAGATAATGTTTCTACTTATGGAACTAAAAGCGGTACCTAGTATGGCGGCGTTTCTGGTCTTTTGGGCCTTTAGGAAGTGTAGCGCCCTCTATCTCTTTACCATGCTCGAAACCAAATGCAGGAAGAGCAGACGACAATTTGTCATATTTGACAGGTCACATGACCGGCCTTTGGGAGCACCAGCGCCACAAACTGGGTACTAATTCCGGGTCCATGTTGTGATCTTGAAAGCCTATCTACACTGTTCTCCTTCTTATTTCTATCTCCATGGTTCTGCTGAACCTCAGAAGTACGCTAGACCAGAAGTCTAGTGGATCGAGAATTGTCGCCTCCTCAAGGGATTTATAGGTATCATAGGTCCCTCGAAGAAATCCGGTGTCACCGAGTCTCTGCGTACTTCTAGCCTAAAACAGCGTTGTTTTTCTTCTAGTTATATTATCCTACTTATATGGTAAAAACCCTCGATGCACACAGATTCTTCATTCGATGCCAGCAGTATGCTATCGTTACCAGATCAAGCGCTGTTGGTTAAACTCCTTTACAAGAACGGGGAATGGGCAACTGGCGCATTGTGAAAATTCTGCACGGCAAAATGACTGAAAACGAGAAAATGGCTTATTTCATGTGCTGAGATACTGAAGCTTGTCAGATGCTCCGCTGAAATGGGTCTTTTACTATAAGTCTAATTTGCACACATCTGCTTCATACAGCGCCATCTATCGCTATAATTATTTTAACCACAACTTTTTTTGTAATAAAAAAAAATCCGATCCCAATCTAATCTCATTCCTGCAAACCGCAATTGTTTGGCCTCATTTTTTTTAATGAATTTTTAGCGTTTTAACGAACTTTTGGCGAATCTGGCAAAGTGCTAAAATGTTTAATCAACGCTTAAATTATATGTGCCCTTCCCCCTCCAAAAAAAGCTCATTCTTCGCCTATGTCAGCCGACAATATACGGGTTTCGCTGGTTTCAGTTACCATATGTACATTACATAAGAATTTCATGCCTGTAAGATTTATACAGATAATTAATTTCTATTCACGAAAAAAGTATTTGTGCGCATGATTTTTCCGACTAGCCGTTTCCCAAAGTCGTTGAAATATCAATTATTTTTTAAACCCACGCATTGAATCACATGCCGCTTTCATGTCAATATTTTAGTTAGAATTTCATATAGATCCAGATTGTTCTGAATAAGATCACTTATTTTATCGCCACTATTCAGCTGTTCGCATAGTTTCCAATCTCCCGATTTTTTCCATACCAGTATTTTTATGAAAAAATATTTGTTTTATTGAATCTTGCAATTTTTGCTATTTAATAAAGCTAAAATTTTTGTATCATTTTACTGGTATTCAAAAAATCGGGAGGTTGGCAACTATGCACAGGGTGGTTATAAAATAAGTATCCCTATTTGGAGCTGTCTGTAGCTTGAAGAAATAACCCGAATGAAACCAAAATTTGTACACATACTATTCGAGAAGGGGAGAGAAGAATGGAACAATAAAAAAATGGTTACAATAATCGGCAACAGATGGCACTACAAGTCCTGTTGATGCAAACGCCGTTGTAATTATTAGTAAACTGAAAACGAGGTCATTTCTGCCATTAACATTGTACGACATGACTCTCAGTTTACCAGAACGCGCTTTAATTTTAAAACTATTCTACGTTAACAGCTCAAACAGTGCAGCTGCTTTACGTGAATTTAGGCGTGTGAAAGGAATGCGTAAAGGGAAAGGTCATTTGACACCGTGTGCAGTGAGAAGAATGGTAAAATATTTCGAGGAGACTGGATCGTTTACTGTAAAATGTGGAAGAGGGAGGAAACCAGTACCTCTCCGTATGCAAGAAGAAATTGCCACTGCGATTGTGGAGTCATCAGGGACTGCGTAAGCCGGTCCTAGTGCACGTGGAGTTGCCCGAAATTTGGATATTCCATATGCTACACTTCGAAAAGTCCTAAGAAAAGTAATCCAACTTTATCCGTATAAAATGAGTTGTCATCAACAATTGTTACCAGGTGACGCGCAGCAGAGACTGGATTTTGCTTTAACGTTTTTAGTACGAATGGAGGTGGATGATGCCTTCCCATGGAAGATTTTATGGGGAGATGACGCCCATTTTCATATGAATGAAACAGTCAATACGCAGAACTGCAGAATATGGGCTTCGGAGCCACGAACTGTTATTCACGAAATACCCCTCCACTCTCCAAAAATCACTGTGTGGTGTGGCTTTACTGCAAATTTCATTCTTGGTCCTTAATTTTTTTAGGAGTTACGGCCAACAGACCCTGTAACGGTTTGGTTACTGCACAAAGATACCTGCGCATGTTACAAACTTTCGTAGTTCCTCAACTGCAGCAAAGACAGTGCCTGTCTGAAACAATTTTTATGCAAGATGGAGCCCCACCCCATGGGTGAGCAGTACAACAGTTCTTAAGACAACATTTCACAGATGATAGAGTAATAAGCCGGTATTTTCGTATGACATGGCCTTCTCGATCCCCTGATCTGACGCCATGTGATTTTTGGCTTTGAGGGTACTTAAAATCTGTTGTGTACGAGGGTTGCCTTTTATGTTTTTACAAACGACCAATAGAAGGCGCTACTGAAATTTGTCTTTAGGATATTCGTAAAATTTACATTTTTTTATCTTAGAATCAGTGACATCTTAGAAATCGTCTGCGTATTTTGTTTACAGTGAGTGTTCTAAAGAAACAAGTGAGTGAAAAAAATGGAAATAACTCGTGAAGGTTTCCGTTAGATGATTTTTTATGATTTTAAGAAAGGCCTCACTCGACAAGAATGCTTCGTATCGCTTCGTGAAAATTTTGGTAATGAAGCACCATCAGAAAAGACTGTTTACAATTGGTTTGCAGAATTTCTTTGTGGTTGTGCGTCCGTCAGTGATGAATCTCGTGAAGGACGACCAAAATCGGTAGTGATTCCAAACAACATCGATGCTGTGCGCAAGATGATTGAAGAAGTTCGGCATGTCACGTACTGTGAGATAGAAGCATCCCTGGGCATATCACAGACTGCAATACATTCGATTTTGCATGAACATTTAGTTGTTAAAAAGATTTGTTCCAGATGGATTCCGCACAATTTGACAGAAGCTCAAAAAGAGACTCGTGCAAATTGGTGTAAGGAAATGGTAAAAAAATTCAAATTTGGAACTGCAAAATCCATATACAACATCGTTACAGGTGACGAAACTTGGATATATTCGTATGAGCCGGAAACTAAACAACAATCCACTGTTTGGGTGTTTCCAGATGAACCGAATCCTAAGAAAGTCGTTCGTTCACGAAGCACTTCCAAGAAAATGATTGATTGTTTCTTCGGTCTTACAGGACATATCGCAACCATTCCTTTAGAGGATCGAAAAACTGTTAAAGCTAAATGGTATACAGAAATTTGTTTGCCAAAAGTCATCAACGAAATCAGGAAAAACAACAAAAAACGCCGCATCATTCTTCATCAGGACAACGCCAGCTCCCACACATCACGTGAAACAATTGATTATTTGAAGGATAAAAATATCGAATTAATGTCTCATTTCCCATATTCTCCTGATTTGTCGCCTAACAACTTTTTCTTGTTCCCTTATGTCAAACAAAAAATGCGTGGGCTGCGATTTTCATCACCTCAAGAAGCTGTTGATGCCTTCCAAAACTTTGTTTCTGAGATATCAACTTCAGAGTGGAAAAACTGTTTCAAGAATTGGTTTGAACGGATGGAAAAGTGTATAAATCTTAAAGGCGAATATTTTGAAAAGCAACAAAACAGTTTGTTCCTAAAAAATTCTTTTTCTTCCTACTTTTTGTAAAAACTTAAAAGGCAACCCTCGTACCGTGGAGGTGTCGCAAACCTCAATGACTTAAAAGATCGTATATCACAACATGTGCGAAACATCACTCCTGGTGCGTTACATTCCGCAGTTGAGCACGTCGTCCACCACCTGGATTGTGTCTTACAGCACAATGGTCATGTGGAACCTGAACTTGATCGGCACCGCCATGCGAAATCTTAACCACATTCACTGTGACATAGATATGCCATCCGGTTTTGTGCCTTAATTCTTTGTTCTTGTATTGCACATCACATTTCACACACAAAAGCGCCATCTGTCGGCGATTATTGCAAATATTTTTTATTGTTCCATTCTTCTTCCCCCTTCTCAAATAGTATGTGTACAAATTTTGGTTTCATTCGGGTTATTCCTTCAAGCTACAGACAGCTCCAAATTGGGATACTTATTTTATAACCACCCGGTATATGTACTAGAAATATAAGATTGGGGTACCTTTCTTAAATATTTCAAAATCAACGATTTTCTCAATTTTATCGAAGTTTATAAAATATTGCTGAAATACTATAAAATATTACCAAAAGTTAGTTAAAATTTTAAAAATACCTTAAAAAAAACGAAAGTAAAAAATTGCGGCTTGCAGGACTGTGATTAGAAGAAAATCGGATTTTTTTTTTAAACAAAAGAAGTTGTGGTTAAAAATATCACCGATAGATGGCGCTGTCATGCATAATATGAAGCAGATGGATACAAATTAAGCTTATAATAAAAGACCCATTTCAGCAAAGTGTCTGATAAGCTTCAGTTTCCCAGTTTATGAAACAGGCCCTTTTCTTGTCTTCAGTCATTTTGCCGTGCAGAATTTTCGCATGCGCCAGTTGCCGATTTCCCGTTCTTGTGAAAGAGTTTAACCAACAGCGCTTGATCTGGTAACGATAGCATACTGCTGGCATGGAATGAAGAATCTGTATGCATTGAGGAGTTTTATTGAGAGCTTGATTTGCATAAATCTGCTTCATATTATGCATGCAGCGCCATCTATCGGAATTTTTTTAACCAATTTTGTTTTCAATAAAATATCTTTAACTTTATAAAGTATAATTGAATTCCCCTTTGCTTATTTAAAATATGAAAACATTCATAAAAATGATTCTTTTTTTTTTTTATTGCTAAAATACATGTTCGATGAAAAACAATATATACAAAAGGTTTTTAAAACTCTAGATGTTAACAGTACAAAATTCTCTCCGGGCGCTTTCGGCTACAATCCGAGCCATTATCAAGGAGAAAAAAAAATCAGCGGAGAATAAAGTTTGATGTTGATCGACAGGAAACTCTTTACAGACATGCGTAGATGGACTAAACCACTGCTAATGAAAGGGAGAAAGCTGAACTCTATGACTTCTTGGACCATACCATCCTGTAACCTGAAGTAGTTTGAACCAAATGCTTGGTATTTGGTATGACAAAAACATCGTTACAACAGTTGTTTGTCTGTGATAATATTTCTAAAGATTCCAGAATTGCACAGCTATTAAAATCAGAAGCCCACATATTGATTTTCGCTCTATTAAAAAATATTTCATTGTCACTGATTTGGAACAATCTAGATAGGATAGTTAGTAAAGCAATTTCATTATTTCAATTTTTTCTGTTATTAAAAAAAATCCGATCTACCTCTAATCACATTCCTGTAAACCGCATTTGTTTTTTAATCATCACTTGGTTTTTTTTAAATAAATTGTTATAGTTTTAACGAACTTTCGGTTCACCCGGCACATCTGCTTTTATTCATCTATTAAATATTACATATCATCTATTAAATATCTATTAAATATAAGTTTACAGATAATAATAGATCTGATACAGATATTAATCGAAAAAATCCATTGAAAGTTATAATGCTCTAAATCAATACTAAAATTTCATGTGAAATTTTCATAAATCTACTTTTTTTTCTTTGGTAACATCTTCTTAATCATTTGCTTAAAGATTCTAGTTTAAACATGAGATTTACGGTAAATTTTTATGAGAAATTTTATAAAAATAGTTGCATAACGCTAAAGGAATTTTTAAAACACGTCTTTTTTCAATGATAAAATTTAAAATAAACAATTAAGACGCAAAAACTAAATTATTTTAAACATTAACATTCTGTGACTGTTTGAATGTTTTACAGTAATGCACTTTCTTACGATATATGATTGAAAAAATATTTTTATGAAACAGTTTCTAAAATCATTTATTGTACAACTTTTTTTTTTCACATTAGGTTTAACAATATTCTATAAAGAATTCAAAAGCATTTTTTCATTATACACATTTCCAATCAATTTAATCCAAATAAATAAACATAATAAAAGAATATAAACTTAAAATGAAACGATACAAAAATATCTTATAAGCTCTTTTTTACCAAACACAGTGCGAACATTTTTTCAAAAATAAATCTAGCATGGAAACGGCATACAAAACGTTTGTTTGACGCAAAAGGTTTATAAAGATGACCAAAAAAAGGGGATCTCCAATGTTTCATAATATTTTCAAAGATAAATGTCAAGCAATTGAAATAATTTTGTTCGGAACTCTCATTCGTTCTTTCGTAATTAATGTCTTCTTGGTTCTTCCTCTCTTGCGAATAAATGCATTTAGTAAATATCACTTTGTCCCAGAAAATCCTAAAAAGATACAATTAAATTAAGAAAATTTAAAATTCAAGTCTCAAAATAAGAAATTAATAAGTTATTCAAGTTGATTCCAAATTCTACGTAAAAACTTAAAAGAGTGGCAGATAAAAACGTTATGAATATATACAGGGTGACCGAAAAATTTAGAAACTGTCGAATAACTCGCTTCTATTATATAGATTACACTATTAAAAATTTGCAGCTAACTGTCCAGTCATTTGACCGTTTTTATGGAAAATGGTTACACAACCGTAATTTAACTCTACTCTGACCATATTATTGACCATATTATTGCCCATATTATGGTCAGAATAGAGTTAAATTACGGTTATTTAACCATTTTCTATAAAAACGGTCAAATGACTGGGCAGTTTGTTGCAAATTTTTAACAGTGTAATCTATATAATAGAATAAAGAAAACTTTTATTAATATCTTTTTAAGTTTTGATTCCATTTTCATAAAATGTGAGATAACTCGACAAAATTCTGCAACGATTCTATATATTAAATTTCAAACCATTCGGTTGGGTAGTTTTTGTACTGTTATATGCGGACTGACGGACGGACCAGATGACGACTATAGGTGCTACGTATTTATATAATTACGAACGCACCTAACAAGAATGAAAATTCGTGTATTAGGTCTGGATCATGAAACACTTTCTAACACTAATGGAATAGCTTTTTTTTAACCTATTAAGGAGGTTGGTCAGTCAGATCTCAAATTCCCCTCTCTAATGTTAAACGCATAGGAGTGCAAAGCATACTCATTTTTAAAATATCTCCTTGGGAAATAAATATTTTTTACTTCTTTTTTCTGTGTACTCTTCTTAAAGGATGTGTCTTTTGTATTTTTAATTGCCAAAATATTTTTAAACTATATGCTTAATTTTATCTGAAGTGTTAAAATCTTACTGAGAGCTATTACGATTTTAACACACAAAATTTTAAATTAAGCGTATATTTTAGAAATATTTTGACAATTAAAAAAAAAGAGAGACCTCTTTTAAGAAGAGTAAGCAGAAAAAAACAGCAATATTTATTTCCTGAGGCGATATTTTAAAAATAAAATTGTATTCCACTCTCATGTGTTTAACATTAGAGAGGGGAATTTGAGATCTGACTGACCAAGATCCTTAATAGGTCTTCTAAAAGCTACCATTCGTAGGGGCGCTATCATACTAAAACCCACTTTTGAGTTATTGTGTTATTATTTGTTAAAACCAGTGGGTCCGTGCGAGGATTTCGCACTACAATCTAATATTATCAATGTATGTAATATTTATTAGATGCAGGTTTAAACTTCTAAAGAAAAAGCAAGGATAAAAATATCTGCAAACAACATTTAGTTTTTGTTCCTTTGTTATTATTTATGCCTTCAAAGTTAGAGTAAAAACTGATTCAAGATTGCAAAAGGCACGCGCGAGAAAAAAATTAACAATCGTATTTTAACTGCATTAGAGGATGACGTCGTCCGCTTCGGGAAAAACATGGGACATAGAAATATAAATCTAAACATTTCAATTTCGCTTTTTAATCATAAATATAAAATAAACCCATGCGGTGTTTTTTATAATCTGAGCATCATATAATGTGGTATTTTACTTTTTTGGCAACAGTAATTTGAGGAAAACCTTTCATTTCTTTTATGAAAACAATGCCGATTTAATTTTTAATTATCAGCAAATTTTAATCAAAAAACATGTTTTAGTAAAATGTAAGTGTGCTATGTCAGAAGCCTGTTCCAAATCCTTTCATATGGTATCTCATTCGTCGTTCTGCGTTTCGTATTTTCTATATGCAATGATGTAAATTAATTCGCCATTTCTTCAAAATCGTTTTACATTTTGTATAAAAATATATGAACCGTTCAGCTTGCGCACTACAAAATTTCTCACGAGCGGGCGCGCGTCGTATTTTTTACAACGTATGTTTTTCTGTTTGTTATGTTGTTAAAAATCCAAGATATTTCATAATACTAATAAAACAAGTAAGTTGCATAAATAATTATACATGTGAGAAGATAAACTTAATTTTTTATAATATTTGCATTTAGAAAAAAAAATTCATAAATATATGTTTAAAGAATAAGGAGTACCAATTATTAAACATGAAACGATAAGATTATTTCAAAATATATTATATATTAAGCATAATTCAAGCAAGAAAACAAAAATAAGAAAATCTATTATATTAATAAAAAATGTATTATTTTCAAAAAAGGTTGTACTTTTTTCTTCTATGTTTTTTTGCAAATGTTTTTATTATTATTATTATTATTATTATTATTATTATTATTATTATTATTATTTACAGAAAGAACTTTTAGAATGTACAACTTTTTCGTTTTGAAATCTTGGTATATCCTATTTTACTCTATTTTGTTTTATCCGTACAAATATATATATATGTATATATATATTATCCTCAATTGCTTCTTTTGGATCGTCATGAAATATACATTGAATATCTTCCACTTTTTCAGTTTTGGCAAAATTTTTATTAAATATTTTTTGTTTAAATTTGTAAAATTTAAAATAAACTTGGAGCAAAACATATAAATTACATTATTACAGGAATAAATTTTTAAAACATGAAATAATTACTTAATAATTATATCCAATTGTTACAGCGCTCGCGCGAAACAAATTTATCAAAGACGCACAAAAGTGCATTAGAAATTAGGGAAACCGGTTTTAATCCGAAAGAAAAAGTTCAATTGGGGGAATACCAAAGGGCTTCAGATAGTTTCAGTGTCGTATTTGAGAATGGTTTAAGAATATAAAATTTGTCGTAAAGTTTGTGACAGCGCGCCCGCTGGGTTAACCCTTTCCGGCACAATGGTCCCACTCCGGGCACACATAATTTTTATTCCAAACTTGCAAATGGCACCAAGAATATTTCAATAAAATTTTGTTTCTATAATGAAAGCTTAAAATACGGAGTTCTTATTTTCTAAAAAAGTCATTTGTAAATTCCGGTGTGTCAGTCTGTAATTTCTCATTTTGCGAACAGAATTTGTCTGTGCCAGAAAGGGCTAAGTCAAAATCAGATATTTACATGAGTTAGTTTTGTTCCAATCCTTATCTGCAAAATTTTCCTGCATTGCAGCTATACCAACTCTCATCACAAGAAAATAAATAAATAAATAAATAATCATCTCCAGCAATTAGAATAATTCCAATCCTCTTTAGCACCTTCTTTTTTAATAAATTAACTTTCAATTCATTTTTCTTTTTCAATTATTGCAAAATTTATCTCTTTTAAGCATCATAGCGTCAATGCTCAAGAAAAATATAGGGACATTTTTGCCAATAATAATAATAATAATAATAATAATAATAATAATAATAATAATAAGTTTTAATTGTTTAAATACAAACATTATATATAAAAAAAAATTTTCAATTTGTTTTTCTTTTTCAATTATTGCAAAATTTGTTTCTTTTAAGCATCATAACGTCAATACTCAAGAACATTTTTTGCAAAAATAATTTAAAGTTTTAATACATTTTATAAAAAAAAAAAACAGCTTTTAAAATTCTCGCTAATTTTTATTTAACTTTTCTTAACATTGTACTTATAATAGTATGTTTATCTTATTTATTTACATTATAAACTAACGAGTATTAGTTATTTCCTTTGTAAAAAGTTCAAAATTTTGAATAACAACGTTTGTAAAATATAGCATGTATCTTTAATGAAAAATGTTTTACAGTATAATATACAAGATGTATTACATAAAAACTGTCTGTAGAATCTTAAGGATTTAAGAAATATATAGATACAACAAATTGCGTTATTCTTTGTTAAAATATTTCCTGTCGGAAAATAACCAAGTAAAGTACTAATAGTACTTAAAGTCCAAAAGTAGCACTTAGTTTCTAGTATTAAACGTGTTATAAAATGTTTAACCCCATTCCTTTTAAGGGGCGCCGATCATGTACGCTAATGTCGCAAGGTCCATGTAAAATCCGTCGTGGGTACAAAATCCTCCAATTTCCCTGTGAATTATACCTGTGGAGTTGCTTAGTAAGGTGAAGGCCTCGTCACCTGAACAAGGTTCTAAATTACGACCCCAACTCGAGTTTGTCTCATCCAATATCAATTAGCAACCGGCCAACTAATAAAAAGTAACTTGGGCAACAAGATGCACTGAAGGCACGTCGGCCTAGAGATTTTTCAAACAGATCTTCGCCATATGTAGGTAAGGCGAATCTCCACCCCGTTGCCAGGCATCAACTCGTTAAGCTGTGCAAAAGCCCGGCAGGTAGGGGCTTGGTCAGCGGTCTAAAAAATAAAAATATATAAAATGCTTCGGTACCACAGTTAAGTTCACTTTTTAAAGCAAGAGGCAAAAGCATTTTGTGGAAGGGATTTCAGTGATTCGTAACAGCTCCAGAAACAAATACTCATCAAATAATTGCCCTTCTAAGTTTGTTTCATTTAAAACCGAAGGGATGTGTTAAGCATTGGCCAGTATGGGCCATATTGATACATGAAGAACGCCTTCAGGGATAACTTTTGAAGGTAAAATAGACCGAATTTTCCTTATTGTAGAAGGAAAACCTTAAAAAGCTTGCACAGTCACCCCTCCCAGATAGCGTTGGTTTCTAAACGGCAAACATTGGATCAAGCTCCTCATTTTGTGGCCAGTATACTAACCACTGGGCTAAAGTGGGCCCATCATTTAAAATGGTTTTTGAAGCTGTCGTCATTTTAGCGGTGCACGGTTCACTAAAGTACTCTTGTGTTTTGAAAATTCTGAACAATAAGAACATTGCACAGCTTCTGGTGAAAAATATTTTAGCAAACAATAAGATATTTTGCTGTACGCTTGTATTTCTTGATTTTTCATGATTTTGTCACAGATTTATGGAACGCAACTTCCTCAATAGAATAGCCATCACTAAGACATAACAATGCTCTCAAATATTCACAATGACAACGGTGACCAAGATGGGATTTCTTTAATTCGTTAAATTATCACTATCGGTTTGTGTTCACTTATTAACTAAGCTGTGACGTTAACATAGCCTATTTTTTAGCCGTTGTTAACTCGTTACAAAGTATCGCTATCGATGCACAGGAAACGGAATAGACAGGTCGAATACTTTCACCCGTCTTGTCTGTCACGTGATAGAGATAGACTGGCTTCCACCTATTGTCGAACTGTCACGTAATTAAGGTAGGCTGAAAAACAGCTGAGATCGTTGGAGTCCCGCAGCCTGTCTCTTTCGTTGGTTGCAGTGAATGTCCCAGTGACTTGAATTATGAATCATCTTCCACGTGAAGTGAAGACAACAATAAAACAGGCCGCACATTGAGGCGACACAAACAACATTCAGCGCGCCTTAAGAGAAGAAACCTGTTGAAACATGTTTTTTTCTCCTAAAATATGCATCATGTTGCTTGTGTCGCCTCAGTGTGCGGCCTTCCTATGAGTTACATTTTAGTCACTGTGCTAATAAGGTTTTGCATATCAAGACTGAGCAAGATTGAATTAACATTGAGCAGATACGTGTTGTGCATTCCATTAGAAAAAGAAATACTTACCTCATCGTACTCATGTCCAATGATCCCTCTGATAAACTCCATAAAATTGGCTGCTTCTTCAAATACAGTAGCATTATCAGTTTTCTCATCAAGCCAAGGCATGAAACTTCTAATAGAGCGGCAAGCATTCTTAATTCGCAATCTGTAAATCAAAGCCTTAATGCATTGACTTATTCAATATTTCAATATTCTTCTACTATCTATCTACTCTACTATATATATATATATATATATATATATATATATATATATATATATATATATATATATATATATATATACAGGGTGTGTCTAAAATCATGGAACAAACTTTGAGGTGTGGTAGAGCTCACTATAACAAACAATTATTGTATAGGAATATATGACCGGAAGTGACACGTTGAGGCACAGACACAAAAAAAAACATATTAACGGAATCATAAAATGTTCATTAGCAGGAAACTTAACCAGTGATTCCGTGCAGAAAATGTAAAAACAGTTGCTGGAAATTGCATCCAACAGCAATCACACATGCTTGGCAACATCTATGGCGTGATTGGCTGGCATAGTTGGCGATAGTTGAGGGCAGTAAAGTGGTGCACCAGTGATCTGCTAAATCAGCCAAAAACGGCATTTACGATTAAGATTTTGGCCGTGATTTTAATAATAGTGTAAAGGCAGACATGCATCTGATGCATGATGCTGCTAATGGTAACGGCAGAGCAGCACTACGGCTGTACCAAGAATGATTTCCAAGTAGACGCATGCCGAACCCTAAAATGTTTGAGCGATTACATCGACAACTTTGTGAAAATGGTTCTTTTAATGCCAGTACTGATGGAAGGGGTCGATCAAGAACTGTACGACAACCACACATGACAGAAGACATCTTGGACCATGTGGACGAAACACCTGGCACAAGTACAAGTGCTGTAGCATGTCGTCTACACGTCAGTCAAAAAACCGTTTGTAGAGTTTTACACGCAGAAGGTTTACACCCATTCCACATACAGAGAGTCCAAGCTTTGCAGACCTGTGATTACCCTATGCGCATGGCTTTCTGCCAATAGTTTTTGCAGCAGAGTGCATTGCTGCCGACTGTTCCAGCTCATGTGCTATTCACAGATGAGACGAATTTTACACACGAAGGCGTTTTCAATGCCCACAATTCTCATGTGTGGGCAACAGGAAATTCACACGCAATACATCTACAGGCATTCCAACAAGGCTTCTCTGTGAACGTTTGGGCGGGTATTGTGAATGATTCCATCATAGGCCCATATCTCCTACCAACCCGACTCAATGGCCGCTGTTATCGTATTTTTCTGGAAGAGGTTTTACCAGAATTGCTGCAAGAAGTTCCGACTGGCGTTCGCAATCAAATGTAGTTTCAGCATGATGGTGCGCCAGCACATTTCAGCATGGAAGTCCGCAATTACCTGGATGCTACTTTTGGGGTGCGCTGGATTGGGCGTGGTGGGCCAGTCCGATGGCCACCACGATCGCCAGATTTGTCGAGTCTCGATTTTTTCCTATGGGGGCATTTGAAAGTCCTCATTTACGAGACTCCAGTTAACTCCATTGAAGAACCCGTTGCTCGACTATCCTGTGCAGCTGCACGCGTACATGAAATACCCAGGGTATGGGAATTTGTTCACTCCACCGACGCTACCAAGCTTGCATTACTATCGGTGTCCGCAATATTGAGCATTTATTATAGACATTGCTGTAAAAAAAGCATTTAGCGACGACATTGTAAATAAACAATGTTTTTCATTTCATGTGTAATTTTTTGTGTTTGTGCCTCAACGCGTTACTTCCGGTCATATATTCCTATACAATAATTGATTGTTATAGTGAGCTCTACCACCCCTCAAAGTTTGTCCCATGATTTTAGACTCACCCTGTATATATATATATATATATATATATATATATATATATATATATATATATATAATGCAAATATATATATATATATTTGCATAGTTTATATATATATATAATGCAAATGGAAATTTCGTTCCGGCAGCTTATAACTTGAGTTCTACTCAATGGATTTTGATGGGACTTACACTGATAGTTAGATGATTTTTCAGGGGAAGTTTTAGTATATTGAATATCATTCTACGTTACTTAGTTACCGAGCTATATGGTGAGAAATTTACTGTGACGTAGCCAGCGAGGCGTCCAAATGGTCTGGATACCAGTAACATCGCAAAGTTTTCTGCTGTTTGACTATCACATAAAATTCTCCTATAAGATAAGACAAAGAAATCTTTATAAAATTAGTGGTATCCAGAGCATTTGGACCCCCACCCTGGGTACGACACTGGAAATTCTATAATTAGGTCAGCCCGATTTTGAAAGACAATTTCAATTTGAACGCTTTAACTCACATTTTTCTAAACGGGTTTTTACGGGACTTACTTTCTCAGTTTGGTATTTGTTGGGGAAAGGTTTTAGTATGTAACACATCGTTCTATGTTGCTTAGTTACAGAACTATGTGAGAAAATTCTATCTACTATGTATATAAAATCCAAATGGAAATTTAATTCCGTACGCTTATATCTCACGTTCTAATAACGGATTTTTATTTGACTTACATTGTCAGTTGTGTAATTGTTGGGGGAAGATGTTAATGCTTAACATATCGTTCTACGTTGTTTAGTTATAGAGCTACACGAGAAAGTTCCTACTTTAGTTGCAGGCATGCTTCTTTAAATCTTGGAAATCTATTTGTTTCTGTGTTTTTAAAGATAAAGGAACGAAATAATTGGTAACTCGGAAGAGGTTAAAGTATATTTTCGCTAACCTTAATAAAGAAACATTTGTCTTTTTTTAATGTGTATACACCATGTTTTAAATGGATTCCTGAAAAGGGGAGTATATCTGACCCAGGTTAAATATTTGATTAGGGGACTTTTCGGAGATTTTGTTTACTAATCCTTAATTTTCTTTTAATTTAAATATATAATATCTTATAATTTTATCATAAAGCACAAGGTTTAAACTTGATGTATGAATTTTCTTCAGATTTTTTAAATGTGTTTTACTAGATTTTTATAGCACAGTATCAATTATACCCCGTTTTCAGTTTAAAGGCGCAAGAAAAAGCGTTACAAAGATAGGTTTAAAAATAACTTTTGTGCGAAAATTTCTTTGAAATCTGAAATGTTTTGTTTTCCGTCGTGTAAAGTCCTCCAAGTTACCTGTGAATTACACCTCTGGGGGTGCCTAGTCTAGTGAAGGTATCGTCACCAGATCAAGGTTCTAAATTACGAGACCAACTCGAGTAGAGATGGCATGACGTATGGATAAGCGATGCAGCAAGGAAATAGTAAATATCCCAGCATCTCACATCAGTCCGGCATGACTTCGCTACACTGCGCAGTGCTGAATCGCCTTATCAAAAATCAATTAGCAACCGGCCAACTAAGAAAAAGCAATTAAAGCAACAAGACGCACTGAAGCCACGTCGGCCTATAGAATTAACAAATACATCTGCGCCAAGCGAAGAGCAGGCGAATTCTCGCCCCGTTGCCAGGTGTCAACTCGTTAAGCTAGACAAAAGCCTGGCAGGTAGGGGTCTGGTCAGCGGTCTAAAAAAAAAAGGTTCAAAGTACACATCTGTACAATTTAATACTAATATTTGAATCATATATTCTAATACGAGCAAATCTTGTGTGTGGTTATATATATATATATGCAAATTTTATCTTAAAAACGGCTCTAACGATTTTGACGAAATTTTGTATCTTACCGTTTTGGGGCACCCGAAAATCATTTAGCTAGGTCACGTGTTCGAGAAAATTCGATTAGTGGGTCATTTTGGGTCATGGTCAAGCTAATTGTATCTAAAAAACGGTTCAAACGATTTTGACGAAATTTTGTAACTAATCATTTTCGGGCACGAGAATACTATTGGGCTGGGTCACATGTTCAAGAACTTTCGGTTAGTGGGTCATTTTTGGGCCAACACGGGTCAAATTAATTTTATCTAAAAAACGGCTCTAACGATTTTGATTACTTTTTGTATCCTACGAGTTTCGCGCACGAGAAAATCATTGGGCTAGGTCACATGTCCGAGAAAATTTTATTAATGGGTCATTTCTGGGTCATTGTGGGTCAAGCTAATTTATCTAAAAAGCGGCTCAGACTATTTACACTAAATTTTGCATCCTATGGTTTTCGGGCACGAGACGACTGTTGGGCTAGGTCACATGTTCGAGAAAATTCAATTAGTGGGTCATTTTGGTCATGGGTCATTATGGGTCAAGCTATTTTATCTTAAAAATGGTTCAGAGGATTTGAAATAAATTTTGTATCTTGCCGTTTTGGGGCACCCGAAAATCATTGGGCTAGGTCACGTGTTCGAGAAATTTCGATTAATGGGTCATTTTGGTCTTGGGTCATGATATTTGAACTCAAATTTAATTTTGACCGAGCATAGCTCGGTCTTCCCTGCTCGTAAGGAATTATTTAGGATATATAGGGATAATGAATTTGGCAATGTAGTGATAATGAAATATAACACATTATTCCTATAAGACATTTAATGAAGAATCGAACTGGGATATTTATTTTTAGCAAAATTTTCATTTTGTTAATGAACAATGCAAATTAATGAAAGCCTGTTTTCAAAAAACGCCAAAATTTAAAATTTTGATCGGTGTAAATTTGCACTATTGTGGTGTATTATTATAACTTTACTATTACTTTACAAAAAAAAAAAAAAAAAAAAAAGAAAGAAAAAAAACTGGTATTAAAATACTCTGAATCCTCTAACGTTTGCAAACATTGTTACTTATTGAAAATCTACATACTTGTACGCTACATGATAAAAATAATAGACGGCAGAAAACATTTCTTTTTCAGAAGTAGTGCCTTCGCCAAGTCCAGAAACACAGCTGTAAGCCTCCTTTTTTGGAAGCAACTCAGGGCACTTATGATCCCCCCCCCCCCCCATATCTTTGGGCTGGAGTTAACCAAAAACCTAAATCTTCGTTTATCTAGAGTAGGTTACAAACGGGACCAGCATTTTAAATTTTACGTTTCTATCTTTTCTAGTTCAGAAAACATATGAACTCAAAGTTTCGATTTTTTAACACTCAATCACCGATCATCAAAATTCTGAGATACATCCCGTAACCCAAGAAATTTGAAGTTTGGCATAAAAGTAGTGTTTAGAATACAAAAAATAAATAAAATAAAATAAAATTTTAAAAACTTTAAAAATTTGAAAATAAAATTCGAAAATTCGAAAAATTCGAAAGAAATTGAAAATAATTGGATCTCGTGGCCATAGTAACTTAAAATTTGGCGTAAAGAACGGTTAGGACTTAGAGGATTACGTTTAGAATACAAGAATAGGTAAAATTAAAACAATCGGAAAATTCGAAAATAAAATCGAAAAATTAGAAAATTGGAAAAAAAAATCGAAAATTCGAAAATAATTCGATTTTGTAGTCCTAGAAACTTTTGACATAAAGGTAGTGTTTAGGATACAAAAATAAGAAAAATTAAAAAATTCGGAAAATTTGAGAAAAATTCGAAAATAAAATCGAAAATTTTAAAATAATTCGCTTTTGTAAGCCTAGAAACTTGAAATTTGCATAAAAGTAGTCTTTAGGATACCAAAAAAAAAAAATCTGAAAATTAAAAAAAAATAATAATAAAAATTCGAAAAAAAATCGAAAGTAGTTCGATTTGTTGGAATTTTTCGGATTTTTTTTAAATTTTGTCTTTATTTTTATCCTAAAGACTACTTTTATGTCAAATATCAAGACCATTTTTTTTTGGGGGGGGGGGGAGGGAGGGGATTTAATACATTTTGATACATTTAATTTATTTTAAAAATTTCCCTCTAACAAAACCAAAAAAAATTTTTATGGTGGTGCTGTAATTATGACGGCCGATTATCTGCACGAGGAATGTAGTCCCGAGGAGGAGTGGCCTCCGTGGGGGTCGTTCTAAAGGAACCTAACTCGTATTACGCAAGAATATACAAGGCTCGAAGAAAAATCGAACTATGAGGCCGACAGCCGCAGTTGGGTTTGAACCCAGCACCTCCCGTGTACCAGCTTTGAGAGCAGAACCTCTCGGCCACTAGTGAGGCGATTTCTTTTAATAAAACATTTCAATAATTTATTAAAAGTGGTACTTTCGTATTACCCGCATGCCAGTAGTTAATAGCTGAAGAAATCGTAAAAAATTTCGCTTGCTTACAGATATTTCGCTGCTTACCTTTCTGATACTGATTATTTCAGCTGTTTTACAATTACATGTTTTTCGATTGCATGTCTGTTAAATTTGTGTATTATTTATATTATTTTATTTTATTAATTATTGATAAAGTTTTAATTTCTTTGTGGAATATTAACCGGAAACAGATGTGGAACTGTTTATATTGCTTTAAGTGCAAACGGATTCATCTTTCTTAATTGGGCTGCACGAGATACAGATAGATTTTTTAAAAATCTTGCTTGAAAATTATTTTAAAACCATAAAAATTCAGTAAACTGAAACATAGTTTTCAAACAAATTGCATTTCGAAGAACATTTTCATTCGACGGCGTAGAAATTGAAATCGTGCGATGTTTAGAAGTTAAAAAGTCCTTCCGGCCTGTACCGGGAGGAAAAGGTAGCTTTCCTATATCTTCGTTTTAAAATTTTAGCTAATGTTACACGAAAACAGCAACTTAAAATGCAAATAAAACGTTTTCGAAAGATTCGTTAATACTGAATTTGAATAAGAAATTCGCCAAATTATTGAGCAATAGCCAAATTGGCTTCATTTATGAAGACTTATTTTGGTCGCCAAATTTGGCGATATTTCGCCAAATGTCGCCAAGTTTGGCGAGAATTTGGCGCTAACGGATATGAATATATAGTTTTATGCGTTTGATTGGGAGAATTATTACAACAATGAAAATTTTTGTAATGTGCTGTCTTGTTTCAAAATGTCAGCCACCCCAGAATTTCAAACTGCTCTATCTCAGCCGTTTTTTAAGATAGAGGTAAAACGAAAAATGCTCTGGAATCCTCGTTTCAAGGCCTAACACTGAATTAAAATATAAATTTGAATTTTTAACTTTTTTGTATATTTATTTTAGTTTTAAATTTTTAATTGGCCGCCATCTTGAAACAAAATGGCGGACCAAGCTGTCCAACGAACTCGGTCGAGACATTGGTGAGGTTAATACACACAATTAGTTTCATCAAAATTGATTTATAAATACGAGCGTTATCGTATGACATAGGTCAGATATATATATATATATATATATGGAGATATATATATATATATATATATATATATATATATATATATAAATCAACATTTAAACGGAGGGTGGTTTTGGGGTCTGGGGGTCATGATCGGTGAAAATATATCGAAATTTTCCGGAACTGCTTTCCTCCGAACGGCTGCAATAGGTAGTTTTATACTTTTTTGTATTGAAAGCTACCTAAAAAAATAGCAGCAAAAGCGAAATGTATTGGTCAGTTGTTGTCACCGTCCATATGACCTCAGCATTATTTACGGATATATTTTGGCTTTATAATAGATTTTTGGCATTTGTTGTTGACGTTACATAGTAGTATTAATATTGTTTTTAGGGAGACAGTGGACTTTATTTGAGAAAAAATCGACCCAGAAATCGAAATTTATATTTGTATGTATTTTTATTCTCTAGTTTGTACTGAACCATTTTCTAGAAACTGCATGCAGTTGCAATGATTTTTCGCAAAATTGAAAGCGTTTGAATTTTGTGCACAAACAAATTATCGTAGTTGTAATAAACTTTAAATCTATTTTTCTCAAAAGAGATTTTTCAAGTTTTATAGATTTTTGAAACGCTCCGTGCGTCTTAATTTTTGTTCAAATTCCATGATATTGATAAGGAAGAATCCTGATACTGTTTACAAAGAAACTGTGTATGCTTTTACAATTTAACTTAATTAAGATAATTAAGTTTGACTTATAAAAAGGCACAATTTTGATGAAAATCGGATAGAATTCAGAAAAATATCTTTCAAAAAATAAATATTCAAGGGATTAAATAATTGATACACAGATTGTTTGTAATACAGTTTTAAGGGATTAAAATGCAAAATCGAGGAAATATCTCAAACATTATGACGCAGGAAGCATTTAAAATTTTTGTTTATAATGTTTAAAATTTTAAAAACATCTTAAAATTATAATAAAATTGGAATTTTTTTTTAAAGATACTCTATATACTTATGGTGAAATGTATATATACAAGATTAATTTTTAACAAAATTATTCAAATTGGGAAAAAAATCATATGAGTTGTAATATTAGCAGGCCATTACAACTTACAACTCAAAAAATGTTTTATACATTTTTTGACAAAATTTCATTTCTCTATGATAAAAAGTAAAAATAAATAAATTTTAACATCTACTGTCCCCTTAATCGTAATTTGAGATTATACAGACCTTTTTGCCACAAAGCACGTTCTATAAATAAAATCTCTTACCTCCTGTATCTCTCTTTTTCATTGTGAGCTTCTCTGGGATCTACTGAAAGGTAATTTTCTATGAAAGGCATCCACTGCAGCGAAACCACTTTCTGATTACCGGAAGAATCTGTCTCTGGTGAAGTAGGAGTATTATTTGGAACTCTGTAGGAAGTGTGAATAAAAAAGGGTAAATTTGTATATTGTTGCAATTTTCTAGTAAGATAAAAAAAATATGTATAAGTAAAAATATTTAATTAATATTAGAAGTAAAAATATTTATATAAGTAAAAATAATTATTTAATTAATATAGATATAAGTAAAAGTATTTATATTATTATATAAGTAAAAAATACTTCATTCATTATTGTTCATTTAGCACTTACTTCTATTCATTATTATTATCTATTTCAGCATCATACAGTATTATTGCATGGTAGTATTAATGCTCAGTATCGCATAGTATTATTTAGTAGTGCTCAGTATGATTGGTAAATTGTGTTTTCGGAATTTGTATTTCAACATTACATAGTATAATTATTTCTCAATATCACAAAGTATTATTTAGTCAGTATAATTAGCTCAGTATAATTAGTAAATTGTTTTCACAGATTTTGTATCATCAAAATTTGAATTTTTGGTATTTGTGTGTCAGTACTACTTTTCTAATCTCATGGTGGCATTTGATTTGTGTTGATTGTTTTCACTACATGTACTTATTCCTATATAATCACTTATGTTATTCTATATTATTCTTAGTACCAGTACACAGTACTTATATTCTAAGATTTGTTTTCTGGCATTATTGCTGTACTTAAATGGCGTTAACTGTTTACTGTAAATACTCCTATATATTTATTCAAGTTTTTCCCCATATAAGTTTTTTTATACACTCGATGCTACTATTCAAACTATGATTACTTTCTTTCTCAATATCTTATTTATTAATTCTTTATCGCTCAATAAGTGAGCCATTAGTGTTGTTTTGTATTTATAGGTTTCTCTCAACTTTAATTACTATCTTGTAAAAGCTCAATATCTCCTTATATTTATTTACAATCACAATTGTTCATTAAGCCCAATATTGTGACTAACTTGGCTCGTCCAGTATAATTGAATAGCCTTTGAAATTGACATTGTCATCTTTGACAGTTAATTTTCAATAGTGATGGGTCCCCTTTCCGGATGGTCTTTCCGGGCATCGCTCCCCAGGCTGGGGCCTTGCCGCATAGTAAACAAACCTGCTAAGCAAGGCTAGATGAGCTTAAGCCGAAAGGTACGCCTCCCCACCCGGTTTGACCTTGACTTTGTTTACTTGGACATCATCTTTCACCTTATTAAACAGTTTTCTACGTTTTAACAGTTTATTAAAAGTTTTGCTACAGTATTTTGAATGTGTTGGAAATTGTTTTATAATCTATGCTTGACGCATGATTTTTCGTCCTTGTTTATAAGATGAAATCAGCTTTCAAAACATTTCAAAGTATTTTTCACCCGTATTATTAGCTGAAAGAAATATCGCTAAATGGTAGTTTTCAATACCCTACAAAACCACATTATAAAGCGAAAACTTTCTGACAGTAACAAACAAGATGATGTCGTGTTACCAGATCCGTTGTCACAAAAGACGAGACGGAGAGACAAAAACGCGGAAAAGCGGCTACCAAATTCGGACATAAAAATACGATAAATCTTATTTAAAAAAAACTACCTGTCTATAATGGAATCTTATCTTAAATTAAAATTTTTTGTGGTCCGTACTGAAGAAATGCCATACAAATATATCTGCAAAGACGGAAACCTGCCTAAAACGGAATTTTCCTCTGGTAACATTAGATTTCGTCTTAGAACATTGCACTGTATTAAATAAACACAATAATCTTACGCAGTAAAATCTGTGAAAGCGTAATCTTAGGGAACGAAACAAATTTCAGCTTTAAAAATTCTGTCTTAAACGGGAAAAAATTCATGGAGCTTACAGAAGGAATACCATACCAATACACCTGATAAAACGGAAAACTGTCTAATATGGAACCTTTCTTGGTCACTTTAGATTCCGTCTTAGAACTATTTACTGAGTTAAATAAATAGAATAATCTTATGCAGTAAAATTTGTGAAAGCAGAATCGCTAGAGACCGAAACAAGCAATATACCCGCAAAGACGGAAACCTGCCTAAAACAGAATTTTCGTTTAGTGACATTAGATTTCGTCTTAGAACATTATACTGTATTAAATAAACACAATAATCTTATGCAGTAAAATCTGTGAAAGCGGAATTGGAGGTTTCGAATTGAGCAGTTATAATTGTATGGCATTACTTCCGCAGGGACTATGGAATTTTTACGGTTAAATCAGGATTCTGATATAAACAGCTGCCGTTTTCACGAGTTTTTCTAAGCAAAGTACAGTAAAACCTGCAAAAGTAGAAACCGGAAAATCTACTTGAAAATATTACGTTTTTAGAAGGTACATTTGTACAGTATTCCTTTCTGCGGAATCATAAAAATTTTCTCTTATAGACATATTCTAATTTCACAGGTTTTTCTGTATTAAGTTCCACTATAGACATTATCTATTAAGCCTCAGCAGATGAATGGAAGAAATTTCGCAAGTTCAAAAGGGCGCCTTCTTACGACTGATGGTGTTTTTCCATGTTGGAAAATGACTACACCAGAAAGATCAGGAACAAAAATTGTTAAATATTAATCCAGATAAAACTGAGAAACTTGATCAAGCGTGGGTTCTTGATTAAAAATACACGCTGCTGTAAAATCACTGAGAAGGATTATGGAATTTATGAATTACTAATAGCTATTCTTTTTTCCTGCCAACTTTTGCTTTGTCAACTCGCCGCAGGAAAATTAGCGCTCATGTACGCAAACAAAATTTGCATGCTGTACGCCTGCAACGAACTTCTGTTTTGACCACACTCTAAGTATAATTGCTCTGGTTTCAGGTTTCACGCGATACAGACTAGCCAAAAACATGGCACTAAAAGAAATTTATGCATCGTGAAAAATCGGGACATTTGACGTTCTGCGGAAAGGATCATGGAGCGTCTGAAAGTCGGAACACGTGGTAACGGTAACATTAGTAAGAAATTATGTCTATTTCTTTTCAAAACTAGTCTTTTGGGGCCACCGTAATACTTACCCATCATGGATATGCATAATGTAAAATATTAAAATAAAACATGTGTAAACTGCTTATAAAAGGCATTGCAATTCAAATAAAATCGTGGCTTGATGACCTCATAAACTTTAAATGTTCTATTACTGAATGGCGTAAAAGAAACATCCTTATAACTCCAAAATTGATAATCCTATTAACTGACGGTTTACTGCGTCGGATTAAGCGTCTCATTTCCAATTAAAATATATCTTTGAATTGAAATTTCGATGAAATACAGGATCATGAAAAATCGAAGAGTGTGGAAAATAAGATTACAAATATCTCGGCAACTCATTATCCGATCGACTTCATTCTTTATGCAAAATTTAAGTATTTTTATTGTCTTTTATATTCACTCCTTAAAATAAACAATTTCGAAAATTTTTATATACCTTTTATCAGAACGAATATTCCGAGAGTCCGAATAAAATAGTTTCGGATTATCGAGGTTACTGGAATTCAATAAGCTTCTTCCCATTATTACATACTAAGTACATACCAAATTTCAAGTCTCTATCTCAATTTGTTCGGGAGATAGAGCATTTGCAGACACACAGACGGACGGCAAGATTTTTTTTCTAAAAATATGTTTTTCGGAATCTCCAGTGTCTGAAACGTGTAAATCCCTCAAAAAAACTGTTCGATTTTTAAAACGATTACAAGACTTACCCTATACTACGTATGATGGGTAAGTAAAATGAATGTTAATATTTACCTCGGTAATTCATAAGACGAATCAGACTTTGTTAAGCTTGAGCTTGATAAAGTATTACTGGAACAGCCGCTCAATGATAGAGAAGAATCAGTGCCGAAATTGGCATTTGTTAAACCCGTTGGCGTTGAATGGAAAATTTGTGGCTGTTTAAAAGATTGGAAATATAAATATAAAAGTAAAATTACATAAAATACAGCAAATATACATTATTTAAAAGATAAATAATTCAAATACTTAATTAGAAAGTTTAAAAAAAATATAACTAACTATATTATTTTGTTATTGAAATTATTCTCCTGAAAAGCTAGAATCAAAATAGATGTTGTCAAATGTATAAAAATGCTTCTTTTATCAAATTGTTATTATTATTATTTTTTTTAAACTGTTTAATACTTTTATTATTTGCAGAATTTTTCACCATTTTGACAAAATACTTGATGAGTTTTATTAGTATTGTAATTCTATTTGCAACATTTTCAGTATAATTTTAAAATATCTGTTTGTTTTAAATCAGACTGGGTTTCCATAAAACTTAAGGTCAGAAAAGACAATGTACAAATGTTCGTAGATTGTCGGCCAAAAAACAACAAGAACGGAAAATCATGCATCCAGCATAGATTATGAAACACTTTTCAACACATCCACAAAACTATAACGAAAATTCACCGTTAAATAAGGTAAAAGATAAAATGTAAGTAAATAGTTTTAAAAACTTATACCGCATTGAAAAATGCAGTTTTTAAAATTACCTTCCATTGCAAAAAAAGTAGTCGAATTATTTTGTGTAGCCCTGTATATGATCTCTAGATTTCGATATATAATACATAGCATGATAAAATTTAGTTCAATTTGAAAATTCACATTTAGCAATTTTCGCCAATCGATGGAAATGCATTCGAAATCGTTTGTACAGCCCTGCATATTATCTACACTGTAAAAAATGGGTACTCAAAATTGAGTAAAAAGTACTCAATTTTGAATACGTCACATACTCAAAATAGCTCCGATCCAAATGTACTCAAAATTGAGAAACACATGTATTCATTTTTGATCCCATGGATGTATTCAAATATGAACTGCTATGTACTCATTTTTGATCCCATGGATGTATTCAAATTTAAAATTTTTTATGTCGTTAAAATAAAATTTATAGGATAAAAAAAAGCTACTTCGCGAGTACAACCTTATAAGGGACATATACATTTCTGCTCACTTTTTTTCATTCCTGCGTGAGTTTATATTAATTAACCAACACTTGCCCATGTGAGGAATCGAACCCGCGATGTTCTGTTTACGAACCTGACGACTCAAACCAACGCGCCATGACTGGTCATGCCTCCTTCTCTTCTCAAATGTTGTTACTGACTTTGAAACTCCCCTCTATCCCTTCCTAATAGGGATCCCCTAACAGCATCTGGCGCCATCTGTTAGGAAGGGATAGAGGATAGTTATTTTTATATAGATATATATTTATAGAGGATAGATTTGTTAGGAAGGGATAGTTTTAGAAAAATCGGACTGACAGAGCAAAAATACGAAACATCAGCGTGTGGACTGGTTTTATGTGTTTTTAAATATGTTTTTAAGGATGTACAGTGCCTGTCTATATGTGTTAAAGATTAAAATAATGTCTGAAGTAACAGGTAGTTCGAAGAATTATTAATTAAAAAATGACATTAGAAAAGATCATAGATTGAAATACTAAAATTATAAACTTTGTAAAATTATAATTTATAAAATAATAAATTTTAGCGTAATTCATAAATTTGTAAGCCAAATCAGTTTAGTTTAATACCAATTTGCATAGCTATAATTTGCAAAGATATTATGAAACTTTTAAATAACACAATATTGGCTCACGTTAAAAAAGTTAAAATAAATTTTTAAAAAATTAGTGGGAAAAAAATCATAATTTTGAAGTACTATCAAGAAAAAAAAAAGTAGATGAGTAAAATGTGAGAAAAAAAAAAGAGTAAATGTGTTGTAGTGGATCCACTTTGATGAAAATCCAGAACAACCAGATCCACTTTTCATTTCTCTTATTATTCGTTTTCCCTTCAAATAATAGCTTTTTAGGCTTCGAAATATCGTCATTACACATTCTGAAATATACAAGTATGTTGGGTTTGATCATATGTTCATTTTTGATCCAAAAATACTCATTTCGAAATGAGTACATGAACTTACTCATTTTTGATCCAAAAATACTCATTTCGATATGAGTAATTAAACATACTCATTTTTGAGAATGCACATGTTCGTTTTTGATCCAAAAATACTCATTTCGATATGAGTACATAAACTTACTCATTTTTGAGAATGCACATGTTCATTTTTGATCCAAAAATACTCATTTCGAAATGAGTACATGAACTTACTCATTTTTGAGTACTTCATTTTTTACAGTGTAAACACTTTTCTACATATCACATATTAAGCTAAAATTTAATTCAGGTAAAAAACGCATAAGGCAACTTAAAACTCACTTCCAGCAATTAAAATCCGTAAACGACAATGTATTTTGTTCTTTGCATAGCCCTGTATATGAATTTATTTATATTCCACAAACTTATATTAGTCTACTAAATATAGTTCAGCAAGAAAATGCGTAATACAATTAAAAACTACCCTTAAGCAATTCACGCCCATAGTGCGAAATACTTATGACTTCCCTTGTGTAGCCCTGTATATGATCAACCGAATTTATACACACCACGCATTATGAAAAAACTTAGCTAAACTTAAAAACGCAAACCAAACTTGAAAACGCACCTATCACTCATACACTGTAATTATCGCACGTACATTGTAACCGAATTGTTTTGTGTGTCCCTGTAAATGAACGATAAACGCAATGAACACCATACTTCTAAGCGAACAATTTATAGTGCATCTCAGTATTGCGTATAATTTTCATTATCTTTGAAATAGTGAAACATCAATAAATTACACTGCAAACAATTTTTCCCCGTCGAAGAATGTGTAACAGAATTCTTTTGTTTGACCCTGTAACTGAATAATAAATTTTTTGTTCCCCCTATTCTACAAAAAGCATGTTTTAATGCACTTCATAATTATATATCAATTCCAGCATGTTTCAAATGGCGTAGCATCATCAAAATGCACTTGAAACGATTATTTCCCATTGACTGTAATGTTACGGAATACTTTTGACTGTCCATGTAAAAAAACTATAAGTGCTACACATTTCAGTTGAAATATGGAACATGCGACGATAACATACACAAATTTCAGGTCGATCCGAGTATTTTTACGTGAGTTAGAGCACGGACAGAGGGACAGACGGCAGACAAACCGAAGTCATAAACACTTTCCTGATCTGAAATGATCTGACTTAAAATGGGGAACATTCTGTAATAAACGACAATAACATACAAAAATTTCAGATCAATCCGAGCATATTTACGCGAGTTAGAGTATGGATAGACGGCCAGACGGCAGACAAACCGAAGTCATAAACACTTTTCAATTATGTTGGAAAGTGTTATAAAGAACAACCCCATACATTTTAATCACCAAATTGTTCGAAAAAAAAAAAACCCAGAAATAGTCATTTGACTGAAAATTATGTCTTTTTTAACACTTTCCAAGTTCCAACATAGTTGTTGAAAAGTGTTTATGACTTCTGTTTGTCTAGTCGTCTGGCCGTCCGTCCGTACTCTAGCTCTCGTAAATATACTCGAATTGTCCGGAAATTTTTGTATGTCATTGACACTTATTATAGCATGACTCATATTGAAATTGAAGTGTGTAGCATTTAATTTCTGTTTGCAGGGACTGTCAAAAGTATTCAGTTACATTGTGGTCAATGGGAAAAAATCGTTTCAAGTGCATTTTGATGATGTTACGCCATTTGAAACATGATGAAATTTATATAAGGTAAAGCCAGGAGAGATGGCGCGGTGGGACAGATTGCGCACACAGAGGTTCGGGGGAAGGAGTAGATTGAGCGCGCAGCGACTCCAGGTAGTTGTACAACAGCAGTAGTGAAGTGTCTACTTGAAAGTGCACGTTGATTGTTTTGAGCGTCTAAGATAAAGCATTGCTGTTTTGTTTTGTTTTCCCAAAGTAAACGCTTGAATTTTCATAGCTATTCATCAGAATTTCTATACAATGTCAGTTACAAAATATTTTTAACTTAAACGATTTCTCATAAGCTACTAAACTGGACTAACAATGTGAACATCAACGGATCGTTTTACTAGCGGCCATGTTTATATAAAATGCCACGCAATCTCTCCTACCGAAATTGGAGAGTTTGCGCATCTGCTACTTAGGGGAGATGGCGCATTGTTTCCATAAGTTTTCATGCTAGGAGAGATTACGCAGCTTATTGGTAAATTTTCATAAAAAAAACGAAAAATTAAAATGAACTAATTTTAAGTTAAGCGTGTTATCAATAACTTAATATTATTTTGTAATCTTATATGGACTTGCTTTTTCTGATTCTTTAATTTTTTTCCCTTTAATTAAAATTTTTTAATCGTTTAAATTTTCCTTTTTCTGATTCTTTAATCATTGGGTTGAAATATTCACTCCTAATACAATAATATTTGTTCACAAAAACCTTACAACAATGTCATTTAAGTGTAATTAGTATTGTTAACAAGTTAATTGTAGTTATTACTAGTAACAATCTCTCCTACCCATGTGCGCAATCACACCAACCCTATAAGGACAGATTGCGCAAAATAACTTTCTTGGTTTTATATCAACTGTTCTACTAAATTACAACATAACAACAAAATAGCAATGGAAATGCATAAAAAACAAATGAAGTAAAAATTATTCATGGATAGTTTAGTAAAAAATTAATATTTAGATTTTTTATTCTTATTCTTTTGAATTGTGCTCAGACTCTCCTAGCTTTACCTTACAATTATGTAGCGCACTAAAACATGCTTTTTCTAAAATATGGTGTGAAAAGCATTTATTATTCATTTACATGGTCACACAAAAGAATTCTGTTACGCATTGTTCTACGGGGAAAATCGTTTACGGTGTAATTTAATGATGTTTCACAATTTAAAACATAATGAAAAATATATATGTATTACTGAGATGCACTATAAATTGCTCACCGAATAGATTAGTGTTTATTGAGTTATCGTTCATTTACAGGAACACGAACACGCAAAAGAATTTGGTGACAGTCTTTATGTGATAATTACTGACTATGTGTAATAAGCGCGTTTTCAACTTTGATTTGGGTTTTTAAGTTTAACTAAATTTTTGCATAGTTACGTGGTGCGTATAGATTCTGTTGATGCTACACAAGGCTGAACAAAGAAATTGCTAAGCATTACTGACAATGTGAGTAAATTACTTAAGAGTAATTTTAATACCGTTATGCATTTTCCTGCTGAACTATATTTAGCAGACTAATATAAGTTTGTGGAATATAAATAAATTCATATAAAGGGCTACGCAAAGAACACGATACATTATCGTTTATGGTTGGTAGTTGATGGAAGTGAGTTTTGAGTTGCCTTATGTACATTTTACCTGAATTAAATTTTAGTTTAATATGTGGTTGTACAAAAATCTTTATATGATATATAGGGATATACAAAATATTTCGAGTGCATTTCCGTCGATTGGCGAAAATTGCTAAAAGTGAGGTTTTATTTATTTATTTATTTATTTATTTATTTATTGAAATGCATACTACAGACGAATCCATTTACAGTGTTGCAAGAACATCATAAGAAAATAAAAAAACACACATATATATAAACACATATCATATACACAAAAATATCGTATACAACACGAATACAAAACACAAATTAAGAGATTAAAAATTCAGAACATTTATCTTTGAAGACAGAAAAGGACATATTAAAAATATCAAAATGCACAGAGAATTCATTAAATATTTTTTAAAATTTTTATAGAGGGAAATTACCAACATAATTATATTTAAGAAATGGTAATTTAAACAAGTGGGTAAGTGTGATCGAAGATCACTCAAAGGGTTTCGTTTAATATTCCTTTCAAAACACTTTATCCTTTCTTTAATAAATTCAAATAAATTTCATTCAGCAACAACAAAAAAAAAGCCATGTTTTTTATAAAGTAAAGATTTACTGGTCTATTTTTTTCGTTTTTTCGAATATCTAAACCAGCCCGATAGCGAGCGAAGCCTGCTATTATATTCTGTCAAAATAACATCCATCATGCGGACTAAATGCGATATTTAAAAAAATAATTCAAAACTAAACAAATTGTACACCTTCAGAATGCTAAAATATGCGAATATTTCCATAATCGGATTTTTATCACGATTCAGTATGTTTCTCAAACTCATATATTTACTATTCTCTATTACTCATATTGATACTTGCTTTGTATTATTCTCAAACATCTGAAAAATTCGTTAAACTTCCAATAGGACGTCAGATTTTCTTTTTAATGCTCTAATGACGTGATATTAATCTGCTTTGTGTACTTACACATACTCATACTCCTTGTACAATTGAGAAATCTTAGCCATTTTCCGTTTTATTACCACTATGACGTCAATCAATTTTATTTCATATTTATCTTTTTTTTCAGTTGGTGAAGCTTTTTATTTCATTTTCATTTTTCACGTGGAAATTGTCTGATAGAAAATTAATTATTGTAGAAAGAATTTCATCGCGGAATTTTAATTTTTGGCATCTGCTCTAACGAAAAATGTTTAAATTTAATAGGAAAAGGCTGTTAGAATTTTGGTTTTTTATCTCTATTTATTAAAATAATACGAATTTTTCAAATTTTAATATTTGAGCTCTTTACAGCTGATATTCATCTATATACACAAAGTTTCAACTCTGTAAGTTATATAGTTTTTGAGAATGGCTCTGTGACGGACAGACAACGGAGCGGGAGTAATAGGGTTTCGTGAGATGAACGAAACCCTAAAAATTGAGTACATCTGAGGGATCTGTTCGGTACATTGACATCAATAGAATTAAGTATATTGCTGCATTCAATCATGTTATTAATAACTTTGTAAAAAAATAAAACTCAAAAAAGATCCCGTCTAGATTTCAAACTTAGAATGTTAAAAATACTACGTAGATAGGAAGAAGAAATATCATACGAATATATATATGATTATTTTTAAACAATAAATAACATAAACAATAAATAACGCAAATATCATTTCTAACTGAACTAATTTTTATCATGCTATGTAGTATATATCGAAATCTATAGATCATATACAGGTTTGAAGAAAATAATTTGACTAATTTTATGACTATGGAAGGTAAATACTAAAAGTGGATTTTTAAATGTGTTATATGTTTCGTAAAATGTTGACTACATATCTTCTTACACCTTATTTAACGGTGAAGTTTCGTCTCTGTTTTCTGGCTGTGTTGAAAAGCGTTTCATAATCTATGCTTGACGCATGATTTTCTGTTCTGGTTTACATTTATGTTTAAAAAATAATAATAAGCTTAAAGAGTCTTCTACATATAGAAATTGTACCAAAATTTTTATAAGTAACACCTAATTTTGACATAATATTTGGACGAGTTGTAATTTTCTAACTTAGTGAAAAAGTTTCCAGGCCAGGATTCGAACCAGGGGCCTTCGAACCAGCTGCCAATGTTCTATCAACTGAGCTATTTTGGGCAAATCTGGCGAAGGCAATTCGCCCACAGAGCCTTATTGGTTATGACATCTGGTCTGATATCTTAATCAGCTCAACAGAACAAATCGCAGGTACAGTGGAACCTCTCTAACTCGGACCCCTTTTACTCGGATCTCAAAATAATCCGGACTAAGTCTGCTCGAGTTTCGAATTTTCAAAACAGCATCTATTCGCTCATTCACATTCTATTTTGAAAAGATTTTGTGAACATGTTTAAAAAATTTGATGACTGCACCAACGCTGATGTCAGTGACGTTAACAATTGGCTGGAAGTTGACAATGATCGAGGTTACACCGCGCTGACCTGATGAAAAGATCATCGCCTCCTGCTCATCTAAAGAAACTGAAACTGATTGTACATATGAAATCGGGACTGATGATGATAATTCTACTACTGTGAGCCACGCTGAGGCCGCAACACAGCTAGATCAATGGATGGTCTATTTTGAGCGACAAACCGATACAACACCAAATGATCTGCTTTTACTCAAACGGTTGCATGATCGTGCCGCTCACAAGCTATATTCAAAACTACAACAGTAGAAAATTACAAACTTTGTTAATTCAGACTAGATGTTTTCTAATTCTGTAAAACAGTGTTTGGATTTGGCAATATGCAACGATTTGTGCAATAATAAGTTGATTTTCTGTAAGTATGTTTTATTTTAATTTATTTTTCATACAATCTCCGATTAACTCGGATTTTCAATAACCCGGATTGGCTCCGGTCCCAATTAGTCCGAGTTAACGAGGTTTTACTGTAAGGAAATCCAAGAAATGTTGGATACGTAATCACACTAGATTATAATATTTGGATTTTTCGGTGATTTTTTTCTTAGGATACCAAACGGGAAGTCATTCGATCAAATAGTTTACGTATTATGAAGGTATAAATTGTAGAACTCTTAATGTTAAGAGCCTACATCAATCATGCAAAAAAACGCGCAAACTAATGTTTAGTCTATGGTAAGGTTCTTGGCAGATTTCTTGCTCGCATTTTAATATTTTTAATTTTTTTTATTGCATAGGATAGCTGAGGTCGATCTCTAACGATGTTAGTTTTTACTTTTTCAATTTTGGTTCCAGTTTTTTAGGTAGCTTTCAATACAAAAAAGTATAAAGCTACCTATTTCAGCCGTTCGGAGGAAAGCAGTTCCGGAAAATTTCCATATATTTTCACCAATCATGACCCCCAGACCCCAAAACCACCCTCCGTTCAAATGTTGATTTATATATATATATATATATATATATATATCTGACCTATGTCATACGATAACGCTCGTATTTATAAATCAATTTTGATGAAACTAATTGTGTGTATTAAGCTCACCAATGTCTCGACCGAGTTCGTTGGCCAGCTTGGTCCGCCATTTTGTTTCAAGATGGCGGCCAATTAAAAATTTTAAACTAAAATAAATATACAAAAAAGTTAAAAATTCAAATTTATATTTTAATTCAGTGTTAGGCCTTGAAACGAGGATTCCAGAGCATTTTTTGTTTTACCTCTATCTTAAAAAACGGCTGAGATAGAGCAGTTTGAAATTGCAGGGTGGTTGACATTTTGAAACAAGACAGCACATTACAAAAATTTTCATTGTTCTAATAATTTTCCCAATCAAACGCATAAAACTATATATTCATATCCGTTAGCGCCAAATTCTCGCCAAACTTGGCGACATTTGGCGAAATATCGCCAAATTTGGCGACCAAAATAAGTCTTCATAAATGAAGCCAATTTGGCTATTGCTCAATAATTTGGCGAATTTCTTATTCAAATTCAGTATTAACGAATCTTTTGTAAACGTTTTATTTACATTTTAACTTGCTGTTTTCATGTAACATTAGCTAAAATTTTAAAACGAAGATATAGGAAAGCTACCTTTTCCTCCCGGCACAGGCCGGAAGGACTTTTTTTTTTAATATATATATATATAAGACTACTTTCACTTTCAGAATCGGTTCCAACCGATTCCAACCGGTTCCAAAATTGAAAAGGTCCGCTTATAAAAAAACTGTAACCAAAATCTAAAAAGTAAAAACTAACAACGTTAGACATCGACCTCAGCTATCCTATGCAAAAAAAAAAAAAAAACATCATTTAAAAATATTAAAATACGAGTGAGAAATCTGCCAAGAACCTTCCCATAGACTTAACATTAGCTTGAGCGTTTCTTCGCGAGTCTAGCGTATGCTCTTAAATTATTTTTTTAATCTTTACAAAACAGATTGCAAAGCGTCTAGTTTTTAAAAGCATAATTCAAAAACTACTTGGCAGAATGAGCCGTAATTTTGGATTCACATATTTGAAGCTTCTAGAAATCTCTTTCTATTTAGAAAAGAAAAGGTCACAATTGATATTTTTTTAGAAAGGCAATTTCGATAACATACGTATTTTGTATCTGTATTCAACGTCTGAAGCATGCCCAAAAAATGAAAGCGTAAAATAAAGAAATAGAAGTAAATAAAAACAAATAAAAATAAATGATTACAATGATCTTCTTACTTGTTAAAAAACATAAATTCAAATTGCAACAATTATATAGTTATGTGCGCGCTTCTAGCATAATTACTATATTAATTTTATTACTAACTAGCAGAGTGTAATTTTGCACAATTACAATCACCTACAATTACCTACAAAAATACATATTTAAGAAATTAGAAATCAAAATATTTGCAACATGTATCAATATTAAATAGTAAACTTGATTTTCACATATTGTACATTAATTCAGTTTTCAAAGACTTCATAGAATAATAAGTAATAATTTAAGGCACATAAACAAGTTAAGACACATAAACACATTGTGCGAGAATTATATGAAGACCACTGTCGAAGCTGAATTAATAAAACCGTTGGAAACCTAGGAAATAATAAAATAAATGAAGTATTTAAAATAAATGAAAGTTAGAAGAATGCATTCTACTTTTAAAAGGAAGTTCTACTTTTTTGGGTCAAACTTTTCGATTTTTTTAAATTATTTTTTTACATTTTTTGCATTTTTCTAATCTGTAGATTGTTGCCCTAATGCAGTTTCATGATATTCTAATTCCTTACATTACTTGCCTCCTTCTCCCTTACAACTTTTTTGCTCATTAAATTTAACGCCGGTCGTTGAACGTAACACTACTGTAAAAATTTAAACTTGTTTGTCTCGAAACGATGTTTTCAAACTGGGCGACCATTTTTCTCGAGAACTATACTGATTTCTTTCATTAAAAAAAAAAAAAAAAAAAAAAAAAAAAAAAAAAAAAACAGAAATGTAATCGTTTTTGCTCAAGATTATACCACCGAAAAGTATAATTTTCATTGATTAGTTATTTTTTTCGAGCCCGTAAGAGGTAAAAAAAGAGGCGAAAAAAATGGCCTTTCTTGTTCAAATGACCTCCATTTTCTAAAAAATCAACTTTTTAAACTAAATCTTGGAATAAACTCCAGAGAATTTAATGCCCTTTCATAATTTGGCGACCCAATTGGATTCAGATGCTTGTGACCGGAGAAAAACGGTCGTCCGATTGGAAGTTCACGGCGCGCACCTTCAGGTACTGCTCGTCGCGCAAAGCGTATTATTCAGTTTTTTACACACAAAAATGTAAATACATAGGTGAAATGTCAATAAACATAACGCAAATAGTCCAGCTGTTATAACTTTTCTTTGTAGCGGAAAAATAAAATAGCAAAAATCACGTGAATTTTAGGCCAAAGATGTAGACCCCCCCCCCCCCTTAAAGGAATTATTTCTTCGCAGGAACTAATTTTGATCAAGTCATTTGCCTTTAAGAAAATCCCTGTAACAAAATTACAAACGACTAACATTTATTACACATGAATAAAATCCAGATATCCTTTCACTCCAAAATGCAATATTTTCTATGTTTGGAAACACAAAAATTATGATTGAAAACGAAATAATGAAAGTTTTTCAAACCTACAGTATACTGATATGTAGACGCTCTTGGACGTCTCATTCTTGGCGCTCCGCGTCGAACTTTTGGTATGGGTGTATAAGGAGAACCAGGTGGCATGAGTGGCATCCGAGATTTTCTAGCACCTCTTGTCGGTCGTATGGTGACAGGAGAAGGAAACGTGGACGAATAACGGCTGTAGCTGCAACTAGGATTGACATAATACGTCTGCAGATAGAAATTATACCTTAATATCTTTCAGAAAAATATTTAGTACTTTTCCAGAAGCCTTGGCGTTTTTTTTTTTGTTTTTTTTTTTTTTTAAGTTGGCGCAATTTGGGCTTTAGAACGTGAGATTTGATGCCAAATGATATAAACAGCTATGGAAACAAACCTGACGAACTTTTATGTTTGTTTGTATATGTATTTATAAAAGCATTATATTTATATTTATATTATTATTGTTTTTTTATGTACAAATTAATTTTGTTTGTGTATAAAAATATATCAATGGATTCTTTATATTAAATAAGTTGTATCAATATTGAAAAAGTTGCTTGTGCATTTGAAACAGTGAACAGGTTACGAGAAAATATGCATGAAAAATATCCTTCTCTTGCCAAGCTTCTCATGCTAATCTTAATATCTTTCAGAAAAATATTTAGTACTTTTCCAGAAGCCTTGGCGTTTTTTTTTTTTTGTTGTTTTTTTTTTTTTTTTAAGTTGGCGCAATTTGGGCTTTAGAACGTGAGATTTGATGCCAAATGATATAAACAGCTATGGAAACAAACCTGACGAACTTTTATGTTTGTTTGTATATGTATTTATAAAAGCATTATATTTATATTTATATTATTATTGTTTTTTTATGTACAAATTAATTTTGTTTGTGTATAAAAATATATCAATGGATTCTTTATATTAAATAAGTTGTATCAATATTTAAAAAGTTGCTTGTGCATTTGAAACAGTGAACAGGTTACGAGAAAATATGCATGAAAAATATCCTTCTCTTGCCAAGCCCATTTTCTTTACCTCGCCAAGACCCTTATACTGGAAAAGTACCTTTTTTTTTAAATGTACAGAAAGAGATACTACTCAAAATAAACTATACAATATAGTTCTTTAGATCTCATTATTTAATTTATTTTCTTTCGATAATGGAATATTATAAAATATATTAGACACTTACATTACTCACATCCGCGCTTGCATCCGCGCTTGATTAAAATGACAAGTCCTGGTCATTATGTGCCTGACATTACCTCACCTACGGCCAAACTCGATTCGCCCTATGAGTTTGGCCGCGCCGTAGTGGCCGTTCTTCTCAACGGCCATTCTTTTCGGCGTCCTGCATTGTACATTTTGAGTAATAGCCTGAAATCTCCACTTCCACTAATAAACGCAACAAAAGGAAGCACTTCCAAATTTAACTTTCTAATATAACACTAGAAAATGCAATTTGGAGATTCTAAATATTTCTTGTCTTCAAAGGAATCAAAACTTTCTTCGTAAAATCTTTATGGAATATGATGTACAAAATCATTTTCCTATTTTGAAACTAACAATTGTTATCTTTCCAAACTGATTTGATTGGGAAATAAGTTTTCTGGAATATTCAACTATGTGCTGTACACGCTGATGTGTTGAGGATACAATATGACAACTAAATTAGACAATTGAGAAAACAATTACTAGAACAACTTATATGCAATACAGTTTGTTCCAAATTTAATCTAATGATAAATTTATATATTGAATGAGAAAATCAAATATAATTGAAAAGAGATTTTAGAAAGGGATTTTCTTAAATGTGTAAAATTTTGCCATAGTTATCATTCTGTTTGTCAATAAATCTATCTTTATGACAATAAAAACAGATGCAAGTGAAATTGATCTTGACAGTCTTAATAAGATATAATTATATAAGAAAAATATAGTATATACAATTATATTTTATTTTAGTCTTAATGAGTTTGATATTCTTAAATATCTACAAAAATAAACATGTAACAAATAAACCCGTTTAACCCTTTATCTACTGACGGTACTTATAAGTCCCAGTAAAATAACTTGTTATAAAATTCATTTAATGCATCGATTAGTAGTAATGAAGTTTAGAATGAGTTATACATACATTGATTTATCTTGTTCCAAAAGCGTTATTGGATACACAAAACAAAAATATTTTTAAAAGGATGATTTCTTTTGCCTTTGCATCTTTTCAGCTTTCTTGGCGTTGGAGAGGGGGGGGGCGGGGTATTTTCAATTCGGAAATATTTCTGTATTTCTATTGTAAGAACATTATATTTGTACATTTCCTAATTCTATAAAATAATAAGAAAAATATTTAAAATAAAATATTTGAATGGGGTTATAAATATTGCACAAAATCACTATAAATTCAAATTTAATTAATCCTCCTAATTCCTTCACACAATCATTCTAAAATCCCTCTAAAATTTATTAAATGATTATGGAAATCTTCTAATGTAGTCTCAACAATTCACGAAAAATGCTTTAGAAGATAAAATTTTCATGAATTCATAATGTGGTAGATAAAGGGTTAAAGTCATAGCGATGTAAGTCACATTTTCTTAATTTTTTCAAAACACAAAGGATTTTCTGGAAGCGCTACAGTGCATTCCAATGTGGTGTGACCGTATTGAAATTCATTACAATGCTTCAACCAAATCTTTTGTTTTTGAACATTTTAAATGCTTTAAAAAAAGGAAATTTCTATAGTTCAATCAAAATTAAGAGAGAATTTAAATAAACATAAGGGTTGCCGTTTTACGCCATGCAGTTTCAATTTTGCGCATTTTTCGCTTATTTGGCAAATTAACGAAAATAAAGAATTATTTGCTCCCCCCTCCAAAAAAAAAAAAAGAGTTGAGAAATATTTAATGTTTAAAATTTAATTAATCAAACTAACAATTGCAGTTGTTTATAGTTTTGATGATTTTTGTATCAAAACATCATCAATATCCGTTATCGCAGTTTCAGGATTAACTTGTGATAACCCTTTATAAGTATGTATTTAAAATCACTTTCTTGTCAGTTTTGCTAAAATTTTATCTTTTTTCCTTTTTTATGGGATGAATTAAGGTATTTATTTATCTATTTTAAACAATATAAACAAATACTAATAAAAAATAAATAGAAATTATGTTTATATATATAGCAATAACTTTGCGAAAAGATCAACATTTAACTGGCGTCTATTATAGCCAATGTATTATAAAAGCTGCCAATAAGCACGTGGTTTTATTTATTTCACGTGTCTCTTAATTTTTAATAGACTATGGAAGGGTTATAGTTCGGGAGACAGCGCCACATTTTCACAACCAATTTTAGCGTATATGATAAATTAGATGCAACAGATAACGAAATTGCCTGTCAGCTGTTGCAGCAATGGGGGAGCTATTGCCTTAGCAACATCGTCCACTTGAAAGTAAAATGAACTGCATCCCGATGATGTGTGTTACCTCCAGTTGGAGGTAGTTATTACTAATCGAGATATCATTCATTTTGTTTTGCAAAGGGCTTTACGATGTTGCTATAGTAACACCCCCCCCCCCCATGCTAAGGGCTAGCTGACTGGCAATTTCGTTATCTGTAACATCTAACCTATCATGCATACCAAAATTAATAACGCTAAAAATTCGTTTCAAAAATGTGACGCTAACTCCCAGAGCCTGATTACCAACGTTGCAAACTTCCGCCAGTAAAAAGGAACAGATTTTTTTTCCTTGATCATGACAGTAATTTTGCATGAATATGGTGTTCAATTCGAATAGAATATCGTCTGATAGAAATGCAGGGAAATTTTATGAGAAACTGTGACTTGTACTGTCTTCTTATCAACCTTTTGATAACAGGTTTGGGAGACCGTACGTCCAAGCTACTATTTTTTAATTCTATTCATGCCACTTTTTTTGAAAAATAATCTCTGCTATGCACTTATACAAGGATTTTTCAACCGATATCTACCACAATTAAAATTGTGGTAAGATTTAATATAAAAATATTCGCCAATGTCTGCCAGTAATAAAAAAATTAACAGTTCTTCTCATTGTGTGGTTTCCCTATTAACCCTCTGAGCGTTTTGAAAAAGGGTAAAATTGTAATGTTGTTTTCTGTGCATTTTGTTTTAAATGCTAAAAAAATATGATTCTTTCAGCATTATTAATAAAACTTAATTACAGATATGAATGTAACCCTTGAGAGTATTAATCATTCTTCAATGTTTTGAAAATTCATTAAATCTGTAGAATTATATTATCTTAAACGTTGCATATATTGCAGTGAAACCTGGAGCTTAGTGAACGGAATATTACGTTTCACACGCTTAGAGGATTAACATGTCTAAATACTACCATCCATGTGCCAATTTTTAAAATTAGGTACTTACACCGCTATGACTTTATGAGGCTCGTATATTTAATTTTACAAGTATGTGCGAAGCATGATAGAATACAAAAATCAAATTTATCTTGTAACTGACACGTGACTCTTTCTGAAAAAATGTTTAGAGGGACGCCGGTTTTACTTAAGAAAATCATCATTTTGGCGGTCTGTCTTTGAGCGATTTTCCTCAGAAGTGGTGTGCAAAACTTAAGCAAGAAACACAAAATGTTAATTTTTGAATACGTACTGAAAAGAAACGTACTAAGTACTGAGTACTCAAGATTACGTACTGAACGTACTGAGTACTCAAAAGGAAATTCTATAAAAAGCAAGTGTAGAAAAGAGGTACTACCCTAACAGCATGGCCAGTCGATGTGAAGTCCCCTTGACGTCACACATGGTTAGAAGTGTCACAGTCGCTACGGTGAATCAAAATATGGGATATTTCACTGTCTCATTATTACTCTCAAATGATTGTTAACACTGAAAAGTCACTGTGACTGTCGCTTTGTGATGGGTCACCAGGTGACATTACAATGAAGTCACCTTGTGATTCTCATGTCACTGTCAGTTGAAGGCTGAACTTTGAAGTCATTGTGAGCATTGCATTGTGATGAGTCGCCAAATAATGTCACAATGAAGTCGCATGGTGACTTTCCGGTGATCGACACTCGATTGTGAAGTCATCATTGCACTCCTTTGTGAAAAGTCACCAGATGATTTCAATTTCTGTCAATTGGGAACTCGTCACAGAACAGCTATCATGATGACTTTACAATGGAGTGACAAAATGACAGTCCCATGAGAGTCTCAAGGTGACTTCATTGTAATGTCACCTGGTGACCCATCACAAAGCGACAGTCACAGTGACTTTTCAGTGTTAACAATCATTTGAGAGTAATAATGAGACATTGAAATATCCCATATTTTGGATTCACCGTGGTGATTGTGACACTTCTAACCATGTGTGACGTCAAGGGGACTTCACATCGACTGGCCGTGCTGTTAGGGTAGTGCCTCTTTTCTACACTTACTCTTTATAGAATTTCCTTTTGAGTACGCACTTGTTCAGAAATTAGCATTTTGTGTTTGTTGCTTAAGTTTTGCACACCAGTGTGTTTCAAAAATATCAGAATTAATCAAACTTTATCAGAATATTTATTAAAAATTATCAAACTTTATTAACATTTTAATTAAATTATCACATATAATCAGACATAAACATTACATAAATACACTAAAAACATTAAATTACTGCATGCAAACGTTTCGGGCTATAACTTAGCCCCTCCTCAGTGCAATTACATACGTTGACCGGAGAGTTTTCAACCATGTGTACAGTTACTAAAATAAACCAGTTAAAACTTAAAAATTTTTGAACAACCTGCATTAAAACAAAATCGTGTATTCAGGTGGAACAGCACAAGATTCATTAATTGGCGAAGTCTGTTTACGAGTGAACCAACCCTCAAGAAATACTCTACTCTTAACATTATTGCAGCTGGATCTGATTACTGCGTTACTTGCGAAATCCGGAATATGATCTGTATCCAAAGAATGCTGTACTAATTTTGATTGAAGGCTACCAGATTTATAGGCACGTTTATGTTCGGCAAAACGAATGGCGCAAGTACGACCCGTTTCACCAATATAAACAGAGTCACAGACCCCACAAGGGATACTGTAGACTGCGCCGGTTTTAAGTAGGGGAGGGATTCTAGGTTTAAAATTACAAAGCAATTCTTTTAAAACATTCTGTGGCCTGAAAGCTGTACTGATATTATTAGACCTGAGCAGACTAGAAATTCTTTCAGAAAGATCTTTGTAATAAGGAATAGACACATATCTAATGGGGCTTCTACGAACTAAAGATGTTGACAAGCGATGCTCAGAAAGTAACCTTTTCAGCCACCGCAAGGGGTAACCATTTTTTCTTAAGTCAGAAATTATTTTCTTTTTCTCAAATAGGAGGGCTGCATCAGTAGAACAATAATGACTAGCACGATGGGCCAACGTTTTGCTTTGTAATTTTAAACCTAGAATACCTCCCCTGCTTAAAACCGGCGCAGTCTACAGTATCCTTTGTGGGGTCTGTGACTCTGTTTATATTGGTGAAACGGGTCGTACTTGCGCCATTCGTTTTGCCGAACATAAACGTGCCTATAAATCTGGTAGCCTTCAATCAAAATTAGTACAGCATTCTTTGGATACAGATCATATTCCGGATTTCGCAAGTATCGCAGTAATCAGAACGTATATAATTGCACTGAGGAGGGGCTAAGTTATAGCCCGAAATGTTTGCATGCAGTAATTTAATGTTTTTAGTGTATTTATGTAATGTTTATGTCTGATTAAATGTAATAATTTAATTAAAATTTATTCATCAGACGTTAAAAATGTTTAGCTATTTTTTTATTAAAATTAACCAAAAATTTATTTTTTCTTCTTTAGATTCACAAAATATGTAGGAGTCTTCTCCCGCGTCCACCAAGAATAAAAACCCTGAATATATGTAATGACAGCAAAACAAGCAATTAAATTCTATCCAAAATGTAAATTGTATAGCAGTATTATGAGGAAAAATAGATATAATATCAGTAATAAGAGAAGAAAAACTGTAATACCACCACTTGTTTCTTATCTTGATTTGGATATAAAGTTGTGTAAGTCAGTGCGGAACTATTATCCAAATTTTCTGGCGTTAGATCTTGTTTGACTTTCTCTACAGTATCGCAGTCTGTTTTTCTAAAGCTTGAAGTGAAACTATGAGGCGATAAAACTGTATTTCCAAATTCATCTCCTTGACCTTTGCAAGGCGATGGTTCAGATTTCACCGAAATTAGCTGTAAAAAAATGAAGTTGTTTTTATATTAGCTAATTTTAAATGCTATAAGGATTCTCGTATTGTATCCTTGTAAAAAGAATATCTAAAAGAATAAAAGCAAGTTTGCAGAAAAGTATATAGAAGATAGTATTTGCAATAACAATCTGATAATACAGATTCGGTGATCCCGAATTCATGGTACAAACTTTAAGTGTTGGTACAGGACACTGTATCAATCATCTATTGTATAGGAAACCAGGCTCAAAAATCCAGTTATTTAGTCAAAATTACAGGCCGTCTCACTCCAATTCGAAGTCGAGTTTTTGTTCATAACTTTAACAGTAGTGAAGATATTTTAACAAAATTTTAAACACACTCATCTTTGTATGAATTGTAAGCAAGTTGTAAGGATTTCGTTAAAATGTCTTCACTACTGTTAAAGTTATGAACAAAAACACGACTTAGAACTGGAGTGAGACGCCCTGTAATTTTGACTTAATAAATGGATATCTGATCCTGGTTTCCTATACAATAAATGATTGTTACAGTGTCCTGTACCAACTCTTAAAAGTTGTACCATGAATTCGGAATCACACTGATAAAAATGCAATAGTAGCCCTATAAAGACAATATTAACAATAAAAGAAATAAAAATGTTCTATTCTTTTACTCTGCGTATGTGATACTTTTAAAAAGTAAAAGAGTTTCAGGTCAAATAAAGCCTTCTTTTACACCAGGGATGTCAAACCCACCGGATACCACTACAATTTTATAGTAGTCTTTGCCTTTTCTAATCATCGAATTTCTGAGATTCAACAAGTCGGATATTTCTTTAAAAAATTAGTGGTATCTGGCAGGCCACTGTTTGACACCCCTGTTTTACACCAAAATAAAGTAGAATTTAAAGTTTAATGCCAAACTACTTTTAGACAACTTCTTTTCATTCCTTTAATAATTTTTACTAGACTTCCAGTAGTAGTGTAAGTAAAGATTGTCACTAAGACAGTTTCGAATAAAACTGATATAAAATAGCTCCGTAAAAGCGACATTTTAGTTTAAGGTATCCCCTTGATATTGATCACATTCGTGTTTGAAAGATCTCGGGGATAATTTTGTAATAGGTATATAACATCTTTATTCATATATTTCTAAAACTTATATGTAATGGAATGGTTTTTAATAAATTTTATGCCCTTTTTACTTACCCATTATATGTAGTATTGGGTAAGTCTTGTAATCGTTTGAAAATCGAAATTTTTTTTTGACGGATTTACACGTTTCAGACACTGGAGATTCCGAAAAATATATTTTAAAAAAAAAAATTTCGCCGTCCGTCTGTGTGTCTGTAAACGCTCTATCTCCCTAAAAAATTGAGATAGAGACTTGAAATTTGGTATGTACTTAGTATGTAATAATGGGAAGAAGCTTATTGAATTTCAGTAACCTCGATTATCCGGAACTATTTCTTTCGGACTCTCGAAATATTCGTTCTGATAAAAGTATATACAAATTTTCGAAATTGTTTATTTTAAGGAGTGAATATAAAAAACAATAAAAAAACATAAATTTTGCATAAAGCATGAAGTCGATCAGATGATCAGTTGCCGAGATATTTGTCATCCTATTTACCACACTCTTCGATTTTTCATGACCCTGTATTTCATCCAAATTTCAATTCAAAGATATATTTCAATTGAAAATGAGACGCTTAATCAAATGCAATAAATCGCTAGTTAATAGGATTATTGTTTTTGGAGTTATAAGTATGTTTCTTTTAAGCAATTCAGTAATCGAGCTTTTAAAGTTTATGACGTCATCAAGGCACGATTTTATTCGAATTGCAATGCATTTTATAAGTAGTTTACACATTTTTTATTTTAATATTTTAGCTTATACATATCCATGATGGGTAAGTATTACGGTGGCCCCCAACGACTAGTTTAGTAAATTAATAATTATTTTATCAAATTATTATATGTTGTGTACTAATTCCTGTATACTTTACGCATTATCACTGACCAGATAGATTCAATCTTCAATTTCAAGCTATTTAGAGAGCATTTTTCCCATTTACATTGTTGCCTTCAATGGAAATATCTACAGGGCACATGCTAAAAGCAAACAATTTAGTTTTGTTGCTAAAAGCAACAAATTATAACATTATACATAACTATGTATACAAAAACCCACAATTAGATCGGTGTTCATCACGTCCGTAGTCGGCAGCAGAAAAAGTTAAAGTTAACAAAAAATAAAGTTAACAAAGTTAAAAAGCAAATACATATAAACATAGATATAGGGTTAAATAGATAGCCTAAACAGTATATTTAACAATGGCGGACCGAGAATTGTGGTAAACAATAATTGAAGCTTATGAAATGAGATGCATTTATTAAATTTCAACTGTGAACTTAAACTACATTCTAAAAAATGTATGTGTAAATCACGGTACATGTACTGGCAGCAGTGTGACCAGTATCTGTACCGTAAATCAGATAAACAGTACATGTACCGTAAATTATTTTAACGCACGTATATCGTATATACTGTAAAACTATTTGTAATTATTATATATAACTGTATAATAAATACCACTTTATAATAACTTTCGAAGTATAGGGACAGCGCAAATGCATTTCGTGAAAACACTCAGGAGTGCAATAAGAGGGATTTGCCCGGGATAGCATTTTTAGATGCGTTCCTAATTATATAAATACGTAGCACTTATAGTCGTCGTTTGGTCCGTCCGTTTGTCCGCATATAACAGCGCAAAAACAACCCATACCGAATGGTTTGAAATTTAATATATATAATCGTTACAGAATTTTGTCGAGTCATTTGAAATTTTATGAAAGTCGAATCGAAATTTAAAAGGTGTTAATAAAATATCTCTTCGTTCTATTAAATACTATCATAAATAATTAATTCAATGACATCTATCCCATGATAGGTAATGAATCTAAGTTGCCATGGTGATTACGTCATATTTAAGATAACGTCCTATTATTTCAGTATTACTGAATTTAAAAACCGAATTTGTATACTAAAATTGCTTAATTATAGCAATCCTATAATCTACCGACAGTTTTTTGGATAGATGTTTCTGGAGAAATAGATATTAAATGAAAAAAGTGTCTAAATATGGATTTCAAATTCTGAAATTTTCAAAGCTAGGTTTAAGTTTCCCATTGGAATTTTCAGGAAAGCCATCAAAAAATAAAATGTTGCCAACTTAAAATGTACTTATTTTATTACAGAAAATAATCATATCATAATAACAGACGATATAATTCATTTCACTGAAATAATAACGATGATTTTTTTATTACATTGTCTTGTATTGGATATTTGCTCATAGTATAATTTTAATGTAACAGAATTGTAATTTTTTGTTTGTAAAAATGTATTGAAACTTAATTTCATAAAATAAAACTAATATCTCTAATATGAAAATCTGTACACAAAATAAATTTTGTATAATAAATAAATTTTTGTAAACAGCTATTGCACCAAGATCTGAATATTTATAAAACTAGTTATAGTACGAAAGTACCTCATATGTCACGTTTGACGTACAATTTCCAACTTGTTACGCATATAAACTAGACATGCACAGTGCCAAAAAAGCATAAATCCAACGTTCAAATTAATATATATATTTAAACATCACTTTTATTTTAAACTAGTTGAAACAGAATTATAGATAACTAGCTGTTACCCGTGACTTCGTTCACGCAACATTAAAAGAAGAATAAATACATTAATTAAGCAAAATATTTCACTCCCAATAATTAAAAACGTTAATAATTAACTAACTATTTATCACATTTCATAGGAGACAATACGGCATTTATTATTATAGGGACCTTGACATAACTCAGTCTTAAAAAGGTGAAATTTTGTGCCAAATAATCGCGAAAATGAAATTGCAACCAATGCAAAAAGGAGGGCCAAATAAAATCGGGGAAATAGACGAATTGGGTAAAAACAAATATCAATTTTACCTGATAAACAATTTTACTTTTAACGCCTTTGTGAAACGTTTTAACAGCCATCCTTTAAAAGAAAAACTTTACTGAAATCAAGATTTTGTTTTCACCATCTATTAAAAGTGAAAATAAATTCTGTTTTTCAGTTTTAATGAGAAAATGGTGTAAAAAATTACTGATCTGTTTTATTTCTCCTTTTTTATACACAAATATGGAGTAAGTTACTTTTCGTTTTTAGAGATACTTCGTTAAAAAAAAGGCATTTAATTTAATTTTTTTTTAATTCTGTGAGTTTGTGTGACATCTTCGGATCAATTATAACCGGTATTCACTAAACGGTAGTAAACTAACCGGTAGTAAATCGCGTTGCGTTCGATAGTCTATGAGTAGTTGCGAAATACAAACACACGGTCAGATTTTAATATAATAGATTCGTGTTCATTTTCCTTTTCTTAACATTATGATGTGATTTTTAGCAGAGAACTTGGATACTCACGGGGAATGAAATAACGAAATAACGGATACTCATGCTTAATAATCAGTATAGATAACAAAACATTTAAATTTTTCGCTATAAATATGGCGTGAAACTCATCTACTTTCTATACTTATTGATCCTTGTATTATTAATGTAAGGAATTGATTCACACTCATTTTAAAATATATTGGAAAATTCCCGTTTTATTTCAAATAGGACGTCTCCTTTTTCCCCAGAGAAATCCCTTTTTAATGACATAATTCTTGTTAATTTTATTTTCCAGGCAATTAATTTCAATATTGGCATAGGGAAAATTATGTTACTTTAACGAAATAATATTAAATCTTTAGGTTTTATCAACAAAAATGGAACTATTAACATTCGTCATTTTTTTTTTAGGTAATCGAGTTATTTCTTTTAGTTTTAAGAATGAAAAATCACTATTTCTCACGATCCATGACATCATTTACGACATGGATAATTTTGCGGAGCATATTATTGACATTTGCTAACCATTTTCTTTTGAAACTTCTTTTTACTTTTTAAAAATTTAAATAAAAAATACGGTATAGTTAGTTATATTAGCCGTATGCAGACGGTGAAACGGCAAGTACCATACAAAAGAAAAAAAAAGAAAAAAAGTGAAGAAAAAACCCAAGATCATTTTATTTCACCAATCAAAGCATATCCGCTTTATTTTGAATAAATGACGTCATATTCGCCTGTTTCCTATGGTTACGCATATTGAAACCTTGTATTATTATCAAAAACTAAAAAAAGTACGTTTTATTTCTAATAATATTATTTAATCTTCTTAATTCTTTAATTTTTTTAATTTCATTTTCATTTTTCCCGTGAATTTTTTTCATTTGAAACTAAATTGTTGAGTAAAAATTATTTTTTCGGGTTTTGAATTAGTTTTGGCAACGATAAAGTATTAGCAACGGTAAAGTAAATCTCATCAAAAAGTCACCTGTAAAAAATGCAGCCAAGTCTCGTAACTCATTTACCGTAAAAAGTACTGAGATCGTATAAAGCCAAGTTTAACTATCTTATTAACTCTGAAATTTTCATTCACAAATCACTCCTAGTCCCTACATCTTTAGTTAATTATTATTTTGTGACTTGGCAATTACGTAGCACGAGAATGTGATGTATATAGTTAGTCTTAATCAAATAATACTATAACATATTAAAGTGCAATAACTTCCCCGTGCGTATATAATTTCCCTTAATTAAATTATCCCATCCCATCCCATAACATAGTAAGGTGTAATAACTTCCCTGTGCTGCGTAATTGCCAAGTCACAAAATAATAATTAACTAAAGATGTAGAGACTAGTAGTGATTTGTGAATGAAAATTTCAGAGTTAATAAGATAGTTAAACTTGGCTTTATACGATTTCAGTACTTTTTACGGTAAATGAGTTACGAGACTTGGCTGCATTTTTTACAGGTGACTTTTTGATGAGATTTCACTTCTTTTTGTAAGTAATCCTCCTTTTCTTGATTTTGGGTTCTTTTTGGAGATAATCCACTGATTTTCGCTAAGCCCACACTCTGTCCCTATTATTTACAGGTATCAAAAATTTGAAGCTTTAGTTTCGTTTGCAAAGTACTGTAGATAAAAAGAGATTTCAGGTTCCTAGGCAAGCACTAAGTTATGGGAGGGGGAGTGTCAAAAGTACTCTCAATTCCGTCTGAGATATTACTCGCAGCCCTGGATACTTGATATTTAACATAAAAGAACTTTTTAGTATACAAAGAAAGCCAAAATTAAAATTTCCGGAAATTTCCAATAAATCAAACTATATATTCCTTTTTTCGATGGTTTTTTTTTTTCGTTTTTTTTAGTCTTTTTTTTATTATTTAAGAATTTTTTAATTTTTTCTTACTTTGTGTACTAAACCCTGCCTTTCTGCCAAATGTCAAGCTTCTAGGACTACAAAATCGAATTATTTTCAAATTTTCGACTTTTTATAAATTTATTGATTTTTCGATTTCAATTCTAAGTTACCTGATTGTCATGCCAATATAGTAATTATTTGATCCGTCTTCTTAGGATCATTTAGGTTCAATTTAGAGATAAATCAAGTGAATCTTTGAGTCACCATGATTTTATTTAGAAAGGATTATCAAGCCATAACCAGCCAGTAATGTCGGGAGGGTAGGGGGAGCTGTTGAAAATTTTTGTGGGCTAACATCATTTAACAATCCATATTTCATATGTGAAGTAAATAGAGTACAACCTATGAAAGAAAACAAACCTGTCTATAAAGAAATCGCCTATATCGTAGCCAGTCTATAGCGGAACTTTTCTATAACGAAATTCATAAACGAAAGAAAAGAAAACCATAATCCGGGGGAAATAGCATAAAACAATTAGGGGCGTTGTACTAGCTATTTGTATTTAGCTAGTTGAATTTAACGAATATTTTAATTGTTCCTTTTATTGAATAGTAAATACTACCTTTACACCAAGTTTTAAGTTTCTAAGACTACAAGATAAAATTATTTTCAATTTTTGATTTTTTTCGATTTTTTTTTTTATAATTTTCTGGATTTTTTGATTTTTTCTTATTTTGTATCCTTTATTACAAATTTCAAGTTTCTGGCGCTACAAAATCGAATTATTTTGAAATTTCCGATCTTTTTCGAGTTTTATATTTTATTTTCGAATTTATTGTGTTTTAATTTTCCCTTTTTCTGTATCCTAAACAATAAGTTTACGCCGAATTTTAAGTTCTAAAACTACAAAATCGAATTTTTTTCAATTTTTCGAATTTTCGAATTTTTTGTTTCGAATTTTACAGATTTTTTATTTCTTTCTTTTTTTGTATCCTAAATACTACCTTTATTCCAAATTTTAAGTTTCTAGCTTTACAAAATCGAATTATTTTAAAATTTTCGTTTTTTTTTTTCGATTTTTTGATTTTATTTTCAATTTTTGTTGCGTTTTTAATTTTTTCATTTTCTGAATGCTAAACACTACCTTTACACCAAATTTTCAGTTTCTAAGACTACGAGATCATATTATTTTCAATTTCTCTCTTTTTCTTTCTTTCTTTCTATTTTTTTTTTGAAATTTTCGATTTTTTTTTAATTATCCATATTTTTTTATGTTTCCTTATTTAGTATCTTAAATATTACCTTTATTCCAAATTTCAAGTTTCTAGCGCTATGAAATCGAATTATTTTCAAATTTTCCTTATTTTTCGATTTTTTCGATTTTTTGTTTTTATTTTCGAATTTTATTGCTTTTTTTATTTTAACTTATTCTGAATCCTAAATACTATATTTTCTGCGAATTTTAAGTTTCTAAGGCTAAAAAATCCAATTATTTTAATTTTTTCAATTTTTTTCGAATTTTCGATTTTCTTTTTCGAATTTTCCGGAATTTTAAATTTTTTCTTATTTTGCATCCCAAATACTACCTTTATTCCGAATTCCAAGTTTCTACCGCAACAAAATCGGATTATTTGAAATGTTTCAATTTTTTTCGATTTTTCGATTTTTTCGATTTTGCTTTCGATTTTTTTGGTGTTTTTGATGTTTTCTTTTTCTGGATACTAATCACTACCTTCACACCGAATCTTAAGTTTCTAAGACTACAAGATCGTATTATTTTCAATTTTCAATTTTGATGGAATTTGTTGAATTTTCGAATGTTTTTTTTTTTCGAATTTTCCGGTTTTTTAATTTTTTCTTTCTTTGTATCCTAAACACTACCTTTTCTCCAAATGTCAAGTTTCTAGGGCTACGGGATCTACCTAATCTTTTTGATGACGCGTGAACGAGTGAGTGAGTGAGTGACAAAAAATCGAATGTTTGAGTTCATATATCGTCTGAACTAGAAAAGACAGAAAGTTGTAATTTTAAAATTTGGTCCTGTGTGCCAAATACTCTAGAAAAACAAAGTTTCAAATATTTGGGATACTCCAGCGCGGAGATATGGGGGGGCCAAAAGTGCCCTGAGTTACTTCCAGAAAAGTATGCTTACGGCTGTCCTCTCTCGACTTGGCGGAGGCACTGCCGTGCCTCCAGATCTTGCCAAGGCTGTGGTTTTCCTATTAGACTTAATGTTAGCTGTATGCTCCATTTTTCTGCAACTAAATTTCCTCATGCCAATATAGTAATTCATTGATCCGTTTTCTTAGGATCGTTTATGTTCAATTTAGAGATACATCAAGAGAATCTTAGAATCACCATGATTTTATTTAGAAAGGACTATCAAGCCATAACCAACCAGTAATGTCGGGAGGGAGGGAGAGATGTGAAAATTTTTGAGCGACCAACATCTTTTAACAACAAATATTTCATATATAAATTAAATAGAGTAAAGCCTGTGAAAGAAAATGAACCTGTCTATAAAAAAAAAAGGTCTATAACGTAGCCAGTCTATAGCGGAACTTTTCTATTACAAAATTCGTAAACAAAAGAAAAGAAAAGCATAATCCGGGGAAAACAACACAAAACAATAACGGAAGGTGTACTAGCTAATAGGACAATTATCTTAAAACCTATCTAAAACAAACTATCCCCATCCTGTGGGATTTGTTTTTCAATGTTTTACTTTATTTAATGCAAAACATAGATTGCATCCGACAACTCATAAAAAAGTCCTCCGGCCTGTACCGGCAGGAAAAGGTAGCTTTCCTATATCTTCGTTTTAAAATTTTAGCTAATGTTACTCGAAAACAGCAAGTTAAAATGCGAAGAAACCGTTTACAAAAGATTCGTTTACACTGAATTTGAATAAGAAATTCGCCAAGTTATTGAGCTATAGCCAAGTTGGCTTCATTTATGAAGACTTATTTTTGTCGCCAAATTTGGCGAGATTTCGCCAATTGTCGCCAAGTTTGGCGAGAATTTGGCGCTAATGGATATGAATATATAGTTTTATGCGTATGATTGGGAAAATGATTACAACAAGGAAAGAAAATAATTTGCGAGAAATCGCGTTCACTAAAACTTGTAAATTTATATTAAAATCATTAAAATTACAGACATTACAATACACTTTCATAAAACATTAAAAACATATTAAAATTGGACGTTTCGGATTTACATGGAAAATCCCTCTTCAACAACAACATTTCACTTAGCGTAAATCATAGTTCAAAAATATCAACAAATAGAAAATGCAACGTATCAAAATTTCGAAGTCAAAGTTACAGTTATAATAACACGGAGTATTCATTCGGGATTGCACCTGCTTGACCATTATTGACCATAAATTTATCGTTGGTTTTTTGTAATGTGCTGTTTTGTTTCAAAATGTCAGCCACCCTAGAATTTCAAACTGCTCTATCTCAGCCAATTTTTAAGATAGAGGTAAAACAAAAAATGCTCTGGAATCCTTGTATCAAGTCCTAACACCTAATTAAAAAATAAACTTGAATTTTTAACTTTTTTGTATATTTATTTTAGTTTTAAAATTTTCCGTGGCCGTCATCTTGAAACAAGATGGCGGACCAAGCTGGCCAACGAACTCGATCGAGGCATTGGTGAGCTTAATACACACAATTAGTTTCATCCAAATTAATTTATAAATACGAGCGTTATAGTATCATATTATTTTCATTTTTTCAATTTTTCTCGAATTTTTTTATTTTTTTTTCGAATTTTCTGGATTTTTTTAATTTTCCCTTTTCTGTATCCTAAATACTACCTTTATTCCTAATTTGAATTTTCTAGAGCAACAAAATCGGATTGTCTTCAAATTTTCGGTTTTTTTCAATTTTTTCGATTTTTTCAATTTTGCTTTCGATTTTTTTGGTGTTTTTGATGTTTTCTTTTTCTGGATGTTAAACACTACCTTCACACCAAATCTTAAGTTTCCAAGACTACAAGGTCGTATTATTTTCAATTTTCAATTTTGATGGAATTTGTTGAATTTTCGAATGTTTTTTTTCGAATTTTCTGGATTTTATAATTTTTCCTTTCTTTGTATCCTAAACACTACCTGTTTTCCAAATGTCAAGTTTCTGGGGCTACGGGATCTACCCAATCTTTTTGATGACGCGTGAACGAGTGAGTAAGAAGTGACAAAAAATCGAATGTTTGAGTTCATATATCGCCTGAACTAGAAAAGACAGAAAGTTGTAATTTTAAAATTTGGTCCTGTGTGCCAAATACTGTCTATAATTGAAGTTTCAAATTTTTGGGATACTCCAGCGCGGAGATATGGGGGGGTCAAAAGTGCCCTGAGTTGCTTCCAGAAAAGTATGCTTACGGCTGTCCTCTCTCGACTTGGCGGAGGCACTGCCGTGCCTCCAGATTTAACTATTTTAAAATGCTATACGAAAAAATGTCCATTTATTCTCAATGAAAATAGCGAAATTTTGAATTATTAAGAAAAATATTTGAATAAAATAAACAAAACCCAGCCTATGTTCATATGAGGGTTATAATCAGCCTATATGCAAAGATACAGGATCATTAAATGCTCCATTTTGACGCTGGCTTCAGCCTAACATTTGCACACAATCAGATTTATAATATTATTAGGATAATTAGAGGTAGATAGGCCATATATTTACCAGCAAAGTGTTATTTTATGGTGTAAATACCTTTTGCTATTAAAGTGGCACATACAGGGTGATTCATAAAAGATGGGCAGAACTTTAAGGGGTTATAGTACACTTAAAGACAAATAATATTAAATAGGAGACTAAGGGTCCCAGACGTATTCCCAAGGAGATAGGGGGCATTAAAGTTTAGGGTCCGAAATTTCAAATGATTATAAAACATGGAAAAATTGGTCGATTCGTTTGCGGTTTTTGCAAAAAATTTTCTTTATGCCAGTATTTTCTTGAAATAAAATTTTAAAGTTCAATTTCAAAAAATGCCGATAGGGGGCGCTTTAGACTTTGGAGTAACAAACAACTATTTTTTAACGTTATTTTTTGTATTTCTTTAAATGATTTCGAAAGCTTAGACTTAAACTTAAATTTTGATCTAAAAATCTGAGTCCTAACGAGTAGTTAAGTAGCGTAAACTGAAATTTGAAATTTGAAACCCTTCTCACCCCAGAACAAAAATCAGTTATTCCCGATCTTTGTGTCGTAGATTAGGCTCTAACTACTGCCGCGTTTTGCTAAAATTATTCTTTATGTCAGTATTTTCTTGAAAATAAATTTTAAAGAAAATTTTCAAAAAATTCCGATAGAGGGCGCTTTAGACTTTGGAGTAACGAACAACTATTTTATACCGTTATTTTTTGTGTCTCATTAAATGCTTTCTAAAGCTTAGACTTAAATTTTCAGCCCAAAATCTGAATCGTTAGACGTGGTTAAGTTTCTGGGGAGAGGGGTTTGAAATTTCTACTCCTGAGCACAGTTCAGTTTACCATGTCCACACATTGTGTGCTGTGATACGAGGTAAAAAGACACAAATTAGGATTATGTTACCAAAGCATATTTATTAACATGTAATCACAATAAATGTTCAAAATTGTGACCACCAGAGGTTATGCACGCAGAACAACGGCGACGAATGGAACGGCGAACATTCGCGAAAACATCAGGCTTTTCGAGCACTTCCCCTACAGCGGCGGAAAGTCTGGCGACCAGTTCCTCGGGGGATTCAATGGGTGTCTCATACATAAGAGCCTTCAATCGTCCCCAAAAAAAGAAATCGAGGGGTGAAAGATCTGGCGAGCGAGCAGGCCAAGCAACAGGACCACCTCGACCAATCCATCTGTTCGGAAATGTGATGTCCAGATAGTTGCGGACGTCTCGTACGTAATGGGCTGGCGCTCCATCGTGCTGGAACCACATGACCCGCCGGATGCGTGGAGGAACAACGTTTAACAGGTCTGGCAGCACATGTTGCAGAAATGTGAGGTATGTTTTACCGTTGAGGCGTTCAGGAAGAAGGTACGGTCCGATTAGGTGGTCTCCGAGGATTCTGCCCAAACATTGATGGAAAAGCGTCTCTGATGAGCATGTGGATACGTAGCATGTGGATTGACATCCGCCCATACATGTGCATTGTGTGTGTTAAATGTACCTTCACGTGTGAAGGTACATTCATCGGTGAAAAGCACAGTTCGTCCAAAATGTGGATTTAGCGCGTTCTGCTGCAGAAACCAGCGGGCGAATTCAATACGATTTGGATAATCCCCTGGAGACAGTTTCTGGACTCGTTGCACATGAAACGGGAGCAAATGTTCATCCTTCAGTACCCTCCAAGTCGTGGACTGTGAGGTATCCACCTGGCTAGCCACTGTTCGTGTACTTGTACTTGGCTGCGCCGCTACTACATCCAGAATGGCTTCTGCAACAACTACTGATTCGTCCTTTTTTGCACGACCTGCATTCGACCGGGAAGCGAGAAATGATCCCGTCTCACACAACTGTCTGTGCAAGCGCTCGAAAGTTTTGCGGTTAGGCAACCGCCTGTTAGGAAATCGCTCTCCGTACATTCGTTGTGCCTCTGCACCATTTCCATCTGCCGCTCCGTAAATTAAATGCATCTCAGCCTTTTCCTTATTCGTGAAGGGCACCATCTTCCGATTCATTACTACAGCGACTTACACTTGACTCACCGTTCAGTGGTTTTTATGCCTGAATCGTGTCGAAATTTTGCATACGTGTTCTTCTTCTTCCCCATTTGACATTTGCATACTTTCTGTTTCCTTCTTCACCCGGTGACTAGCGTCAGGAATGGAGCTTTAACGTTTGCATGAGCGACGTTTCCAACTGTGCCAGTGCCTTTATGAGTGAATTCCGACTATGCAGTCCTTGACGAAAGTTGTATTTTTGCCTCGTATCACAGCACAGAATCGTTGGGCATGGTTAAGTAGTGCAAACTGAACTATGTTCAGAAGTTGAAATTTGAACCCCCTCTCCTCGCTACTGAACCACGCTCAGCGATTCAGATTTTGAGCTGAAAATTTAAGTTTAAGTCTAAGCTTTAGAAAGCATTTAATGAGACACAAAAAATAACGGTATAAAATAGTTGTTCGTTACTCCAAAGTCTAAAGCGCCCTCTATCGGAATTTTTTGAAAATTTTCTTTAAAATTTATTTTCAAGAAAATACTGACATAAAGAATAATTTTAGCAAAACGCGGCAGTAGTTAGAGCCTAATCTACGACACAAAGATCGGGAATAACTGATTTTTGTTCTGGGGGGAGAAGGGTTTCAAATTTCAAATTTCAGTTTACGCTACTTAACTACTCGTTAGGACTCAGATTTTTAGATCAAAATTTAAGTTTAAGTCTAAGCTTTCGAAATCATTTAAAGAAATACAAAAAATAACGTTAAAAAATAGTTGTTTGTTACTCCAAAGTCTAAAGCGCCCCCTATCGGCATTTTTTGAAATTGAACTTTAAAATTTTATTTCAAGAAAATACTGGCATAAAGAAAATTTTCTGCAAAAACCGCAAACGAATCGACCAATTTTTCCATGTTTTATAATCATTTGAAATTTCGGACCCTAAACTTTAATGCCCCCTATCTCCTTGGGAATACGTCTGGGACCCTTAGTCTCCTATTTAATATTATTTGTCTTTAAGTGTACTATAACCCCTTAAAGTTCTGCCCATCTTTTATGAATCACCCTGTATACTGTATTTTTAAATTTAATGTGCCATAAAAATACCGTAAATTCACGGTATGGGTACCGTGAAGAATGAAAATGGTACAAATACTGTAAAATTTACTCTGCATATACTGAACATTTACGAAATTGTTTTACAGTGTATACTGTATACATAGAAGCTGAACTTGATAAAACTCTCCAACATATAAAGAACAATAAAATAGACAAAATAGACTTGAGCTGAAAATTCTAAAGCTATTTTACTGTGCAATAAGTGACCAAACAAGTAACCAGTATTTCCAATCACGGAATACTGGCTGATTTTTCATCTTTGGCTTGAGATGAGGTACATGTCAAAATAATTTTATAATCATATATTCTAATACGAGCAAATCTTGTGTGTGGTTATATATATATATATATATATATATATATATATATATATATCACTACATAGTATAAAACAAAGTCGCTTTTTCTGTCCCTATATCCCTATGTACGCTTAAATCTTTAAACCTACGCAACGGATTTTGATGCGGTTTTTTTTAATAGATAGAGTGATTCAAGAGGAAGGTTTATATGTATAAACGACGTTCTACGTAGATTAGTTATTGAATTATGATAGAAAGTTTTGTTATTTTGGCCGAAAAGGTTACCATTGCTATTTTTTTGGCGATCATTATTGTTGCAGAAAGAAATGAAAAGGCTATACATCTCCAAAAATAAAAGAAAAACTGTGTTAAATTAATTAAAAAAAAAAAGAAAAGAAAAAGAAAGAAAAAAAGAGTTTTGATGAGAGAATATTATAAAACGAAAATATTTAATTTAAACATGATTGGGAATGTTCGCAATGCTTAAAAAATTATTCAAGGGGCAAGATTGCTATCGAAACAATATTTCGCGATTTATCTTTTGTTTTTGGCGATTTTGATTTTACTTTTGATCCTAAACAATTTGATTTTAAGCCAAAAGGTGTCTTTTTTTTTTTTTTTTTTTTTTTTTTGATGCAGAAAGAATTGAAATGGCTATACAGCTGGAAAAATAAAAGAAAAAGCTGTTATTAATTTTATTTAAAAAAAAGAAAGGAATTATAGGGGGAAATTCGAAAATCAGGTGATATTTTTTTAATCAAATATTAGCTTTTTCAGTATTTGATTCGGATTATGAAAGATTAGCCTTCTGAAAAAGTTCTACTGGACGGATTTTGATGAGAATTGTATTGTTAGTCAGATGCTATTTCAGGAATGGTTTTAATGTACTACATATTGTTCTACGCTGCTTAGTCAAACAGTTGTGTGATTAGCTTTTTCAGTATTTGATTCGGATTATGAAAGATTAGCCTTCTGAAAAAGTTCTACTGGACGGATTTTGATGAGAATTGTATTGTTAGTCAGATGCTATTTCAGGAATGGTTTTAATGTACTACATATTGTTCTACGCTGCTTAGTCAAACAGTTGTGTGAAGGTTATACAGTCAGGAGAACCCGATTCCGAAAGATTAGCCTTTTTGAAAGTTTTTACTGGGCGTATTTTTTGCGACTTGCATTGTTAAGTAGATAATTTGTAAGGATGGTTTTAGTATATTTTATATTGTTCTGTTTTAGAATTACGTGGAAAAGTTCTATAATCAGATGAACCCGATTACAAAAGATTAGCCTTTATAAAAACTTCTACTGAATGGATTTTGTTAATTAGTTTGCATTGTTAGTTCGATAATTTTTAGTGATGGTTTTAGTATATTGCATATAGTTTTATCATTCTTTAGCAAACCTTAACTGTAAATGACCAAATAAAAGAGTTGGTCCTTAACAGCTAAAATTTTAACTGCACATTAGAAAATATAATAGCGCAATCACGTCATTTTTCAGTAATGTGGAAGGATATTCCAGGTAAATATACAGATTGCTTTCAAATACAAGGTCAAATTAAACGATATATTTTGTTTGCTTCAAGGTTCATTTGTAGAAACTGACCAGCGCAGCGGGCGTAGCTTGCTAGTATATATATATATGCAAATTTCATCTTAAAAACGGCTCTAACGATTTTGACGAAATTTTGTATACTACCGTTTTGGGGCACCAGAAAACCATTGGGCTAGGTCACGTGTTCGAGAAAATTCGATTAGTGGGTCATTTTGGGTCAGGGTTAAGCTAAATCTATCTAAAAAACGGTTCAAACGATTTTGACTAAATTTTGTATCTTATCATTTTCGGGCACGAGAAGACTATTGGGCTGGGTCACATGTTCGAGAACTTTCGATTAGTGGGTCATTTTTGGGTCAACCAGGGTCAAGTTAATTTTATCTAAAAAACGGCTCTAACGATTTTGATTAAATTTTGTATCCTACGAGTTTCGGGCCCGAAAAAATCATTGGGCTAGGTCACATGTCCTAGAAAATTCGATTAGTGGGTCATTTCCGGGTCATTGTGGGTCAAGCTATTTTATTATAAAAACAGTTCAGACTATTTACACTAAAATTTGCATCCTATAGTTTTCGGGTACGAGAAGACTGTTGGGCTAGGTCACATGTTCGAGAAAATTCAATTAGTGGGTCATTTTGGTCATGGGTCATTATGGGTCAAGCTATTTTATCTTAAAAACGGCTCAGACTATTTACACTAAATTTTGCATCTTATGGTTTTCGGGCACGAGAAGACTGTTGGGCTAGGTCACATGTTCGAGAAAATTCAATTAGTGGGTCATTTTAGTCATGGGTCATTATGGGTCAAGCTATTTTATCTTAAAAACGGTTCAGACTATTTACACTAAATTTTGCATCCTATGGTTTTTGAACACGAGAAGACTATTAGGCTAGGTCACATGTTCGAGAAATTTCGAATAGTGGGTCATTTTGGTCATGGGTCATTATGGGTCAAGCTATTTTATCTTAAAAACGGCTCAGATGATTTGAACTAAATTTTGTATCATAAGGTTTTTGGACACGAGAAAATCATTGGGCTAGGTGACATACTCGAGAAAATCAAATTAGTGGGTCCTTTTGGCCATGGGTCATTACGGGTCAAGCAATTTTTATCTTAAAAACCGCTCAGAGAATTTGAACTAAATTTTGCATCCTACGGTTTTTGGGCACGAGAAAATCATTGGGCTGGGTCACATATTCGAGAAAATCCAATTAGTGGGTCCTTTTGGTCATGGGTCATTATGGATCAAGCTATTTTATCTTAAAAACGGCTCAGGCTATTTACACTAAATTTTGCATCCTATGGTTTTCGGGTACGAGAAGACTGTTGGGCTAGGTGACGTGTTCGAGAAAATTCGATTAGTGGGTCATTTTGATCATGGTCATTATAGGTCAAACTATTTTATCTTAAAAACGGCTCAGACTATTTACACTAAATTTTGCATCGTATGGTTTTCGGGCACCAAAAGACTGTTGGGCTAGGTCACATGTTCGAGAAAATTCAATTAGTAGGGCATTTTGATCATGGGTCATTATGGGTCAAGCTATCTTATCTTAAAAACGGCTCAGAATATTTAGACTAAATTTTGCCTCCTATGGTTTTTGGGCACGAGAAGATAGTTGGGCTAGGTCATATGTTCGAGAAAATTCAATTAGTGGGTCATTTTGGTCACGGGTCATTCTGGGTCAAGCTATTTTTATCTTAAAAAGTGGTGGCGACATTGGTGGGATTTGGCATGAAAATTGACTTTTAAGATTACCAATGCCAAAACACTTGCTTGGCGCCAAATAAAAAATATCGCCAATTTTGGCGACATTTGGCGAAAAAATTGGCTTTTAGAAGCTAAAGGAATTTTCTAGAAATTCGCAATAGGAGCGGAGATCTATCCTATGGTTTTTGCAAATGGAAAATTCGTTGTTTGTTTTCTTTGAATGTTTATGAAATCATGAGATACATGATTCAACCAATCAGAGCCCATAGAACGTTCTCGAAATCAGAATTCAACCAATCAGGGTACATATGATAAGGAAAATTGATTTTTAAGATTACCAATGCCAAAACATTTGCTTGGCGCCAAAAGAAAAAAATATCGCCAAATTTGGCGAATTTGGCGAAAAATTTAACTTTTAGAATCTGAAGGAAATTTTCTAGAAATTCCCAATATGAGCCGAGATACATAATTCAACCAATCAGAGTCCATGCAATGTTCTCGAAAAAAGATTTGAACCAATCAGGGGACATAGAACTTTCTCAACACATGCTTGGTGCTAAATGAAAGAATGTCGCTAAACTTGGCGACATTTGGCGAAAATGTTGGCTTTTAGAATCTGAAATAATTTTCTAGAAATTTCCAATAGGAGCCGACATACATAATTCAACTACCAAGTTGAACACAAAGCAAATGTTGACCGAGCATTGCTCGGTCGTACCCGCTGGTATATATATATATGCAAATTTTATCTTAAAAACGGCTCTAACGATTTTGACGAAATTTTGTATCCTACAATTTTGGGGCACCAGAAAACCATTGGGCTAAGTCACGTGTTCGAGAAAATTCGATTAGTGGGTCATTTTGGGTCAGGGTTAAGCTAAATCTATCTAAAAAACGGTTCAAACGATTTTGACTAAATTTTGTATCTTATCATTTTCGGGCACGAGAAGACTATTCTGGGTCACATGTTCGAGAACTTTCGATTAGGGGGCCATTTTGGGGTCACTGTGGGTCAAGCTAATTTTATCTAAAAAATGGCTCAGTCTATTTACACTAAATTTTGCATCCTATGGGTTTTGGGCATGGGAAGACCGTTAAGCTAGGTCACGTGTTCGAGAAAATTGGATTAGTGGGTCATTTTGGTCATGGGTCATTATGGGTCAAGCTATTTTATCTTAAAAACGGCTCAGACAAATTACACTAAATTTTGCATCCTATGGTTTTCGGGCACGAGAAGACTGTTGGGCTAGGTCAATTGTTCGAGAAAATTCAATTAGTGGGTCATGTTGGTCATGGGTCATTATGGGTCAAGCTATTTTATCTTCAAAATGGCTCGTACTATTTACACTAAATTTTGCATCCTATGGTTTTCGGGCACGGGAAAACTGTTGAGCTAGGTCACATGTTCGAGAAAATTTGATTAGTGGGGCATTTTGGTCATGGGTCATGATATTTGAACTCAAAGCCAATTTTGACCGAGCATAGCTCGGTCTTCCCTGCTCGTATGCTATAAACAGGGCTTTACAAATTTGATAAAATCTGGTAGCCAGAAAAAATACCAGTCACCAGTAAAATATATTTACAGTCCATTCTCTTCCTCGTCATTGATTTTCAAAAAAAAACACAAGAGTCTTTTATGAATGAATTGAGAAAAAATAATAATAAGCATAGTTTATAATTATTAGTTACATAGTATGGAATAGTACATAATTTTAAAAGATAATAGAAACTATGTTTTCTAATGAAACTTTTAAAGTCATAATCACTTATAATAACTTATATATGTTGAAAAAGTTAAAAAGCAATTACATATAAACATAAATATAGTGTTAAATAAGTAACCTAAACAGCATATTTAACAATGGCGGACCGAGAATTGTGGTAAACAAGGGACAAGCAAGTTTAAAAAATCCAAAAATCAGATTTGAAACTTACAAAAAAACTTGAGCATTTTATAGCATTGTATCCAATTTTAGATGCCACAGAGGCAGGATTGACACTATTTCTTAGTGTTTTATTGAAATATCCCCTCCCCCTCCCCACATTCTAATCAGGTGAGATACACTAGCTGGCTATAGCTGAAAAAAATGAGGTTTTCTGTGCATGAGTTGGAAAATGCCTTTTAAATTTAGTTCTTCCATTAAAAGTACGAGAGAGAGGAAGATCACTGCTTGCCGCGCACGAGTAGAGGTGGGGGAGAGAAAAAATTTCATTTGTGCTCATTTCTTATGTCAATTTTTTTACAAAAATCCCTTCGAAAGATTGAATAACTTGATCGCCAGATCAAAAAACTTGGTAGACAGTGGCGACCTGGCGACCGCATTTGTCAAGCCCTGGCTATAAATACAAGTGATAACAAAATATAATCTAAACACGAGGATGTATTTCGAGCATGCCATCGTTCCTGCTCAAACGACAACAGCACAAAGTTTATTCACTTGAAACTAACTTTACGCTCTAACTTTACTGAACTAACTTTACTAAAGATTGACTATTGAACTATATCGTCAATCTTTAGTCATGATTAAACTTTTAATCGTTAGTTTTCAATAATTAATCTTATTAAAATTTTGCACCACCCTGACGCTCACCGTACTGAATTTCTATATTCTATCCAATTTTCTGTAAATTACATATTGTTAATAAAGACTTATAGATATATAAAACTAAATGTATACAAATATATCTTTATTTTTTACCTATGTGTTTTGTTTTTATATTTCTCTCAGCTGGTCGCAAGAAATGCTCAAAAATCTTGCGCAAACATCCAGCTCATGTCGCACTGATATTGAATCCGCGAACTCAACTTTGAAATGTCATTTGATCCAAGCTAGTCCATTGGGTTGGTTGTGTAGGATTTAATGGCGTAAGGTCCCCCCAAAAAACATGCTGAACCATTGGGCTGTGTTGACCAATGATATGGTACAGTAAAATGCGACAGTAAAATCTGGAGGAGTAAAATAATAAAATGGGAAAACAACTCCTTTAAATAAAGATTTAAATAAATGCATTAAAAAGGATGTTTTTGAAATTAATGTCTCTTAGAATAAGATTTAATTTGTCACTTTCTCCGAGAAAAATAAATAAAGAAAGATAATAGCCCCTAATTTTCTTTAAAAAATAAAAAATAAATTCATAAGATAAAGTTTAATTTTTTTTTACCTCAATTTCCTTAGATTCACTCAATGATTCCGACCACTTTATATTCGATACATTTGAGGTTTCATACGTCTTTAAAGTTTCGAAGGACCTACAAAAAAATGACATGTTACACTGTAAACAAAGAAAAGCGTTTCTTAATCTATGAAAGTATATTATAACTACGAACGAACATACATAATAACCTTTTCCCAGTTCTCTTTGCATTGACTCCGATTATGGTAAATATGCCGACAACTGGTCAAAAAGCTCGATAATATTTACGAAAAACTATTTTGTCGAGAAAAGGGAAAATATAGCCCTGGAGGCAGCATCACGTTTATGCAATCAATTTTAGCGTCGATGATTTTGGTATAGAGGGTGTCCCATAAGTCACATTCACATTTAGAAATTAATAAAAAAGAATTAACAAATTGTCGTATCGGACTGCAATTTGCCCCATAAGAATTTTGAAAGTGTCGGACTTTTTTGTGGCAGAAGCAAAAAGTAGTTAAAATTTTTCTGAGAACTATTTCTGCTACGGAAATTTCAGCTATTTGACACGTCTTATGGTTAAAACAGCACTCCAATACGACAACTTGTTAAATTTTTAGGAATTTTTGAACAGTCTTATTGGACTTTTTCAATTATCGTTTTACTTTTGCAAGGAAAAAGAACCACTCTTTGACAATCCTCATGGTTCAAAACCTTATAATGCAAACCGCACCCTACTACAAGAATGCTATTTTTATTTAATAAATACTAGGGGACACACAATACACTCCGCTCACCTGATCGCTACGCTCTCCAACTCCCCGCGTAATACGCTTCGCGATACCGATTGCTATCACGCAGCAATCCCTATTTTCTAGAAGAACAGAAAAGAAAAGAAGCCGAGACGATCTACGCAGATTTTCATTGGTTCATTTCCAAATCATTTGGCACATTTCCAAATCGTTACTTTTTTTTTTTTTTTTAATATAGAGAGATTTGTAACAAGCGAGGTTAGGCAACTTAAACTCGGACCAGAGCAGAGTAAAACGCAATGGGAAATATCACATTATCAGCTGAGTTCAAAACACCTTTTGCTTTTCTTAATTTTTATTGAAAAGCACAAAGCAGATATTTTTTCTTCATAGTCGAAATTTAAAACCGTTGAATATAAAAGCAATATAACGAACACAATCATAATCTAGAATAGTAACAACATGTTATGTCAGTCGATGAAACCCCTCAGGTTTCTAAAAGACAGAAATATCTCCATATACCACCAACTACATTCCTTTCAACACAATATATGTAGCAAGTTAATCCATTACATTTGTCGCAAATTGTAATCCACACATTTGCCGAAATAATTTAGATAATGCATGTTGCCAAAAAATAAAATATCAGAGGAAAACTCTTCGCATGCAGCCGTACTCAGATGCTGCGCAAAATGCGAAGTGACTGACAACAATTTCAGTTGCGAAAACTCTTATACCTGCCGATCAATCTGAAATACGAGCTTAAGTATGGGTCGCTTTAAACTATATTTTTACACTCTTTTGTTTAACTTAATTTGATTTAGGAGTTTTGGAAAATTATTACAAGATGGAAAATTATTACAAGGATAAACTAATAATTCGTACTCTTGTAATAATTTGGAAAATTATTATAGGAACATTATTACAAGATATTACAATTACGACATGGAATTATGTAATCGATTTCTCAATCGCTTGCCGATATGCTAGAATTATAAAAGTTATGTACATAGATGTGTTTCCGATTACAATACAACATTTTAATATTTTAAGAATGTTAATATGAATTAAATTTAAGGCATTTTCCTGTTAGCCGGCCGCAGATGATAAATCGTCAAATATTCGTTATGGTTACAACTGTATACAAGTTACAACAACAATGGACTTAATGATGCGCCAAACCACTCTCGCTAAAATAGGCCAACTATCTGTAAACTGCAACAACGAACTAATTTAAGCACTAAAAAGTATAAAATATAAATAAACAAGAAATAAAACTCATTCATCAACATTATGAAACACTTCCCAACAGTTCCAGAATACAGGAACGGAACTTCGCCGTTTACAAAGTTGAAACCAGATTTCAGAAATTACCGTCTATAGTCAGAAAGATACTCGAATTATTTTGTACATCCTGTATATGATCTATTGATCTGTATACACACTGCACAGTGTGCTAAATCTAGCTTAATTACAAAACGCATAACACAGTCCAAAATTCATCTTTGGCAATTTCCAGCAATAGCCGGAAATGCACTCGAATAATTTTGTACAGCCCTGTATATTGCCTAAAGATTTTTATACACTCCTCATATGAAATTAAAATTTAATTCTGCGAAAAACGCATAACACAACTGAAAAGGTATTTTCAGAAATTACAATCCATAGATGGCAAATGTAGCCAGTTCTTTGTGTAGCCCCGTATATAGGTTTATTTATATTCTACAAAAATCTCACAGTATACTAAATGTAGCTGAGCTGTTAAATGCATAACACATTTAAAAACATCTTTAAGCATTTCACACTCATACACAGTAATGTTTTAGAATTATTTTGTGTAGATGAGGTATACAATTTACACAAATCCTGTAGTATGCAAAAAATTAGTTAAACATAATAACTCATTACACGTCTGAAAACACCCCCCCCCCCCAAATTGTATCGCTCATAGACAGTACTGAAACCGAACTCTTTTCTGTGTCCCTGTAAATGCACATTATATTCTACAGTAAGCAACTTGTAGTGCAACCTTAATAATGCATATAAATTTATGTTTGAAATAGTGTAACATTACTAAATAAGCTACAAACATTTTTCCCCATAGACCATTATGTAACTAAATTCTTTTGAATGATCCTGTAAATAAATTATAAATACTTTACACACCATATTCTATAGAAAGCATGTTTCAGTGCACTTCATAAATGCATGTCAATTTCATTAGGTTTGAAATTGTGTAACATCATTAACATACACCGCAAACATTTTTCCCCATTGACCATCATGTAACTGGATTCTTCTGAGTGTCCCTGTAAATGAACTATAAATGCTACACACTCTATTTTCATTAGCGAACATACCATAGTAAATGTCAACAACATACATAATTTACATAGCAATCTGAGTATATTTACGAGAATTAAAGCACTGACAGGCAGACGGCAGACAGACAAACCGAAATCATAAACACTTTTCAACTATGTTGGAAAGTGTTTAAGTATAGGGGAAGTGTTAAAGTATAGGGGAAGATCTGGTAGCCCGGACACTTGGATAAATTGCAAATAAAAACAAATGAATGAAATTTCTGTCTTTATTTTATACGTAAAATAAAATTACGAACTTCTTTAATGATTTTAATTAAACATTGCTAATTAGTTCGAATTATTTAACGAAATATACTGAACATAGTTTGGCCTTATTTTTTTGGCGTCACAAGAAACGGCGGTTAGCCCCGGACATATTAATCAATGGAGTCCCAACCGTTTTTTGGCCTTACAAACATCAAAATTATAATAAAAATCCGAGGCATCTATATAAACACAATCTTCATGGGCCCAGTCTTCTTGGCATTCTTGGCACTGAATCCAGTCTTCTTCAAATGTTTCTCCGCATATGGTGCATTCTGTCTCGTTTTTTCGAAAATTTACTGAAGAAAACAGAACACTCACTCACGACTAATTTACTCGGCGTCCACGTCGAAATTAATCTGTGTTTGTTTCGACTCTAGAGGGCGTTCATTTACAATAAATCTTTATTTGCACAACACTTTGAATTTCTTAGAAATTGAAATGTCCGCGGTTACCCGCCGTCCGCGGCTACCCGACTTTCCCCTAATAATTTATTATAAAGATACGATTTAATCAATTTACGATTAAAATTAATTAAATTGGGATTATACATCGAGAAAATAATTTAGAAATTCCGAGTCTGTCTCTCCGTCTGTCTGACGTCTCTCCGTGCTGTATCTTGCATAAATATACCCGGATCGACATCCAATTAATAATAAGTTGTTGAGGTTTACTATGGCATGTTCGGTATTAAAAATGAAGTGTGTAAGCATTTATAGTTCATTTACAGAGACACTCAAAAGAATTCCGTTTCATTACGGTCTATGGTGTAAAATCGTTTGCGGTGTATTCTAATGATGTTACACTATTTCTAACACATTGAAATTGATATATATCACTGAGGTGCACTAGAAGAGGCTTACTATAGAATATGGTGCATAGCATTCATCGTTAATTTACATATATGTATTTCTACATATACAGGGTGGTTAAAATTAAACTGACGGTACTCAGAGGCTCATAGCTCCGGTTCTACTGATCGGATCCGAATGAAACTTCAAATATATGTTATGTAGACCATGCGGCCAAGGTTTTCGAAAAAAAAAGTTTGAAATTTCACTACCAGATGGCGCTGTACGGCTAAAACCATATGCAAATGAGTAGCTAATGTAATTTCGCTATAAAAGCGATACGTATGGTTAAAAAAAATCATACGTCCGCAGTGAACATGCCGATGAACAAGAAGGACGTACACTGTAAAAAATGGCCAATGTTTCTTATTTTATGAAAATATGCTATAACCACGAACGAAAATATAATATAATCTTCTGAGTTATCCGGAATTTCAAATAGCATGTTACATTGTCTTTTGAATCCCCATAAACGAATATTTTCAAAATTTAAAGAATAATTTATAAAAACAAATTATTTTTAGCTGCCCGATTTTTTCAGAAACGTTTCCGAAGGGTTTTTATAGTGTATTAATTAGTGTCCTCAGCCTGGAATACCTGTTTTTCGAATGCTATCAATTCTGAAGTAAACATTTTCATGCTAAAAAAAATATTTAACAGACAAACATGCAAAATTAACGGCGTTAACAATAACATTAAAATTAAGATTATTTCTTTACTCTTCCATGTATAAATTAACTTATGCGGCTGAAAACCTGTACTAGAGAATGAATAACATTCGAAAAACAAGTATTCCAGCCTGAGGACACAAATTAATACACTATAAAAACCCTTCGGAAACGTTTCTGAAAAATTCGGGCAGCTAAAAATAATTTGTTTTTATAAATTATTCTTTAAATTTTGAAAATATACTCGTTTCTGGGGATTCAAAAGACAATGTAACATGCTATTTGAAATTCCGGATAACTCAGAAGATTATATTATATTTTCGTTCGTGGTTATAGCATATTTTCATAAAATAAGAAACATTGGTCATTTTTTACAGTGTACATTGATCGAAAACTTTTTATCAGAATGAGAGCAATGCTTCGCCAGCATTCCGTGCTTATCCGCTTTTCTTCGAGCCGTGGATTTATCCGTGCGTAAATACGGGTTAGGTTCCCTTAGAAAGACCTCCACGAAGGGCACTCCCCCCGGACCTATATCCCAAGTGTAGATAATTGGCCGTCAATAATCAACCCAACCAACTCAACCCAACCCGTGCTTATCCGCGGATGAAAAATGTCCGTAAATGAAGTTAGAGGCACAATTCGTAAGTTTGAAGAAACCGGTTCTCTGGATGTTGCACCGGAAGCGGACGACGAGCAACTGACTCGGCGATTGTGGAGGAAATTGTAATCAGAGCCGAAGCATTGCTCTCATTCTGTTAAAATAGTTTTCGATCAATGCGTGTTTCTTCTTGTCCATCGACATGTTCACTGCGGACGAATGAGTTCTTTGAACCATGCGTATCGCTTTTATAGCGAAATTACATTAGCTACTCATTTACATATGGTTTCAGCAATACAGCGCCATCTGGTAGCGAAATTTCAAACTTTTTTTTACGAAAACCTTGGCCGCATGTTTTACATATTTTAATGTTTTAATGCCCGAGGAAGACCACTCGGCTGAGGGCGAACCCAGCCGTTGAGCGTTTAATGTCTTCCCCGGCTAGCTTTTGAAGTTTTATTCGGATCCGATCAGTAGAACCGGATTTATGAGCCTTTGAGTACCGTCAGTTTAAATTTGCCTCTCGCTCATTGGATCGTGTGCTCGTTACGTCATTGTCAGTAACCCTACGCGCGGTTAACAAAATGCGCTAGCAGGCATTTGGAGAGCAGATTTTTGTCGTTTGGAAGTGCTGACCAAATGGTTATCTGGTGTTTAACTGACTTCGAATTTCATAACAGCTCTTTAAGATAGATCTATTAAATGATGTAGTGAGCCATCGTCAAGCCTGAGGGCTATAAGTTTATACCGGATACTGTGGGAACTGTTACTGCCATCGCTCCTGTTCATTAATAAACGATTTATCTGGAAATTGGCTGCTCCTTATTGAAGAAACTCTTGTGGGGTCTCATCATTGCCTAACCTCCTCGCCATGATTCTTGATATCGACTGCAAACATTCTACATCTTTAACAAACTGCCATTTTCTCGTGGAATATTAAATCATCTTCGTAAAAAGTTCACAGAAAGCCGGTCAGGATGCCATGAACTTACGCCATGCCACGCCAATCTCCAATAAATAGGGAAGCTGCTAATATGTTGCTGAGTGCTGCTGATTCTCACGAAATGCGCATCAAATATTTCAAAAAAGTTATGGAATCTTTTATATCCTGACAACACCGGATAACATGCTGTTTAAAATTCTGCAATGCATCTCGAATACGACTGCGGAGCAATCTAATAAAATGTTTTCTTTTACAGAAAAAAAAAAAAAAATGATCATCATATAAATAAATAAATTTTTTATATAACATATATTATTGTTTTTCATATACAAATTACTTATTGTTTCTATATAATAACAGATAAATGGCTTCTATATGATAAATAAATTGTATAAATATTGAAAAAATTGCTTGTGTATATGAAACAGTAAACAGGTTGTCGAAAAATATATTGCCAAATTTCCTTCGGTACTTCTCTATTATCCCGTCGACCACTTTTCATAACAAAAAACTATCGCCAAACTGTAACGCCAAATAAACGGAAGAACGTTGCCATTGGAATATCAAAATAAATAAATAAATAAAATATAAGAGTTTAAGGACACAACTGTTATTTTAATTAATGAAATAACTAATAAATCAGTAAAACATAATGAAAAATACACGCAAATGTCGAATTAAAAACCACTTGATGACATAACAACCACGTATAATGCTTCTAACATCAAGTAAATGGGACTGCATTTTTAGCGTTTAATCTTAGTTTGGCGATAGTTTTTTGTTATGAAAAGTGGTCGACGGGATAATAGAGAAGTACCTCTCCTTCTCTCGCCAAAGCCCCTGTTACAAAAAAGTACCAATTAAACTGCACATAATAGAAATGATGTTCTACGTATCCAAAAATCTCCTTTATGACACTTTAAACCTATAGTTGCCAATGATCCTCTTTTTTTGCTCAGTAATTTCTAAAAAAACCGCTAGAGGACAGTTTATGTCCATTTATTGGCTTTTTAGGGAAGTACTGAAGGTATTGTTATCTAATCAACACTTGCTGTGATAACCAGATGCTTTTTATAATTTCCCAAAATCCTTCTTGCCTTTTTGACTTGTGACACATCAACGTTGGTCAAGTTTTGTGTTTACCATGTCATGTAAAAAGTGAGTACTGATATTTTTTCATGATTTATCGTTAAAATAATAGTTTTAGAAGTTTGATGTATTTAAAAAAAATTCAAGAACTTATTGCTCTAAAGCCCAATTTATACAGCAATGTGTGGTACTACATTAAGTGGCCAAAAATATTAGGCATGTTTGCTACGCAGAGTTAATATCGTGTCTCCCCTGGCTTTGATGACAGCAGACATTCTTAATATATATTTTGGTACTTCTCTATTATCCCGTCGACCACTTTTCATAACAAAAAACTGTCGCCAAACTGTAACGCCAAATAAACGGGAGAACGTTGCCATTGGAATATCAAAATAAATAAATAAATAAAATATAAGAATTTAAGGACAAAATTGTTATTTTAATTAATGAAATAACTAATAAATCAGTAAAACATAATGAAAAATACACGCAAATGTCAAATTAAAAACCACTTGATGACATAACAAACACGTACATAATGCTTCTGAGATCAAGTAAATGGGATTGCATTTTTGGCGTTTAATCTTACAGTTTGGCGATAGTTTTTTGTTATGAAAAGTGGTCGACGAGATAATAGAGAAGTACCTATATTTTTAAATATATCTAGCAGAGCATACATATATGCTTTGCGATGATCCTGAGTTGCATTGCGCTACAATTTGTTTCTGTTCTGTTGCTGCATACAATGTATGATAGTCGCCTGGTACCTGTATTGTTAACAAGCGATTACCGTCAACTATTCTAGTTTTTGCTTGAAGATTTTGACTTGCCATTGTTTCAAGACTCAAGACATTGAAGTACTTAGAAAAACCAAGATGTTTAGTTGTTTCAAACATAATTTAGCCAATCCTCCTGGTGGTCCCACTCATGTTGCTTTTGAAATCAATAAAATATCTTATTTTCCGTACGAATAAGCATACCCCAAAGGGTACTTTCGTGTTATAGCGGCCCCGAAGGATGGATCGCCAAGCGACCAAGATTTATCGCCAAATAAAGACGCACATATTACATTATAATAATATGTGATGTATATAACATTTCGTGACGTATATGTCCAAGTTATAGTCATATATGACGTATATATGACATGTGTATAAGACTATATGATGTATATATGACAAATGAAACGTAAATAATATGTATATAATGACATATATAACACATACATGAGTGTTTGGAGTATATATATGCGTACATATGATGCATATATAAGCTTTGCGAAGATCTTCGCGGAATCATACCTACAACCTTGGCATAATCGTAATTGTGGGGCCGTTATAACTCGAAAGTACCCTGCAAAGTACAAAAACTTAACTGAATGCTATAGAAATTGTGATAGATACTATCTATCCTAATGACAGATATTTTTTACAAATTTTAAAATTACTTTTCGGTTATAACTTTGCATTTACAGCTATAAATTACATAAAAGTATTTGAAAATTGTTTTATTTAAGATAAGCATTTTTTTTTTCAAAATTTAATGATAATAATTTTAACAACTAATCAAAATTCTTGATGATAGAATCATTCGCCATTTAAATTGACATATTATAAAGCTGAAATTGTCTGTTATGCAAAATATCCAAAATATATATGTTTATTTACATACCCACTGGAATCGCTTAAACTTATACTTGAATCACTTGGAGCTTCCACTAAGCGAAACTTGCTATCTGGTGCTTGCATAAGACTATATTTTATTCCATCTTTTGTGCCAAGATAAATATTTGAACCAACTTCAACATATTGCTGCTCATTATTTTCAGTATTACTTGACCTACATAAAAAAAAATCAATATCATTCTTCTTAAACTTACATAAGTATTAAAACTATTTGATATGAAGTAAATTTTTTTTAATAAATAAATTGTCATAAAATATTACACGTCTAAAATTTTGGTAGGTCTAGTTTCAGCCATCGGCTATTTTCAACGGAGAAACTCTGTTAAATGATAAAATCACCTGTAAAAAAATAAAGTACAATAAGTATATTAATAACAGATGTTAATTTTAACATAAATAGCTTGCATAGCTATTTTTAATATTTATTTACTCACGCTGTCAAATATCAAGAAACCGCGTAATTATATTAATTGTAGACCGTGAGCACTTTCAACATCACATTAAATAATATCATATGGTTTTAAAGTTTTGAAAGCTCATTCAAATTTTGTATTCCATAAAGTCATGGCAACTAAAAGTGTTGCCACTTTTAAAAATGCGAAAATAATTACTAAAGCATTTCTCTTTTTATAAAACAAATCAAAATCGATTAAAAATACCGCAAAAAATAAAAAAATCAGGTTTATTATCTTATATCTGTAAAAATTAATTCTAAATTTCATAGTATATGTTTCTAATAAGTCATCTTTTCTTATATTTTTGCAAGACGAGCTTAACAAAAGTAAACTTGCAACTTTCGTTACGTATTTCGCATTTGAAATTTTAACTCAAACACAAACAAAATTTTGAAAATCTGAAAATATTCTATATTTGAAAAAAAAAGTGGACATTTGTAACATTCAAAAACAAGATTTTTTTATTACAATTGATGCAAAATTTACTTAAATTGCACTAAGCTTGTATTTACTCTTAGATGCGGATTCTATTCTAATATCATGGACAATAATCTTCTTTTGTGGTCGAGGCTATGAAAAGTCAGCTGTTTGGTAAAACATTGAAAATCGCTCCATTTGAAAGCATTATACTGTTCAAAAATTCATCATCATGTATATTATTTCTGTTGTCAACATCTCTTTTTCTATGAACTTACGAAACACACAACAAAACAGGCAGAAAGTCAGAATGCTTTGTTAATCTTTTTTTATTTTAATAAGCATTTTCAGTCATAAAAATAAAGCATTGGAAATCGCTTCATGTACAAGCATTATGCTGGTTAAAAATTCATTTATTTTACGAAGATTATTTTACTACGACTAGCCGCCACTGGCGACCAGTTTGGTCTCCCTTAAATGTACATTAAGCATTGTAACACGCTACTTTTATTCACAATTTAATTTTTTCTCTCTTAATTCTTCGCCAAATCGAAATATTCTAATACACAAATCAAGAACTTTTGCGATCACGGTAGCCTTTTGCTCATTTTTTGCTATTAATGATATCCACATTTACACTGAACCATATTGTTGCTAATTTTTTTTTTGTTTCTCACTAACTTAGGCTGTAGACTCGATTACGGAAGATTAGATAATCTATCATTATTCTCATCTAAAACGTCTTGAATAATATGCCATAATCGGGCTTCATATTATTACACGTAATTTTTGAGTATAGTTTGGTGAAACATTGAACTTTTGGAAGCCAGTTTTGATAATCACATTCCATTTTTTAAACCGCAAACCGGCGTTTTCGGCTATATTTTGCTTTGTATGGCAACCCAGTAGAGCAGATTCCGTATTCCGTATGTTTTATAATAAATTAAATATTCTGTGTTTTATAATAAATTAATCATTGTGTGTGTTAAATTAATCATTGTGTGTTTAATATAAAATGGTACTTTTCCGTTATACGAACACCATGCCAAAATGTATGTTAATGCCTAGAGTAATGTAAATGTATGCTTGGCGACAATGGTGTCCGTATAACGGAAAAGTACCTATAAAATAAACTATTTTATAATAAAATAAAAGTAACAGGCTGTTTCAGAAATCTCTAACAGGTACCTGAAAATGGGGTTTTCTCGCCAAAATGGCACGAAACAAAAATCGCGCCAACCCCGGTTCGTTTGCGACAGTTGTTCCACATTGGATTTTAAAATTAAAGTATCGTTTCTAATGCACACGCGAAAAATAAAAGCTGGTTTTGTCGATTTTAAAAATGCTATTGGCGAGATTTGCGCCCAAATAACATAAAAGTACATAATGATGTTATGTATTTTATAAATGTATATTAAATTACTATTTTGAACGCGATTGGTTATTAATAATGGAAAATATGATTGACGATTAACAATCATTTTCGGTGATCTCTCTTTCTGGCACGTATAATACATAAATACCAAATTAACTGACAATTCGTTTCGAAATTTGATTCATTAAATATTATTACATGAGTTGTATTTGTTTACATTCAACTTACGTCAAGAAAAGATTCGGAAGGAAGTTCAGTTGTATAAGCACTTCATCAAACGGAATTATGGTAAACTTTAATTGTCTGACAGGTCCTGGTGCGAATTATTTTTTTGACGCCAGGCAGCGCTCCAAAAAATCTTTCACTGAAAACTTTCTTTACGAACGATTATCTCCATGGTTTAATGGTTTAATAATTTAAACCTTCACGACGAATGAATCTTTTTTTTTTGTTTACTTTCATAGATAGAGAGTTTAAACTGCGAAGCTAATTTCAACTGAAGTTATTGCAGAATATATACATAATTGAACATAAGTCATCTCTCAAATATTAATTTATTTTGAACGATCTTTCTAAAAATGTAACTTTTATGCAATTTTATTCGAAAAATAATTTTGAATAAAAATGGCCGCCTGGCATATGAAAAAGTGAAACGGACATTCCGGAACTGTTGATGACAGTCACATGACTTACGGTTTTATTATAGAGATTATGTCAAACGTTTATGAGTTTCGTTGAATTTTCATGTCAAGCTCTTTCTGAATGCATTGGTCTTAATCTCACTATCAGCGGAATGAATAATCTCAGAAAATGACGTCACTTTGTAGCAATCGTCATAAAATATTTCAGTTTCACAAACGAATATGCACATCGTAAAAATGTTGTCATTTTTGCCAGCAAAAGCATTCTGTTCTACCTTTCCGAAATCAGACAGAAAATCAAAATGATTTTTAACTCACAGGCTCTCAAAGCCTGAGATCTAATGTGCCCGCCGTTTCTGTATGTATGTAACGCGATAACTCTTGATAGAAATATCCGTTTTGCTTCAAATTTTGCTTATGCAAGACGAGCTTAACGAAAGTAAACTTGCAACTTTCGTTACGTATTTCGCATTTGAAATTTTAACTCAAACACAAACAAAATTTTGAAAATCTGAAAATATTCTACATTTGAAAAAAAAAAAGTGGACATTTTTACGCATTGTCAAACGGCGTTTCCCTGATTAGGTTTGGGGGTTCATTGGTTAAGTATCAAGGGGGGGGGGGAGGGGAGCTAATCCCCCCTTAATTTAAATAAATGGGTTTTTCATGCAGAATTTTCCAATTTGATTCAAATTTTGTTTATAGGTTCATTGTGATAAGGCGCTTCCCTGATTAGTTTTAGGGGTTCATTGCTAAATTATAAGGAGGAATGGGGGCTTCCCCCCCCCCCCCTTAATTTAGATAAATAGGTTTTTCATGCAGAGTTATCGGATTTGCTTCAAATTTTGTGCATAGGTTCATTGTGATAAGGCGCTTCCCTGATAAGTTTTAGGGGTTCATTGGCTAAGTATAAAGGGTGGACGGGGGGTTAATCTCCCCTTAATTTATTGTTGATTTCTTTATTTTTCGAGAGGCATTATTATTTGAAATAAGAGTATAATATACAATTAGTGTGAATAGCCTGTGAGCTTAATGCCATCAGTTTAACTGGGCCCTTTAAATTTTTTTTATGTTTAATCACTTTTCAATATAGTTGAAAAGTGGTTATGAATTCTGTTTGTCTGGCCGTCTGTCCGAGCTCTAACTCGCGTAAACAAATCCCCATGTAATTTATATATGTTATTGAGGTTTATCATGACATGTTTAGTATTGAAAATGAAGAGTATAGCCTTCATAGTTCATTTACAGGGTCACTCAAAGTATTCCGTTACATTATGGTCTATAGGGAAAAAGCATTTCACATGTATTGTAATGGTGTTACACTATTCGAAACAAAATGAAATTTATATGCATTATTGAGATGCACAACAAGAAGGTTACTTTAGAATAGATGTGTAGAATTTACAGTTCATTTACAGGGGCACTGAAAATAATCCCGTTATATTATGGTCTATGGGGGGGGGGATCATTTGCGATCTATTTTAATGATGTTATACTGTTACACACATAATGAAATTTGTATGAATTTCTGAGGTGCATTAAAACATGCTTTCTGTAGAATATGGAGTGCAAAGCAATTATCATTCATTTATAGGGTCACACAAAATAATTCGGATATATAATACAGGGTGTCCCAAAAAAAACCGTACAACTTCAAAATTTTATCCAAAAAAAAAAAAAAAAAAAAAAAAAAAAAGAATAGGCTTACAGCAAAACTAGTTACAACAATAGATAGAATAACTCAAAAAGGCCAACATGAACAGTAGCTACAGCTGTTTGGATCTTTTGTTTCAATTCCATGAGACTATTAACTTTTGTTTGCTACACAGTATCTTTTACATAACTCCAAAAGAAAAAGTCTACAGGGTCTACAAGAGAAAATTACAGTGGAGTAATGTCAGGAGACCGGGAAGGCCTTGCTATGGCCCATCCCTGCCAATCCAAAGCTGTAGGAATAAATTATTCAACGACTCACGGACTATCAATCCCCAATGTGGATGTGTACCGTCCTGTTGGAAAATGACAGTCGGTTGAAGTTTTTGCAGCTGTGGCAATGCATAAATCTCGAGCATATCAAAGTAGGTACTTGAGGTAACAGTCTGTTTCGAGAAAAAAAAAGGTCCAGTGATGCGATCGTGAAGCAGCCCACACCTGCTCCGTTCTATTTTACGTACGGCGTGTGGCTGAACCAGGGCTACACTACATACCGGGCTTGCTCATTCATTATGATGACGTCACAAAAGGTGGCTGACTAGGAGGAAAGACATACAGCGATTGGCACAAAACGATGGGCGCGTTGCTTTGGACCAATCGCTGGTCGCGGTCAGCCACCATTTGTGACGTTTTGAGAGTGAATGAGCAAGCCCGGTATCGAGTGTTGCCTTGGCTGAACCCCAAAATTGAACGTTATATTTATTTACCGCTTCGGAAACATGAAATGTGGATTCGCCAGAAAACAATATTCGATTCAGAAAAAGTTCATCGGTCTGCACATGATGCAGCATATCAACTGCAAATCTGAAACGTTTCGAATAATCATCCGGATGTAACGCATGCAGAATCTGAACTTTGTAGGCTGAAAGTTGCAATCGTTTATGAAGCACTCTGTGAGCGCGTCCAGTAGACCTAACCAAAGTGACCAATGCGACCGGTTATTACCGGGGTGGTAAGTGACCGGTTTCTAACCGGTCGACAGATCTACTGGACGAAAATGGTATTATTTACTTGTAGCGCCATCTGTATTACATCATCGTAATTTCATCTGTATCACATCATCATAAATTTTCATGTAACCGATCACGTGACCCAAGTAACCGAGATTTTTCTTCCGTTAGTTCGGTCCCTTACCGGTCACTTCGGTTACTTCCGCTGAACGACGTTGGTTGCGTACCGGTTAGCAGCACTGAACGCTTTGGTAACTAACCAACCTTACCGGTTACGTACCGGTGACATTACTGGACGCGCTCTGTGTATCAGCTCTTGGATGCTTTTCGAATTGATTTTGTAGGGCTCCTGGAAAATGTTTCACGTACTCGTTTCACACATTCTTCACTAGTGCTAGGGCGACCATATCCTTTTTAGGGTTTCGTTCATCTCACGAAACCCTATTACTCGAGCTTCGTTGTCTGTCTGTCACAGAGCTGGTTCTCAGAAACTATGTAACTTACAGTGATGAAATTTTGTGTACTTATAGCTAAACACCTATTATGAAGCTCAAAGTCATAAAATTTAAAAAAGTCGTATTATTTTAATATAAAGAGCTATAAAACCAAAAACCTAACAGCTTTTTCTTATTACATTTAAATATTTTTCGTTAAAGTAGTTGCCAAAAATTAAAAATCTACAATAAAATTCTTTCTACAATAATTAATTTTCTAATGAAAGATTTCCCCGTGAAAAATGAAAATGAAATAAAAAGTTTCACCAATTGAAAAAAAGATTAATAGGATAATATTGGTAATAAAACGGAAATTTTCAAACATTTCTCAATAATACAAGGAGTATGAGTATGTGTAAGTACAGAAAGCAGGTTAATATGATGTCATTAGAGAATTAAAAAGAAAATTAATCGGACGTCATATTGGAAGTTTAACGAACTTTTTCAAATGTTTGAGAATAATGCAAAGAGAGTATCAATATGAGTAATAGAGAAAGCAAGTAGATAGGACGTCAGCAAAAGATTATTACGTCATATGAGTATTGAATCATGATAAAAACCCGATCATGGAAATATTGACATATTTTAACATTTTAAAGTGTTTTGAAAGGAATATTAAACGAAACCTGTTGTGCGATCTTCGATCACACTTACCCACTTGTTATGATTCACACTTCCCGTTATCACAAATTTGTGATACCACTCATGAATGCTTGAACGAGATGGTGGCGTTTCCCAGTACTTCGTTCGATAATTTCTTTGCGTTTGAGTATCGGAATTTGTTTCGATAAACCACTCGACACATTGAGCTTTCTTCACGGGATCCGCCATTTTGAATAACTGAATTCTTTAATAATCGTTTACGTGTTGAGCAGTGCCGTCTATAACTAGAAACATACTGTAGAAAAAACGTTTTGAGTTATTCTATCTATTATTGTAAATAGTTTTGAGGTAGGCCTATTATTTTTTTAATAAAATTTTGAAGTTGTGCGGATTTTTTGGGACTATTTTATAAAACAAATTTTGGCTCGAATAGTCATTTTGAATGTTCCTGTCGGGTCCACTGGACCCGTCTGGTAGGCGGAAAGTTAACTATGGTCTCTTTGATTAGTCTTGGTACTATATTTATATTCTACCACTGAATGCATAGGTGCGGTCTTCTCAGTTGTGACAGCAGCTTATGATATCACCGTATGATATCACCTTATGATATCACTTATGATAAGAAGTACTCTTATCCTTTTATGCAGTCCTGTATATGATCTATATAATTTATAAACCAGTGTAATATTCAAAACATTAATTAAATTTAAAAACAAATACCACGATTGACAACGCACTTCCAGCAATTGTTAGTCATAGACAGTACTGAAACCAAATTATTTTCTGTGTCCCTGTAAATGAACGTTAAATGCTATGCACACAATATTCGGTACTTTTCGGTTAGCCGGGCGCCAGTGAAATTTATATATCTATGTATACACACATTTATATATGCATGTATATATATATATACATATATATACACATACATATATGTGTGTATGTATACATATATATGTATACATAGATATATAAATTTCACTGGCGCCCGGCTAACCGAAAAGTACCCAATATTCTATAGTAAACATCTTGTAATGAACCTCATTGATGTATATCAATTTCATTATGTTTGAAAAAGCGAAACATCATTAAATACACTGTAAACGATTTTTTCCCATAGACCAGAATTTAACAGCCATATTCTGAATGCCCCTGTACATAAACTATAAATGCTACACACTCCATTTTCAATACCGAACAAGCCACTGTAAACCTCAATAACATACATCAATTACATGGCAATCTATATTTACGTGAGTTAGAGCACGGACAGGCAGACAGACATTAAGACAAACAGAATTCATAAACACTTTTAAACTATGTTGGAAAGTATTAAGACCAGTTTCTTGCTAGAGAAAACAATTCTTATTTTTTTAAAAAGTGATATGGAAAAAGCAACTTTCATTTTCTTTCTTCCTTTTTCTTTTTCGAACTATGCTTCAAAGAGATATTTGTTGTGTGATTTCTTACCTTGTTTCTGATAAGGAAGCAAATATTTATTCATAGTCATTGGTAGGCAGGCTCCCAAATGATCCACTTTTTGAATACCGGTATTTTCTTAGAAAAATTTTACTTTTAGATTTTACTTTTAGATTTTTCTTTCAAATTTTGCAGAAACCACCTTCGGAGGTAAATTTTTGCGCAAATGTTGTAGAAACCTACCATAAAATTTTCTGTTAAAAAATATTGGTATTCAGTTGCAGACCATTTGGGAGCCCTGAGGTCATCTTTCAAAGGAATGAGTAGAGCGGTAAACTTTTGTTGTCATTATTTTTCTTTTCTATAAAGGTCGGTTACTTACAGATGTAATCTTAATTGTTATCGCCAAACAGAATACTTCTACAATTTTGCTTTTATTTATTTATTTTTGTGCTTGTTTTCACACACTCACACAGGGTCTGTCTATTGCAGGGGTATGCAGGGCACCTGCCACGGGTCCCGCATTTGAGAGTAATCAGGCGAGAGTGCGCTCCTCCCCTTACCATCTCTGCTTCCTGTACCCCACGTCCCTTTGCAAACAAATACTCCTGTCGACCAATCGATCATTTTTCTACCAGTTTCCTACTACTATTTTTCTTAACGTTGTGAACATCTTTCTTGTTGTGGGAGCAAAGCTCCGGCTTCCCATGAAAAATTACACTTTTGTGTACACGATAGCGGTCAAAATATTTGCCGCATTGATACCAAAATTGGACTGGAAGTCGGTAGTGGCAAAATCTCGCCGGGGATTGAAAAACAGAAATATTCGTCAACTCTAACGCCCGGAATCGTCTGCTCTAGAATTTTCCATTTCCCCATAGAGATAACATTGCGATTGTTTGAATTAAATAAAAAGAAAATTGAAATAATTTATATTGTTGCCATTTTTTATCATGAGAAACTTATTTAAATAACATTATACTCGGAAACAACCTTTTAGTAAAAGCTCTTAATCTCGGTCCCATATATTTTACTTTTATATATTTTACATATATTTTACTTTTCTGAAATAAGGACCCCATACATTTTTATCTTAAAACACGTTCAATGAAGTTTAAATCGTATTAAGTACATGAATTTAGTTTTTTTTTAAATCGAACTCAGCAATTTGTGTAATTAAACTTTTTGTTTCCATTTCAAAATATTTTTTTTTTCTTTTCATTCAAACTTAATGTATAAAAGCAGTATGAGAGTAAATCTGTTTATTTTGATATAGTCCAGCCAATCCAGGATAAAAAATATATATATTAAGAAACATTTTATATATGAACGGATTATATGTTTTTATTATATAGAATTTGCAAGGATGCCAGTTAAGAGAAAGCAATCAGCTGAAATGAAAATAATTGCGAATCGTAATTAAATCGGTCGCACAAGCTTCAGATTTTTTGCCGAGTACCGGTATACTGACAACTCAAATGAATGAAGCAATCAGGTTTGATAGAGAGGTATCGCAAATCACCTATGTGTCCTGTAATACGTGTCACAGAGCTTTCCCTGATATCATATTAAATACTGCTGGGCTCTGCCAGACATGCAAGTGTAGAGACGGTACTTTCAAGTTTTCTGCCACTAATTCGATGGACCCAGGTCCAGTTCCTATTTGTCTCAAAGATCTGAGCTACATTGAACAAATGATGATCGCTCAAATACATCCAGTGGTTTCTCTTTACCGTATACGAGGCTCACAGTATGGATACAGCGGAAATGTAATCAGCTTTAAACAAAATATTGAGAGTTTTATTTCGCGCCTGCCTGTCAATCCTTCAGATATGACTTCAACTGTGTTAGTGACAAAAGATACTTTATCAGGATGTGCAGAGTTTTCTGTTCGCTCACAACGCCTTCTAGAAGCACTCAGATGGCTTAAAGTTCACAATCCTTATTATTCAAATATCACAATTGATGAAGATTTGATCGCTACATTACCTGAGAATGGTGACGTATCTCAAATGTTACCAACAGCAACCGATATTACTGAGGATATTGATACTTTGAACGAGGAAATAAGGCGCGAGTCATTTAGACCACTACTTGAACCGGTAGATCAAAACAACTTAATAAATGACGCAGTTCGTGTGTCTCACCCTTCATTAAATTCACAGCCTATCAACAAATTTCAAGAAGAGGGTTACATAGCACGTGCTTTTCCTCATCTTTTTCCACATGGTACAGCTGACTTACGACAACCTCGTCAAAAAGCAGTCTCTCCTGTTGAGTATTTTAAGTTCCTAATGAAGTATGAAGATGGGCGATTTGCTAAAGACCCCCGATTTCGCTACTTTGCCATGAATTCAATTCTTCGGTGGCAGTCTTTGGCTAAAGGGCGTTTTTTCGTTCAGCGAAATAGGTTCAGCAATAAGACGGTAGAGCAGATGCGTGATATTCTGAATAGGCAACCAGAAATGGCAAAACACATTATGATTTATGCTAGCAAATTAAGATCCACAAAAGGATACTGGCGTGCACGTTGTGGGGAACTCCTTTCTATGGTAGGACAAATTGGAGCACCAACAATTTTTTTTACACTGTCTGCAGCTGATTATCACTGGCCTGATCTTTTCAGACTTTTAGAGCCTAACAGAGATCCAAATGAGCTGACTGATACAGAACGCAGACAATTAATGCACGACAACCCTCTGTTGACTGGTTGGCTCTTTCAAAAACGTTGTGATATATTTTTGAGAAAAATCTTGACGCCGTTGTTTTTAATAGACGACTACTGGGTTCGTTTCGAATGGCAGTGGCGTGGAAGTCCTCACATGCATGGATTGTTGTGGTTAAGAGAAAGGCGCCAAACATGGAAACACTAGACATGACTAACGCTGAAAATGTAGCAGCCGTAACAGCATATTTTGAAAAACTATGCAGTGCTGTTAATCCTGACAAGGACGTCCTCGTAAATGATATACACCGCTGTCGAGTTCGCTTTTCAGACATTTCCAGTGAAGATCGTGAAAAAGATCTCGCTCAGCTCTTAAATCAAGTCCAACGTCACACAAGACATGGAGATTATTGCCTAAGGAAAAAAAGAGGTACAAATAGTTATAGCTGCAGATTTGGTTTCCCAAAAGCGGAGTGCGACTCTCCAAAGCTTCAAGTAGAAAATGGCATAATTAGCTTTTTGCCAAAAAGAAACGATTCTGAAATGAATATCTACAATTGCTTCGTGTCACAAGTTTGGAGAGCTAACACGGATTTCAGTCCTATTACGTCAAAGGATGCGGTTTTGCATTACATTGCCAAATATGCCTCAAAATCAGAAACAGCTTCTGTTCCTTACAAGGAATTGTTATCTGAGATTTTAAATAAGATGAACGAAACAAATCCAGCGGTTCAAGCAGTCCAAAAACTTATTTTGTCTTCTGTTTCTGAAAGGGATTACTCAGCCCAAGAGGTAGTACACATATTAATGGGATGGCCAATGTATCACAGTAGTCGGGAAGTAGTTACAATACGGCTTCATGATAAGAACTGGGAAGAAATCAACTTTTCAAGCGACGAAAGACCATCAAAAAGCATGCTTCAGAAATATTGCGCGCGGCCGGTGAAACTTATTTCCTGCACGCTTCTTAAGTTTGCAAAATCTTTCTCAGTAAGAGGAGTCGATTATCACCAAAGAAGAAAAGATGCAGTTGTCAGAGTTTTTCCTCTTACATCATTCAACCACGACCCAACTCTAGCCGAAGAATACTATAGGCAACAAGTATTACTCAATTATCCTTGGAGAGGTAATTCTGACTCTTTATTGCAAGAAGGCCTGCCGTCTGCGTATCACTCATGGGAGGAAGCATTCAATGATCTAAATATTGATGCACACGAAGAAATAAATTTTTCTGCTGTTAGCAGTACACATGAGACAGAAATCCTGCAAGAAGAATACCGCGAGATTGATCCATATATGGCAGCAGCTGCCATAGTTCCTGTGCAGAAAAACGAGGATACTTTGGGGCAACGCGTGATTGATCATGCATGTGAGTGGAAAAGTGAGAGTTACAAGTACCCTGATCGCAATTTTGCTTCATTTTTAAATTACTGTAAAGAACAACAACTTACAGTGCATCAAAATTACGATACGTCTGAGATCAGATTTACAGATGAGCAGCAAAAAATACTTTACTTATGCACGCAACAGCTTTCGTCTTTGCAATCAAGATTTATAAATTGCCCTAAACATACTTTTATTATTGGGAAAGCCGGAGCTGGAAAAAGTACGGTAATAAAAGAAATTCGTAAAAGAGTTACCGAGCAGTTAGGACCGGAATCTATTGTGGTTTTGGCTCCAACATGTGCTGCTGCAATTAATGTCGAGGGCAAAACAATTCACTCTGCACTAAAAGTACCAACATGTTTTAAATCGTTTGCTGATTTAGGAAGTGAAGCAGCAAGAAATCTACAGCTCCGCATGAATCCAGTTTCATTTCTCATTATTGACGAATTTTCAATGATCGGATGCCGTCTGGTGGCTGCACTTGAGCAAAGATGTCGCGAAGGTAAACCAGACAGCATTGAACCTTTTGGAGGGTTATTTGTTTACCTGATTGGAGATATTAGGCAGCTACACCCTGTAAAAGACACACCTCTATATAGGAGACATTCTATAAAAGACATTTTGGCTTTACGTAGACAAACAGTTCTTAAGTTGTTTGAAAAATGTTTCACCTTAACAAAGTCAATGAGACAAAGCGACGATCAGCAAATACAGTTTAGAGAGACTCTTGATTCGCTTTCCATAGGCGAAGTTACAGGCGACCAATACGCATCCCTTATGCAACGACGTAAAGCTATACAGCCTCCGGCTGAACTTGAAAGATTTCAAGATGCCATACGCCTTTTTCCCACAAACAAGCAAGCTGAAGAACATAATCAAAAAGTACTTCGTAAATCAAAATGGCCAGTGGCAAGAATATTAGCAGACCACAATAATCAAATAGCAAGATGGAGTGAAGATGAGCACGCGTCTGGACTTCAGGCTGAACTTTTTTTAGCAATTGGATGCAGAATTATGTTGCGTACCAATCTGTGGACAGAGGGAGGATTGGTCAACGGTGCACTTGGTACGGTAAAAGATATTGTCTACGGACCAGGATTACGGCCTCCAGGCTTTCCACAGGCAGTAATGGTTCATTTTGATGATTATCGGGGACCATTTCTCACTGAAAGACTTTTTCCTGTCACACCTATTACAAAGTCTTGGAAAGAAAACAATGTCTCATGCTCCCGTACTCAGTTACCTTTAACAGTTTCATACGCTGTCACCATACACAAATCCCAAGGTTTAACTTTGTCAAAAATGGCTGTGGACATTGGTGAAAAGGAGTTGTCACTTGGAGCAAATTATGTCGCGTTTAGCAGGGTTCGACGTTTAGAGGATGTTCTGATTGAAGTGCCTTTCGCAAAGGATAGGCTAGACCAAATTAGAAGAATGGGGGCACTTGCTGATAGATTAGCATTTGAGCAGTATCTGAGGCAACTGTTGACCGAATAAACACTTGAAGATTCAACAGCTGTTATTGTAATTTTTCTTTTATACTATTAAACAGTAAATATAAATATAAAAAATTTATATTATATATTGTTAATGTTATATTTTATGTTTATCCCACTCAATGCTCCGACATTTCGGCCTGACGGATCCTAGTTGTCGGAGCAAAGCTCCGGCTTCCCATGAAAAATTACACTTTTGTGTACACGATAGCGGCCAAAATATTTGCCGTATTGATACCAAAATTGGACTGGAAGTCGGTAGTGGCAAAATCTCGCCGGGGATTGAAAAACAGAAATATTCGTCAACTCTAACGCCCGGAATCGTCTGCTCTAGAATTTTCCATTTCCCCATAGAGATAACATTGCGATTGTTTGAATTAAATAAAAAGAAAATTGAAATAATTTATATTGTTGCCATTTTTCATCATGAAAAACTTTTGAATTAAATAAAAAGAAAATTGAAATAATTTATATTGTTGCCATTTTTTATCATGAGAAACTTATTTAAATAACAATATACTCGGATACAACCTTTTAGTAAAAGCTCTTAATCTCGGTTCCATATATTTTACTTTTATATATTTTACATATATTTTACTTTTCTGAAATAAGGACCCCATACATTTTTATCTTAAAACACGTGCAATGAAGTTTAAATCGTATTAAGTACATGAATTTAGTTTTTTTTTAATCGAACTCAGCAATTGGTGTAATTAAACTTTTTGTTTCCATTTCAAAATATTTTTTTTTCTTTTCATTCAAGCTTATTGTATAAAAGAAGTATGAGAGTAAATCTGTTTATTTTGATATAGTCCAGCCAATCCAGGATAAAAAAAATATATATTAAGAAACATTTTATATATGGACGGATTATATGTTTTTATTATATAGAATTTGCAAGGATGCCAGTTAAGAGAAAGCAATCAGCTGAAATGAGAAGAATTGCGAATCGTAATTCAATGCGGTGAAGTCGCACAAGTCAGTTACCTTCAGATTTTTTGCCGAGTACCGGTATACTGACAAGTCAAATGAATGAAGCAATCAGGTTTGATAGAGAGGTATCGCAAATCACCTATGTGTCCTGTAATACGTGTCACAGAGCTTTCCCTGATATCATATTAAATACTGCTGTGCTCTGCCAGACATGCAAGTGTAGAGACGGTGCTTTCAAGTTTTCTGCCACTAATTCGATGGACCCAGGTCCAGTTCCTATTTGTCTCAAAGATATGAGCTACATTGAACAAATGATGATCGCTCAAATACATCCAGTGGTTTCTCTTTACCGTATACGAGGCTCAAAGTATGGATACAGCGGAAATGTAATCAGCTTTAAACAAAATATTGAGAGTTTTATTTCGCGCCTGCCTGTCAATCCTTCAGATATGACTTCAACTGTGTTAGTGACAAAAGATACTTTATCAGGATGTTCAGAGTTTTCTGTTCGCTCACAACGCCTTCTAGAAGCACTCAGATGGCTTAAAGCTCACAATCCTTATTATTCAAATATCACAATTGATGAAGATTTGATCGCTACATTACCTGAGAATGGTGACGTATCTCAAATGTTACCAACAGCAACTGATATTACTGAGGATATTGATACTTTGAACGAGGAAATAGGGCGCGAGTCATTTAGTACCGGTACCATACTTGAACCGGTAGATCTAAACAACTTAATAAATGACGCAATTCGTGTGCCTCACCCTTCATTAAATTCACAGCCTATCAACGAATTTCAAGAAGAGGGTTACATAGCACGTGCTTTTCCTCATCTTTTTCCACATGGTACAGCTGACTTACGACAACCTCGTCAAAAAGCAGTCTCTCCTGATGAGTATTTTAAGTTCCTAATGAAGTATGAAGATGGGCGATTTGCTAAAGACCCCCGATTTCGCTACTTTGCCATGAATTCAATTCTTCGGTGGCAGTCTTTGGCTAAAGGGCGTTTTTTCGTTCAGCGAAATAGGTTCAGCAATAAGACGGTAGAGCAGATGCGTGATATTCTGAATAGGCAACCAGAAATGGAAAAATACATTATGATTTATGCTAGCAAATTAAGATCCACAAAAGGATACTGGCGTGCACGTTGTGGGGAACTCCTTTAAATGGTAGGACAAATTGGAGCACCAACAATTTTTTTTACACTGTCTGCAGCTGATTATCACTGGCCTGATCTTTTCAGATTTTTAGAGCCTAACAGAGATCAAAATGAGCTGACTGATACAGAACGCAGACAATTAATGCACGACAACCCTCTGTTGACTGGTTGGCTCTTTCAAAAACGTTGTGATATATTTTTGAGAAAAATCTTGACGCCGTTGTTTTTAATAGACGACTACTGGGTTCGTTTCGAATGGCAGTGGCGTGGAAGTCCTCACATGCAGGGATTATTGTGGTTAAGAGGGGCGCCAAACATGGAAACACTAGACATGACTAACGCTGAAAATGTAGCAGCCGTAACAGCATATTTTGAAAAACTATGCAGTGCTGTTAATCCTGACAAGGACGTCCTCGTAAATGATATACACCGCTGTCGAGTTCGCTTTTCAGACATTTCCAGTGAAGATCGTGAAAAAGATTTCGCTCAGCTCTGAAATCAAGTCCAACGTCACACAAGACATGGAGATTATTGCTTAAGGAAAAAAAGAGGTACAAATAGTTATAGCTGCAGATTTGGTTTTCCAAAAGCAGAGTGCGACTCTCCAAAGCTTCAAGTAGAAAATGGCATAATTAGCTTTTTGCCAAAAAGAAACGATTCTGAAATGAATACCTACAATTGCTTCGTGTCACAAGTTTGGAGAGCTAACACGGATTTCAGTCCTATTACATCAAAGGATGCGGTTTTGCATTACATTGCCAAATATGCCTCAAAATCAGAAACAGCTTCTGTTCCTTACAAGGAATTGTTATCTGAGATTTTAAATAAGATGAACGAAACAAATCCAGCGGTTCAAGCAGTCCAAAAACTTATTTTGTCTTCTGTTTCTGAAAGGGATTACTCAGCCCAAGAGGTAGTACACATATTAATGGGATGGCCAATGTATCATAGTATTCGGTAAGTAGTTACAATACGGCTTCATGATAAGAACTGGGAAGAAATCAACTTTTCAAGCGACGAAAGACCATCAAAAAGCATGCTTCAGAAATATTGCGCGCGGCCGGAGAAACTTATTTCCTGCACGCTTCTTAAGTTTGCAAAATCTTTCTCAGTAAGAGAAGTCGATTATCACCAAAGAAGAAAAGATGCAGTTGTCAGAGTTTTTCCTCTTACATCAATCAACCACGACCCAGCTCTAGCCGAAGAATACTATAGACACAAGTATTACTCAATTATCCTTGGAGAGGTAATTCTGACTCTTTATTGCAAGAAGGCCTGCCGTCTGCATATCACTCATGGGAGGAAGCATTCAATGATCTAAATATTGATGCACACGAAGAAATAAATTTTCCTGCTGTTAGCAGTACACATGAGACAAAAATCCTGCAAGAAGAATACCGCGAGATTGATCCATATATGACAGCAGCTGCCATAGTTCCTGTGCAGACAAACGAGGATACTTTGGGGCAACGCGTGATTGATCATGCATGTGAGTGGAAAAGTGAGAGTTACAAGTACCCTGATCGCAATTTTACTTCATTTTTAAATTACTGTAAAGAACAACAACTTACAGTGCATCAAAATTACGATATGTCTGAGATCAGATTTACAGATGAGCAGCAAAAAATACTTCACTTATGCACGCAACAGCTTTCGTCTTTGCAATCAAGATTTATAAATTGCCCTAAACGTACTTTTATTATTGAGAAAGCCGGAGCTGGAAAAAGTACGGTAATAAAAGAAATTCGTAAAAGAGTTACCGAGCAGTTAGGACCGGAAGCTATTATGGTTTTGGCTCCAACAGGTGCTGCTGCAATTAATGCCGAGGGCAAAACGATTCACTCTGCACTAAAAGTACCAACATGTTTTAAATCGTTTGCTGATTTAGGAAGTGAAGCAGCAAGAAATCTACAGCTCAGCATGAATCCAGTTTCATTTCTCATTATTGACGAATTTTCAATGATCGGATGCCGTCTGATGGCTGCACTTGAGCAAAGATGTCGCGAAGGTAAACCAGACAGCATTGAACCTTTTGGAGGCTTATTTGTTTACCTGATTAGAGATATTAGGCAGCTACAGCCTGTAAAAGACACACCTCTATATAGGAGACATTCTATAAAAGACATTTTGGCTTTACGTAGACAAACAGTTCTTAAGTTGTTTGAAAAATGTTTCACCTTAACAAAGTCAATGAGACAAAGCGACGATCAGCAAATACAGTTTAGAGAGACTCTTGATTCGCTTTCCATAGGCGAAGTTACAGGCGACCAATACGCATCCCTTATTCAACGACGTAAAGCTATACAGCCTCCGACTGAACTTGAAAGACTTCAAGATGCCATACGCCTTTTTCCCACAAACAAGCAAGCTGAAGAACATAATCAAGAAGTACTTCGTAAATCAAAATGGCCAGTGGCAAGAATATTAGCAGACCACAATAATCAAATAGCAAGATGGAGTGAAGATGAGCACGCGTCTGGACTTCAGGCTGAACTTTTTTTAGCAATTGGATGCAGAATTATGTTGCGTACCAATCTGTGGACAGAGGGAGGATTGGTCAACGGTGCACTTGGTACGGTAAAAGATATTGTCTACGGACCAGGATTACGGCCTCCAGGCTTGCCACAGGCAGTAATGGTTCATTTTGATGATTATCGGGGACCATTTCTCACTGAAAGACTTTTTCCTGTCACACCTATTACAAAGTCTTGGAAAGAAAACAATGTCTCATGCTCCCGTACTCAGTTACCTTTAACAGTTTCATACGCTGTCACCATACACAAATTCCAAGGTTTAACTTTGTCAAAAATAGCTGTGGACATTGGTGAAAAGGAGTTGTCACTTGGAGCAACTTATGTCGCGTTTAGCAGGGTTCGACGTTTAGAGGATATTCTGATCGAAGTGCCTTTCGCAAAGGATAGGCTAGACCAAATTAGAAGAATGGGAGCACTTGCTGATAGATTAGCATTTGAGCAGTATCTGAGGCAACTGTTGACCGAATAAACACTTGAAGATTCAACAGCTGCTTTTGTAAATTTTCTTTTATACTATTAAACAGTAAATATAAAAATAAAAAATATATATTATATATTGTTAATGTTATATTTTATGTTTATCCCACTCAATACTCCGATATTTCGGCCTGACGTATTCTAGTGATACCCTGTATACAGATGTGAGAAGTACCTGGTACAAAATTGATGTATATATACAATTGGTATCAATTTAGTACTAGTCACTCAAGTATAATTCACGAACAATTTCTATGGTTAGATAGAAAGGGCCCCAGAATGATCTTGCTCCGGAGCCCTAGATAGTCTATGTCAGGCCGTCCGCACACACAGAGCATTTGATGAAGTTTTGTGTTATTTTTAACGATATTTACAGTGGTATATGAGTAACTGTTTTCAAGGACGTACACAGAAGTTGTGATGTCTGGCACAAATTACATTTATGGGCCCACTGCATCTCCTCTATATGCAGGATCAAAACTATATATTTTTTTTCACCCGGGGCAAGCAGGAATTTGGCATAGACAGACACGTACTCCTCCTTTCCAAAATAAATTTATAAAGAAAAGTTTTCAATCTATTCCCTTAATTTTATCTTAAACTAGCAAGCTACGCCCGCTACGCTGGTCAATTTCTTATAACGAACTTTTAATCCAACAAAATATTGACATTTCATAATTCACTTTTATATTTTAACAGAATAATAAGGCTACTATATAATTTGTGACTCGTGCTATAGCCAATATACACGCCAGGACACGTCGCCTTTATCATTATCTTTTTACGCATGAAGGTTTCGCTATGGTACTCCATTGTGAAATTTAGTAAATTTTCAAATTCAATATTTGAAAAATGGCATAATCATTAGATTTGAAATTTATATCAAGAAAAATACAATTTTTTTACCTTTCAAACGCAGTTTGCCTAACAATTTTCTGACAAATACTTTTCGAGCTACTATTTTTTTTCAGTAACTTCAAATGTTTCATTTTCCGAGATTAATCTGTGGCAACAATTAGCGAAAAACCCAGTCGTCAGAAACGCATAGTTTTTTATTAAAGAGGCTTTTGGAGCAGGGATTGTCACCACCAATTTGCCACCATCACTTTTGAAATCGGTTCGGTAGTTCTAGAGATTCCATAGAAATTGTAATTTAGAATGTTTTTAGAACGCTTTTCGCTCATTTCACCCTTTTAAATTTCGATTTTTTTTAATTTTGTTTTTAGAGAGCATTTACATCTTATAAGTAACTACAATGCCAAATTTCAAATTTCTAGCTCATTCAGTATAAAAAAATCGCAATTTTAGAACGTTTTTCGCTCCTGCACCCCCCTGGAGTTAGTGACACCGATATAAAATATAGCCTATGTTGGAGCAGGGGTTGTCACCATCAATTTGCCACCATCATTTTTTAAATCGGTTCGGCAGTTCCAGAGATTCCATAGAATTTGTAATTTAGAATGTTTTTAGAACGCTTTTCGCTCATTTCACCCTTTTAAATTTCGATTTTTTTTTTTTATTATTCTTAGAGAGCATTTACATCTTATAAGTAACTACAATTTCAAATTTCTAGCTCCTTCAGTATAAACAAAATCGCAATTTTAGAACGTTTTTCGCTCCTGCACCCCCCTGGGGATAGTGGCACCCACAAAAAAAATATATCCTATGTTGGAGCAGGGGTTGTCACCATCCATTTGCCACCATCACTTTTGAAATCGGTTCGGTAGTTCCAGAGATTCCATAGAAATTGTAATTTAGAATGTTTTTAGAACGCTTTCCGCTCATTTCACCCTTTTAAATTTCGATTTTTTTTATTTTGTTCTTAGAGAGCATTTACATGTTATAAGTAACTACAACGCCAAATTTCAAATTTCTAGCTCCTTCAGTATAAAAAAGATCTCAATTTTAGAACGTTTTTCGCTCCTGCACCCCCCTGGGGTTAGTGATACCGTCATAAAATATAGCCTATGTTGGAGCAGGGGTTGTCATCATCAATTTGCCACCATCACTTTTGAAATCGGTTAGGTAGTTCTAGAGATTCCATAGAAATTGTAATTTAGAATGTTTTTAGAACGCTTTTCGCTCATTTCAGCCTTTTAAATTTCGAATTTTTTTTATTTTGTTCTTAGAGAGCATTTACATCTTATGAGTAACTATAACGCCAAATTTCAAATCGGCTCGGTAGTTCTAGAGATTCCATAGAAATTGCAATTTAGAATGTTTTTAGAACGCTTTTCGCTCATTTCACCCTTTTAAATTTCGAATTTTTTTTTATTTTGTTCTTAGAGAGCATTTACATCTTATGAGTAACTACAACGCCAAATTTCAAATCGGTTCGGTAGTTCTAGAGATTCCATAGAAATTGTAATTTAGAATGTTTTTAGAATGCTTTTCGCTCATTTCACCCTTTTAAATTTCGAATTTTTTTTTATTTTGTTCTTAGAGAGCATTTACATCTTATAAGTAACTACAATGCCAAATTTCAAATTTCTAGCTTATTCAGTATAAAAAAAATCGCAATTTTAGAACGTTTTTCGCTCCTGCACCCCCCTGGAGTTAGTGACACCGATATAAAATATAGCCTATGTTGGTGCAGGGGTTGTCACCATCAATTTGCCCCCATCATTTTTGAAATCGGTTCGGTAATTCTAGAGATTCCATAGAATTTGTAATTTAGAATGTTTTTAGAACGCTTTTCGCTCATTTCACCCTTTTAAATTTCGATTTTTTTTTTATTTTGTTCTTAGAGAGCATTTACATTTTATAAGTAACTACAACGCCAAATTTCAAATCGGTTCGGTAGTTCTAGAGATTCCATAGAAATTGTAATTTAGAATGTTTTTAGAACGCTTTTCTCTCATTTCACCCTTTTAAATTTCGAATTTTTTTTTATTTTGTTCTTAGACAGCATTTACATCTTATAAATAACTATAACGCCAAATTTCAAATCGGTTCGGTAGTTCTAGAGATTCCATAGAAATTGTAATTTAGAGTGTTTTTAGAACGCTTTTCGCTCATTTCACCCTTTTAAATTTCGAATTTTTTTTATTTTGTTCTTAGAGAGCATTTACATCTTATAAGTAACTACAACGCCAAATTTCAAATCGGTTCGGTAGTTCTAGAGATTCCATAGAAATTGTAATTTAGAATGTTTTTAGAACGCTTTTCGCTCATTTCACCCTTTTAAATTTCGATTTCTTTTTTTTTTTTTGTGTGTGTGTGTGTGTGTGTTCTTAGAGAGCATTTACATCTTATAAGTAACTACAACGCCAAATTTCAAATTTTTAGCTGCTTCAGTATAGAAAAGATCGCAATTTTAGAACGTTTTTCGCTCCTGCACCCCCCTGGGGTAGTGGCACCGACATAAAATATAGCCTATGTTGGAGCAGGGGTTGTCACCATCAATTTACCACCATCACTTTTGAAATCGGTTCGGTAGTTCTAGAGATTCCATAGAAATTGTAATTTAGAATGTTTTTAGAACGCTTTTCGCTCATTTCAGCCTTTTAAATTTCGAATTTTTTTTTTATTTTGTTCTTAGAGAGCATTTACATCTTATGAGTAACTATAACGCCAAATTTCAAATCGGTTCGGTAGTTCTAGAGATTCCATAGAAATTGCAATTTAGGATGTTTTTAGAACGCTTTTCGCTCATTTCACCCTTTTAAATTTCGATTTTTTTTTAATTTTGTTCTTAGAGAGCATTTACATCTTATGAGTAACTACAACGCCAAGATTACCTCCTACAAACAAACAAACAATCTTTACTCCTTTATAATATTAAGTATAGATATGAAATAATTGTTAGGAAGTATCTTCATCTTAAGATTTTAAGGTAGATTTCTTTAGAAATCGGACTATCGCAATCACTTTGTTTATATATATATATATATATATATATATATATATACATAGTGCAAATTTTATTTTCACGTTAACGTCCGAAATACTGAGCCAATTCCAACCTAATTGGGATAGTGTATTGATCTTGCAAGTATCTTGGATGAGTTCCTGAATCCGGTATATAGATCTTATAATTTGTTTACAGGGGCATACAAAATAAAAACATGAAAAACTTGTCATCATGATAATGTCCGAACTACTGAACCAATTCGAACATAATTGGGACAGTGTATTGATCTTGCAAGTATCTTGGATGAGTTCCTGAATCCAGTATGTAAATCTTATAATTTGTTTACAGGGGTATACAAAATCAAAACATGAAAAGCTTGTCATCCTGATAATGTCCAAAATATTGACCCAATTCAAACCTAAATGGGGCAGTGTATTGGTCTTACAGGTATCTTGGGGAAATTTGTTAATCAAGTTTTGTTCTGGCCCCCACTGGCGGTCACCTAATGGAAAAACCGGTCCTGTTCAAAGCAAAGAGTATAAAATTAATACATCTTTACTTTAGATTGTCCGACATCTTTGCCTAAATTTAATTTTTTTTTAACCAAACGACGAATTAAATCTTCTTTTGACGCCCCCTTTTACTCTGGTACCCAGGGCTTATGGCCCGCTAGCTATCCCCTAGTTTTAGTCCTATCTATATACATATACTTAATACAAAGTTGGCCGCTTTCAAGATCATCACCATGATCAAGGCAGGGGAAGGCAGGTATTCCAATTGCCTCATTAGTCAAGCACGTTGTACATATTTTTCATTTGTAACTAAACAAGAATGAAAAATCATGCGTCAAGCATAGATTATGAAATACTTTCCAACACAGCCAGAAAACTGTAACGAAACTTCACCGTTAAATAAGGTGAAAGAAGATATGTAAGTAAACAGTTTAAAAAATATATAACACATTGAAAAACACAGTTTTCGAAATTACCTTCCAGTGTCAAAAAAGCAGTTGAATTATTTTGTGTAGGCCTGTATATGAACAATAGATGTGGATGTATAGTATGATAAAATTTAGTTCAGTTAGAATATTCAACTTTAGCAATTTTCGTCAATCGATGGAAATCCACTCGAAATCTTTTGTACTGCCCTGTATATTATCTGAAGACTTTTGTACACACCACCTATTAAGTTAAAAGGCAACTTAAAACTCACTTGAAGCAATTACCAAACGTAAACGACAATGTATCTTTTTTGCGTAGCCCTGTATATGAGTTTATTTATATTCCACAAGCTTCTATTAGTCTACTAAATATAGTTCAGCAAGAAAATGCGTAAACACAATTAAAACTACCCTTAAGACATTCTCTCTCATAGTCTGTAATACTGACGAATTCCCTTGTGTAGCCCTGTATATGATCAACCGAGTTTATAAACACACACGTACTATGAAAAAAAAAGTTAAAAATACAAACCAAAGTTGAAACGCACTTATCACACATAGACTGTAAATATCGCACATGTACTGTAACCAATATCTTTTGTATGTCCCTGTAAATAAACGCGATGCACACAGGAGAGCAATTTATAGTGCACCCCAGTAATGCATATAATTTCCATTATGTTTGAAATCGTGAAATATCACTAAATTACACTGCAAACGTTTTTTCCCCATAGAACGATGTGTAACAGAATTCTTTTGTTTGACCTTGTAAATGAATAATAAATGCTTTGCACCCCATGCTCTACAAAAAGCATGTTTTAATGCGCTTCATAATTATATATCAATTTCATTATGTTTTTAATGACGTAGCGTCATCAAGGTGCACTTGAAACAATTATTCCCCATTGACTGTAATGTAACGGAATACTTTTGACTGTCCCTGTAAAAAAACTATAAGTGCTACACACTTCAGTTGAAATAGGGAACATCTATAGATAACGACAATAACATATAAAAATTTCAGGGCAATCCGAGCATATTTACGGTAGTTAGAGCACGGCCAGACGGCCAGACATGGAAAACAAGAACGAAAAATCATGCGTCAAGCATAGATTATGTAACACTTTCCAACGCTTCCAAAATAATTTTACAAATCATACCGTTTAATAAGCTAAAAGATAACATCTAAGTAATCCGAATACTTTTATTCAGCCCTGTATAGGATCTATAGATTTGTATATATACTACATAGGATGTTAAATTTTAGTTCAGTTTGGAAAAGCGTAGCACAGTTTAAAATTCTCCGTCTGGAGTTAAATAATACGGAAATGTGTTCGCGAACTTTTGTGCTTCCCTGTATAGGATATACAGAATTTATACACACCACATAATAGACAAAAAGCGAGTTAAAATTAAAATCGCGATCAGTAACTTAAAACGCACTTCCAGGAATTATATTGTTAACTTACAGTAGAGAATTCTTTTGTGTGTCCCTGTAAATGAACGATGACTGCTGTACACACACTATTCTGTAGTAAGCCTCTTGAAATACACCTTAGTGATATATATAAATTTCAATGCGTTTAAAATAGGGAAACATTATTTAAATAAACCGCAGACGATTTTTCTCCATAGACGTAATGTAACGGAATTCTTTTGACTGTCCCTGTAAATTAACTGTATGTGCTATGCACACCCTATTCCATATTAAGCTTCTTCTAATGCACCTTAGTGATATATATAAATTTCAATGTGTTTAAAATAGTGAAACATTATTTAAATAAACCGTCAATGATTTTTCCCCATAGACCGCAATGTAACGGAATTCTTTTGAGTGTCCCTGTAAAAAAACTATAAGTGCTACACACTTCCGTTGAAATAGGGAACATGCTATAGATAACGCCTATAACATATAAAAATTGCAGAGCAATCCGAGCATATTTACGGGAGTTAGAGCACGGACAGACGGCAGACGGCAGACGGCCATACGGCCAGACGGCAGACGGCCATACGGCCAGACGGCAGACGGCCATACGGCCAGACAAACCGAAGTCATAAACACTTTTCAACTAGGTTGGAAAGTGTTAAAAAGCACTGATATTTTTTTCCCCTTTCTGTTTGAGAAAATTTGCAATTTTTTTCCTCCTATCATTCAATGGACTAGCCACGCTCTTCTCTTTAGTCCTATATCAGAGCACAGTTGCCGAAAGAGGTTGAAGATGGCAATGGGGTTACAGCTCTCCTCCCGAAATAGTCGAAAATAAAATGAAAAAGTGCTGATTTTTTTTAGATAAATTTGTAGTTTAGTTTTCTGTTATACAGAGGATTAGCCATTCTCGTTAGTCCCATATTAGTCCACATTCACACTATAGCATGATAGAGTATTCATGAACTCAAACAAGGGGAAGGAGACTGATGGGGTTACAGCTCCCTCCTTTCCAAAATTGTCGAAAATGACATGGAAAAAAGTGCTGATTTGTTAACCTTTCTGTTTGAGAGAAATTTGTAATCCCCCTCCCCCCTATCATTCAACGAAATAGCCACACTCTTCTCTTTAATCCCATATTACTGCACAGTGTTACCACAGTTGTAACCAAGTAACTGGAATGGGTCTAAAGGGGGTACAGCTCCCTCCCGAAATAGTCGAAAATGAAATGAAAAAGTGTTTTTTTTTTTTCAAGATCATCACCATGATCAAGGCAGGGGAAGGCAGGTATTCCAATTGCCTCATTAGTCAAGCACGTTGTACATATTTTTCATTTGTAACTAAACAAGAATGAAAAATCATGCGTCAAGCATAGATTATGAAATACTTTCCAACACAGCCAGAAAACTGTAACGAAACTTCACCGTTAAATAAGGTGAAAGAAGATATGTAAGTAAACAGTTTAAAAAATATATAACACATTGAAAAACACAGTTTTCGAAATTACCTTCCAGTGTCAAAAAAGCAGTTGAATTATTTTGTGTAGGCCTGTATATGAACAATAGATGTGGATGTATAGTATGATAAAATTTAGTTCAGTTAGAATATTCAACTTTAGCAATTTTCGTCAATCGATGGAAATCCACTCGAAATCTTTTGTACTGCCCTGTATATTATCTGAAGACTTTTGTACACACCACCTATTAAGTTAAAAGGCAACTTAAAACTCACTTGAAGCAATTACCAAACGTAAACGACAATGTATCTTTTTTGCGTAGCCCTGTATATGAGTTTATTTATATTCCACAAGCTTCTATTAGTCTACTAAATATAGTTCAGCAAGAAAATGCGTAAACACAATTAAAACTACCCTTAAGACATTCTCTCTCATAGTCTGTAATACTGACGAATTCCCTTGTGTAGCCCTGTATATGATCAACCGAGTTTATAAACACACACGTACTATGAAAAAAAAGTTAAAAATACAAACCAAAGTTGAAACGCACTTATCACACATAGACTGTAAATATCGCACATGTACTGTAACCAATATCTTTTGTATGTCCCTGTAAATAAACGCGATGCACACAGGAGAGCAATTTATAGTGCACCCCAGTAATGCATATAATTTCCATTATGTTTGAAATCGTGAAATATCACTAAATTACACTGCAAACGTTTTTTCCCCATAGAACGATGTGTAACAGAATTCTTTTGTTTGACCTTGTAAATGAATAATAAATGCTTTGCACCCCATGCTCTACAAAAAGCATGTTTTAATGCGCTTCATAATTATATATCAATTTCATTATGTTTTTAATGACGTAGCGTCATCAAGGTGCACTTGAAACAATTATTCCCCATTGACTGTAATGTAACGGAATACTTTTGACTGTCCCTGTAAAAAAACTATAAGTGCTACACACTTCAGTTGAAATAGGGAACATCTATAGATAACGACAATAACATATAAAAATTTCAGGGCAATCCGAGCATATTTACGGTAGTTAGAGCACGGCCAGACGGCCAGACGGCCAGACATGGAAAAAAAGCACTGATATTTTTTTCCCCTTTCTGTTTGAGAAAATTTGCAATTTTTTTCCTCCTATCATTCAATGGACTAGCCACGCTCTTCTCTTTAGTCCTATATCAGAGCACAGTTGCCGAAAGAGGTTGAAGATGGCAATGGGGTTACAGCTCTCCTCCCGAAATAGTCGAAAATAAAATGAAAAAGTGCTGATTTTTTTTAGATAAATTTGTAGTTTAGTTTTCTGTTATACAGAGGATTAGCCATTCTCGTTAGTCCCATATTAGTCCACATTCACACTATAGCATGATAGAGTATTCATGAACTCAAAGAAGGGGAAGGAGACTGATGGGGTTACAGCTCCCTCCTTTCCAAAATTGTCGAAAATGACATGGAAAAAAGTGCTGATTTGTTAACCTTTCTGTTTGAGAGAAATTTGTAATCCCCCTCCCCCCTATCATTCAACGAAATAGCCACACTCTTCTCTTTAATCCCATATTACTGCACAGTGTTACCACAGTTATAACCAAGTAACTGGAATGGGTCTAAAGGGGGTACAGCTCCCTCCCGAAATAGTCGAAAATGAAATGAAAAAGTGTTTTTTTTTTTCAGTTTTAGATAAATTTGTAATTAAGTTTTTTGTCAAGTTTTTTCTCTAACAAATTTGTTTTATTTTCTGGCATGCAACGAATTTGCTTTTTCGTTAATCCAATATCCTCCTCAGACCTGCGACCTAATTTATTTGAGACCACAAAATCTATTTTCAAATGACTAAAAAATAGCTCCATCCCTGTTTTACTGGATAAATGAATACACAAATGCTCAATTCAAGAGACCTACAAGTAAGTTCGACAAATTTAGAAGCAGTTTAATTTAAGGAGTTTTTTAATCTCTGCCGCAGGCGGCGCAAAGATTTTCAATGCAGAATTATGTTAATGCACAGTAACACCACGGCTAATCTCAAGTCGATTTCGGCTAAATCGGAAATCAGGTGCGGAAGAGTTGACTGTAAAAATAGCTTATTAACTTTCATTTTTCAGACACATCTCCATGCCATAGCGAAATGTGTGGGGGGCTTAAGGAACTAAGCCTCTTTCTCCTGCCGAAATGGTCGGAGTAAAATGGTAAAAGAAGGGCTGATTTTGTTCCTTATATCTTAGATCAATTTGTATATATATATATGTTATGTATAGCACTTTTCTTTCTTGTTAGTCCCATATTAGTGCACATTGACACCCTAGCTAATCTCTTCAGAATTTTGGCTAAGTTGGAAGTCAGGCACTATATATGCGCGCATGAACTAACTGTGAATGATATTCATTAACTTTCGATTTTAGCACTCGATTACTTCCCCGCATTTGTAAAATACACAGTGACTTTTTGTCTGACAGCAAATACATCATTGGAGTTCGGTAACGCTCCCCCCATTTATCTTCCTATTCCGTCCTAACTTTGCAGCCAGTATTTTTCATTAGGAACGGTTTAAAGTCATTATTATTACTTGTGCAATACACAAATAATAAGGAAAGTCGTTATTTTATATATGTGTATGAAAATATTTCTTGTGTATATGTTTATAAAAAGAGCTTCTTGCGGTCTATGTCTTTTCGTTTTACACTGAAAAATCGGAACTCCATTTATGATGTTGGATATATCTTTTATTCTGGTTATTTGTGCTTTTCTTTATGCTGCTATTTACACATCACATATTCTCATTGGCAAAAAGAAAAAAAAATATTTTATTAAATTTTTAGTGTTTTAGCAAGAAACTTTAACATTCAATTACTCCCCTCAAATCTTCCCTAATCCACTGAGTATCTGATATATTTTGATTCAAACTCATTTAATAATAATTTTCGGATTAAAGGAAACAAAAGAAGAGATACACAGCTCATAAACAGTTGTATGAATTCTGCAAAAATATATTGTATAGGTGTTTTTGTTAAAAGGAAATTGAGAAAAAAAAATTTGGGGAATTTAAAAGTGAGGTCTAAGATCAGGAAATCTTCGAAAACACCAACATGTCATATCTTTGTGGTAAATGTTTTTTTGGCGTTCTAAGAAAATTTTATATATAGCGTATTGCACGACGTATAATACTGGTATGCATATAATAATCGGTGTGATATATCCTTATGCCCCGTATGTCCACTTTACATGTAGGATAGGTCAGCATATTTGTAGATAATGGCTAAATGATAGTTTCCTTGCCCTTTAAAAAATATATATTCTCTTTATCAAACAGAATCTAATTTGGGAATCTACCACACATTCTTTAAACTTTAGCTCTTATGTATATTGCTCTGTGTGTGCAACACTTATTGTTAAATTGATCATTTTAAAACAATTTCACCAAATCAGCAAATGCACGCACTGAAATTTTTTTGTGGGTGGCAATGTAAAGTCAGATTTGACATTCATTATTGATTTTCGGTTTTGGAAGGGTCTTTTAACCTGATTTTGTTAACCAGATTTTTAAAAAATTAGTTCAGTACATTATTTCAGTTTAAAAACTATATCTATAAACATAGATGTTTCTATGTGTGGTGTTTTTTAAAGAGACCGCTGTGTTTTTTCCACGACCCTTTGATGAAATTCATGTTTTTATCACGACCCTTTGACGAAATTCGCATTTTTCTGCGATCCTTTCACGAAATTAGCATTTTTCCCGCTTCCCTTTGAAAAAATTCGCGTTTCTCCGCGCCCTTTGACGAAATTCGCGTTTTCCACGGCCCTTTGACGAAATTCGCGTTTTCCACGGCCCTTTGACGAAATTCGCGTTCTTCTGCGGCTATTTGACGAAATCAGCGGTTTTGTGATCCTTAGACGACATGAACGTTTTTCCGCAACTGTTGGACGATAACGCGTTTTTTTTTCGTGATCCTTTGTCAAAAATTGCTTTTTTTCGCCGCTTTTTTTGGCAAAATTCGCGTTTTTTCAGCGATCTTTTGTTTAAATTTGCGTTTTTTCTCGCGACTTTTTGGCGAAATGCGCGCATTTTTCGCTATTATTTGTCTAAATTTGCATTTTCCGCGTCCTTTTGACAAAATTCGCGTTTTTACCATGTCTTTTCGACGAAATTCGTGGTATTCTGCGGCCCTTTGACGAAATTCGCATTTCCTCCGCGATCATTAGATGAAATTTGATCTTTTTTCGCGATCCTTTGTCAAAATTTGCGTTTTTTCCGCGTCTTTTTGATGAAATTGGCGTTTTTTCCACGACCTTTGTCAAAATTAGCATTTTTCCGCGTCTTTTTCACAAAATTCGCGTTTTTACTATGACCATTTGACGAAATTCGAGGTTTTCTGCGGCTCTTTGACAAAATTCGAGGTTTTTTTTTTTTTTGTTGCAATCCTTTGACGAAATACGTGTTTTTTCTGCAATCCTTCCTCGAAATTAGCATTTTTTTCCGCGGCCCTTTGATGAAATTCGCGCTTTTTCTGCAGCCCTTCGACGAAATTAGCGTTTTTTCAGCAGTCATTAGGCGAAATTCGCGTTTCCTCCGTGTTCATTTGACGAAATTCGCTATTCGTCCGCGGTCATTTGAAAAAATCCTGGTTTTCTCAGCGATTATTTGACGAAATTTGCGTTTTCTTCGCGATCATTTGAGGAAATTTGACCTTTTTTCCGCTGTCCTTTGACGAAATTCGCATTTTATCCGCGGCCCTTTGACAAAATTCGGGTTTTTTCATGATCCTTTAACGAAATTGGAGTTTTTTTTGACGAAAGATTGACGAAATTCATTTTTTTCGGCGGCCATTTGTCAAAAATAGCGATATATTTTTAAGTCCGAATTTTCGGACTGATTACAAATTTTTTTAATTTTCGGAACCTCATGCTTTAAATTTTAGGAAAATTTCGAACATAATCAGTCTGCCCCCCCCCCCTCTGGCTACATCCTTATTGTCAAAAAATATTGTTTTTACAACAAAATTCAACGTGTTTCGTAATATTCAGAACATTATGAAAATTTAGTTTTTCGGGACTCGAAATCGCGGTGATCGTGAAACAAAACAATATTATTGTTATTGGGATATATCGGCTGAGTCAGAGTTTAGATATTGTTATTGCGATATTTAAAAAATATCAATATTTGACCGATATATTGATAAATAATCCAGCCCTAGTCAGGACATACGACATACTCTTTTATAAGTATAGATAGATAAATCAAAACTCAATAATCACATAGACTATGTGATTGTTGAGTCTATATTGTAATCTATAGATTACAGAGTAGTATTTAAAGGAATGAAAATTAAAATAATCGATAAAACTGTATTAATTTAAAATGCCTTTGTAATATAAATGTAGTACAAAGTAAAAGTATTTAAAATTTAGTATTGTAGCTTGTACATTTAATTTTTTAACATGAATATATTGCATTTAAAGTCAAATTTCTTTTAGATGTATAGAACGTAGAATTCCACATATATTTTTATTTTCTCCTATTCTCATATGAAGAAAGCAATGGATTTGGGAAAATTTTCGACTTCCGAATTTTAATGGATTTATACGTTTTGGGATGTCCTGAACACGTTTGATTTGTCCTGAACACGATCTGTTTTGAAAATTTTAAATGAAAACAATATATCTTTGATTTACGAGTAAAAAACAAGTCAAGAATGACCTCTTGTTTTACAAATTTTCAGATGTTTCACTGATCTACTATTTGTTTCAGTGTTTCGTTTATGCTCTACGTAGTGCCATCAGAATCGGAGAAAGTGTGCGGATGGCGGTGTCCTTGCACCAGGCGCCAAGCCGTAAAGACGTTTAATTAGAGCTATAAGTTATTACTACTTATGCATTTGTGATTGATAATAAATACAAAATAAATGTTTAGCACCACGCGTCTAAGAAAATTGACCGGTGGTCATAATAGGAACAAGTTAGGAAAGCAGGTCTCAAACGAAAATTGAGAACGCTTTTGGTGAATATTGTTCTATTTTAGTGGCACATATTAAAAGTCATGTGTTATTTATTTAACAGGGACTTTTCGGTAACGTGTTAATGTAATATTAGGTTACAGCAAAGTAAGTTACCCTAATCTCTATAATAAAACCGTAAGTCATGTGACTGTCATCAACAGTTCCGGAATGTCCGTTTCACTTTTTCATATGCCAGGCGGCCATTTTTATTAAAAATTATTTTTTCGAATAATCTCTATAATAAAACCGTAAGTCATGTGACTGTCATCAACAGTTCCGGAATGTCCGTTTCACTTTTTCATATGCCGGGCGGCCATTTTTATTAAAAATTATTTTTTCGAATAAAACTTCATAAATGTGACATTTTTAGAAAGATCATTCAAAATAAATTAATATTTGAGAGATGACTTACGTTCAATTATGTATATATTCTCCAATAACTTCAGTTGAAATTAGCTTCGCAGTTCAAATTCTCTATCCATGAAAGTAAACAAACAAAAAAAAAAGATTCATTCGTCGTGAAGGTTTAAAATATTAAACCATTAAACCATGGAGATAATCGTTCGTAAAGTTAGTTTTCCATAAAAGATTTTTTGGAGCGCTGCCTGGTGTCAAAAAAATAATTCATACCAGTGACACAATCAAAGTTTACCATAATTATGTGCTATACAACTCAACTTCATTCTTTATCTTTTCTTGATGTAAGCTGAATGTCTGGGAGATAGAGAAAAGGAGAACAAAGATAATGTTTCTACTTATGGAACTAAAAGCGGTACCTAGTATGGCGGCGTTTCTGGTCTTTTGGGCCTTTAGGAAGTGTAGCGCCCTCTATCTCTTTACCATGCTCGAAACCAAAATGCAGGAAGAGCAGACGACAATTTGTCATGTTTGACAGGTCACATGACCGGCCTTTGGGAGCACCAGCGCCACAAACTGGGTACTAATTCCCGGTCCATGTTGTGATCTTGAAAGCCTATCTTCACTGTTCTCCTTCTTATTTCTATCTCCATGCTGAATGTAAACAAATACAACCATGATCTATATAATAAAACCGTAAGTCATGTGACTGTCATCAACAGTTCCGGGATGTCCGTTTCACTTTTTCATATGCCAGGCGGCCATTTTTATTCAAAATTATTTTTGCAAATAAAACTGCATAAAAATTACATTTTTAGAAAGATCGTTCAAAATAAATTAATATTTGAGAGATGACTTACGTTCAATTATGTATACATTCTGCAATAACTTCAGTTTAAATTAGGTTCGCAGTTAAAATTCTCTATCTATGAAAGTAAACAAAGAAAAAAGATTCATTCGTTGTGAATGTTTAAAATATTAAACCATGAATTTTTGAATCGCTGCCTGGCGTAAAAAAAATAATCCGCACCAGTGTCATAGTTTACCAGTCAAAGTTTACCTTAATTCTGTTCCATACAACTCAACTTCCGGATCTTTTTTGACGTAAGTTGAACTCATGTAATAATATTTAATGGATCAAATTTCGAAAAGAATTGTCAGCTTTTATTTTTTGCGCGTGCAAATTAGAAACGATACTTTAATTTGAAATCAAATGTTTTGATTTATGATAATTATTATTTTTCTATTTTCTATTTTAAATGAAAAATGTGAACGTCGTGTATTTTAAATTGAAACAGCTGTCACGGACGCACCGGAGTTGGCGCGATTTTTGTTTTGCGCCAAATATGTTTAAGAATCTCCGCATTAGCGAACATATTACAAGTGATAAGCAAACGGACATGAAGCATAAATTCTTAAGTGGGTTAAGCGGTTTTTGTTAAGAAAGATGAAATACATAACAACAAAAAATATGCGAAATGCTACCGCGATCGCAAAAGTTCTTGATTTAAGTAAGCTCTTTTAAGTAAGCATGCAACTATATTGGCTACTATTTTTGTGCAAATGCTACTATTTTGGCTACTATATTTTTCATTGTAGGCTACTAAAGCAACTATTTTGTATGCCATTTGGCAGTGGCAGCCCTGTTATTAAGGCATATTCTGTGTCAAGTTTCATCTGGAGTTGCATTGTGTTTCTGCTGTTTTCTTTCTTTCTTCATTTGGTGTATTGTTTACATAAATTTCTCTGCTAAATCGTTGAGCAAGTATGATATTTTAATATATTTTGCTTGATATTCCTGCAGTTTAAATGTATTTTTCTGTCGTTTTCATGTTATTTGTGTTTTTTTTAAATTATTTTACTTAATTACCAAAAATGTCTATGTTAAATTGTTTACTTTCTTAGTATTTAATAAAATTTTACAAAGATAGTGTCCCTATGATAGTAGCTATGAAGAATCATCAGATAAAATTATCGTTAGTACTCTAGCAATTATTTTCTGTTTCTACACCACTTAACCATTTTTGTCTGTACAGAAACAAAAATAAACAATCATATCTGGTGTTTTCAACCTTTTATAATATGTGAAACCATGCCTAATGGAATAGTAACGTTTCTAAAGTTTCGTTTAGTAGTGTTTTGTTTTAATTAAAGTATCCCCCCCCCCCTTTTAACAACTTCTGAAATACAAATTGCAGGAATTAGAAGGAATATCATCCTTTTGATATTTTATAAAATTTTTCATCTATTTATAAGAATGCACATCAAATTGATAGACATCTTCTTGTGAAAGAAACTAGGTTTTTATTTCCAACATTGTGCATATGTGTTTTATTATTTGTGAACAATGTCAAAGCAACTCCATTTAATATAATTTGATTTGTTTACTAACAATTACTAGGGCATTGGAAGTTTCTGGCCTGGTATTCAGATACCCTCCCTTATAATAGTTCTTCCTGTTTTTAATTTTTTTGTTTAAGGCTACTAAGTAAGTTTTGTGCATTTAAAAAGAATAGGAAATTATTAGTAGGAATAAATAAGGTAAAGAAAGATTCTCACATATGTAAAATGCCAGTTCGATGTTTGACCGCAGACACCGTTTGAGCTCTCAAGGGATTTTATTATTTCAAAATTTATCAGAAATCACATGTCACGTATGAAAATAAAAGAATCGATAACTGCACAAATCTGATATAACATGTCAGTTGTGATTTTATCCTTTTATTTTTGGTTTTTATTATATTTCATATTAACAAGTATGTGAAGTTTTCAGAATTTTCTGTTTAATTATGTTTCTTTTTTTTTTTTTTTTTAACAGATTGCTGAATAGATTTTGAACTGTTTTTGGAATAAAGAAGGTGTCATGTAATGGAATTTTGACTGAACAGAACTTTACAGCCTGATGAATGCTTAAATTTGAAACTGGTAGAGAAGGCAGTGAAAAGGAAAAAAAGTCAAGAGAATTTCCTTGCTGCAGAGTGTCTTTTCATAATTCCCTATGCAGTAGGGAAGTTCCCTTAGACAAAGTACTTGTAATTAAGTATCCATGCTTGAATTAGCATCAGAACGTTATCGCTGAAGTCATGACACCATACCATGGCAATTGAGCATAAACATTGTGCACAGAGTTATCCAGGTAAGTTATTTTTGTATCACAATTGATCCTTTTTATTTTGCTTCTGTTTATCATTAGTTTTGATACGTGTAAAACTTTATATCCACCTATTGCAATATGTCAAGTAAAAAAATAAAATAAAGACGTTAAAATTAGGATTAAAATATAAATGAGTGAAAAAAAAGATTAAAAAATGATAAGGGGATTGACTGAAAGTATAGCTGTAGTAATTGAAACTACTAAAAAAGTTTCAATAAAGTTGTTTTTAAATGTTTTATTAACAAATTATATAAAACAGAAAAAACGTGTATGCATAAAGACAGCCTCAGTACAATTTTTCTTGATTTGTTATTAATTTCTGTATTTCATTGAATGTTAGAATTTTTTTTTTTTTTCAACAAAAATACTGAAGGGTGTTTTTATAAAGTGTTCAGGGATGTACTCAATTGTGCAGTTATCACAACAAAGATAGAAATTCATGTCTTCATTGCTGGGGGGGGGGGGGGGTTCAGAAAGACAGTTGTGTTTTATGATTATGGATTAATTCGGTTTTATTATTTTTGTTAACACATTGCAAGAATAACTTGTGAATAAATACTTTAATTTTTATTTTTTTAATTGGAAAGGGCTAATTTTGCCGGTGGCTTCATTTTAAATTTCACCAGGCTTGTTCACTACTGGGTTAAAATTAACACACTCAAACTATGTTCCATCACATTCTCATGTTTATGCTGTTCAGTACCGAGGATTCATACATGGTATCACTCAGAATGTCAAATGAGCAGGTTTGTAATGGGTAGCTGTCCGGGCTTGTAAAGAAAAAAAAAGAATGGGTTTTTTACAGCCCGTAGCGTTGTAGTGGGTAGCTGTCCATGCTGTTTTTTTTTTTTTTTTAAATCCTGTGTATTTTACAACCCTGCAAGTGAGTGACAAAGCATGGCCAGATATGCGTCCTCTGTAGATAACGTAATAAAATTTTATGTTTGTTCATTTTGTAACCTGAAATTTTTGTCGATTGGGGGGAGGGGATTTAGATTATTTTAAATTTTAAACTGTGTATGCTGGGGGGGGGGGGGAGAATGGAGGAAGCAAACTTTATGGTATGTTACACACATATTTTAAAATCCTAACAATCATATATAAAAAAAAATTTAATAATTTAATTTTTTTTTTTTTTTTTTTTTTTTTTTTGGTGGTTGTAATGGTCACATTAAACTTTTTTTGAAAAAAATTAGTGCGAGGATGTGAAAAGGTTTGCCAAACCTGGTTGTAAAACTAAAGAATATTTGGCTATTTTTCACCAGCTGCAGGTTATCTGAAAAATAACAAGTAGATAATCGATCATTTTCATAACCTATCCCTTACAATTTCCTCTTTGTATAAGGGGAGAGAGCAAGTTAAAAATCTAAATCTTGACGAATGAGATACCATATGAAAGGATTTTGAACAGGCTTCTGACATAGCACAGTTACATTTTTCTAAAACATGTTTTGTGATTAAAATTTGCTGATAATTAAAAATTAAATCGGCATTGTTTTCATAAATGAAATGAAAGGTTTTCCTCAAATTAATGTTGCCACAAAAATAAAATTCCGGGTTATATCACGCTCAACAGATGATGTCATCCTCTAATGCAGCTAAAATATGATTGTTATTTTTTTTTTATCTCGCATGTGCCTTTTTGTAAGTTTGATGGAATAAATGAGCTGATATTCTGGCTTGACTAATGTTAAGGGACAGATTTTTAAATATTTTATTTTACAAATTTTATAAGATACATATAAAAAAGTTAATATGAACAGTAATAAACAATGTTTCAAAACACATTTCATAAATATCACGAAAAGATCATTAACGATCATCACAAACTTGAAAAAATGAAAATGCATGAAATTTGTTAATGTTGTGATCACTATATTGCATGTATGAGGGCTTCATGTACATGAGCACAACAACAAAAAAAAAATCATAGTTGGATGCAATGACATCAAATAGAGTTCATTATGAACTAAAAGGCACCCACTAAAAAAAAGCCAACTAGCTGTGAAACTGCAACAGCAAAATTTTTAGACACTAGAAAATAAAATAGAAATAAAGAGTATATATATATATGTATGATTAACTATATATATATATATATATATATATATATAGTTAAATATTGTTATTTACTTTTTACTTTGAGTTGCAACAGCTTGAAGTAAAAGCACAAATGATCTTAGCTGTTTTATAGTCTGTACAAAGTAATATATCATATACAGTAGAGCGCCACAAATCCGCCGACCTAAAATCCGCCAGAGTCCGAAATCCGCACAAGCTTGCAGATGTAAACATTAAACATCTTCATCTTTCTTCCGTGGCACTAAAAGAACGAAGTTAAAGAAATGATGATGTCATTCCAAAGCGAATGATCGATTCAGAACATTCTCCTCGATGACGGAAACCAGACAGATTTTCCAGAGTATAAAAAACATTTCAATATCATGGACTGTGTCAATCTGGTGGCTGAATCATGGAATCTTGTTTCGCAATAAACATTAACTAATGCACGGCATAATATATGGCCAAACTTCCTGTTTATTGATAATGAAATTGATAAGGAATTTGCTGGATTTAATCTCGATCCAATAAAAGAAAAAGCAAAAGAACTGTTGTTGTTTGCAAAAGCTGTTACAAAAAATGACAACATATTTGATGAAAATGAGATTATAGACTAGATGTCTAATTCGGATGAACTTAAAGAACAGTATCAAATGACTGATGATAATGATGATGAAGATGAGTTGGATAATTCTGAAAAAGTTCAATTTGAAGAGGGTTTGAATTTGGGGGAAAAATATCTTAATTTCTTAAAACAACAAAAATGTGTTACTGAATAGGAATTAATGACTATTTATAACTTGCAAAAAAAACTTAAATTAGAATAATCTAAAATGTTGAAACAGACAACTAGTATTGATCAAATGTTTTCAAAGTTCAAAAAATAAGTTGTTTTGTTTATATTGTTTTCAATTTTTTTTTTCATTCATAATAAAATAACTTAATAATCTAATATTTTATTGCTATTAATGTTATTTATTTATTTATTTTTAATCTTTATTATTATTTTTTTTTCCAATGGCCTAAAATCCGCAAAATCCGCACAATGTCCTCTCCCAAACAGTGCGGATTTCTGGCCCTCTACTGTATAACTATTTTTACTGAAAAATATGAAGCAATTAAGACATTTCTTTCGATCTTTATGTGAAAACTTCACATTTGAGTATTAGAGATGAGTTCGGGCTCTCTTTTTGGAGCCCGGGCCTGCCCGAGCCCGATGATTTTAAATCCAAGCCTGTCCGAGCCCAAAACATTTTTTATCATTAGAGCCCGAGCCCGATACCGAAAATAATTGCATATTATATAAAATTGTTTTAAAAGTAATATCTCATTTTTAAAAAACTTCGTACGTGAAAATAGCTGTTCATCCGGTACACATAATTAATTTTATAGAAATTTACATTCCATCTTATCAAAAGAGAAGTTTGGTATCAAATAAAAATATAGTTCTTTAAAAGGATATAAATATTTTTCTCTCCCAACAAGCAAATCTGATGGACACATTAACGAAGTGCGTTTTATGAAAAAATGAATGAAATTTGCAGAAATTACTATTTCTATGCAGAAGAATCGAACAACGTTTTATATTTCCTATAAAAGGTGTATATCGTAACTTATAATTGATTCCTTAATTAATACAGTATTTCATTTTCTTGAAAATCAGCTTAAATTAAAAATTTGACACTGGTATCTGAAAGATCCTGTGCTTTTATACGAAAAGTTGAAACACTCTTCGATTGCTTTCTATCGGAATAACAATATATGACAATTATATCTACTTACGAATGAAAGTGACTTTGTAAATGTGCAGAGCAGAGCCTTAGCATCAGCAGAGTTCACAATTAAATATATAATCACTAACTTTGTCTTCATTTGAAGAGCGAGTATGACTTGCACACAATAGAAGACTATAAATTTGCAAACCTAAACTATTGCTGATTGACTAAGAATGAAAAAAAAAAATAGTCATCTAGCATTAGATCTCTAAAAAATAAATAAATAAACGGTCCAATTAAAAAAATATCCTAATGTCACAAACGAAAATCTAGCAACAAATATTATTGGAGCCTCTTCACATTGGCGCCATATCACCCAGTCATCAGTTGCATCGCAAATATCGTAAATTTTCTTTTAAAGTGACATTTTAATACTAGAAAAGAAAAACAAGATTCCTGTTTCCCCTTCCATTAATTCTGATCAAAATAACATTAAAAGTGAAATAGAATATGTAATTTTTTAGGGGAAAAAGTTATCTTTATTTTTTTATATGAGAATAAGTAAAATTGCCAGTTTCAGAAAAAATGAGACAGGGCCCGGGCTCGGGCTGAGCCCGTCTCATCTCTATTGAGTATATCAATAAATACCTTATAAGTAATCCTATAACATTTTTGTTAAAAGAAAAAAAAAAAAAAGATTTTCTAACATACTAACTTTCAATGAAATACAGAAATTAATAATAAATCAGGAAAAATTGTACTGAGGCTTTATTTATATATACACAATCAGTTTTTTCTGTTTTATATAATTTGTTAATAAAACATTTAAAAACAACTTTATTAAAAACATTGCTTACAACTATTAGGTACTAATGTTTTTGTAAATTCCACTTTAAAATGACATATTGCAGGTGGATATAAAGTTTTACAAGTATCAAAACTAATGATAAACAGAAGCAAAATAAAAGTGATCAATTGTGATACAAGAATAACTTACCTGGATAACTCTGTGCACAATGTTTATGCTCAATTGCCATGGTATGGTGTCATGACTTCAACGATAACGTTCTCATACTAATTCAAGCATGGATACTTAATTACAAGTACTTTGTCTAAGGGAACTTCCCTACTGCATAGGGAATTATGAAAAAACACTCTGCAGCAAGGAAATTCTCTTGACTTTTTTTCCTTTTCACTGCCTTCTCTACCAGTTTCAAATTTAAGCATTCATCAGGCTGTAAAATTCTGTTCAATCAAAATTCCATTACATAACACCTTCTTTATTCCAAAAACAGTTCAAAATCTATTCAGCAATCTGTTAAAAAAAAAAAAAAAAAAAAAAAAAAAAAAAAGAAACATAAACAGAAAATTCTGAAAACTTCACATACTTTTTAATATGAAATATAATAAAAACCAAAAATAAAAGGGTAAAATCACAACTGACATGTTATATCAGCCTTTGTGCAATTATCGATTCTTTTATTTTCATATGTGACATGTGATTTCTGATAAATTTTGAAATAATAAAATCCCTTGAGAGCTCAAATGGTGTCTGCGGTCAAACATCGAACTGGCATTTTACATATGTGAGAATCTTTCTTTACCTTATTTATTCCTACTAATAATTTCCTATTCTTTTTAAATGCACAAAACTTACTTAGTAGCCTTAAACAAAAAAATTAAAAACAGAAAGAACCATTATAAGGGAAGGTATCTGAATACCAGGCCAGAAATTTCCAATGCACTAGTAATTGTTAGTAAACAAATCAAATTATATTAAACTGAGTCGCTTTGACATTATTAACAAATAATAAAACAAATGTACAATGTTGGAAATAAAAACCTAGTTTATTTCACAAAAAGATGTCTATCTATTTGATGTGCATTCTTATAAATAGATTAGAAAGTTTATAAAATATCAAAAAGATGATATGCCGTCTAATTCCTGCAATTTGTATTTCAGAAGTTGTTAAAAGGAGGGGGGGGGGATACTTTAATTAAAACAGAACACTATAAACAAAATTTTAGAAACATTACTACTCCATTAGACATGGTTTGACACATTATAAAAGTTTGAAAACACCAGATACGATTATTTTTGCTTCTGTAAAGGCAAAAGCAGTTAAGTGGTGTAGAAACAGAAAATAATTGCTAGAGCACTAATGATAATTTTATCTAATAATTCTTCATAGCTACTGGATTATATTTTTTTTGTGGTTATCACATAATTACATGCAGAGATACCATCTTTGTAAAATTTTAATAAATTACTAGGAAAGTAAACAACTGAACATAGACAATTTTGGTAATCAAATAAATAATTAAGAAAAAAAACAACACAAATAACATGAAAACGACTGAAGAATACATTTAAACTGCAGGAATATCAAGCAAAATATATTAAAAAATCACCCTTGCACTACGATTTAGCAGAGAATTTATGTAAACAATACACCAAAATGAAGAAAAATTAAAAAACAAGAAAAAAAAATAACAGCGGAAACACAATGCAACTCAGATGTAACTTAACAGAGTACACCTTAATAATAGAATTATCAACTAAAAGAAATTAAAACCTTAAAAACATTTTAAAATTGCATTTGAATATTTAAAACACCCACCATTTATGCTCTCCATGAAGGCTTATCTTTTTTGATGAACTAAAAAAAAAGATCTAAACGAAAGAAATAATACGTTAAAAATAAAAAAAAATACAATAACTGACATATTAAGTTTACATTTATGAACAGATAAGTATCGTTTACTCTTCTGTAGTAGCGATTTTTAAACAATTTAGATTAATCAAATATTAACAGAAGCCTTCGTTATTATTATTATTATTTGGAACATACGTCTGACTTGTGTGATTGATACAAATATCCACCCCTTCATTATTAATCGTAATTACAAAATAAACAAAAACATACCGCCAATGTAGCACTTTCACGATCGTCAGAAAAGAGCGATAAACCGCCAATTATGACACCCATGCCTTCCAAAACAGCTAAATTATATATTTTTTTAAGCAATATTACGTAAAAATTTATATACCCGCCCTACTTTTTCATAATTTTAAAGTATTTACGAATATACATTTAAAAAAACAATGATGTAAAACTATTCAAATTTGACGAATTATCACGGAAAAATCGGAAGCTTTGCCAATGCTTTGCATTGAACCGGAAGTTCCGATCGCAGTTTCCGGTTGAAGCAGTTTTGTTTATGTTTACAGTGAGAATTCGGTCTATTAGATTTTTCCAGTTATGCGAGGGATTAAGGAAAAAAATAAATTATGAATAAAAATAATTTGTTACAATGCTTAACATACATTTAAGGGCGACCAAACTGGTCGCCAGTGGCGGCTAGTTTAATGATATTTAATGAATCAAATTTCGAAACAAATTGTCAGTTAATTTGGTATTTATGTATTATACGTGAAAGGAAGAGAGACCACCGAAAATGATTGTTAATCACCAATCATATTTACCATTATTAATGACCAATCGCTTTCAAAACAGTAATTTAATATACATTTACAAAATACATAACATCATTAAGTACTTTTGTGTTATTTGGGCGCAAATCTCGCCAATAGGATTTTTAAAATCGCCAATACCAGCTTTTATTTTTCGCGTGTGCAAATTAGAAACGATACTTTTATTTTGAAATCAAATGTTCTGATGGAACAGCTGTCGTAGACGCACCGGGGCACTATATTAACTATAGAGCAAAGATTCTATACACTAGAAGATGTGAAAGTTCCGTAGACATAATGTAAAACGACTTTCGGCAAAGGATATGCGATACAGCAAAGTTGCATTACAGGGTGAACTCATTGGCGCGCTCGCCCGATACTCGGATTAAATCTATTAGCGATAAGTCGCCAATTCTAGTCAATCAAAAAGTGGGATATGTTCGCGTTTTTGTTTTCTTTTTTGTATTAGAAAGAATCGTTAAATTAACAAGGTGTATTTTTCATTATATTTAGAAAAGATAAATGCATATTTCTAAATCGTAGACACCTAGGTAAAAAATATCATTAATGTTATAACTATTATTTATTTTTTATAGACTGGAATAGATATATTCATTAGTTAAAGAAATTAGAAGCAGAGGCACAATTTCTGTTGCAAAATACGAGAAAAAAATTAGAATACATATACACACGTTATCTTAAAATTGAAAAGAAATTTTAAGTATAAATAAGAAATTTAAAAAAAATTAAAAAAAAAAAAAAATCCCGAAAGGTGCTGACCCTCGCTGGGGACAGAACCCTCAACTAGTTCATTTAGCCGCTTCCTGTCTGTTATCATAACCATTCAGCCATCGGTGCTCGCTTTTCTACAGAGAAAGATTGAATAGGGTATTTAGGATTAGCAGGAGACTGTACTTTTTTTTGGCTTGTACTGAAAAATGTACACTTATTATTTTTATATTGACCTATATTATTTTGATGAATCTGGTTCGAACTAAAAAACTTGAATAAGAAAAACGTATAATTTAAAATTAATTTCAGTTTATTAATGTATAATGACGGTGCGACGATAATAATAAAATTGTAATATTACTAAATTACATTTATATTAAGTACTTAATATAAATTAATATGTCTATTTATTATTATTATTATTAAAATCATTTAAAAATATTTAAATAAATGGATAACTAATAAACTATATAAATACAAGATTTTGCTAATAATACATTTTTTTTAATTAAGATTATTTGAAAATAATAATGATAAAGAATAATCTAATGACAAATTAAAATGATCTAAAAATAATCTTCTGACTAAATGTATCATCATTAAATATATATATACTGCATCTAACAATAACGAAAAATTATTAAGAAAAAATATGGAAAAGCACATATCTCTAAGTTCAGAATTTGGACTAGAATAATATAAAAAAAAGTGTATTTCAGAATTTTTTATTATTTTTTTATTTTTAAGGGAGGGAAAAACGTAAAAATGAAATCAAATAATTATTTCTGTTGAAAAATGTAATCATTAGAAAATATGGGATACCCCCCCCCCCCCCCCCCCAATGGGAATACAGTAATTAATACAAAAGTAATAAGTCTTCCCTATCTAGAAAATGTTTAATAAATGACTAAATTATATAAATAAATACAACTGCATAAGTGAGAGACGTATAAATGGTGCACTCTTGAACTAGTAAATTGCTTTAAAAATTACTTTATTAATATAAAAAGGAAATTTATTTTCTTGTCTTAAATTTTCTATATAATTTCATAAATAGGTTAAATTTATTTCATTTTCTCGCTTCGTCGAAACTATAGTTGAGTTCTACAGCAGATGCCCCATTCGAAGAGTTAAGTTAGCTTGTTGCAACCATTTGGCCTCATGTTTGGCGTACACGAATATTGCCCCTTAAGATAACTTTTTTTGCAGTACATTCCCTTTGCTGAAAAATCCAATTTGCACAATTCTGGCAATAGATGGCGCAGTCACGACTTCGCCCAAGCTTCATATCTTCTAGTGTAGTATCTTTGTATAGAGTTTCTATATAGAGAGAAAAAACGGGTTGCTGTAATTAGAATTATAGGCGGTAATGTTGGTGTGACATATTTACGTGATTATCAAAACTGGCTTCCAAAAGTTCAATGTTTCACTAAACCATACTCGAAAATTACGTGTTATAATATGCACTCCGATTATGTCACATTATTCAAGACGTTTTAAATGAGAATAATGATAGATTTTCTTCTTGATTCTCCCGTAATCAAGTCTACAGCCAAAGTTAGCGAGTAACAAACAAACAAACAAAAAAATATTGGCAACAATATGGTTCAGTGTAAATGGTGGATATCATTAAAGACTTTCACAAAATAGACTTCATTGCACCAAATCGTATTAACTAAAATACGCCATTTGGCAATGGATCCAATTACGGAAAACTACTTAATATGTTTAAGAATCTCCTCATTAGCAAGCATATTGCAACTGATAAGCAAACGGATATGAAGCATAAATGCTTAAGTTGGTTAAGCGGTTTTTGTCAAGAAAGATGAAATACATAACAACAAAAAATATGCGAAATGCTACCATGATCGGAAAAGTTTTTGATTTGTCTATTAGAATCTTCCGGTTTGGCGAAGGATTACGGAAAAAAAATAAATTATGAATAAAAGTAACGTGTTACAGTGCTTAACATACATTTAAGGGAGACCAAACTGGTCGCCAGTGGCGGCTAGTACGTTAAATAACGCCCATACCTAGTGCATTGAAGCTGGCGGGAGTCGAATCCGCCGACCTGACTCCTACACTCTCAAGTGATTACCGGAAGCTAATTTCCACTAGACGGTAATCGCTGGGATGCTCTGCTCTTTTACAACCAATCACAAAGAACCAGTGGGGGTGGCAATGGGGCTTTGGCAGCTAGCTTCGCCAACGCGCCAAAGAGCAATATCGAGCTTCCCAGCTTTTCAGAATAGCTCGTCTTTCTCCTTTCCTTGTTCCTTCGCTTTGATGATGACGCTTCGGCAGACCATTCGCATTACTGAATATATAATGCTCATGTAGATCGTAAAAAATGGTTAATATTTATTCTATAGCATTTTTAAATATTAAAGTGTACCAAAGACTTACGAAAAAAAACCTCATATTAGTTTGGAGCTGCCGATAGAGCAAAATAAACGTGACGGTGCACGTGGACTGATTGTCAGCAAGGTGCAATCTGCAAAAGTCCAAAAAATCAAGATCTTATTAAAGTGACGAGACCACCTTAATTGAATGGGTATTGCTTGTGATGTATGCTGTAATTCAGATCATATACATTAGCAATATTTCTTCAATTATGCTGCAGGAGATGGCTGAAAAACACGACATTTTGGAAAATGGTGCAAACGGATTCCTGGATTCGATTAAAAATTCATACAGCTCATATTGTTTTGCTAAAAAAGAATTACATTTAAGTAAGGTAAGATTTATTAATACCGGTAATTTGTCCATTTTTTTTAAATGTATTTAATCTTGCAGTGTTTTTTTATTTTCTTTAGTACCGCCTACTATTAATTACTATATGTCGACAAGAAACTTTATAAAAATATTTTAAAGCAACAGCAAGCTTTTATCTTTATATTCTACTTTTTAATGTGGTTCAAGTTATTTAAAGAATGTACATCTCATGGTAGGGTTCACATGCACAGGTGCAGTTTTGACAATTTATTTAAATATGTGCTTCTGGTTACATATAATATAATTAAATGTACAAACACCAAGCTTTGACTTTCTCCGAATATTTTGTAGATTTCCATCTAAAAAAAATATTGTGTACATTATTCAGGAGTCGATCCAGGGAAAATTTGGGGCCTATTTAGGGCCCCTTCACAAAATTCTATTCCATAAAAACTTACTATTTATTATTTTGTGATGTTTTAAAATGTGTAATTTGCAAACAAGCTTGTTCACCAGAGAGGAAAACTTCAGCAAAAGGATTTAGTTTTTGTTTATAAATGCTTGGTTTGAATTTGATTAACTGGATATCAACTTTCGTTACAAAAATATAATAAATTTCACAAAAATAACCTTTACTTTCACAAAATGGGCCCCCAAGAAAAAAAAAAGTCTGCATTGACCCCTGTTATTTAACTTACAAATTGACAAGAAAAAAAATATATAAACTGAACAAAATCTGTATACTGTACATTCCTCTTTTTAACAGAAAATATTGTTCCGGATTTAAATCTGATCCAATGTGTTAATGTTTCTTTGCATTATTGTCATTAAAATCCTCAAATCTTAACTATTGTCTGAGGACCCAGGGTTTAAAAAATGGTGGCTAATATTTAATTTACAAAGTAATGCTTGTATTCTAATTATACCATGGAATGGGATTTATAATTAGAGAGTATAGCCATCTGATTAAGTAAGTTTTAAAATGTTTATATTTGTAATATATTATTTGGTTTATTGTAATTAAACCTGTTAGAAAATTGTTTTTCCCCAATTTGAACATCAATTGAAATGATCATAGCATAAAAAAAATTGTTAATTGTGGTTATTTTTAGTACATTCAGTGAATAAGCTAGGGTCAGGGCTGTAGCTAGAAATAAACAATAGGGGGTGCTCAAGAAAATGCAGGGGGGGGGGGGGGGGGGCTCATACTATTTCTCTCTCTCGACACATGCACACACAAACACAGATATATATGATCAAAGTGTAGAAAGGTAAATTAGTGCATATTCATATTGTAGGCACTATGTTTCCTATTAAATTGTTTATAGTAATAACTTTATTTGATGCTAAGAACAGTAAAGGCTGCAGACAGGGATGTAGTGGAGGATATACAGTGAATACGCCATATAACTTCTGGAATACCCAGGGGTCTGTCCAGACTTTTTTCCCAGGGTCCTGTTTTTGTGAAATTGTGAACAGCTTTTTATATTTGTGAAAAATCTAGTCATAATTTTGTGAATTTGAAATTATCGTTATTTTCAGATTCTTGTTTATACATTTTTAAGAAGAAATATGGATGTAAAATAAATATATTTTCTTTATGTATATAAAAGTAACAGGTCAAATTTTACTTTTTAAGTGATTAATTTGGGAAATGTCTGGTTTAAAGATGGAAAAATTTGGTGAAAAACCTATTTTTAAGACAAATATTTTTGTGAAGGGTCCTGTTTTAGAAAAAATATTTTTGTGAAGGGTCCTGTTTTAGGGAAAATAATTTTGTGAAAGGTCCTGTTTTGAAATGAATAATTTTGTGAAGGGTCCTGTTTTGAAATGAATAATTTTGTGAAGAGTCCTTTAAAGGACCCAATTTTTTCCTAAACAGATCCCTGATACCGTATACCCTCTTCTCAAAAACACTATAGCATATACTTTTTAGGGTATACCCTCTGTCGAAAGCGTATGCCTTCAGGTTTTTTTACTACTACATCACTAGCTGCTGATAATGAAAATTTTCAATAAGTAAATAAAAGTCTGGCAGTTCACCTGTTTCAAAAGAGTGGCAACCTTTAATTTTTTTCTGAATATTCCCTGCCCTTAAGGATTCTAAAGTTATGTTTTTATATGATAAAAAACTTTTGAAAAATCAAGGGTGTATTTTGCATTTTAAAATTATTTTTGTGTCTAGTCAAAAGCTAAAACCACTTGGATTTAAATTGGCTATATAACTCATTAGAATAACTTTGTTTTATGCCAATAATGGAAAACGCTGCAAAATGAAAAATTTCAGTATATAACTAATGCAAAAGTCAATGTTTGCATCAGCAACAGGTTGCTAATTCTGAATATGTGCAGATAGGATGGATGTGTGCCTATTGAAGCATTTATTTGCTGTTTTTAAACAAATACAACAATTTAGTATTTATGCAAAACTGTAAAAAGTCCTCAAAACTAAGTTCAATTTTTGAACAGGGTTTCATTTGGATTTTTGAAGCAGAATTTAAATGATGGCCTTGGCAACTTTCCCAGGGGGGGCTCAAATTTTCAGGGGGTGCTGCCCCCCCTGGCTAGGGTATTATTTTTCCTTAATATTTACTTTTACTACCAAGATTGCTAATTCTCATTTTAACATATACATAAAGATTTTTCTCTGTATAAATTCATAAATCTGTCAAAAAAAATTTAAGGGCTACATTTTCTTCCACAAAATTTTCGATTATACGCTGTGATTATGTACTATACTGTGTAAATGTAAAGTAAATTTTTTACATGTTTAAAAGAAAATATATAATTTGCATGATTAATTTTATGGTATGTCAGCGAAAATTTTAAAATGTGTATGGGTAGGGTTAGCAAGTTTTTGCCAAATGTGGAAAAAACCGTTCTGGCAAAAATAGGTAGAGGAGATTGGTAATGAATGGGCCATTAACAAAATATGAAAAAGTGTTTGCATAAAATTATTTTAGATGCCACCAATAGATGAAGCTATTTGTTCTACCAAACTCATAAAATTTTCCATTGTTTGGGAGGACCCATTTTCTCACTAGAGTAGGATGGTCAAGAATCTGATTGAAAAGTAAATATTTTCCTTTTTTCTGTAAAATAAATAAGCTAAAAAGTATCTATTTCATTGCAGATATGTGTATTAGCAAGTATTTGCATATCTATAAACTAATTTTAGGATGTATTTAGATGTTATTTGAATTTAATGTGCTAAAAATGCCTGAATATATTCCAGAAGTATAGGTGGGGCTGAATGGGCCACCTTTGCCCTAATCATGAAAATGTGGTTTTTTTTTGTTTTTTTTTTTCCCGATTCTCTTTAACATATGACACATAACTGGCTTTCATGGATTTAGATTAAATTACTGTCTAGTTAGGATAGGTTTATAGCGATGTCTAAAAAATAATTTACACATTTTCAACCTAAGAAGTATTAGTTATTTATTAGAAACATAAGTTAAATTGTATAAATGATTCAGGTGAACTGTTCAGTTGTTGACCACACCTACCAGTCTTTTCACATTTGATAGAAAACTCTAATAATTGTTTATATTCTGAATCTGATGGGTGGAATAAATAATACCAGAAATTTACACAGCCAGACATTACTGGTGGAACATCATGTGCATTTATAATCATGAAGTTTAATAATAATTTTGAAATATATAAATTTCGTTAAATCATAATGTGTATTATCTATTATTTTTATGCTTATTTTATGTTTTTTCTCTCTTATCTCATTATTTTGTCGTTTTTCTGCAACAAATATGTGATTTAATAATATCACTTTTGATTTTTAATAATTTTGATAAGCATTGTGTATTGCTTACTCTTTCAGTATACTTTTAATCATATCATGTCAAGTGCCATTCATTTTGTCATATTTGGTGAATAAAAGATTAATTCCACATTTTTTCATTGAATTCATTTAGTGGCCCATTCAACCCCATGGGTGGGGATGAATGGGCCAAATTTCTATATTTTTTTTTTCTATTATCATTCATTATAAACATTTTCTAATCCGATTTTTATGACTTTTTGATAAGACCAAATAAGTAAAGTAACTGAAGAGCCAATTCTGAGCCAAAAGAATTATTAGAAAAAATTACAAAAATTGAAAAACAAAAACCGGCCTATTCATTACCACTCTCCCCTATATGTTTTATTTACGGGAATGTAATTAAGGTATTTTAACTCTTACAATATGTAACTTTAAATTTTTTAACTTAGAATAATCAATGCATCATTCAAACAGTAATCAGAATTCTATTAAGTTTGCATTGTTTTCAGTAAAATATATTTTAGTTTATGCTATGGGTACAGATTTTGGGAATGGGGAGAGTAAATAGCAATAAAATACTCCCTGGTTTTGGTTTGAGGAGTCATAATTGTGGAACAACTATTTTTTATACTTCAGTTAGTCTGTAAAAAAGTCTTAAGAATTATTAGCTGCTTTGCTGAGCTACTGGAACAATAGTCATTTGAAGATACAAAGTATAATTACTATGCAATTCTTCTCCTCTCTCATGTATATTAATAAGTTTTATCTGGTCCATCTGTTTTTTATATATAAAGTAATTTTTAAGTGCTTTTAAAAGGATTATCTCTATAAAAGAGGTTCAGATAAAAAGGAAATGCAGATTGATTTGATTGTTATAAAGTTATGTGTATATATATATATATATATATATATATATATATAGTAAAAGATCTTTATAACGCAAACTTAAAAACGTGAGGTTGTGCATTATATAGAATTTTTGCGTTATATAGATCACATTTCACACATCATTAAACTTACCTCATCAACATGGCCAAATATGTCTGTAACATATCAAAATATAGTATAGTATCTTTATATTTCAGTCCTTGAGACCAAGAGTTGTGCATATAATTTTTTACCTAATATAGATCATTCCATACACTGTTAAATTTACTTTGTAAACATGTTCGAAATATGCCTGGACCAAATAATTCATTATAGTACTTATTTAGAAACATTTTTATTCTAATATCATTTTTCCGTTAAAACGCTCTGAATTAAGGTGATAACAATGAACTAATGTGTCACATTTAATCCTCTAGAGATTAGCAATTTTTTACAATGTGGGAATGCAGGTGCATCTTAACTGCAAAATTCATTGTTTACATCTGAGACATTGTGCATTATATAGAGAATTACATTACATAGAATTGCATCATAAAGATCTACTGTATATATAATGCATGTATACATATATATATATGTGTGTATGTTACAGGCAACTTTTAATTTAGTAATTTTGTCTTTAATAGTTACAGTGAAACCTCGTTAATAGGTCACTCGAATAAAATGTCATTCTGCATATTATGTCATGTTTTACCTCCAAAAAACACTTTTTTATTGTGCATGACTAAGATTAACAACATTCCACATTCCCTTTCCTTATAAAAATTGTTTGACGTAGCAACAAGTTCTTTGAATGCAACAAGAATTGAAATTGTAGCTGATGTTTTGAAAGCAAAAAAAAACGGACCGGCAGTAACATCTGACAGCGATCATGAAGAGGAACCTCCCAAACCGCTTATTGCAAAGTTGCTGTTTTTAGCCATGTCCCACCAAAACTTCTCTAAAATGATGAACTTGTATAATCTTCTATAATAACTTGTATAACTTCCCCCTATAACATATAATTCTTATAAAATTTTAAAAGAATTTACTCCTGATAGAGTAAAAAGCATTTAACATTGATCCTGAAACGTGCCGAAGTAATGGATGAATCAAATATTTTTTATAATCATCTGATACTCCTCGTAGTTTACTGGCACACGGTCACCACGTATGCGTGGTGTATAGAGTTCTCAGAATCCTTGATTAGAAAAATCAATAATTTTGAATAAAACATTTTTGTCTTATTTAATCACAGAATTTCTACGATTAAATTACGCAACAATTTCTAATCAGAATAAAACGTGATAAAGGAAGGTCGTCAAGTAATTGTTAAATATACACTTGAATAGATTCATGTGTAAAATTGATTTTCATGTGACATATTGCAGTGCGACTCATTCAATAAATAATCGAAAAAGTTGTTTAAAATTCTAAAATACTTATAAATCAGAAAAATTATAAAGAATTTTTAAATATATAGAAGGTATCTAGATATGTTAAAAAGTATTTTCTATAATTGTTCTGGAAGAATTGTATTTAAAACTTTTGAATGGATATTTTTTTTAAATTGAATAAAAAACTTATTTTTTTTTTTTAATTTGAATGTGTAACTTTTATTTACAGTCTAGAACATTACTATTAGAAAAACAATTCAGAAGGTATGGGTTCACAGAAATTCCGAATTGTCCCCTTGAAAAGTTAAATTGCCCCCCTGAAAAGTCAAATTGCCCCCCTGTGGGGCGTACGCCCCCCGTTGGGAACCACTGGATTAGGGGATTCAGTTTGTTTACTTCTCTTTGTTTGGGAACTGAATGTTTGTTAGCTTAATTTATTGAATTTTTATTATTTGTATTAGAGTATGTCGATGCAATCTGTTTAAACTGTGACTGATGTGATAAAGAATTTCATAACTAATTAGGCAAAATGGATAGAACCTGATGCTAAAAGTGTGTATCTGCAAAATGTTTAGCATCTAAAATGTTCAATTTGTAAATTTTGCAAAATATTATGTAACAAATCAGGAATTTATTCCTCAGAATCAGCTGTGAAAGTTCCACACTCAAATTCACAACTTTTTAAAGAGTTTTTGTGTGTGACATCACAAAATCTTGATACCTGGAATCTTTTTTATTATTATTATTGGTATAGAAAAGTCAGGGAAATTCATTGTTGATCTGGAATAGATGCCCTGATATTAAGAATGAAGAAAAACAGTTTTTATCTCCATCTAACATCTAACATAAATTTATTTACAAAGTAGATGTTTCGACTAGTACTTCAAATCCTATCACTAATTGAAATTAATGTAAATAACCAAATTACTATCAATAAAATAGAAATTAATATTCTGATTTAAGTCTCAATTATATTATGTAAAAAATTATATTGTTTGTTATATATATTTTTTTTATCCAATAATTTTTCAGTTTTTGCCACTGTCCTACCAAAAATACCCTTTTGCCAGCAAAATGACCAACTCTACATATGAGCTATATGTTTAATAAACTGTATTTTATCTATTCTTTTTCTGTGTGGCATTTTTAAAATGTGGTTTTGTTTTTCTCTTTTCAGTGTCAATTTGTGCTCACCACCATTACCAGCAACTCCCAGTATATTAATTGAATGAGTATTGTCTGTGCCATATGGTTTGTTAATTCATATCATATCATTGACAATACTTTCTCGATTACACCTAATCCTTTATAAATGTTGGCTGTGGAAATGAAAAAGTAGGGAGTTTTCTCCAATGTTTAGAATTGTGAACAATGGAAGATAATATAATCTACTTCAGCATTAATTCAAGAGCTATAATTTTTTTCAATGCTACTGTTGATTAAATAATTTCAGGTTTTATATTGTTTTATAAATTAATTTCATGACTTTTTGAGAGTATAGATGTTTCATTTGTCAACAACATTTTTTCCTTTTATTATGATTTATGACTTTTCAGTTTGTAAGAGAGTTAATATTAACTGTGAGTTATTCTTAAATGAAAAGCTTATCCAGACTCATTTTTAAATATCTATTTGTTTGGTTTTTATTATTTTATTTACTTATATCTCAATAAAGAATAAACAATTAAATTATTCAGATTTCGAAGTTAGAATTAAAATTTGGCTTAATATAAAAAATATGTCATGAAACCAGATGTATTAAAAATTAATTTTATATTGTAAATAATTGTTAAAAAGCCATTCAATAGTATTTCGTGTAAAAATGAATGTAGGAATCATAAAAAACAAAAACCTGTTGTGAATAATTATTGTTCATAATTGGTTTTTAAAAAACTGGGTACTTATCTCAGCTAGGAGATAATCGCTAAAAATGGTTGATTGCCAATCTTGTTTATTGTAACCACATACACTCAAGATTAGTAATTTGACATGTTTATTAAATACATAAAATTGTTTAAAATGGCAAATAACATGAATTTAGTAAACTTAATAAATTTTAAGTAATATAAGAAATGGTAAATAATATATCATAATGTAGTACACATTTATTAAATGCATCATATCAGGTTGGAAATTTATAGCACTATAAGTAACCAACATAATACAAAACAGTATATTTCTGCAATAGTCATGGCACCAAAAATATTGTTTTCTTGTTTTACCATGTAGGGAAAAAAATAAGGGTTGCTGTAATTAGTATTATTATTACCATGCTTGGCACAATTGTATCTGACCTGCCCCAGATAATATGAAGTGCCAATAACTGTTGTTGCTTTGTTTAGAAATAGGTATAGATTGTTTTGTTATTTTGCATGTTTCACTGGTGGCTGTTAGTATACCTTTAAATAGCATTGTATTCCTGCTATCAGAGAGGGGGAAAAAATCTTCATTTTTAAGAGTAAATTGCTAGTATCAATGATTTATAAAATTATTCTATAAAAATGGCATCCAATAATGATGATTGTGTAATTATAAATTTTAATATGTATGGCATAAATTGGTTAGTTTTTTTGTAATTCAAGCCTACTGGAATATTTTTTAACAAAACTTTAACGTATGAGAAATTATTTTGTTTAAATCACCAACAATAACAATTGCGAAGTTATTTTTCAAAATATGTAATTTTAATTAGAAACACATTCTGCTTTTTTAGACAAGGCAATAATTGTACTTGATAGTCACTTTGTCAACATCATCAGTAATCACTACCAGAGACAGTGCAACACAGAATATTTTAACGTTTTCAGATTAATCTTAACTAATATATATATGCTGTTTAAAAGAAAAATTGTTACAATTTACTTTGTTTCTATATTTTTGTATATATTGTATTTGCTTTGCAAATGTAAAATTCCCTTATTAATAGATTTCTATTATTTATTATGATAATAGGCTAGTCTAGCATTGTTGGGGTCACCAATAAATCTTTGCTGCAAATTGACATATGTAATTCTGAAACTAAGCTATTGCATAGTGATCAGTAAAGAACAGTAAAAAACTTTTGTCACCATGCATTATAAAATGTTGCTGTGGGGCTGACAGAACTTACTTTTATCTTTGATGGGATACCAGATCTTTGCTGCATCTAGCGAAGGGAGTTTTTTTTTAATTAACTATTGCTGTAATTTTATTTAATACTGAACTAGCTGTGTCATGACACCAGCAATTGCCTGCCTCTGGAATTTCAAATGTAATAAACCAGATTTTCTTTTTGGCACATGATTTTGGGGGAAAAAAAGTAACATTTATTATTCTCAGGTAATTAAGTATATTAACACCAAGAGAAAAACAGTAACTCAGGATTTTTTCTGACAACCCCCTCCCCTTCCCATGGGAGATAACTTTTAGTTTTGATTTCCTTTATATGTTTTTGTGTTTGAATATAATCTTAAACTGGAGATTCGGAAGGATGAAAAAAAATATTCTTTCAGTTGAATAAAGTTGTTTGAAGTTTATTTTTGGATTTTTAACATGTGTTACATTTCTGCAATGCTTTTTATGCTAATATGTTAAAAATTACCTTGCATACAGAGTTCTGACAAAAGCACTTAGTGGCTTAGTTTATTTCACTTTTACATTCTTCATTATAAAAAAAATATGGCCTTCGCAGTAGACTGCAGGCACATGTTCAAAAATCTTACTCCTCTCTGGATTTGTTCTGCAGGCACTTATGTGCTGGGCGGTTCCAAATGAACCTGGTGTTCAGTGTCCCATTGTCATGGTAGTCAGCAATATAGATACAGGCTTTGCTTATCCAGCCAGTCGAATTCGTCAAAAGACCCTTAAAGTAACCCTCTAATAACCACTCTGACAAATTCTGAGATATGATTTTACTTCTCACCTCCTTAAAAAATATTACTTAGTATATTTCCAAACAGTCTGGCAAAAAATAAACCTAAAAATCAGTAATAACAGATATGCCAATCAATGATCTGAATCAAATGGCACTTTCACTTGGCATGATGTAAACTGGGAGAAATAATGATTTTCAATGCTTTGTTTTTTGTTGTTGTTGTTTTGTTAAAAACTTATCTACATTTTGTCTAATATATTAACAACATTTTTATAAAGAAGTAGGAAAGAGAGGGGCTAAAGCCAGCCCCATTCAAATGAAAACAATTTTGTAAAGTCTCATCAGCTTTTGCAAAAACTTAATTTCTATTTTCTATGTTTGATAATTCATTTGTGAAAAACAACTCTGTACATAAAGAAAAAATAAATATTGACTAAATTTCTAACATGTAAATCTTTAGATCCAAGGCCTCAATGGCAGCACTTCACTTTTTTTAATGAAAAACTCCTTTTATTTAATAATAGAAGCAGAGTTTCCCCCAGACAGTTTTAGAAGGAGGCTGCACCCTGCCTGCCCTTTGGTTTACAAAATAGCACCTTTGTTGCCCCTCATAAAAATAATTAGCACCCTTCTTGCACCTCATTAAAAAAAGTGCCCTTTCTTCTTTTTGCATTAAAAAATTTGCTTTCTTAGTAAAAACTGACTCAATGTCTTAAAAAGAGTGCCTTGACTTTTAAATATCAAAAGTGGCTTTAAAAACCAAAAGAATAACCTTTAACAATTAAAAAAGTGCCCTTGAGAATAAAAAAAGTGCCCTTTTCTGACCAGCAGCACCCTGCCCTTTTTTAAACCTGGGAGGAAACTCTGTTAAAAGCTTGGGAGGGGGGGGGGGTCGTGAAAATATTACTTTTTATTTGAAGATCGTGAAAATATTACTTTTTATTTGACGGGTCTTATATTTTATTTATGTTAAAATTTGGCTAGCTTCAACAATAAAATGGCCGTCTTATGATAATTATGTATTCTTGCATAAAATTTGGGCATCCTTCAATAATTAGAGCTGAAGTCATAGACATTTTAATGTGTCAAGACCTTATATTGATATTAATTTATATATATTGGGGTGGTGGCTTAAACAAATAAATCCATCCATTTATATTTACAAAAAAAGAGCAGAGCTACATCAATTATAACCGAGTTATAATCATCTAAAATTTAGGAGGCTTTGATTAAAAAAAAAAAAAAAAAAAATCCCTTCCTTTTATAAAATGTGTGTCTGTTGCATTAATCAGAGCCCAAGTTATAGTTATTTTGTCCTTATATTACAATTACATTAAAATTTGGCTGGGTTACATCAATTAAGATCTGAATTATTGCTATTTTAATTTATCGGGTCTTATATTTATTGTATACTAATATCTGAAGGGACTTTTGAAAAAAAGCCAAGAAATTTTTCTCTTGTGATGATTATGTATAAATATTATGACATGTTGTGTTAATTAGAACCCAAGTTGCAATTGTTTTAATGTGTCAGCCCTTTATATTGTAATTAGACAAAAAGTTGGGGATTTCAACAACTAAATCCCTCCTTGTTAGGACTTCTCCTTATGTTTATTGTACAAAACATAGCAGTGCTACATCAGTTAGACTCCAAGTTATAGTCGTTCGAATATGTAGTCTTATATTTATCTTATGCTAAAATTTTAGCGTTAATTAGAACCCAAGTTATAGCCATTTTAACATGTTGGACCCTTATATTGTAAATTACACTGAAATTGGGAGTTGCTACTTGGACAAAAAAAAAATTACAAAGTTTTTCTTTATAATGATTATGTTTATAAATGTAAAATTTGGCTGTTTTACATTGATTTGGACCCAACCTATAGCCATTTTAATTTGTCAGCTTTGTATTTATTTTATATTAAAATTTCGGGGTGAAGCTTTAATACGGTGAAGCTTACGGTGATACTTCGGGGTGAAGCTCTCTTGAGGTACGCAGAGACACTGACAAGTTAATATTAAACCAATGGGAGGATTCTTTTTAAATTTCTCATTTGAAATTCAATATTTTTAAAAGATTATTTTTGCATAGAACAGCTGAGGTTGATCTCGTTATTAACTTTTTCGATTTTGGTTCCAGTTTTCTTCTTTAATAAAGATACTTTCACTTTCAAAACTAGTTCTGAGAATAAAACTGCCTTTATTAAAAAATCTGCAACCAAAATCGAAAAAGTAAAAAAAAGATTGACCTATGCAAAAAAAAAAAAAAAAAAAAAAAAAAAAAAAATTCAAATTCAAATGAGAAATTTGGAAAGAACCCTCCCAAGGTTTAACATTAGCTTGTGAGTGTCTTTGCATGACTGGAGAGTCCCTTTAAGCTGCAACGCTCTATTAACTGAGCTATCTTGGACAAATTTGGAGAACACAATTCACTCAGACAACCTTTTAATAACATCTAGTCTGAAACAGTTCAACAGAATGAATCACAGTTAATGGATTTCCAAGTAAACACTGGATGTGTAATTACATTTCATTAAATCAACTCAATTATTCTAATTGGAAAATAAGTCATAGGAGTTGTAATTTTTCAACTGAGTGAAAAAATATCTAGGCAAGGATTTGTACTGATTAGAAGAATCGGGTTTGATTAATGAACTGTAATTATGTATCCAACATTTACTTGTAGTTCCATTGTCGGCAATTTATTCTATTGAACTGTTTCAGATAATAACAGAGCTGATGTCATTAACAAAAGGTTACCTGAGTGAATTGTATCCTCTTTATTTGTGCAGAATAGCTCAATTGGTAAAACATTTCCGCTTTAGCCAAGGTCCTGGGTTTAAATCCTGGCCTGGACACTTTTTCATTAAGTTGGGAAACTACAACTCCTATGATTTATTTAAGAGTTAGAATGGTTTTGTTGAATTAATTAAATGTAATTAGATATTCAATGTTTACTAGGAGTTTCATTAACTGTGAGGTAATCTGTTGAAATGTTTCAGATAACAGACCACATATTATCAAAAGGTCTGGGTGAATTGTATTCTCCAGATTTGTTAGCTCAGTTGGTAGAGTGTTGGATGCTTAAGCCTAGGTCAAAGGTTTAAATCCCGGCCTGGACACTTTTTTACTCAGTTGGAAAATTGCAACTCCTATGATTAATTTACCAATTAGAATAATTGTGTTCATCTAATAAAATGTAATTGCGTATTCAACATTTACTTGGAATTACATTGAATTATTTCAGATAACAGACCACATGTTATTATCAAAAGGTTGTCTGAGTGAATTGTGTCTACCCAATTTGTCCAGGATAGCTCAGTTGATTGGTATAGTGTTGGCAACTTAAGCCAAGGTCCTGGGTTAAAATTCTGGCCTGGATATTTTTTCACTCGGTTGGAAAATTACAACTCCTATCATTATGTATACTTGTATAAATTTTGCCCTTGTTACATTAATTAAAGCTAAATTTTAGCCCTGTTAAGGTGTTATGTCTTTCTATTATAACTACAATAAAATTTGGGCAGGCTTCCACAAAAATAACTCTTTTTTTTTTTTTTTCATGATTATGTATAACCATACAAATAAATGGCAGGTCTTCATCAAGTAGAGCCTCAGTTATAATTTGAATATATTTCTCCTTATATTTATTTTATACTAAAATTTACAGATAAAACTTATAAAAAAAAAAAAAAAAAAAAAAAAAAAAAAAAAAAAAAAACCTCTTATAATGATTATGTATACTCAAATAAAATTTAGGTGCAATGTTGAATTCAGATGTTTTTCTCCAGGGGATGCATTTTGCAGCTGGAAAAAACATTATGTAATTCAGCGATGAAAATTGTATGTTTGAACCATTATCAGATACAAAATCTCAAATCATCTCGTGTGCGGGGTCTGTAACCAAAATCGAAAAAGTAAAAACTAACAACATTAGATTGACGTCAGCTATCCTATGCAAAAAAAAATAATTTTAAAATTTTAAAATGCGAGCGATAAATTGCGAAAGAACCTTCCCATAGACTTAACATTAGCTTGAGCGTTTTTCCGCATGACTGATGTAGGCTCTTAACTGCATACTACAGATCAGTTTAAACCACGTGATCCAACCAGTCGAAATTGTTAATTAATCAGCCTGTATTATCGCCCAACCAATCAAAATCCACAAAAACCGATGGGCAAACAAAATTCCCATCTGGTTGTTAAAGTGGTTGCTAGCGAGGCTAACGAAAAAGAAAGGCTGCCGCGGTGCTTTACGCGTATCTTTTTTTACAGACTGTCGGAGTCACGTGATGCTCAAATGCACCAATGCAGTTGTACGAAAAGAGCATCACGTCACTCTAGCGGTCTGTAAAAAAAAAGATAAGTGGAATGCACTGCGGTAGCCTGTCTTTTTCGTTAGCCTCGGTTGCTAGGGTATGACGTCAGTTAAAACTGAATCACTGAGTGCGTTCAGCAGACCTAACCAATGTGACCGGTTACTTACAGGGGCGGTAACTAACTGGTTTCTAACTGGACGAACTGGTATTATTTACTAGCAGCGCTATCTGTATTACATCATCGTAATTATAGTCGCCAATTCCTTTGAGATAAATTTTCATGTAACCAATCACGTGACCCACCTAACCAAGATTTTTTTTTCGATTAGTTCGGTCCTTTACCGGTTACTTGCGCTGAACGACGTTGGTTGCGTATCGGTTAGCAGCACTGAACGCCTTGGTAACTAACCGACCTTACCGGTGACATTGCTGGACACGAACAAAATGTTGCATTCCATATTTTTTACGAAAAAAGAAATATTGAACTTATTAGTCATGATTACATATGTACAAATGGAAACTTTTGAAAAGCGAAGACATTTTATTTAAAAGTGTAATTCATAAAATATTTGAACGCTATATGTTTTAGGCTACAACTTCTAAATTCTTTAAAAAGATGCCCAAAGGTCAGTTCAAAAAACAAATGAGAGTTTAAAGAACAAACTCTCAACATTTGAGAGAGTGCTTGTTCTTGCCATGCCACCAATCTGCACACAAGTGTTTTACTACAAAATCGTCTCAATCAAATCAATTTTCTTTCCTGTATGTGGTTACTCTCACATAGAGATACTCTAGAAACAGGGTGCCTCGATATGAGAGTGGCGACATACGGGTTATACACGTTTGATTGGTTGAGATGATTCTGGACAAAATCGAATCTCCAAGCATTTTGGACAGACCGCCATGGACCCTGTTCTCCGTTTGGGTTCGAGGCTACAATTTCCGAAATGTTTCCCCAAAGCACGTGACTCAACATCACGAAAATCTGGTCCGTTGCTGCTCTATGACATGTAGGATTGCGTTGCAAACGAGTCGTTGCATAATAAAGGACTACAATGTGGGCAATGTTTACGCAAAGCACGTGACTGTCAGTAGGAATAGGGTCCATTATCGCCAAGCTAACCTAAACGTCATACCTTGGTCATCGAGGCTAACGAAAAAGACAGGCTACCGCGGTGCATTCCACCTATCTTTTTTTACAGACCGCTAGAGTGACGTGTTATTCTTTTCGTACACCTGCATTGGTGGATTCGAGCATCACGTGACTCCCACGGTCTGTAAAAAAAGATACGCGTAAAGCACCGCGGTAGCCTTTCTTTTTCGTTAGCCTCGTTGGTCATACACGACCGGTTCGTGACATTTTAAAACGGCACACTGAGTGTACATCTTTATACGGCGATTGGCACAAAGTTTTGTGCCAATGCCGTGTAAAGATCATCCACGCCGTGTGACGCTTTAAAAGTCATGAACCGGCCACGTATACCGTAGGTCGCCATCGAACTCGTCCAGGCGAGTATAAGGAAAAGGCGAGGCTAACGAAAAAGAAAGGCAACCACGGTGCTTTACGCGTATCTTTTTTTACAGACCGCGAGAGTCACGTGATGCTCGAATCCACCAATGCAGGTGTACGGAAAGAGCATCACGTCACTCTAGCGGTCTGTAAAAAAAGATAAGTGGAATGCACCGCGGTAGCCTGTCTCTTTCGTTAGCCTCGAGGAAAAGGCATCTGACATCACTGTTGGTTCAATTACGGTTGGTTAGCAAAAAAACCTGTTTGTTCGTTTTGACTCCTACTATACACATGAAATGGGGAAATTTGATTGGTCTACGTTGAACTGGTCTATAATATCATTGGCCTATGTCGTCATGACGATTCCTGCAATGATAGCTATGACAAAAATGAAGTGGAGATTGGTTGATGGAACAGTTTGTTTGTAAACATGCCCTTTCCTTATTAAGAAGTTCTTGTTCTTGAAATAGAATATGCATAGTTTGGACAAACGCGTATGTCTATGCAGAATCTCAGCATCATATGGCGCCACTCTCATATAGAGGTACACTACAATACACCGCTAGGGTCGCGTGGTATCACGTGACTCAAGAAGTCTGAAAAACAACTGTAACGCAATTACACCACACAAAAAACACTGACGCAAATGGCGAATTCTCAGCCTGTGCTTAGGCTTAGATACAGCGCCTAGAATACATAGTGTGGAAACCGGCTATCCTTGTAATGCTTTAAAAAGTGCTAAAAAGTTGTAGCCTGTAAATGTGCAACGGTGCTCCGACGATAATAAGCTCTAATAGCATCGTAATAGCGCGACCCTATTCTCCGTTTGGGTTCGAGGCTACAATTTCCGAAGTGTTTCCCCAAAGCACGTGACTCAACATCACGAAAATCTGGTCCGTTGCTGCTCTATGACATGTAGGATTGCGTTGCATAATAAAAGACTACAATGTGGGCAATGTTTCCCCAAAGCACGTGACTCTGACGTCAGTAGGAATAGGGTCCATTAAGCTGCTTTCTGTATTATATAAGCTAGCAGATGGCGCTGTGATCCAATCGTTATCTTTTCAACAACGTTGTACATGTATTGGATTCAATTTTTTAGTACTATTTTGTAGCAGATTTCCACACTATGTATTCTAGGCGCTGCAGCTTAGACAGTTGTTTTTGTCCAAACTATGGCAAAACTACATTCTGGACTTCACGATACTCGCCTCGACGAGTGAGAAAATTTAAGAAGCATTAGCTTGGCGATAATGTCAAGCTCTCTAAGATGCTTGGTGATTCGTTTTAGTCCAGAATCGTCTCACAACATCAAATTTTATATACAGTGTGCCCGCTAAAGTCCGTTGTCACTCCAATAATTTCTGAACGGCAAGAGCTATAGTCATAAAAGTGGGGTCTAGGTATAGTAAAGTTTCCATGCGCTACGCAAGGAAATCACTTACAGCGCCACCTGGTGGCTAAATTTGGAGTTAGCGTTCTTATTTCAAAAACGGTACGAGATACGGGAAAAAAGTCAATTACAAAGTTGTTCAGCATCATTGATTTATTACAAACAAATCTTGCTCGCAAAAATGATTCAAATGGTAAGCACAAAGCGCTCATGAGTTTGATCGCGTTGTACAAAACTGCACTTATCGGACATGAGGTTCATATATCTGTGATACTCAAAATGGTGTCCTTGAGCAACAATACACGTCTGGACACGGGATTGAACTTCCCGCTTCACATTGTACAACATAGCAGGTGACACGCTGGCACAAGCATCCATAATATGGTTTCGAAGCTCCTGCAATGTTAGTGGAGGTGTTGCATACTCTCGCTGTTTCATGTATCCGCACCATTTATACAAAATGGAAAAAAATACTTTTTCACGGTATGGGATATTAAGATTTATTTATCTAAAAATGAATACTGTATATCTACTCACAATTGAAACTCTGGAGTGTGACCTTTTCTCATTTCTTCCGCATTATGTCGCGTTATAATTTTGGAAGTTTCGAACCAAATAAATTTGCATTTTATGCCTTCTACTTTAAACATTACTTACTTTATGGAAGGTGTCTTCTCTTACTAAATCTATGATGCTGAACAACTTTGCAATTGACTTTTTCCCCGTATCCTTTACTGTTTTATAAATAAGAACGCTAACTCCTAATTTAGCCACCAGGTGGCGCTGTAAGCTGTTTCCTTGCGTAGCGCAGGGCAACTTTATTGTACCTAAACCCCACTTTTATGACTAAAGCTCTTGCCCTTCAGAAATTATTGGGGTGACAATTGACTTTAGCGGGCACACTGTATAGAGGCACCTTTAGTCTCACTCATATAACTGAACTAATCCAGGCAAGTATTGCTAAGTTCTGGAATGTAGGTAGGTTTGCCATAGTTTGGACAAACATGTCTGTCTAAGCACAGTCTGATCATCGTATGCGGCCTGTCTAGGCTCTCGGTTAGTCTAGGCATAAAGGCACTCTAGGCTGAACTTTTCACATGGTTTCTCGGATTGCTACTCTATCCGCATGGGATCACTTGATACTGGCTCGGTGGGGTTTTTAGTTTTACAAAATGCAGGGCCTGAATATCACAGGGACATGTGTCCCGAGGCCACATTTTCAGGCGATCTCAAAATATATTTTCTCCACTCTCTGTTTCAAATTAACACAAATTTCCTTTTATCGATCACATAAAAAATTAATTTTTACCATTCATGCAAACAAAACTATTGCAATGTTCTTCAGTGACGACAATAAAATGCAATGTATATTTCGAAATTCAGAGAAGAACAGATATTACACCAAACATGTTTCATTCAGTCCCTTAAGTTTAGAGTTTTACTTACTCTAAATAGCATTATAGCGCAGAAGATTTTACAGTCCCATAAATTTTGAAACAGATGTGTTACACTCACGCACAGAAGTTTGGCGACTTTTTGATTGGCGCGATTTTCAAGCCCGTGCCAAACCAAATAACTTAATACAATAGCCAAGTTACCAGTAAATGTAAAAATCTCCAAAATTTGGCGACTTTTTTCCTTTTTATAAAAAAAAATGGTGCGTGAGTGTACAACATCATCGCCAATTTTTTAATACATTTTTACATGTGTCTATAATGTATTTTTCTTTTAAAAAGCTAGGGTTAAAATTTTGAGCTGCACATAAAGCAATTTATCATGTTTAGAATACAATTTTTTGAGAAAGGGGAGCTCCGAGCTCCAACGCTATCTATGTGGCCCGGTTCCACTTAAGCTCGTATTCACAGTCAACCTCAACCTAGAAAACCTGTGTCGAACGCTCAAATAGCATCCATCATTAATCTGATTGGACATTGGCCGCAATCAGGTCTAATCAGGTTAATCGAGAATTTCAATTAGGCATTCGACCGAGGTTTTCTAGGTTGAGGTAGATGGTGAATATATAAGCATTAGGGTTGATCAGGCTATGACCAAATGCATCCAGACCGCTTCCTTCTACAATGGATGGATAGAGTGATATCGCTAGCGAGCACAGAAGAATGCGGAGAGTTTCTTTTAGAGCGCATAGAACCCCCTTGTCGATGCGTAATGAAAAAACAAAATTTACAAGATCCACTTCACTGATAAAACATTTAAATGTGACCAGTTGACGAGCTAGAAACAACGTTTATGTTGAGAACAAGTACGTAGAGTGCCTCCGTATGAGACTGGTGATATATGGGGAAATACAAATTGATTGATCGGGACGATTTTGCGCAAAATCGATCAAGAAGCAACTTGGTGACTCTGCCAATATCGCCAACTAATATTTGTCGACTTCTCTCATTCGTCTAATGGATCAATTTCTTTTGACACCATAGCCTAGAAACTATAGTTGCTACAGTATTTAACTTAGCAATCAACAGTATTTAACTTAGCAAACCCTGGGCATTTTGCTACCCCACTAGCTTTTGTTGATTTTGATTGGTTGTATGCAAATTGGAGAATTGTGGTCACGTGTTTGAAATTGACCTGACGAACTCGTCCATGCGAGTATTACTACAGTGCCTAGAAGTAAGTAGTGTGCTTATCGCCAATACAACCGCAATAAAAAAAATGTCCCTAACCAGGAGGAAAACCAGATTCTCCGCGAGAGGGCGTCGAGTTCCCACCGCCGTTATTAACGTTTGAAGTTTCATTTAACAGGCTTGATCCTAATGTTAGTTTCAATATAATTAACGCTGTATTTTCAAACAAACTATACGTATGTTTCTATTTCTATAATATTTTAAAGTAAACATATATTATGCCTGTTTAATGATAAATCAGTATGGATAAATCTGCAAATACTAAGAAAAGAAAAGCTGATCGAACATGCTCCGGGCTTAATTTCTAAGAAAAAAAGTGCCGGAGCCCTAATATTCTGCGGTACTAACACGCAACCCCCCCCCCCCCCACCGTCACTCCAGTCTGCCTATTTATATTTCATACATTATCTTCAAAATTTAAAACAGTTTTTTTTTTTAGCAAAATAAAAATAATTAATAATTAATAATAATAATTAAATAATTATATCTATCTGCGTATACTTAGATATCAACTGTTCCATTTTTTTGTTATTACTACTTCCAAATAGAAACCTTTGCTTTACCTAATCTTAATGTTAATTGATCGCAGAATTCTGCGATTAAATAAGCTCAGGATTATGATTCGGAAATAGTGTTAACACAAAAAATTAATAGTTCGCAGCTATGCGGAATAGAAAAAAGACTATTTCTGTTTACTCGTTATTCTGATCAAAATAGCATTAAAATGATTTGAAATGGAAATAAATAAAATTTGAATTTAAGACAGATTGAGTTCAAGCCTGCCCAAGACTGATATAAAAACCGAGTCCGTTTTATCTCAATCTCTTACGTGAGCGACACATTACCTCACTTATAAGTGTTTTGATACAAAACCAGGCAAAAAATTGGGGATGGGAGGGAAAGGAAAGGGTAATTTAGGATTCGTTTTTCGGAAGCGTTATTGCACTGGGCTCCGGAGCGCAGTGTTTATGAGCTCCGGTAAATTCTGGCCAATATTTAAACATTTACTAAAAATAGAGAAGTACCGGAGCTGAGGTCTGGTGGGCTCCGGTGCAAATTAAGCCCTGAACATGCTTCGTTCCCGGATATACTACCCGCATAGCATGCACAGTCACAGTGACGTCATTGTGACGTCAATGTGAGTCACGTACGTCACGTCACATCTGTGACCAAAATGCCACCACTTTGTAACGTCACACTGTGACCAAAATGTGAACGTCTTGGAGATCTAAAGAAAACTTAAAATAAACTTTAGAACATCTTATAACATAAAGAAAATTACTTTTTGACAGTTTTAAAAATTTTTGTGACGTTGCAATGACGTCACTGCAAGTCACATAAGTCACGTAAAACCTATGACCAAATTGCCAACACTCTGTGACTTCACGGTGTGATCGGAGAGTGAATTTGAAAAAAAAAAAAACTCATAAAATATAGATTTGAATTATGTCATGTACCTAAATCATTAATAAAAATATTGTCACACACTATTTAAATATATTGAGTATTTCCAAAATAAAATAATAAATAAATATCTGTCTACATATATGAGGCAGATAATTTTTTACAATTTTCATTACCATTTTCATGAAATTTAACAAAATATACTATATAATACAAAGGTAAAAATCCTTAAATAGAAATTTAGTTATTTATCGAGTTATAAGCAATTCGTGTCACGTGACGACCAGTTTTTCACTGTCACGTCGGATATTCAAATCAAAACGCCGACTTTGACATTCTTTTCTGAAAGATCTTCTGCTTTTAACAAAAAATGAAAAAGGTTTTTCAATAACATAGTTTCTGAACAAAACACGAGCCAATTTCGTGTATTTCCGAGCAAAAATGAATTAAAAACATGTTATAAAGTATATGTCATTCCTATAGCAATTTATCCAAAACTGGCCAGTGCTTAGTAAGATGTCACCTCTATTAAATATATTGCTCTTTTCGATAGAGTGTAAAAAATGAAAAATTTGTACTTAGGAAATTTGATTGCAATTTAAATTTATATCGAAATTACTTTATAAAGCCTATTAAATCAATTATTATTTAAAATATATCTTTACTTTAGACGACTAAAGCAAATGCAATGGATTAAAAAATATATAAAAATGTAAATTTTCACAGCTTATTTCTAAGAATACAAAACTCTCTCATATAAAAAAAGAATATTATAGCATCATTAGAAGTTCATTTTACAGCCATATAAATTATAAAGGTTTTGAAATGTCTTTATTTAAACTATTTTCTTCCTATATCATTTGCGGTAAAAGTTGGAAACATCTGTTAGCTGTTATTTTGTTGTGTTTAAACAATACTGCGCGCGCATATTGAAGGCAGACGACTTTTTCTCATTCGAAGCTAGGATTAGCGTATGTTGGGTTCTTTGAAGTTTGTAGATTTATACTGTGTAAGTAAATTAACGTTTTAAAGTGAACAATCTCCATTTTAAAGTAAACCATCCATTTTAACATCTCAATGTGTCTAGCCGGGTGTGTTCATAAGGCCTGGGTGATATTTGATTTCTCAGATCTATGAATACATCGCTTCTGCTGGAATAATTTGAAAATTATTGTAGTGGATTTACATTCTAATTTTTCAATGAAAGGGAAGCAGATAAGGAGCATTCCATCATAACCCCTTTATCTATAGATCAGCAGGTAACTTTTAATGTCTTCGCAGTTTTGTTAATAGTGCATGTTTAGTACTAGTACATTTAATAGTGAATTATTTAAAAGTTAAGATGTTTAAATTTTCTTTTAAAAAATCACTTGTATTAAATTTTATCTTTAATGTTTTATATTTTTTAAAATAGATTGTTTGGAAAAACTGTATTTACTAAGAATATGTATTCTAAATGTAAAGTGTTATATAAAATGAGGAATTTATTTAATATTTTGCGTTTCTTAGTTCAATTTTCATAGTTATTCATTATAATTAAAAACATTGCAATTTTTAAAACTATTAATATTTGATTTGCAATTTAATAATTTCGTTGCTAGTGTAGGTTTCCAGAAATAATTTTCCGGTATATTTGAAAAAAAAAAGTGACAATTTAATGCATTGAATAATTTATTTGTCGAGATATGCCAATTTTAGATGCACAAAAATAATAAATATTGATGAAACAATACAATAACTGTTTAGTTAAGTAATTTTTCCAGCGGTGTTATCGAATGTTTTTACTGTAAAAATTTATATTTAAGTTCTGCATTTAGTATTCTATCAAAAACTATAAATAAAATAATTTGTAAAGAAAAAAAATATATAATTTTTTTTTTTTTTTTGGCATTTATGATCTTAAGTTCTATATTTCATTTACAACGAAAACTGTTTTACTGCTTGATACAATGTTTATTATTTAATAATATCGCACAATAGGTATATCTATTATTTAAATTGATTCCTAATATAAATTTTTCAGAATGCTTATTTGAAAATGTGTACTTATATTTTCTTTAAAGTTGTTCTCAAATACAAAATAGCTAATTTCTGGCATATTTCTGAATTCATTTTTATTCGGAAATACATGAAATTGGCAGGTGTTCTTATTCAGAATATATATATAATCGAATGGCGTTATCCATTTTTTGGTAACGGCAGATGATGTTTCAGAAAACACTATCAAAGTCGGTGTTTTGAACCAAATTTCCGACGCGCAGCGTCAGAAACGGGTAAAACGTGACCGACATTGATCTTAAGTATTACATTTATCTAAAAATGGAAAACGCTATTCATTCCAAATAGTTTTAATAATCAGGCATGCAAGTGCCATGCGTTTAAAAGTTTGTTCATAAATGTGTCAGAAAGTTTCGTGTTAACCGGTTTCTCAATCAGATGCAAAGTTTTAATTTGAATACGAGTTGCATCAATAAAAATGATTGCCGATCCAATCCTTATCGTCGATCTTATCCGTATTTGGTGAAATCTTGTTATCCGAATCCATGCGAAATCATTTATCAGGTTCGGTCGGGTTGTGGGCTTACAGATTTTTTGTTGTTGTTGTTGCTGGGTTAGGGTAAGAATACGGGTTGAATCAAAATATAGTTTCAGTCAACCATAATTCATGTTCAAGTTGACATTCAATCATGTTCAAGAAGTATATAACCGGATTCGTGTATGACTCTAGATCCGAGCCGACATCAGAAATTGTATCGTAACACAATTTCTGATAAAATCTGGTTACTCGGTCGTATGCAAGATTCTATTCCAAACAAGACTTACAGTAAAAACATTATACCCGACTCGGGTCAGATCGGGTTCACGAAAATCAGGTCACACGACAACTAATCCAAATCTATTCTGTAACCAAACAAATCCAAAAAGATCGATCCGAAGTTTCTGGATTGGATTCGGGTAAAATCTGGTCACCCGATCCGGTGCAGTGTCGTCACAAACGTCACAAATTTGAACCATAAAAAAATTTTGATCCGAACAATCCGTATAGGATTCGGGTAAAATCTGGTCACCCTATCCGATGCAGATTCGTCACATTTTTCACATTTAAGTCGCACGGTGACTTCACAAAGTAGTCACATTGTGAGGTCACAGAAAGCCTTGAAAACGGCCATAACGACCTCGCATTTACGTCACAATGACTTCACATCGACGTCACGTGACGTCACGACGACGGTCACAAAGTCACAGTGTGACTTCACAGTGACGTCACAATGCCTTACGGGTAGTGGATATAAAAGCAACAAAACTAACATAACTCTATCCCCCCCGACTCCCCCAAAGACTAAAACTAATTTGAAAATGGTTAAAAGTCATTCCTCGTGCCGACAAAGATCTGAACCAACATTCAGTTGCATGTGAATTAGAGTCCTGCACGGGTCGGGTTGTACCCGACCCGAACCCGCAAATTTCATTTGAAGTCAACTAGCAACCCGACCCGAACCCGACAAAAAATTTACCTCAATTTCCTTAATCTGAAAAAATATTGGACATTCTTTTGAAAAAGCGGGTCATCCCGAACCCGACCCGCAAGAGTAAAAACCCAACCCGAACCCGAAAAAGTGAATGTCAACCCGACCCGCAGCAAAAAGTAGAAGTCAACCCAACCCGAACCTCAACAACAAAAAAAAAAGAGCGCCAACCTGACCCGAACCGCGGGACGGGTCGGGTGCGGGTAACCCGACCCGATGCAGGACTCTAATGGGAATCGCATTTTCATGAGCGATTTATTGAGAGAAATTACAAATACACTATTGAAGGGAAAGAAGATTTGCTCAATTATTTTTAATTTAGTATTTTAATTTTTCTATCTAAAATAATTAAAATATTTATCTTGTGATAATGACAATAAATAATTTAAACAATGAACATTATCATAAATATTTTATTAATTATTGATATCCTAACTTTAAAATTTATTTTAACAAGACTATTTTGTTTCATTAGTATGCTTTCATTCAATCATGGTTTAAAATACATTCACAAAATCAATGTATTACTTTTTGTAGGGTGTCTATTACTCGAAAAAAACTGGAAAGTGTTTGATTTATTTCTGTTATTAAAATTTTGATTCACATTTGAGAAATGTGAGTATGAGAATGGTTAAATATTGCTGATAACTTAATGTAATAATAATAATAATATATATATATATATATATATAATAACTATTAATCAAAAATAATTTTTAAATAATTTTTTAAGGATGATTGGCACATCTACCCTAATTTAAAGAAAATGCATTCTTGTCATACTTTCAGGAGAGTAATTATTTTTTTTTTTCTAGATTTGAAATTATCATTAATTTAATGTTTGATGTTTGCTAGTATACCTTAAATTATTTTACTCAAAACTAAAGCTCCGAAATGTCAGAAATTTTTAACAACTCAATTTACTCTTAGTTTGTTAACAGGATGTAAACAAGTTATGTAATAATGAATACAGATTAAAAAGTTGTCAAAATAGGGACATGTTTTTGCAAGAATTCATCATAGTATAATGTATTTATCCAATATATTGTATTTATCCAATTTTAGAAATAACTAAATATTGTAGGAAGAAAAACATTGTCCTATGATAAAGTTTGTAACTGTTTGAGTTCATTACAATTAGTTGTTAAGAAATCAATTACATTTCTCTTCAACTGTATTTTCATTATTAGAATTTTTTTCCTTGTTTATTTTTTATCTAGAGCATTAGTACTGATTTATACAGAAAAAAATAGATTTAAAATGAGGTGTATGTAAAAACGAAAGTTACCATAGCCGCGGAGAGAACACTGGCGCCATCTATCGGCGTCCTCTATTTCTGAAGTATAATATTGACGCCGATAACAACACTATATACTTCTAGGCACTGTAGTATTACCAAACTCTGGAATCTAAGTTTGTTATATTTTGGACAAAATATCTAGTCTGAGCATGTACATATTGCTGCTCTCTTATAAAGACACCCTATCTTTAAAGTACCTGGAACTTATGAACCGTTTAATTTTGAAAGGTCTGTGTTTATTGGTCGTAAGTCGCCACTCTCTTATAGCGAGACCAACGATACCAATCCATCGTTTTGTGCCAATCGGCGTGCAAAGATTATCCAACCCGTGTGAGGTTTTAAAAGTCAGGAACTGACCGTGTATTTCGTTGGTCGCGCTTAAGGCTCCTACAATCCGGGCTGACTCACGACGCCATTTAATTGCCCGTAGGAGAAGAACGATTGGCCATGCCCATGGGCAACAAAATGATTGATGATTCAACTTGTGTTATCGCGACTTACGTTATACACGACCAGTTCGTGACATTTAGAAGTCACACTCAGTGATCATCTTTACACGGCGATTGTTACAAAGCGGCACGCCCACCATTTTGTACCAATCGCCGTGTAAAGATGATCCACACCGTATGACGTTTTAACCCTCTAACCGAGGCTAACGAAAAAGAAAGGCTACCGCGGTGCTTTACGCGTATCTATTTTTACAGACCGCCGGAATCACGTGATACTCGAATGCACCAATGCAGGTGTACGAAAAGAGCATCACGTCACTGTAGCAGTCTGTAAAAAAAGATAAGTGGAATGGACCGCGGTAGCCTGTCTTTTTCGTTAGCCTCGCCTCTAACAGTTTTGCAAAAGGGCAAATCTGTAATTTTTTTTCTCTGCATTTTGTTTTAAATGCTAAGAAAAACTAATTTTTCAGCACTGAATATAAAGCAAGTTAATTGATTATTATTCATTGCTCAACCCATTAAAAATGCATTAAATCAATAGAATTTTATTACTTTAAATAATGCTTATATTGCAATGAAGCCTGGAACTTAGTGAACGTATTAACACGGGCTTGTCAATGAGAGGGTTGTTAAAAATCATGAACCGGCCACGTATAACGTAGGTCACGATCGAACTCGTCCAGGCGAATATTAACAAGTTCTTGTTATTGAAATAGAATATGTCTAGCTTTGGCATAATTTGGACAAACGCGTTTGTCTAAGCAGAATCTCAGCATCGTATGGCGCCACTCTCATATAGAGACACACTTCATTAGACGGCTAAAGTTACGTGGTATCACGTGACTCAAACGGTCTTAAAAAATTTATAACGCAATTACACCAAACAAAAAACACTGACGCACGCTCATACTGTGCTTAGGCTTAGACAGATGTTTTTGTCCAAACTATGGCAAAACTACATGGTCTTTATCCACGAGTGGCAACAGCCACGCCTCTTCGGGTATTTGCCCTCCGAAAAAGACTGTTTATTGGAGGCAGGAGAAGCAGTGTTAAAATGCTCTTCACGCCTATTGCTGTTTTGTCTTCTATATACCCGCAGATGACGTGACAAGGGTGAAGTCCATTCCAGACTTCACGATACTAGTCTTGACGAGTGAGACAATTTAAGAAGCATTAACTTGGCTATAATGAAAAGCTCTCTAAAATGCTTGTGATTCGTTTTAGTCCAGAATCGTCTCACCGCATCAATTTTTATATATCGAGGCACCTTTAGTCTCACTCATATAATTGAACTCGACCAGGCGAGTATCGCTAAGTTCTGGAATGTCGGTTTACCATAGTTTGGACAAACGCGTCTGTTTAAGTACATCTAAGTACATACATTAAGTTTGATCTATGTCACCTGTCACCAGTTTCATATAAAGGCACTCTAAGCTGAACTTCACATGGTTTCTTGGATTGCTACACAAACCGCATGGGATCATTTGATGTTGGCTCGGTGAGCTGCTGGTCTGGCGTTTGTTTTATCAAATGCAGGGCCTGAATATCACAGAGGCACACCAGGCATGTGCCCCGAGCTACATTTTCAGGCGACTCCAAAATATATTTTCTACACCCTCCGATACAAATTTCCTTTTATAGGTCACAGAAAAAATTAATTTTTACCATTCATTCAAACAAAACTATCGCAATGTTCTTCAGTGACGACAATAAAATGCAATGTATATTTCGAAATTCAGAGAACAGATATTATAGACCGGGAGGCGACAGCACAAACAATCACCTCATCGAGTTCACGGCTGAAATTCCAGAATTAGTTAAAACTCGATTCGCATATTAAAACGCAATCGGTCTGCCAAGTCATATCTTGGTGGAAAACACCTTAAAACCTGATTTTAGCGGTTGATTTGTAGGTTTACCATTGTGTTTTCCTGCACCCAAAAGTACACTGTTAAAAATCCTCAGCTTTTGCTGCAGACACACTCCATCGCTTTTAGAGAAAACGATTACTTTACTACATTATGAAGCATTTTCATTGGTCAAAATAGATATATACTATAAAAGCGGTGGAGTGACTATGCAGCAAAAGCTGAAGATTTTTTACTGTGTATGAAAACGTGGAGGACTGGGAGCAGGAACACACAATGTTAAAAATCTTCAGTTTTTGCTGCAGACACACTCCACCGCTTTTAGAGAAAACGGTTACTTTACTATATTATGAAACATTTTCATTGGTCAAAATAGGGATATTCTATAGGGAAGTTGCAATCAGCTGATCAACCATTGTACTTCAATTGGAGGTCAGGGGAGTTAAACCAATCAGAACTGCCTATTTGAACCACGAGGCTAACGAAAAAGAAAGGTTACCGCGGTGCTTTACGCGTATCTTTTTTTACAGACCGCGGGAGTCACGTGTTGCTCGAATCCACCAATGCAGGTGTACGAAAAGAGCATCACGTCACTCTAGCGGTCTGTAAAAAAAAGATAAGTGGAATGCACCGCGGTAGCCTGTCTGTTTCGTTAGCCTCGCGTGCGAACCATGTGACGTCAGCTGCCCTTTCCTTATACTTATGTATAACGTAGAGCTCCTATAATACAGGCTGACGCATCCTCGCAGATATGTGTCTCAAAGTCGAAAAACCAAGCTAATTTTCCGCTATTTAACATCCAGCCTCTTTCAGAAGGTGGAGGAACGAGGCCTTAGGCAACCCCAGCTCCGGCAGCGGTAGATTGAGATGCTGAACTGAGACCCGAATAATGCGAAACAAAATGGATATGCGTCAGCTCCTATTATAGGAGCCTTAGTATAACGTAGGTCGCGCTTATAGTGTGACGTCAATCATGACGTTTAGCTTGAAAACTGACTCAAAAGAAACGGTTGCTACGTTGTATTCTCTTTATCATTTGTATATTATAGCTATATCTCACAGCTGAATGTTTTAATACTTTATAAACAGTCGTAACATTTCCTACGATTTATATTAAATAAGAAATGAAACATTGCAACCATTTGTTTGGAGTCATTTTCCAAGCAAAACGTCACGACTGAAAGCCCCTATTTACAAAGATAGATTGCATTTATTGTTCACTGCATTATCAAATGTTCCCAATACTGGAAATTACAGTATTGCAAACGTTTGATATCGCAGTAGGCTATCTTATATTAAAATAATTGATATGTTCCTGTAAAAGAATTCACACACGATGCGATAACTACTCTGAGATTAAAACCTTCCCTAATGTACTAAAACTGTAGTGTAAAAAGTTACATTCAAATAACGATATTTTGACACTATTTATTGATATTTTGACACTAAATAAACCCTGCGTAAATGGAACCTGTTTATAATGGAATTATGTTTTATAGTAAAAATTGTATTGTCCCGACATTATGAATACTATACAATTAACCTTTCACAGGTTTTACTGTATAAGTTCTTTTTTTTACCTATTTAAAAACCTGCTAATACGAAATCACAAGGGACAAGAGAAAAATCTCGTTTTTTAGGGTCTTTCATTTTAGTAGGTATGTATGGTAGTCCTAATGTAGAGACAATGAATTTTATATGTTTAAGACAGGATTTCATATTCATACAATGTAGTATATTTTTGTGTCCCAATTTAGAAGCCACTGTCTCACGTTTTGTGAGATTGTACCTGGCAACACTATGTGGTGTTCTATTAACTGAAAAACTAAGAAAAGCTTTTATTATTATTACTATTAAGCATAAAAGTTTGTATTAAACATTAATTTTTAGTGAAATTATTTTCATTAATGTTCAAAAATTTTAAATTCCCTTAAAATACAACTTCTATTTTTTATAAAAATTGTGACAGAAAAGCAATAATTTTATTTAAAAAAACCTGATATCAGCAACTTATTTATATCCTGTTTTTTTCAGACCTTTTTTTTTGCATTTCACTGAGACCACTTAGGAGGGGGAAGGGAGCTGTAACCCCATAACTCCCTTCTTTAGGTAGGGTATGCTGTAGTATCACTGTGCACTAATATGGGACTATAATCTAGAATAGTTAGTCTCTTGTATGATAAATAAAAAATTTAAAAAGAAAAAATAGCACTTTTTCATTTCACTGCGATCGTTTCAGAAGGGCGGGAGGTCATAATCCTATCAGCACCCACTCCCTCTTTATGTATGCGGTGGGGTCACTGTAAACTAATATGGGATTGATGAGAATGGCTAATTCATAGTGCTGGAGTCGTAAAACAAAAGTGCCAGGGGGTATATGCTATAGGCTAAGGGTATACACTAGAGAGTACATGCTTTAGCATTACTTGAGAAAATCACTGTATACGTAAAAAATCCAGAAGATATATTGCGTATACCACTGTACACCCTTCATTACATCCATGCTAACTCGTAGTATTATGACACAAAAAAATTACAAATTTAACTCAAAAATAAACAAAAAATCAGCACTTTTTTAATTTTATTGCAACCATTTCGCAGATGGAAGGGGTTATCTCATCAGCACCTTTCCTCCTTTTTGGGTATGCTGTGGTGTTACTGCACAGATATAGGAGTAATGAGAATGGTTAGTCCGTTGTTGTAGTTGTATGACAGAAAAAGAATTATAAATATACCTTGAAAAGCAAGAAACAAAATCAACCATTTTTTTCATTTCATTGCAAGCATTTCGGAGAGAGAAGGAGCGTGATAACCCCATCAATCCTTTTCCTCCTCTTTGGGTATGCTGTAGCGTAACTGTACACTAATATGGGACTAAACAGATAGACTAGTGCATTGTATGAAAAAAAATTAAATTTACAAATTTATCTAAAAAAAAGTAAAAAAAAATCATTCTATTAATTTACATTTCTACTTTAGATAGACTATTTTTGGGAGGGGGTTGGTAGCTGTAACCTCATCAGCCTTTTTTTTGGGTTTACTGTGGTGTGACTGTGCACTATTAAGGGAATGACGAGTATGACTTTAACCGCATCAGCTCCCCTTCGCCGTATTTGGGTATACTGTAGTGTCACTGTACACTAATATGGGATTAACAGAGTGGCTAATCCATTGTATCATAGAAAAAAATTTAATCTCTAAAAAAAAGAAAAAAAATTAGCACTCTATTGATTTCTCTCTTGACTATTTCGGAGGAGGCTGTAGCCCCATCATCCCACCCTTTGGGCATGCCCATGGTTATATTTCTACAATACATTCTTTCAAAGTAGCTGTTGAACAACTGTTACTATTCTTTATTTTCTTTTAGCTGCAATTTGTATGCTTAATTTATAGAATTATAAGGAATCAAGAAAATTACTAATTACTATTTTACTTAAAGAAATTTATTGTGATTGTTTTATTTAACCCTATTACTATGTCCTATCAAAACATGCCCTGTTGTTGCCCAGGACAAATATGCTATCTATTTTTCAAATTAAAACAAAACGAGTACCACTTATATTTGTACAGTTTAAGTTTTACTGTGTGTTACAAACATTATGATATGAGATGTCACCGGCTGAGACTACTTAGTGAGTGATAGATTTTTTTGACAACTTGTTGAAAGTGCTTGGGGTCCGTGTGGACCCCAGGACATAGTGATAGGGTTAAAAGAAAAATAATTTGACTACTGAAAGAAAATTTTATGACATAATTGCCGAGACGTCAATGAGGTAATAAATGTTTGAAATGCATTTTAATAATATAATAACATTTGAATATGAAATGAGTTATTGTGGTGAACAAAAAAAAAAAAAATATTTTATTTTTATTTTGGATCCAGAACGGATGTATAGTTATACTTTCTGTATTTTGTTGAAAGATTTTTTGTAGCTGGAGAAAAAGTAAATATTAACTTTTGTATTTATTATAATAAAGTTTTATTGCATTTTATTTTGTTGTTTTATTCAAAAGAAATACATATATTAAAAGGTGATATACAAATAAGTATAATCAAAAGTTCTTATAAAAATAGTTTTCTATTCAATTTATATACAATTAAGTTTTATTTTAACTATGATAAATGCATTTTAAATATGATATTCCTGAAAAGACTATAAAAAATAATAAAAGTAACCAAAATATTGAAAAGAAGACTGTGAAATATGAAAGGTGTTTCAAGGTGTTTGATGAAGTTTTTAATGTATGGAATTATTAACGATTCTCAGAAACAGAGATAGAAGTATTCTCTGGCAGATTTGGATACTTATTCTAATCTCTATAGATTTTCACATTATGTAGTTTTTTGAGCAATTAAAAAGCAAATTTAAATTAAAAAGAAAAGTTACTAAACAAGTCTATAAAACAAGCATAACTTCTTTGATGGATATTATTGCAATTATTTCGACTTGCAGTATTCATATAATTCCATCAGGGATGTTGACAGAAGTTGTGTCATCTGATAAGGATTATACTTAAGGGTTACTGTATACACATATATCAACTACTAAAACTTCTTTTTATAAGTATTCTTGTAAGAATAACAGGGCCCTGAAAAGCTCAGGGTCTAGTACAACTTTCTTCAAAGCCACCTTTCCTATCCCCTGTAGTAGAATTTTCAATATGAAACTTCAACAAACCAAAATTTATTAGGTACTTTTATGTTAGCTGGGCATCAGTGATATATATATATACATATGTATATGTACACATATTAATATACATATATATGTAAACTTTTTACAAAGATGATTTAATATTCCACGAGAAAATGGCAGTTTGTTAAAGATGGTGAATGATTGCAGTCGATATGAAGAATCATGGCGAGGAGGTTAGGCAATGATGAAACACCACAAGTCTCTTCAATAATCAGCAGCCAATTTCCAGATAAATTGTTTATTAATGAACAGGAGCGATGCCAGTAACAGTTCCCACAGTATCAGGTATAAACTTATAGCCCTCCCCTCAGGCTTGACGATAACTCATTTAATAGATCTTAAAAGGCTGTTGTGAAATTCTAAGTCGCAGAACACCAGATAACGATTTGGTCAGCACTTCCAAACACGACAAAAATCTGCTCTCTAAAAGCTTGTAATGCAGTTTTGTTAACCGCGTGTAGAGTTACTGAAACGACGTAACGTATGCAGGAACCAATGAGTGACAGACAAAATTAAGCTAAGCGAATGAGGTGCGATGGAGAAGATTTAACAAGAAAGAATTCCCAACACAATGGCACATTGATTTTGATGTGAAAAATACCCAGCGCACGAAGCAAAGCGTGGAATAAAAAATGGATCTTAAAAACATTCGAAATGACAATAAGTGTCTCTCAGAATTTTATAGATTGGGGAGTTGATAAAAGTTACGAATGAACTTAAAGTTTTAGATTAAGATTTGGAATAAGATAATTAAATTAATATACGTGTTACTACTTTTAAAAGGACATTAAATAGGAATAAATATTATTAAGAATTAAGGAAATAATGACTATGTCAGAAGTTAAGATTAATTTAAAGGTATAATGCGAAATAAAATTTTTATATAACATATATATGTGTATATATCTATATATATGTGCATTATATATGTATATATATCACTGGCACTCAGCTAACATAAAAGTACCATTTATCAATATATATATATATATCAAGATAGCTCATTTGATTACTTAATTCTCAGTTGAGTAACTAACTTGCTCTAATTAAGCATTAGTCACACAGCATCTCACAGATAAACAATTATAAGTGGGATAATGTAGTCTTGAAAGTACTCCTCCGATACTGCATCAAGGAAGAAGGTTAGAAACTTACTTTTAATAAGACTTGTTCACATTAATTAGATGATAAAATCAGTGAATAAAAGCAAACAATTAAAATCAGAAATATTCTCTCTCTCTCTCTATATATATATATCTACCCTATATATATAAAATCCTAATGAAACGAATTTGTGAAACGATTTTATGAAATGAATTTATGAAACGATTTTATGAAACGACTGATTAAACGACTGATTATGTTTCAGGGCTATTTTTAATAAAATATTAAACGCTTGATGGTGAAATTAATACCAATTGTCGATAAAAATCCGCGGATGTCAAAACTGGTAACAGAATTTTGAAATTGGAATTAGTTTTCGAGATATTAATTTTTTTCTAATTTTAATGACATTTCTGTAATGATGGCAACTAATTACTCAGTCTTTTTGTGACAAAAAAGGGAAAAACATTGAAAAGGATCCCGATAGGGATTATTAGTTTCTTTTTATTCGTCATTTTCAAATTGAAATTGAATTTATCTTTTATTTCAATCGATAATGAAGACAAGATTGTGATTAAATTATGTTTTTCAGGAAAATTTGAAAAAAAAACCTCATTTCTATTGTCAGGATTCAATCGTCTGTCAGCATTTAATTTAATTTATAAACTGAAAATATTTTGAATAAATTCGTCCAAATGACGTCATTTATGTAAACGCAAAAGAAAGGGGGGAAAAGGAATTAATAGTAATTATTATTTATTGATATCATTTTGTTATTTTTTTGTAAAATTTAATTAAACGAATTTATAAAATCACTAATTCGGATATTTGAAACGAATATATAAAATAATAATTGCCCAACTGAACGGAAGAAGAATAAAATATGCTGCTTGGTTTTCTATCCTGCTTGGTTTTATCGGCCAAGCTTTTTAAAAAAGCGTCAAGACCCCTATAATAGAAAAGCACAAAAGGTCATTGGGTTTGTTTTCATAACTTTTGGCAACAAATCTATGTATATTAACGAATCTATCCCTTTTTGAAGCTCGAATTACGCCAAACCTAAAAGCAAAGAATCCTATACTGGAAAAGTAACCGATTTTCTTATGGACAGTTATTCAAGTGACATAACATGGTGTAAAATTATCGCGGATAGCAAATTTGTTTAAATATCTCATCAATTGATGCCGAATAAATGCAGGCATGCATGTACAAAATATTTAATTAATTTTGTATGATAAATAATTATTAGAAAATTTGTATATACATATTAATTAAAATAAATAATTTACATATTTAAAATAACATGAAAATATGCATGATGGTGCACTAAAATAGAGAGAAAATTAAAACCTGTTACTGAAAATGTCTATAATATGGTACTTTTCAATACAGTGGTTCTTAATGTTATTCACAAGCAGAGGGAATTTTTCTCATCCTTAAACGCAAAGGAAGAATAGAATACAGATCGTTGTTATAAAAGTCAGAGAGGTAGCCGCAATTTAAACCTAACCATTTTATACAAGCTGGTTTTCAAGTTGTAATTGATTTTACTTATCAATCCTGAAAACAGTCGTCAGTTGTCGCAACAGCTGTGTATGAGGCCATGATAATCAAAAAATGCCCCATTAAAACGTTAAAAGCATGGCAACCCAATTACAGATTTACCAATATTTTTAAAATAAAGCACGCTGTCATGTTTTTAGAGGCCTCGAAGTCTGAGCGGGGGTTGGCGAGCGTAGCTCGCAGGGGGTAGGCCCCCTAGTATATATATATTTAAAAAAAAAAAAAAAAAAAAACCATTAAGGGGAGGATACTGCTCATGAGCCCGAAATAAAGGTCAACTTCAGATTTTTTTTTTTTTCATGGAAAGAATAAATTCAACCCAAACAATAACAATAATCTTTAATTTCCGAAAAGAAAAAAAAGCTGATTGTTTGAACCATTTAAATGGTGCTTTATAAGGCATGATGAAAAATGTTCTTTCAAGAAAATAATGCTTAAGATTTTACTAATAAAAACTGTATAATCATTATTTTGTAACTTACAGTTAGTCTGTGATTTTTGGATTTACACCTACGAAGCAAATAATTCATCATGTGTGCAGTTATGTCCCATTATACCTGTTTTTTAGTTAATCAGCACTTATTTCAATGGACTGTAACTTAGATTTTTGTATAATTGTTTTAGGGCTTATTCTACACACTATAAACAGGGATCCAAAATTTGCAAAAATAAATAAATACATATTATATATATTATGAACGGTACCTTCCACCTAAATAATAGTTTTCAAAATTAATTTCTTTAAGTGACAATACACAATACTTCTTGAAAGAAGGTGTAAAAACTCAACTATTAAATGTCAAATCATTCCAGGAATTCGTTATGAAAAGCTTTTTTTAAATAAAAAAACCATAATTGCTCATTTCGTGTTCTGACAGAAAAATCAGGCATCCTAGATAACAAATATTTCATTAAAAAAAATTTCAATAGCTGTGAAAAAATTAATTATATTCATGAAACTACATAAAATATTTATTTATTATTATTAAATCAAAAGATTCATGATAAGATTTTTAAGATATCTATGTTTCACTGTGTAGAGCAGTTTATTCTTTGAACATAAGACATAGCTGTTACCAATAATGCATAATTTACAAATGATTTCAACTTTTTTCCATAACTGACTGTAATTATATCATTTGAACTGTAATTATATCATTTGAATTTCAAATTAAGTTATATTACCTATCTAATATCCAAAAATATTTATTTTTATGAACAAATATGTGTCTATATGTAATAGAAAATAATATTTATTAAAAACAAAACAAATCCAGTTTAAACAAACAAACAAACAAACAAACAAAAAAAAAAACAGTTTTTTTTAAACCCTGTTAAATAACATATGATGTTTAAAAGACAATGTCCTCGCCTTAGGAAAGACTTCAATTATATACCTCTGAAATAAAACAATATTAATTAAAAGCCTCTTGAATTACTTCCTTTGAGATCTGCACCCCTATTCTTATCCCCTAGTTACAGGGTTGCCAGATTTTATTAGCCAGGCTAAAAAAAAGCCTAAAAGAAAAAACAGTATGTGCGATTTACAGTTAATTCACAATAACTTATTGTTAATGTAGTTATAAAAGTTTTCTACAAAAAAAATATAAACTTTTATTAAATATTAAAAAAAAAGTCTTTAGGACTCCTAAAAGACAATTATGAATGAAGTATGTCTAAAAGAAAAATTTGAGAAGAATGTATTAAATTAGACTTGAAGATATTTTAAAACTCTAAATTACATAGCTCCGCATATTACTATACATTAAAAAATTTAGTTAACCAATGATAAGTCTCCACACATAAAAAATACATACATACTGCTATTAACGTTAAAAATTGAATTAAAACTAAATGCTATTTTTCCGATTATGTATTTGTATCTATTAACTGATACAGTATTTGACAAAAGAAAATATTTGATAAATATTTAATAAATAAAAATTATCTGACTAGAGAACACCCATATTTAGTTAGTAATCAGTGGGTCTAATGACTTACAGAAATTATATATTTTGATGAATATAAAATAAGGTTTTCGGATACTAAGCAGATTCATTACTTATTTCAGGTAAATCCATATAAACAGATTAAAAAATGAAATAATCAATATTGAAAGATGAATGAGGAAGGAGATAATATTTGAGATTTTACTACATGTAGGTATGTAAAAAAAGAAAACTAAAATAAAAAAGAATGTTTTCAAAATAAAATGTTAAAACAAAATAGGAAAATACTTTTTGCTATTCAAAAAAGATATTCATGCATATTTTATTCCTGAAAACTGTTTCAATATTGAGAAATAGTATTTATTATGCTACTTTATGCATGATTTTAAATATTTATGAAAAAAAGATTATAAGACTGACCAATACCCCTTAAATTTAGTAAAAAGTAATATAATATATAACAAAACAACTATTGTCCTAAAATTACAATATTTCATTATTGAAAGCAGTAAAAAATAAAAACAAAATCACGTTAAAGGCCAGTGCACACACACACAAAAAAAAAAAAAAAAAAGCAATTGGTATGCTTTTTTAAAATTTAGCTGACACATTTGCAAATCTGGGTACAAATCACTAACTCCATAACTATTCCAATATTAATGTTTTCATTATTAAGAAATTGGGCTATTTATTGAAATTTAACTCAATAAAATGTCTTTAAAATCAGCTTAAAAATACTTTAACAAGTGCAGTTTATAATTAAAAGGCTTCACTGTATAAAAGCCAATTTTGGCCAAAGAGAAAAAACCTGTTTAAACCATTAAAAGCCAACCACCTGCTTTTAGGTAGATTTCGTAAGAAATACTACCTATTACATTTTCACCTAAGTTGGAAAATTTGAAAAATTTTTGCAGATTTACGCCGATCATGACTCCCAGAATCCAAAACCACCCCCAGTTCAAAATTATATATATATATATATATATTAGAGATGAGACGGGCTCAGCCTGAGCCCGAAAGCTCGGACCCGACACGGGCTCGATTTTTATACCAGTCTTCGGGCCCGGGCTCATTCTTTCCGAAACTGACAATTTTATTTATTCTTATATAGAAAAAATAAAAATAAACTTTCTTTTTCTCCTAAAAAATTACATAATGTTTTTCAAATCATTTTAATGTTATTTTGATCAAAATGAATAGAAAAAATGTTTCTAGTATACTAGACTGCTACCTTAAAAAAAAAAAATGTTGATATTTGCAGATTTATGTGTGGCATTGACACGACGCAAAGACTGGGTGATAGCACCAGTGGAAAGTGGCGTGAATAATTTGTTGCTGCATTTTCGTTTTTGACGGGATATTTTTTAATTGGAACGTTTAGTTTTTTTTTTTTTTTTTTTCAGAGATCTAACGTGAAATGAATATTTTCTTTTATTTTCAGTCAATCAGCATTAGCTTAAGGTTTGCAAATTTTTAGTCTAATAATGTTTTCGAGTCATAATCGCTCTTCATATGAAAATAACGTTAATGAATCTATTTTTCATAGTGAACTCTGTTCGTGCTTAAGCTCCGCTCTGCATATTTCCGAAGTCACTTCCATTCGTAAATAGATATAATTGTCATGTATTGTTATTCCAATTCCGATAGCAAACAATCGAACAGTGTTCCTCCTTTTCCTATAAAAGCATAGAATCTTTCCGATAACGGTGTAAAACTTTTAATTTAAGCTGATTTTCAGGAACACGAAATATTGTTTTAATTAAGGGATCAATTATAATTTACGATATACACCTTTTATGAGAAGTAGAAAAATGTTGTTCAATTTTTCTGCATAGAAGAAGTAATTTCTTTAAATTCCATGCCTTTATTCATAAAACTCACTTCGTTAATGTATCCATCATATTTGCTTGTTGAGAGAGAAAAATATGAGAATCCTTTTAAGGAAGTATATTTTTATTTGCTAGAAAACTTCTCTTTTGATAAGATTAAATGTAAATTTCCAAAAAAATAATTATGTACTGGTGAGTAACAGTTATTTTCATGTATAAAGTTTTTTAAAAATGGATTATTACTTTTGAAACAATTTTTAAATATTATGCAATTTTTTTTGGTATTGGGCTCGGGCTCTGATGACATAAAATGTTTCGGGCTTGGGCGGGCTCCGATTCTAAAATTGTCGCGCCCGGGCTCCAAAAAGAGAGCCTGAACTTATCTCTAATCTATCTATCTATCTATCTATGTCACTTTTTTATGACCATGATAACTGGTAAAATTCTGCATAAACCTCTTCCAAACTGATACATAAAATCTCGGTCAAGTTCGTTAATGGGCAAAATCGAACCAAGGGGGGGGGGGGGGAATTTATGTATGACAGATTTTTGATATAATTAAAAATTGCCTTAAGGGGGGGAAGGGGAGGGGGGGGGGGTAGAAGAAAAAAATTCATAACTTCGTCAATTCCCAACATTTCAAATCCGCTTAAATTTATTATAAATCCTCTTAATATTATCTAAAACTTTTATATTGACAAGTTTTTTATAGGACCAACCGTTATAGCAAAAAAAAAAAAAAAAAAAAAAAAAAAAAAAAAAATTAAAAACAAAAAAATCCCTGTTGGCTCCGCCTGTAAACAAGTTATTTTTCGAAGTAGGCGGTTCCAACTCCCACATCTTTTCGAAACTGATACATAAAATCTCGGTCAAGTTCATTAATGGGCAAAATCAAACCAAGGGGGGTGGGGGGGGGGGGGGATGTTTGTAAAAACAGAAAAAAACCCATAATTTCTTAATTATGATACGTATCGAATCCGTTTGAAGTTATTATTACTTCTAGGAGAAGGGCCGAAAATTTATGTATGACAGATTTTTGATATAATTAAAAATTGCCTTAAGGGGGGGGAGGTGGGTTTTAGAAGAAAAAAATTCATAACTTCGTCAATTCCCAAGATTTCAAATACGCTTAAATTTGTTATAAATCCTCTTAATATTATCTAAAACTTTTATATTGACAAGTTTTTTATAGGGCCAACTCTTATAGAAAAAACAAAAAAAATTCTGCTGGCTCCACCTGCAAACAAGTTAAGTTTCAAGGTAGACGGTTCCAACTGCCACATCATCGCAAAAATGTAATTTCTTTCGCAATTCCCGAAAAACAGGCGCCCCATTGTCTGAGTCTTCGAAATCTACCTGTGCCTGTAGGCCGAGCCGTCAGGGATTTTTTTAATTCTAGCTGCTAGCTGGCTTTTATTGCATAGTTATGGTGCTCAGCATCCAAGCAACTCTTAGTGTATGGTGATAAAAATTTATTTTGTATTTTCACAAATTGTCAATACATTAATAATAATTCACTGCACTACTTTAAATGACCTTGGCACCTGAAGCTAGGTCGCCATCATCAGCACACTTTTTTCTATTCAAACAGCACTACGTATATCATAAACAAAACACTCAAACAAATAGTAATTCAGGGAAACAACTGAAAATTTACAAAAGAAGAGCTCATGTATGATTTGTTTACTACTCTTAAATCAAATACAGTAGAACTCCAATTATCCGAACTCCGACTATCCGAATCGCTGATTATCCGAATCGTTTTCAGAATTTCAGAAAAAAAATTAAGATGGAAACGTACTGCAATTCGCAAAATAAGGATTCTGTCTACACGCGCTATAGATCAGTTTCAACTGACGTCACACCCTAGCAACCACCTTAGCAACTAGCTTTGTTTTTTGTTTGCCAGCCAAAGATGGTGGATTGTGATTGCTCGGCTCGTAATACAGGCTACAAATCCACGATTATGATTGGTTGATAACTTTTGGTGGGCTGGTGATCAAGTGGTTGAAACTGATCTATTGTCCTTCCCTCCGCGAATATAGTGTATTCATAGAACGAACATTATTGGGATGTTGAGTCACCGTCTCATAGTGTAGTTCGATTATTGGCTATCGTCCGTCGCCACGTGGCCGGCCCACCTGGCGACCACCTGGTCCACCTGGGTTTCAGACCCTGATGATTCAAATTCTAAATGATGATGAAGTTATTGAAAGTGTGAGAGAAGAAAGTGTCAAGGAAGAAGATGATCTTAGAGTCGAAGTTGAAGCCGACACGGGACCATCAGCTAGTGAAGCATTTGCCGGCCTTGAAACTGCGTTGAAGTGGATGGAGCGTGAGCCTGAGTGTGATCACATGCAACTTCTCCCAGTCAAGCGGAATGCTTGACTTGGTTGCCCGAAAACGGATGCAGGGTTCATACAGAGTTGGGAAGAAAAAATCCAAGGAGTACCGAAAAAATCCAAGGAGTCTAAAAAATGTTAAGGATTTGCCATTTTGTTATTGTTGTTGCTTTTATGTGCTGCATCGTTATGTGGTATGCGAGCTGGAATTACACAGTATTCACAAAATATTACTTACTGATTTCATATGTTTAAATACAAAATAGACAATCAACTTTTTTATGCAGCGACCAATGGTCATATAAACAGAGATTAGTCAAACCCCAAACACTTATTATGTATATCACATACATGATACATCTTTAAAAAAATTTTAAAAGGTAAAACAAAAAAAAAAAAAAAAAAAAATGCTAAATGCAACATACAAGAAAAAATATAACAAGTTTTGAATTTATACTTTTAGAATAGCTGTAATCGATTTCTTTGAAGATGAAACTTTGACGAAATTCACGTGTTTTTCGCGATCTTCTGGGGTGAAATTCGCTTTTTTTTTTTTTGTGACCTTCTGCGAGAAATTTGTGTTTTTTCGCAATCTTTTAATGGAATTCGCGTTTTATTTCGATCGTTTGATGAAACTGACGTGTTTCTCGCGATCTTTTGATGGAAACTGTGTGTTTTTCGCGATCTTTTGACGAAATTCGCAATCTTTTAATGAAATTCATGTGTCTTTTGCGATCTTTTGAGGAAATTCGCGTGGTTTTGCGCAATCTTTTGAGGAAATTCGCATTTTTCACGATCTTTTGAGGAAATTCGAGTGTTTTTCGCTATATTCTGGGGGAAATTCACGTTTTTTTTTTTTTTCACAATCTTCTGGGGGTAAATTCGCGATCTTCTGGGAGACATTTGCGTTTCGCGATCTTTTAATGGAATTTGCATTTTATTTCGATCTTTGACGAAACTGACGTTTTTTCATGATCTTTTGATGGAAACCGCGTGTTTTTCGCGATCCTTTGAGGAAATTCGCATATTTTTAGCGATCTTTCGAGGAAATTCGCGTGTTTTTGCAATTTTTTGAGGAAGTTCACTTGTTTTTTGCGATCTTTCTAGGAAGTTCGTGTTTTTTGCAATCTTTTGAGGAAATTCACATTTTTCGCTGTCTTTTAAGAAATTCGTGATCTTTTGAAGAAATTCGAGTTTTTTCACGATCTTTCGACAAAATTTACTAATTTTTTCCGTGATCGATTGACGAAATTTGACGGTATTTTTTGGGATAAATTTGCGAAAAACGCGATTTTTCCGAGATTCTTGGCTAAATGCCAAACATCGATAAAATTTAAAGTAAAGTAGTGTTGAAAAACAGATTTTACGGACCTAATAATTGAAAAACGGACCTAGCGGGAGCCCTGCTATAAGATTATTCTAACCAATCAATTCTGTGTTTCGGATAAATGACGTGCATAAAGGATTTACCGTGCATTTTACAATCACGATTTTTTTCCCCACGACAACAAAACAAAACAACCACGGCTTGCGTCCGAAGCCGCAATACAATTTAAGGAGTTTCTAAGGAGTGGTTTGCTTATCTAAGTAGTTCTAAGTACTACTTGGGAATGTTTTCATTTCTAAGGAGTTTCCAAGGAGTCTAAGGAGTCTGTGAGAACCCTGCGGATGAAGACTTTCAAACAGCTTACTTTCACCGAGATGTTCAGCAAGCAATGATTTTCATTTACAGTACGGTACGTACATACTGTACTAATGTACAGCATTTGTAAGTACGCTTAACATGTAAAAGTGTTGCATTTTCATTTAATTAATTAAAAGATCTTTTTTTTTTTAAATAGTTTTTTTCTCCCGTTTTCAACATACATACAGTAATTAATTAAAATAGACCTTTTTTTTCGGAAAAAATCCAATTATCCGAATTTTTGATTATCCGAATGGGGTCCGGTCCCAATTGATTCGGATAATTGGAGTTCTACTGTATATAAATAAATTAATGTTTTATGTAGAATTTTATAACAAAGAGTCAAGTTTGACTCATAAAAGCATACACTCGGCAAACATTGTCTAATTTTTTATCTTAGCAATTGCGTTTAAAAGTATATTCTAGTGGTTTGTATTTTCTCTTATTCAATGAGTAACTTTAAAAATGTATATCTAAATGGTATTTCCAAACATCTGGAGGCACAGCAGTGCCTCTGCCAAGTCGAGAGAGCACAGCCATAAGCATACTTTTCTGGAAGCAACTTAGGGCACTTTTGACCCCTCCATATCTCTGCGCTGGAGTTTCCCAAAAACCCGGAACTTTATTTTTCTAGAGTATTTGGCACACAGAACCAAAATTTTAAATTACAAGTTTCTGTCTTTTCTAGTTCAGATGATATATGAACACAAGCATTCGATTTTTTGTCACTCACTCACGCGTCATCAAAAAGATTAGGTAGATCCCATAGTCCTAGAAACTTGACATTTGGAAAAATGGTTTAGGATACAAAGAAAGAAAAAATTACAAAATCTGGAAAATTCGAAAAAAAAAAACATTCGAAAATTCAACAAATTCCATCAAAATTGAAAATTGAAATTAATACGATCTTGTAGTCTTAGAAACTTAAAATTTGGTGTGAAGGTAGTGTTTAGCATCCAAAAAAAGAAAACATCAAAAACATCAAAAACACCAAAAAAATCGAAAGGAAAATTGAAAAAAAAAAAGAAAAAATTGAAGACAATCTGATTTTGTTGCGATAGACACTTCAAATTTGGAATAAAAGTAGTATTTAGGATACAGAAAAAGGGAAAAAAAAACAAAAAAAAACCCAGAAAATTTGAAAAAAAAAATTGAAAAAATGAAAATAATTTGATCTTTTAGCCTTAGAAACTTAAAATTCTGCGTAAAGGTAGTGTTTGGAATTCAGAATAAGAAAAAATTAAAAACACAATAAAAATCGAAAATAAAATTTAAAAAACGAAAAAATAGAGAAACATCGAAAATTTGAAAACAATTCGATTTTATAGCGCTAGAAACTTAAAATTTGGAATAAAGGTAGTATTTAGGATACAAAAAAAAGAAAAAAAATCCAGAAAATTTGAAAAAAAAAATTCAAAAAAAATTGAAAAAAAAAAATGAAAATAATTTTATTTTTTAACCTTAGAAACTTAAAATTCGGCGTAAAGGTAGTGTTTGGAATTCAGAATAAGGAAAAATTAAAAACCGAAAATAAAATTAAAAAATCGGAAAAATTGAAAAACGAAAATTTGATAATTCGATTTTGTAGAACTAGAAACTTGAAATCTGGAATATAGGTAGTACTTAGGATAGAAAAAAAAAATTGAAAAATCAAGAAAATTAAAAAAAAAAATTTGAAAAAAATCGAAAAAAAAATTGAAAAAAGATTGATTTGTTGGAATTTTCCTGAATTTTTAATTTTGTATCTGGAGGCACGGTAGTGCCTCCGCCAAGTCGAGAAAGCACAGCCATAAGCAAAAGCATCCTTCTCTGGAAGCAACTCAGGGCACTTTTGACCTCCCCATAGCTTTGAGCTGGTGTATCTCAAAAATCAGAAACTTTATGTAGTGTATGTGGCAAATAAGGCACAAATTTAAAATTTCACATTTCTGTCTTTTCTAGTGCTAATGATATATGAACTGAAGGTTTCAATTTTTTGTCACTCAGTCACTCACTCACACGTCATCAAAAAGATTAGGTGGATCCCGTAGGCCTAGAAACTTGAAATTTGGAATAAAGGTACTGTTTAGGCTACAAAGAAAAAAAAAATTATAAAATCCAGAAAATTCGAAAATTCAACAAAATTGAAAATAATATGATCTTGTATCGTAGAAACTTAAAATTTGGTGTAAAGGTAGTGTTTAGAATTTAGAAAAAAAAAATAACCAAAACACAATAAAAATCGAAAATAAAATAAAAAAAAAATCAAAAATTTGAAAATAATCCGATTTTGTTGCGCTAGAAACTTTGAATTCGGAATAAAGGTAGTATTTAGGATACAAAATAAGGAAAAATTTAAAAATCCAGAAAATTCGATCTTGTTAGAGACTTAAAATGTAGTGTAAAGGTAATATTTACGATAAAAAACTTTTAAAAATTTCTAAAATTCGAAAATAAAATCGAAAACTCGAAATATCTGTAAAAAATTGAAAATTCAAAAACAATTCGATTTTGTAGTTCTAGAAACATGAGTTTTAAGATAATTGCCCGATTAGCTAGTACACCGCCCGTAATTGTTTTATGATTTTTTCTCTGGATTATGCTGTTTTTTTTTTTTGTTTACGAATTTCGGTATAGAAAAGTTCCGTTATAGACCGGCTACGTTATGGGTGGTTTCTTTATAGACATGTTTGTTTTCTTTCACAGGTTATACTCTATTTAATTTGCATAGGAAATATGGATTGTTAAAGGATGACACCAAAACAATCTTCAGAGCTCCCCCTCTCCTCCCGACATTACTGGCTGGTTATGGCTTGATAGTCCTTTCTAAATAAAATCATGGTGACTCTAAGATTATCTTGATTTATCTTTAAATTGAACCTAAATGATCCTAAGAGGACGGATCAAAGAATTACTATATTGGCATGACAATCAGGAAACTTAGAAGTAAAATCGAAAAATAAATAAATTTATAAAAAGTCGAAGGTTTGAATATAACTTGATTTTGTAGTCCTACCATTGACATTTGGCAGAAAGGTAGGGTTTAGGATACAAAATAAGAAAAAATTTAAAAATCCAGAAACCTTCGAAAAATCAAATATAGTTTGATATAAAAACTAATGAGCGCCGTCGGCGCCGAGCGAGCCCAACTCCTCATCGTCCCCAAGTCCTGAAGGACTTTTAATGCAGACCATGGCTTTGTCTCGCCAGGTCGCTACGATCGATTCAGAGGGTTCGCGTTCCAGCGACGCCTCCTCATCTTGCCCCAGAGTCGACGACAGAGGTCGTTACGATTCGGCGGAAGTTCCCACCATCAAAGGAGACTTCCCCACGCGACACCTGATGAACCGTAGAGACTGTCGGACGGCTTCATCGCCGAGCACCCATAAGGGAGTCGGGTCATCCACCATATGTCCGGCATTCCTACGGCCCTTGCTTTCCCGCAGAGTGCGATCATGAAATGTATGGAAGAACAAGCCACTGGTCTCTTCTTCTGTGGGCATATAGTTTGATATATTGAAAATTTTAATTTTAGCTTTCTTTTTATCCTAAACAGTACTCTTGTGCTAAATATCACGTATCTAGGCTGCGAGTAATATCTCAGATGGATAGCCCCTTTCCTGGAAGCAGTTGAGAGTACTTTTGACTCCCCCCTCCCATAACTTAGTGCTTGCCTAGTTACCTGAAATTCCTTTAAGGTAACTTCATCGAAAATCAGTGGATGATCTCCAAAAAGAGCCCAAAATCAAGAAAAGGAGGATTACTTACAAAAAGAAGTGAAATCTCATCAAAAAGTCACCTGTAAAAAATGCAGCCAAGTCTTGTAACTCATTTACCGTAAAAAGTACTGAGATCGTATAAAGCCAAGTTTAACAATCTTATTAACTCTGAAATTTTCATTCACAAATCACTCCTAGTCTCTACATCTTTTGTTAATTATTATTTTGTGACTTAGCAATTACGTAGCACAAGAATGTGATGTATGTAGTTAGTCTTAATCAAATAATACTATAACTTATTAAGGTGTAATAACTTCCCTGTGCGTACATAATTTGCCTTAATTAAATTATCCCATCCCATAACATAGTAAGGTGTAATAACTTTCCTGTGCTGCGTAATTGCCAAGTCACAAAATAATAATTAACGAAAGATGTAGAGACTAGGAGAGATTTGTGAATGAAAATTTCAGAGTTAATAAGATAGTTAAACTTGGCTTTATACGATCTCAGTACTTTTTACGGTAAATTAGTTACGAGACTTGGCTGCATTTTTTACAGGTGACTTTTTGATGAGATATAGTTTACTTACACATCAGCACTTATGAATAGGGATTACAGTGCATTTCTCTGAACACTGAGTGATCTGCAAATTAAAAAAAAAAAATAGCACAACAGTGCCCCAGTTTGCATGCATATGGTACATAAGTTTAAATTTATGTAATTAGAGTAACTGTATAAATTGCAAATGCGTCATTACAGTTGCGAAAGAGCTGTCATATTTTATTTCCACTGCTAATTAATGAAATAACTTATTTGCAGTTCTATTATACCTATAATTATTAATTATAATTCTTTTAATGGTAAACAATCTAGGTAACCATATCATCTAATTAGAGGCTTAGTTGTTTACAAATCTTGAGTCATCCATACTTTAATGGTGGAAAAAAACCCTCCCCCCCCCCCCATAAAAATCTAATTTAAAAAAATCTTAAATCAGAAAAAAAAAAAATCCCTTTGAATTTTTTTTTTTTTAACTTCCTACTTGCTTGTGAAGATAGATATTGGAATTTTCTAAGGTCACATCCTTTTATAAGTGAACAAAAACTTCTAACTGATTGCAGGTTTCAAGAAAATATTTTAAAATAGAAAAATGAATATTCTAAAACTAACTGTTGATTAAAAATTTCTAACAGTGAGGATAATTTCCAAAAATTGTTCATTAAACAAATAGTTCTTTAATGAATTAATTCAAATTTTCATAATATATCTATTTTTATTAGCATTCAGAACATATAAATAGCTGTTTCACAAAGATATAACTATTCTGGCGAGGTTAAAATGAACACAAAACAATGACCACAAAATTAACAAAATCCTCAGTCCCAAACTGTGTACCTTCAATGAAATATTACATTTCATCTTACAACTTATGAAAATAATGTAGTATTAAACATTTGTTATGAAAAATAAAAGGTTTAAAAAGTTTTTTTAAGCATCAATCAGTATGGTCTTTTAAACCAAAAAGTGATTTGATTAAAATTTTAGTCTTTTACATATAAATATTATAGTAGTTGAAGAAAAAATAAAGAAAGAATAAAGATATTAAATCATCTTTAGAGCTGTACTGTAACAAATTAATTCACTAATATATCATATGAGCAAAATTTTATCTAAAATAATTATTTGAATAGTATGCAGGTGCAATGGCACTTTTTTTTTTTTCACAGTAAAATGAAAAAGTTAAAATACAGCATTCCTATCAAGTTTGGCTTTTTAGAAAGTTATTAAATATTATTAATACATTCTAAAAAAAACGGTCAGAATCGAGTTACTTTATTTCAATGGAATGTATAAAGGAAAATCATACCCAAAGCGAAATCATTATCAAGCTTCAGTTTAAATTAGCCTTAATGAATCATTATATTGTTTGGAAGTGAACACTACCATTTTCTATGCACATATAAAACACACAACAAACAATAAATGAGATATCGTATGAAAGGATTTTGACTTAGTACACTTACATTCATAAAAACATGTTGTTTGATTAAGAATTGCAGAAAATTAAAAACTATTGAACATACTCATCAGCAAATCGAAAAAATTACAATGCGACAGCTTCGAACACAGTTTATCTGGTTTTGAATGTAAAGTGGTAGAAAATGTTTTACTTAAAGCAAAACCTGCAACAATTATATGAGAAAGAGAGGTATGAAAACATCTACAGAGAAAAAAAGATGAAAAATTAACTTTAAATCTGATAAATACAGCCAGGCTTTTGTTAGAAATGGACTCCAACGATACGATAATTCAGCGAAAGAGATGTGTTTTATTTACTTCTGTATATAACGCAACCCTATGCTATACAACACCAAGCAAGGTTACTAAATAACCATTTTATCTCATGTTGGCAAAGCTTTGGCTTCGAATCACTGTGATTGGTTGCTCGAGAGCCCGAGCATCCCAGCGATTACCGTCTAGTTAATTTCCAAACCCTCAACCTTTGGACACCCTTGGCGAAAAGGGAATATAGCCAAATAATTTGGCGCAGCGCGCTGCTTGTTTGGAGTTGGCGTTGGGAGTGCTCGCTCAAATCTCAAATGTTGAGTTTTTGTAAGTGTAAATTGATTCGGTTCGGTAGTCGTTCCTATTGTGAATTTCAGATGCGCTTGAAGATGTTTGCTTTTTGTTTTTCCTCAATAAATACTCCTCGGAGTGGTATGTATTACACTTTTATTATTATTGAATATAAATTTTATTCGGATTTTTTAAAAATAACGTACTTTTAAAGTTGTTTAATTTCCTGAGAGCTGCTGTGATTCGGATTAGGCCTAAAATGTCTTTTAAATAAAGTCCTAAAAACTTATTTGGATTGTAAAATGCACTTCCCGTAATGAAACATTACTCTAAATACATCAAACTGTTACAATGATTAAACATAAAAGTACTTTTTTATTAAATTTACTGTATTTCCAATTTAACATTTAAACACTTTAAAATAAATATAAAAAAGATTGTGTTCGACCATATCACTATTTGTTACATCTCCATTTTTTATATAAGTATAAAGTACTTTTTAAAAAGCTATCTTGCAGCCTTGTCTGATTCCCACCCCTTCCTCAGAAACAAAATCTTGGTTATACCTACAACTAATTTAATTAAAACATTCAGATCTATGTAAAATATGCCTAATTGTTTTTATAATTTGTCTGCCTTTAATGTGTATATGCATGATTTGTGTTTTTGTGAATTGTTTGTCTCCAGTTTGTATGTTCATGACTTTGCATATTTCGTAATTTCTTTTTCAGTTTAAAAACTATGGAATTTAGACTAGGTGCTGCTGACTGTTATATTTAGCCAGCAGAAAGCATTCAAATGGCCTGAAATGCAATTGTTTTTCTTGCCTTTAAATGTCTTTCTGCTAGCGCTTAGAAGACCGTATAGATGTGGTGTTTCAGTTAGAAAGCTATTTTGAGGATTTTATGGACTGAATCAAGCCCAGCTAAATATTCTTTCATATGTATCCTTACTTTTTAAATTTTGTAGTGTTTTAAGTACTCAGTTGTTATAGTCAGACATGGAAAATAACGTTTCCATGTATGACATACATCTTATTTAACGTTTGCACCTTAATCTCTTAAAATTTGTCAACTATTTTTTAAATATTTTCTGCATTTAATATTACTATGCATGAACTTCGAAATACATAGTCTAATATACGTGATTCATATATATCAATTACGTTATCAAATTTGACAACATTTCTTTTCTCATGAATATTTGTTTCAGGTTATCTCAGGTATTTTTTTTTTTTTTTTACAAAATGGTTACCTGTTTGTTGTCTTGATCTTTGAATGACTGCTTTATATTTTTTGAAAGAAATTCAGTTTTGATACTGGTAGGAAGGTGTATTACTTTATAATTAATAAAGTGTTTATGGGTTTCGTTTTCAAATATTTCATTATTAGATTGTTTTAGTTATCAAATTGCATATATTTGTGTCCCAAATCAAAGCACACCTAATCCAACAATATCCACTCCAAAGCTGTTAACTAGGCCAGTTTTTGTATATAAATTTAAAAGAAATTAGTATAATATACCCTATGAAAATGTAAGTATTCCTTCTAAAATATTTCAATAATAGTTCTAAATTAAATTTTAATATTTGTTTGCACCTGACGAATGTTACTGTAGTTATTTTAAATAAGTTTTGACATTTGCAGTTCACAACAAAGCTAAAGGTAGACTTGTTTGTCCCTTCTTATTTATTGTAAACAAAAAATTAATTTATTTTGAAAAGCTCCTCTATTAAGTATTATTTCTCATGAATACTATCTCTGTATATTTTATTACTTATTTATTCCATTTTTTAAATGTTTTTTGCTTAAGAATTGTATTTTTTAAGTGAAGCATTATTAGGCCTAGGCCTATATTTTTGTTTATATTTTTAAAATGGCTACCTGTTTGTCTTAATCTTTTGAATGAGTGGTTTATATTATTTGAAAGAAATTCTGTTTTGATACTGGTAGGAGGGTATATTACTTAATGAAAAAGAAAGTATATATCTTAAAGCATAGGTTTTCAAATATTTCAGTATTAGATTGTTTTAGTTATCAAACTGTATACGTTTGTGTCCCTAATCAAAGCATACCTAATTCAACAATATCTTGTCCAAAGCTATGAACTAGACTAGTTTTTGTATATATATTTAAAAGTATAGTACATTATATCCTGTGAAAATTTAAGTATTCCTTTTTAGAATATTTTAATAATAGTTCTAAATTAAATTTTAAAATATTTCTCTGTACCTGAAAAATTTTATTGTAGTTATTTTAAATAAGTTTTGACATTTGCAGTTCACAACAAAGCTAAAGGTAGCCATGTTTGTCCCTTATTTATTTTAAACAAAATATTAAAATTTTTTATTAAAAAGCTCTTATTAACATAAGTATTTGTTATTTTTCAGGAATACTATCTCTATACATTTTATTGCTTTATTATTATTATTAATACTATTTAAATGTTCTTTTGCTTAAAAAAAATTATTTTTTAAGTCAAGCATTTTTAGGCCTAACTTTTTATCATTTATCTTCATAAGGATAACATTTTATAAATCACAGTTCATTTGAAATTGAAAGAGATCTTTTATTTTATGGTATGTTTATGTTCATTTTTTGCTTGTATAATATAGAAATGAATAACATGTAATGTTCATATATTCTCTCAATCTTCGAATAATTTTGTTGATAAAATGTTTTCTGCTTAAATATTTTTTGTTTTCCATTTTTAAAGTTTACTTGCTTTAGAAAATTAAGTTTTTATGTATAGCAGACAACTTATTTAAACTTGGCATTTTGATCTCTTAAAGTTTTAGTACTTTTGTTGACTCTTTTTTAAATGTTTTTCGCATTTAATATTACGATGCATAAACTTTGAAATAAATAGTCTTAATACACTTCATTCAAACAGACCAATTATGTTACCAAATTTGACAACACTATATAATTTTTTCTGATAGAAATTTCTTTTTTCATGAATGTTGGTCTCAGATTATTTGAAGTATTGTTATTTATCTGAATTTTGTTTATTTTTTCAAAATGGCTACCTGTCTTAATCTTTGAATGAGTGTTTTATAATTTTTAAAAGAGATTCAGTTTTGATGCTGGTCTGAGGATATATTACTTAATTAGAAAAGTGTATGTCTTAAAGTGTTATAGGTTCAATTCTTGTGAATATGGAGCTTAAATTTGCCTCCTTGGTTTAATCTCTATCTGAAACAAATCTTGATTTCTAAATGACAATATATTGACAGCCGATTTTTGTTCTGCAGAATACCTTGATTCATAAAGTTTGAATATGTGGAAATATGTTTCGGTACATTTCTGTTATACATACACCATTGTCGCCAAGAATACATATTTACATAAATTTAATACATACATTATGCATACATTTATTTTGACATGGTGTCTGTATAGCAGAAAAGTACCATGACTTTTCACCATCTGTTCAAATTGAAAATGAATTCTTTTTTCACTTTTAATGAGAAAATGGCATGAAAAATATATTAATCCATATTTCTTCTTTTTATACACAAAAATGGAGTAATTTAGTTGTTGTTTTTAGAGAAATTTCGTTACCATTTACAAAAAAATAATAATATATTGGAAATTAATTCAAAATTTTAAATTTTGAAAGTTTATATGACATTCTCCGATCAATAATAACTGGTGTTAACTAAATAGCTTTGTGTTTGATAATCTAAGAGGAGTAGTTGTGAAATACAATCAGATTTTAATATAGATTCATGTTTATTTTTTTTTCTAATAATTATTATGTGAATTTTGGCAGAAAACTCATCTGTATGTAACTGATATTTTCATGCTTAATAATCAGTATAGTTAAACAAATATTTCAATTTTTCGTTATAAATATAGCATGAAACTCATCATCATACTTTCTATACTTACTGATCCTTGTATTATCAATGCATAAAATTGGTTCACGCTCCTTTAAAAACATATTTGAAAATTCCCGTTTCATTTGAAATATATTTCTTTGCTCCAACAGAAATCTCTTTTTAATGGTATAATTCTTGTTAATTTTCTTTTCCTGGGAATCATAATGTGGATTTTGGCAGAAAACTCACATCTGTATCTAACTGACATTCAAGATTCAAGCTTATTAATCAGTAGTGATAAAAAATATTTCAGTTTTATGTTTTAAATATGACATCATTATCAATCTTTCATTATTTACTGATTTTCATGCTCCTTGTATTATTATGAAAATTTGAAAATGCATGTTTTATTTCCAATATGACATTATACTATGACATATACAATATAACATATATTCAAGGAGGATCCTTTTCATAGTTTCGTGGACCAGAAATCTTTTCTTAATATAATTATTGTTATTAAAACACAATTTTTGCTAGAAAACTTCTTCTCAATGTAACTGACATTCATACTTCATGCATAATAGCAAACACTAGATTAATTTTAACACAATTATTTTTCAAATTGGTAAAGAAATCATACGAGTTATAATTTTCCAATTGGACGAAAAATGTCCGGGCCAGGATTCGAACCTGGGATCTCTTGGCTGAAGCTGCCACACTCTACCAACTGAGCCATCCCGGTCGAATCTGGAGGGCATAATTCATCCAGTTAACCTTATTGATCATAGCATCTGGTCTGATATTTTAATCAGCTCAACAGAATAAGCAATTGGTAGAGCGTGGCGGCTGTTCAAAAGTTAACTGAAATTACACACAAACACTGCATGTGGCAATTTGGATAAAAAATTATTGTAGATGTTCGTATAACAATAATAAATGGTTTTCCTAATTAATTGAAATTTATTATGATAAGTGAGCCCTTTTCAAAATTCAATATTTAAGAGTAGTGATCACAATCAATTTTAAACCTTCAAAAAAAGTCCATTTCTTTTCTTCTGATATATTTGTTTCGAATAAAACATCAGCATGAAAATATTCTAATTGAAATTGTTAATGTATACTTTAACACTGACTCAAATTTATTTTCAACTTTGCATGCGTTTTTCTCAAATCAGGGATTTTACTACTTGTGCACACTTAAAAATTTTTTGCATTGCTTTGCATAGATGCCCCCCCCCCCCCCTCCCCCAACTTTCTGAACATCAATTTCTAAAATATGATACAGTCAATTAAGACTTGTCTTGTATTGACCCAAAATAGAAATGAAATAACTATTTAATTTTCATTTTATATTTCTTCATTTTTTTTACTTAATCAGATGTGAGATTAGTATAGGTAGCTCAGCTCTTTTTCTTTGAAGTAATGAATTTGGTAGCAAAAATTGTGTTGTGCAGTACAAACCCTGATACGAACATTCATTAAACAAAAGTTTGAACTATCACTCTCTTACAGCTGTGGACAATTTCAATGTGTCAGCTGTTTTTTCCTCTGTTTGCGGTTAGTATCTACATGTACTTTTCCCCCTTTCTCATTCCGTCTGTAGACTTTAGAAAATGTAGTTGTGTTTATTAGAGCGGGAGTTCTGTTTCTCCGCATACATATATATTTTATTTAATTTGTTGTAATTTTAATTATAATTTAATCAAGTCATAAATATCCTGCTTTTCCAAGCTGTGTCACTGGAGTTATTTACAATGGAATGTAACCACACATCACTAAGATTATAAAAAATAAATAATATTTTCTTCATTTAGTTATTAAATATGTTCCTCTCTCTTACTTATTATTTTTTTTATTGACAGCACTTAATCTTCTACTATACCTTCGCATTTTTGAGATGCAATGGTTATGATTTTTTTTTTCAAAATGTAAGCCTTCTTGAATGAGCTGTTTTACAGTTAATATACAGCTTTACCTTAGTGAACCGTTCCAGAAATACCGTTGCTAAGCAAAACCATTGCTATCGAAGGTGCAATTTTCCATAAAATTTTGCAGGCGCACATACCTTAGATTAGTTACTTCTTAAAAGTGCCGTTTAAACTTATTTCAAATGTCTTAAAAATTTTATATATGTCTTTTATTTGTTATCAAGGCCGTACCAAGGGTGGTGCGGGCGGTGCTCCCCCTCCCCTCCCCCACATACACACACATCACCAGGCGTCTGATACAGTTGTTGTGGTGCTGTTTATTATATTTGTTACAAAAATATTAATTTCAATAAAATGATCTAGCAGAGCTTTCCTTATTTACTTGGTCATTTTTTTTTTCAAGTGAACCTCGAATTAAATGAACCTGGTAGTGGGGTCAAACTGCTGTCAACAGCGTACACCCGTGCAGACTACGCCTGATCTGGTCTCGAATAAAACTAACCTGAATTAACTGAATTTTTTAAATTTTTTATTTCTACCCAAATAAGTTTAATATTTTGAGCTTCACGTTATGACGATTTTGTATTCTTCCAACTTTAATTCAATCGGAGGAAAGCAAAATTTAACAGAGTTAGTTCTTTCAGTTTCGAAAAAAAAAAGGTAAAAAATTTGCCGAAAAAGCAAAAAAAACACTAAAAAATTCGCAAGAAATTCAAAACTTGCAGAGGACAAAATATACTATATTGGTCTAAAAGCTTGAAAACGAATTCATTTTACAAGTGCTAAAAAATTGTCGCTAACCGCGAAAAACCGCAGAAAATCGCATACAGTTTTTTATGTACGCGATTTTAATACAATATATTTAAACTGGATTCCTTTCACCGCAGAATGCGAAGAACTGGTAAAAATCTCTCTCTCTCTTTTTTTTTTTTTTATCGCAGAGGACAAAATTTACTATTTTGGGCTAAAATATTGAAACCCGAGTCCTGTAACAATTGTTAAAAAATTGCTGCGAAATGCAAAAAAAAAGGTTAAATCGCATATTAAATTTAAATAATTGTACGGATTATGAATAAACCTTATTGAAAAGAGAAGAAAAATGACTGTATTGGGCTAAAAGATTGAAAGTGGATTATTTTTATGAATGTGAAAATATCTCCACAAGACGTAGAAAAAAAAAAAAATCACGAAAAATTAAAAAACTACAGAAGACAAAATTTACTATATTGTGTTCAAAGATTGAAACCAGATTTCCTTTACAAATGTAGCAAAATCGCCGCAAAACGCATAAAAACGTAAATTTTGCAAAAAATAATCGCAAAAAATGTAAAAATCTCAGAGAACAAAATTTATCACATTAGGTTAAAAAAATTGTAGCTGGATTTCTTTAACGAATGTCAAAAAATCGCCGCAAAATGCGAAAAAGCATTAAAATCGCATGAAAAATTAAAATCATAGTACGTATTCCGAATAAACTTTATTGAAAATAGAAAAAAAATTACTCTATTGGGCTAAAAGTTTAAAACTGGATTCTTTTTACGATTATGAAAATATCTCCACGAAACGTGAAAAAAAAAATTACATGAAAAAATTCACGAAAAATGAAAAAATTGCAGAGGACAAAATTAACGGTATTGTATTTAAAGACTGAAACCAGATTTATTATACGAATGTTAGAAAAATCGCTTCAAAATGTGTAAAAACTTAAAAAAATTCACGAAAAATTAAAAAATCGCTAAGAACCAAATTTATTATATTGGGTTAAAAGATTGTAGCTGGATTCATTTTATGAATGTCAAAATAATCGTCGCAAAGTGCGAAAAAACTGTTAGGAATCTGCAACCCTTGGTCTTGTCCCTGTACTCACATCTTTATATATCCTACCATATGCTCTTTATCTCTATAATAAAACCGTATGTCATGTGACTGTCCTCAACAGTTCCGGGATGCCGCTTCACTGTTTCATATGCCAGGCAGCCATTTTTATTCAAAATTATTTTTTCTAATAAAACTGCATAAAAGTTACATTTTTAGGAAGATCGTTCAAAATAAATTAATATTTGAGAGATGACTTACTTTCAATTATGTATACATTCTGCAATAACTTCAGTTTCAATTAGGTTCGCTGTTCAAATTCTCTATCCATGAAAGTAAACAACAACAAAAAAAAAAAGATTCATTCGTTGTGAACGTTTAAAATATTAAACCATGAATTTTTGGACCGCTGCCTGGTGTAAAAAAAAAATAATCAGCACCAGTGAGACAGTCAAAGTTTACCATAATTCTGTTCCATACAACTCAACTTCCTTCGGATCTTTTCTTGATGTAAGTTGAACTCCGTGGTTGAACTCATGTAATATTATTTAATGGATCAAATTTCGAAACAAATTGTCAGCTTTTATTTTTCGTGTGTATTAATTAGAAACGATATTTTAATTTTGAAATCAAATGTTTTGATTTATGATAATATTTCTTATTTATCTATTTTCTATTTTAAAGAAAAATGTGAACGTCATGTATTTTAAATTGGAACAGCTGTTACGGACGCACCAGGGTTGGCAGAATTTTTGTTTTGTGCCATTTTGGCGAGAAAATCCCATTTTCAGGTACCTATTAGAGATTACTAAAACAGCATATACTTTTATTTTATTATGAAATAGTTTATTTTATATTAAAAACACACACACAATGATTAATTTATTATAAAGTGGGTTAAGCGGTTTTTGTCAAGAAAGATGAAATACATAACAACAAAAAATATGCGAAATGCCACCACGATCGCAAAAGTTCTTGATTTGTCTATTAGATTTTTCCGGTTTGGCGAAGGATTAAGGAAAAAAATAAATTATGAATAAAAATAATTTGTTACAATGCTTAACATAAATTTAAGGGCAACCAAACTGGTCGCCAGTGGCGGCTAGTTTAATAATATTCATTCATCTTGATTTACAATAGTTCATTTAAATACCTTTACTTTATTTATAATTCATACCTTAAATCCTATTTATTTAATATCTAAAGTTTACCTACAGTACTTATTTTTATTAAAGTTTTCCCTCTTCAGTCTATGGTTTGTTTACATCACATTTCTGCTTACCGAAGAACGTCACTTCGTGTCTTCCTTTCACACTCTTCTGGAGTGGTTCAGATTGCCGATACTAGATGGCGGTAGCGGATTGTTTTAGTCACGATTTGCATAAGCAATCGTACATCTCCACTCCACTCTCTTAGGAACATTCTGGATGCCAGAAGAGGGCGTTGTTCTGTCATGCATAGTTAATCAGCATGCGTCAAAGATCGGTATATATTCTTTGCTGACTATGCTTACGATGCATTTGTTCTTTTAGTTTTATCGGAGGAATTGTAGTTGTTTTTTCGTTTGCAAAGATGGCTCGATGTTATTTTTAAAGTGTCTGACTTCATTCATTGACAATGATAGCTCGTGTGTAATAGTTATGAAAGTCGGTCAGTAGTTTTATAGTTGTCTTTTGGAAATGAAGTTCATCATTTATCAAGTTCGTCATTTTTCCTGTTCTTGGATGTTTTTCCTGTGAACTGAAATAGTGTTAGACGAATGACTGATATTTAGACCCGTCTTCATAACGTCCTGAGCAGTTTTAGATTGGTGACTGAAGCTGTCAAATAAACGAAGATAGTATGAAGTTTAATCGACTTGAATTTGTAGCCGTTGTAGTTTGTCATCTTGAATCATTTGAATTAGTTTTTCCTAAAACTGTCTAAGAAGTAATTGTCAACAGTTCATCTGAATTCTCTTTTAGCATCAATTGAAGTTCTAATTGGATCGTGAGGTTCAGAATGAAATTTGAACTGTTTTATTTTATTCAAGACGACGTTGAGTTCCGGTTACATCAGTTTCAGAAGTGATATTTAAGTTTTCCAGTTGATCATCTATATTATGTAAAGTACCTGTGTCATGATAAATGGTTATGTTATCATAACGAATTAAGTCAGATAAGTGTTTTAATAATGTTAATGTATTTCTTATTTTATTTTTATATGTTGTTTTATTTAAAGTTTTTTGTTTTTAATTAGTTGTTTTTCATTTAATCCACCATCATAGTCTAAGCTACTTCTTTTTCAGGTTTAACTTTATTATATATTTAAGATTTATTTACTTGGGGTTTAAATCAGCTTATACGCTTCACACTGTTTAAATGTACTCTGCTAATTATTTAACCCCTTGGGAGATACTTTGTATTTCCCAAACAAAAACTCTAAACCCCGCATAAGAAATTCGCTATAACGAGTTCCGAATAGACCATTATTGAAAAGAAGCCAACATTTACTATATTGTGCTAAAATAATTTGGACTAAAAGGTTGGAATTGGATTCCTGTTACAGATGTTAAAAACTTCCACAAAACGCAAAAAGTCGTATGAAAAATTCACAATTAAAATCAGTGAATACAAAATTGAGTACAAAATGTAATCGTAGAGTTCAAAATTTAGTATAATGGGCTGAAAGATTGAAACTGGATTCCTTTAACGAATGTTTAAAAATCGCAGCAGAATGCGAAAAAACAGCAAAATATCTCATAAAAAATTCATGAAAAATTTAAAAATCGCAGGAGAACAAATTTTACAATAACGGGTTAAAAGATTCGAACCAGATTCGCATCACAAATGTTAAAAAATTGCCACAAAATGCGGAAAAACACTAAAAATCAAATAAAAAATTTTAAGAAAAATTTTGAAATCACTGAGGACAAAATTTACTATATCGGGCTGAAAAAATTTAAACCAGATGTATTTTACGAATGTTTAAGAAAATCGCTGCGGAACGCTTAAAATTGCCTAAAAAATTCGTGAAAAATCTAAAAATCGCAGATCACAAAATTTGCTATATTGGACTAGATTGAAGTTGGATTCCGTTTACGGATGTCAAAATAATCGCCGCAAAACGCAAAAAATCGCTTGGTAAATTTTCAAAAAATTAAAAAACCGCAGAGTAGAAAATGTACTATATCGGCTGAAAAAATAAAACCAGATTTCTCATACGAATGTTTAAAAATTGCCTCGGAAAGATAAAAAAACGCTAAAAATCACATAAAAAAAAAAAAAAAAAAAATGCAGAGGACAAATTTAAAAATATTGTGTTAAAAGATTGAAACTTAATTCCTAACACAAATGTTAAGAAATTGTCGCAAAACGCGGAAAAACGCTAAAAATCACATAAACATTTCACAAAATTCAAAAATTACTGTATGACGAATGTTTAAGAAAAATAAACTTTTTGGTCTAGGGGGCTAAAAGATCGAAACTAAATTTCTTTTACCCAATGTGAAAAATTTCTGAGAGTCCATTTTTAACCGAGATACCACTGTCATATAATATGAGAATGTGTGCGTGTGTGTTTAATAAACATTTGTGCCCCCCCCCCAAAAAATTTTCGGTCACGCTACACCTATGCAGAGAAATGTATGCAAAATCCTTTAAAAATAATTTTAGATGTAGAAAAATGGAGATATGAGAATATCTGCAATTTTTTGTAGAAATTAAGCTGTGCCTGATCAGGCTAGATTTTATTAAATTTTGCACAGGATGGGACCAGGCCTTAAATGTAAAAAGATAAACAGACTGTACCAGGGGGCTAGAAAGGATGATTATTTTGTCACTATTTTGAATGGCATTAGAGATTTTTGGCCTCCAGAATAATTACTGCAAATTTTGACTTTCGTTCAGGTGATTTTGGGCAAAAGAATGTTAGAATAATTGGCGTTACATTGTGAATGCTAATTTTTGCTATGCAATGTCTTAAATTAATCAAATCTGTTTGAAATTTCTAAATCACCCTATTCTTCTGTGATGTTTTAAACTCTAATTTCCTTAATATTCTTATGTGTAAAAGTTTGAAAGGCAACATTCTTAAATTTGCTTACTTGACATTATATTTTGGCATTATTTTTTTTTTTTTTTTTACGGAAAGTGGTTGACAATGTAATAGACAAGACCCGGATAATTAATAAAATGTTTTCTGTTTTCCCTAAAGTGTCAAATGTGTAAAAAATTGAGACATGAAATATACTCACATAATCATTTCATTTTTTTAAAGCTTTCCATATCTTAAAAATAAGGGTTTGAATTAATAAATTTGAAGTTTGGGACAAGCCTTGGCAATGACATTTACAACTTTACAATTTTTTTTAAATATTGATTTTTTTTATATATATATTGAAAGTACATAGTGTGTGAGTGCTTAAACACAAATGCTCACAAAAACCAAACATTCATAGTTTAATTCATATTTTTTAGAGACGAACATAAAATTTCTCATTATCTGAGAATGACTTGCATATCAAGTTTCACCAATTAAAGATTTGTACAAGGAAAATACAATCATTCATTTTCATTCTAGAGATAAGTTCAGTTTTTTTTTTTTTTTTGGCTGAGACTGATATTGGAAGTACACAGCAGAATTTGTTAACAACATTATAACATTTTAAAATTGTTTCAAGAATAATATTTTCATTTAAAAGCCTCAATTTTCATGTTCCTGAAAATCATTTAAAATGGCAAATTTGTTTTATTTCTAACGACTGGCAAAAATCTGTAAAAGTCACTGTTTTTATTCTGTTAAAATATCATTTTAAAACTATGGCCAAAAGACTAAAGTTATGGCAGAAAGGTTCTGTTTTCCAATAAACCAAGGACTTCAAACAGAAGAGAAATATCTCAGGGCTTCTTTATGCTACTAACAGTGACTGTACAAAGTAGAGATGGGCAACATCGTTCACCGAAAGGAATGAGTTCTTTGGAGTCGTTCCTTTTGGAATTGTTCCAGGAAAAAGGAATGATTCCGAGAAAAAGAAACGCTTTCGAGATAAAAATAACGATTTCAAGATAAAAGGGGTAATTTTGAGAAAAAAGGAACAAATCCGGAAGTATTAGAACGAACATGAAATCCATAATATTAATAATACTAATTTATTTTCTTACGTATTCGTCCATTTTCTTACGCATCCATTCGCCTTATTTTTAAATTTTTTGGACAGGTGATTTCGTTTTCAAGTGTTCATTTCATTGATGAGTGTGTGCAATTCATTAGCATTTTTTTCTAATTACCATAATACAAGTATACTCCCTGACTTTATGGTTTATGGCATTAAACTCAATTCCTCTTGAAAATTAACCCCTGGATGGCCTTTCATTTACTGCTATAGTTTATCAAAGAAATTTTATTGTAGCTGTTTGTTTTGCCCACCAGGGTGGCGACCAATTCCATTTTTAGTGTAATCGGGTTTCCTCCTGAAAATATATCGTTGAATGACCCTCCATTTATACTATTAGTTATTTTATGCAGGAATCTTCATTCTAGTTCGGATGTCTGGCACCAGGGTCTACGCAATTTTAAGCCTTATAATTAGATCCCTCTTCAAAATCCACCCCAAGATAACCAATCATTCATTTACATGTCAGTCCTTGGAACCGGTCGTTTTCAGAGTCACTTCATTTCGGTACGATTATTTGGAAATCGGTCATTTTCTCAATCTGCCCATTTCTAAACAATTCCTAGGACAATCTTCTTTTAGTATTAAGTTCCTGCATGAATAGATTCTTTTATAAAATCAAATTCGGATACCTGTTAATTTGGGAAAACATAATTCATTAAACGAAGTATATTTGAGAGTCTTAATATAAAAATCCATTAAAAAGGTGTTTTCTGAAATTCAACTGTTAGGTGATTGAAAGTTTTTGAAATGGTATACCAATATATTAAAATTTAGGAATTGCACATAGTTAGAACTATAGATATTGAGATAAGAAACAAAATCATAACTATATAGTTCAATATGTTTCAATAACTTAACTAACTTTCGTCAACTTTATAGTTTAATACAAATACGATTTCAAATACACAAAATAAATAAGAAAATACAAAAAACGATACTCTTAAAAAAGATTTTATTTCAAAAATAGGAATATATAAAATTTGTTGATTTGGTGAAATCCTAAAATGAAATCCGCAACAAAAGAGCAGGCTAAAATGTTAGTACAACAAACAATTCAACAACAGTTTCATGATAGTAAAGAAAATTAACATCAATAATATAAAACAACCAGGAATGGTAATTTGTTTCTAAAATTTTTCATTCATTGATGTAAATATATTTTTTTTTAATCGATTTTATTTTCTAATAGTTTTTGTTTAATAAGAATGCTATATAATTCCAAAACTATGTTAAACTTTCAATATATGGAAAAAACTAACAATAAAGTCTGAAATACAGAATCAATTCGAACCTATTTGGGACAGTAAATTGATCTGTCAGTATCTTCGATGAGTTCGTTAATCAAGTATGTAGCTGTTATAGTTCGTTTACAGGAGCACACAAAATCAAAAAACATTCAAAGCTTGTCATCACGATAACATCCGAAATATACTGAGCATATTTAAACGGAATTAGGACAGTACATTGTTCTTACATGTATCTTAGACGAATTCATTAATAAAGTACTGTTTTGTTGCCCCTATGTGATCACCTAATGATAAAAACCAGCCCTGTTGAAAGGAAAGATACTAAAATGAACGAATATGTTTTTATTTTATGTTGCCTGATTACAAGTCTTTTTTGTTCAAATTTCGTTATTTGTTTTTTGTACTGAAAGAAGATTAAAATCCTATTTTGGCACCCCTTTCTACACTGGCGTCTGGGCATGTGCCCCCTTCGCTCCTCCGTTGTTTCGGCACTGCAAATATCTGTTATCCACCACCACAGTAACAGCCATTAATCCGGGAACTGATTTCGGGAGGTGCGAGTATCAATCCAGATCGTGCAATCGCGATTGCCACAAGAAATTATTATGAAAAATGATTTTTGTCTTGCTTTTATTTTACGTTGTATTAAAACAAAGTCAAAGATATTTAACTTCTCATTATTTAGCAAGAAATAGAAATAAAATGACAAAAAAAAAAAAAACTACAAAATCACAATTTGCATTCTTTAGCAGTCAATAATTAAAAAAGAAATTAATGTAATAGTGCTGCTCCATTTTTAGCTCACAGGCTATCAAAGCCTGAGAGCTTATGTGCCCGCCGGTTCTGTATGTACGTACGTATGTATGTACGTAACGCGATAACTCTTGATAGAACTAACCGTTTTACTTTAAATTTTGTTAATAGGTTCCTTGTAATAAGGCGCTTCCCTGATTAGTTTTGGAGGTTCATTGGTTAAGCATAAAGAGGGGGAATGGGGGGCTAACCCCCCATAATTTAGATAAATAGGTTTTTCATGCAGAATTATCCCATTTTCTACAAATTTTGTATATAGGTTCATTTTGATAATGCGCTTCTGTCAATAGTTTTGGGGGTTCATTGGTTAAGTATAAAGGGGGAAAGGGGGGATAACCCCCCCTAATTTAGATAAATGAGTTTTTATGCAGAATTATTCGATTTTCTTCAAATTTTGTATATAGGTTAATGGTGATAAAGTATTTTCCTGATTGGTTTTGGGGATTCATTGTTTAAGTATAAAGGGGGTAACGGAGGGCTGCCCCCCTTAATTTAGATAACTGCGATTTTCATGCAGAATTATGCGATTTTCTTAAAATTTTGTATATAGGTTCATTGTGATAAGGCGCTTTCCTGATTAGTTTAGGGGGTTCTTTGGTTAAGTATAAAGAGGGTAAAGGGGGGCTTATCCTCCCCCCTTAATTTAGATGAATGTGTTTTTCATGGAGAATTATCCGATTTTCTTCAAATTTTGTATATAGGCTCATTGTGGTAAGGAGCTTCCCTGGTTAGTCTTGGGGTTCATTGGTTAAGTATAAAGGGGATATGGGGGGGTAATCCCCCTTAATTTAGATAAATGGGTTTTTCATGCAGAATTATCCGATTTGCTTCGAATTTAGTATATTTGTTCATTGTAATAAAGGGCTTCCCTGATTAGGTTTGGGGGTTCAATTGTTAACTATAAGGGGGCGGGGGAACGATCCCCCTTAATATATTGTCGATTTCTTTATTTTTCGAGGGGCTTATTTCAAATTCTTTGAAATAAGTGTATAATATACAATTAGTGTGAATAGCCTGTGAGCTCAATGCCCTCAGTTTAACTGGGCAGTTTTTTTTTTAATTTATTTTTTGGCAAAATATAAAAATGTCTATTAATCTGTATACACGTACACTATTATACAATTATATTAGCACTAGAATCAGTTAAAAAGAAAAAAAACATAAATGTCTTTACTGTAAATTATGTTTTTTTTTTTTTACTATATATTTCTACTACATATTATGAAATTAGTTTAATGTAATCTAAACATAAATCTATAAAACAGAAAAAGCATAAAATATGCAGCTTTACATATATGTCACAATGTTGGAAAATGTCTGATAATCTATATGTAGCATGTAATTTTTCTTACCTGTTCATACTCAAAACGGCCATAAGGGTAGCGAACAGCGGTTAAATTATTTGAATCCTACCCACTACTGCTATATTATTATTATTATTATTATTTACTCTTTTTTTTTTTTTAATCTTTATTATAGGAATTTTAAAAAAGAATTGAAAACATTTTGCAAAAATTCCTTGTTCAAATAGGTTTTCCTTTATGTATCCACTGTAAGTTGATCAAAACTATCTACGGGAGTTCCGAGATCTTTTGAATCATCTTTTTCAGGAGAGAAAAATAAAACCCCAAACTGAGGAAACAAAGTGGTAATTGAGCGCTCATAAATTCTCTTATTAGGTAGATTTCGTAAGAAATACTACCTATTATATTCTCCCCATAGTTGGAATTTTTGAAAAAATTTTGTAGATCTATGCTGATTATGACTCCCAGAACCCAAAACCACCCCTAGTTCAAAACTTTATCTATGTCGCTTTTTTATGGACACGATAACTTCAATAATTCTGCACAAATCTCTTCCAAACTCATACATAAAATCAAGAGTCATACAATCTAGATCAAGTTCGTTAATGGGCAAAATCGAACCAAGGGGGTGGAAATGGAGGGGGGCTTTTTGTGAAAACAGAAAAAACCCCATAATTTCTTAATTATGATACGTATAGAATCCATTTAAAGTTATTATTACTTCTAGGAAAAGGGCCGAAAATTTAATGACAGATTTTTGATATCATTAAAAATGGCCCCAAAGGGGGGAAAAAAAGTTTCAGAAGAAAAAAATTCGTCAATTCACAAGATATCAAATCCTCTTAAATTTATTATAAATCCTCTTAATATTATCTAAAACTTTTATATTGACAAGTTTTTTATATCACCAACCCTTTTAGCAAAAAAAAATAAAATAAAATTAAAAAATCACGTGCCTGAAACTTTTCGTGCCTGAAAAAACTTTCCCCCCCCCAAAGGGGGAAAAAAGTTTCAGAAGAAAAAAATTCGTCAATTCACAAGATATCAAATCCTCTTAAATTTATTATAAATCCTCTTAATATTATCTAAAACTTATATTGACAAGTTTTTTATATCACCAACCCTTTTAGCAAAAAAAAAAAAAAAAAATAATAATCCGTGCCTGCTCTGCCCGCAGGCAAGTTAAATTTCGAAGTGGGCGGTCCCAACTGCAGCATCATGGCAAAAAGGTTATTTCTTCTGCAATTCCCAACAAACAGGCGCCCCACGGTCTGCATCTTCAAAATCTACCTGTGTCTGCTGGCCGAGCCGTCAGGGATTTTTTTATATTTCTTTTGACAGAGACGATCCTCAAATTAAAATTATGCTTGAAACATATGAAGCAGTGAAATATACACGAAAGTGCGTAACCATGCAGTTATTAAAATTGATCGAAAATCAGTTCTTTCAGATAAAAAAATCAGTTTTTATTAACTGATTAAAATGCAATTGTTTAGGGCATAGCGATGTATTTCTTATATTATTGAAAAGTGTTCCTAATCAGATTTAAAAAAAAAAAAATACATATTTCCCACTATTATTTAAACAAGCATTTACTATACATTAATTTTTTTTCTTTCTGATCAATTTAGCACAAAAAGTTTCAATAGTAATGTAAAGTCGCAGGTGATAAGTACATAGCTAATTAATAGACAATATTTTAACTGAAGTACAATAATATACTTCTATTTATCTTAAGATAAATTTAAGAGAAAGTAATACACAGTTGTAGTTTATTTATCAATTGCCACCCCCCCCACACACACACACACTTCTATCTCTCTCTTTTATTTTTTTATCACGTACACATTAATAGGATTTTTTGGCCAGAAACTCTGCTTAATAGAATCAAAATCTGCTATTTTAAAATAAAATAGTGTATTTTAATTTATTAAAACAGGCCAGTCTACAAGAACAAGGACCGATTCCGAGGAATCGATCCTTTTTGGAATCTTTTGTTATATTTTGGACCGATTCGTAGGAATCGTTCTTTTTCGGAATAGCTACATTTTGGACTAATTCCGAGGAATCTATCCTTTTCGCAGTCGGTATATTTTGGACCGATTCCTAGGAATCGTTCCTTTTCGGAATCGCTACATTTTAAACTAATTCCAAGGAATCGGTCCTATTCGGAGTAGATTCCTAGGACTCAGTTCTTTTCGGAATCTGTACATTCTGGACAGATTCTGAGGAATCGGTCCTTTTTGGATTTGATATATTTTGGACCGAATCCGAGGAATCGTTCCAAAAAGGAACGATTCCTTTTTAAAGACTGGAATCGTTCCTTCAATTTCACTGCCGGATTCGTTCCTTTGGAATCATTTCTTGACAAATGACACATCTCTAGCGCAAAGGTTTCAAAATCAGGAAGAATATTTCTCTTTGTATCACATTATTATCAATTCAGTTTACTTTCAGTTTTTAAAGGATTGTAAATCACTGGCCACATTCTTGTTTCTCAAATAACAAGATTTTTTTTTTTTCATTTTTGTATAAATAAAATTTTGACCATGAGGCTGAGCCTGAGAGCTGAGATTATTTTTTTTTCTTCCCGATTACCACAATCGTAATGGAAATTAACATTTGGTTCAATGAATTTCCAGGTTTAGTTTGAATTTCCCTCATATTTCCAGGTTAACAAAATTCCCTGATATTCCCATGTTTTCCAGGTCTGTGACCACCCTGTTTTACGCATGCGCAAATGGGGTCATTTTCATGTGAAAAGTGGATTTGACAGAATGTGCTTTATGTTTTAAATATATAGATATTTATAATATAAAATAAGTAATTAAAAAAATAATGTCTGTTGTTAAATTTTATTTACTACAGTCCCAATATTTTGAAAAAAATATTTACTTTTTTTTTCTTAGCTACACAACCTTTAAAATTTTTCATTAAATTATTTTTTATCAGTTTGATTCTAAAACTCTGAATTTAAACTTTGCTGTTTCTTTTATATTTTCCATTTTCACTCATTATTTAAATGTTAAATCATAGATATCAATCTAATTTAGTGTTTCTGTATGAGTATTTCTCCTTTTATTTTTCCCTTTTTATGAAAAATAGTCACATAGTTATTATATAATATATAACATTCTGGTAATGGTCATACCAAATATAATAAAAATTGTAGACCAGTTCAATTTTTTTAATCGATAATTACATGCACAATCTTTTAATTTAAATACTTTTAATACAAATTAATAATTAAAATAAAATATGCTTGGGTGATAAATTTCACTTAATTATAAAGCATTCGAATAAAAAAAATACAAATTATATAACTTTTCTTCCTGAATTAAATGTGGCATTATTAAAATGAGTTATTGCCACTAAAATAAGAAAAATCATTCTGTCCGGAGTAGGTTTCAAACCGACACACTGATCAGAACAGAGAAGCACTATGCCTTATACCACTCGGCCACCCCTTTCTCGCTGGATTAAAACTGGTTATGTTCTAAATTTAATTTTACGTATGCGCAAATGGGTCATTTTTGTGTGAAAAGTGGATTTCATGAAAATCCCTTTTCCTTTTAATATATAAGATAATGCACATGTGTTATTAAATAAGGGCTCCCACCTATACACAGCCACTCATGAACGTTTTAGGACCAGGAAAAATAAAATATTTTTGGCCCAAATCTTAGATTGATACTTTTACAAAGAATGCATATGATATTTAAAGTATTACTGAATGCAAAAATACTGAAAGAAACTTGCATAACTGTTAACACACTTAAATTATTATTAGCATTTTTTGAATTTGAACTTATTATGAAACTTTTAATATGGAACAGAAACAATGTGTTGTTCTTACTTTCATAAAAAGAAATACCTTATAAAATATTCATAAAAATTAAGAATGACTAATTTGTAAAGTTATTAATTTCCTTTTTTTTTTTTAGTCAAATCGCTTCTTTAAATAATGTTCAATGTAGTACTGTTCTTACAGTTACTGCCTAATGTAAGTTTTACATAATTCATATATTGAATCAATCCACTGAAAACTTTTTATTTTGTTAAAGTATTCTTAAATAATACTATTACTGGGCATCAGAAATTTTTTTAGCAGCTTATATCTGTGGTCAACGAACAAGTGCCTATCGGCAACAGGGCATTGCACCTATGCAACTTAGAAACTCCTTCCTGTCTACCACACAACATTATTTTTGTAATTCCCAAAGCAACATAAAGCTAATAAAAATTATTTTTGTAACCATCAGCAAGAATATGTTTTCTGAATCTAAACAACTTATCCATTAACATTTTTATTTAGCAATATAATCGAAAAGGTGTATTTATATTAACTTTCAGAAAATAATTCGAAAACTAGACAAAACTGACAGGCATGTATTGTATTTCCTTATAGTGAATTGCTGATGTGATCTTTGCAGTTTGAAATCTGGAAAAATGTATTTTGAAAATACAAAATACTTCGTAAAAAACATTAGAAAATACATTACAACAATACTTTGATTTTATCGGTTTAAAATACAAAATACTAATGTATTTTGAAAATATATTTCGAATACATGTATTTTCAATACTGCCCAACTCTGACCACAGTCAGCTCCAGCAAAGATGTACAACATATTATTAGATGGTGCACATCTTTTTGATCTAACCTAAAATATTATCGCTGTGCAGCAAGAAAAAAAACAAGTTGGAAATTGTACGTCAAACGTGACACATGAGGTGTGTTCGTACTATAACTAGTTACATAAATATTCATATCTTTTCTGATTTTTTAACTCTGTGAAATGAATTATATCGTCTGTAGATTAATTTCTGTAATAAAATAAGTATCTCGGTCGCTTGACAATTCAACTTCGGAAGATCCTATAACAAAAAAGCACAGATTTAAAAAAAAAATTTCAAATTTCTTAATAAATATTTTTATTAATATCTCCTAAAGTTTTGATTTGATTTTAATAAAATTTGAAATGTCTCGACAAAATTCTGCAAAGATAATATATTTTAAATTGCAAACCATTTGGTGGGGTAGTTTTTGTGTTATATGCGGACGGATGGACAGACAGACGGACCAAGCGACGACAATAGGTGCTACGTATTTATATCATTACGAACGAACCTAAAAAGGCCAATACATGTAGTTAATCACATTGAAGTGATACATAATTGCTTGATACATTACATAAGAGATAATAAAGCACTAAAGATAAAAAATACATGTCATATATAGAATGTATATGGCTACATCACTGATCGAGTACGAAGGAAGGAATGATATAACCTCGCAAAGGTAAGCGTCGAACAAATTCAAGCTAGCAAACAAAGAAAAGTTGTTAAGGCTGTTAGCCAATCAACTTCCCAATTCCCCTCGTTAATTGTTAAACCTATGGGCGTAGAATGCCTTTGTATATTTAAAATATCTCCTCAGTAAATCAATATTTTCAACTTTTTTTTCTGTATATTTTTCATTTCACTGTGCATATATCTTTTTTTTCTCAGTTGTCAAAATATATGCTTAACATAATATTTTATGTGTTTGCTGACGAGCTATGAGTAACTTTTTAACACTTCAAATAAAATTAAGCATATATATTAGAAATATTTTCAAAACTAAGGAAAGAGACATCCTCCTTTAAGAAAAGTACAAATAAAAAAATAAGTTATAAATATTAATTTTCTTGGGAGATATTTTAAATATACAATTGCATTCTACGCACATATGTTTAACATTAGCGAGGGAAATCACAAATCAGGAAGCTGACTGACTAAACCAGCAAGTTTCATTTCAATGGATGTAAATCTGAAATCAGAGTTATGTGTATAAAATGTATAAACTTTAACATTTTAATAATTGTTTTGAAATTTTCACACTAAGTAAAAAAATAATAATAATAAAATTTAAATTTTCCAGTCATTTCATAAGACAAATTTATTTAAAACTTTGATATTTACGATTTAATTAATTTAATACTTTTAAGGCAATAATAAATAATATTTAATTGATTTATGTTAAAAAAAAAACATTTTTGCAATTTTAAAAAGAAAAACATGTTTACAATGATATTCCAAATTTCTGAACTTTTTATGCAACTGAGTCCCTGGTACATCAATATTTAAAAAATTTTATTATTTCAGAAGCCAAAATAGATAGAAAAAACTATTCCAACATTTCTTTCAAAAATTATTTTTTATTTAGTAATGAAGAGGATATAGTAATATACCCTCCTATAGTCCTACCAGCATCAAAACTGAATTTCTTTCAAAAAATATAAAACACTCATACAAAAATTCAGGTAGCCATTAAAAAAATAAATAAATAGCAATACATGAAATAATACGAGACCAATATTCATGAGAAAAATTTCTACCAGAAAAAAAATTATACTGTTGTCAAATTTGATAACATAATTGGTCTATTTGAATGAAGTTTATTAGATTATGTATTTCAAAGTTTAAGCATAGTAATATTAAATGCAAAAAACATTTAAAAAAGAGTCAACAAAAGTACTAAAACTTTAAGAGATCAAAATGCCAAGTAATAAGTTGTCTGCTGTACATAAAAACTTAATTTTCTAAAGCAAGCAAACTTTAAAAATGGAAAACAAAAAATATTTAAGCAGAAAACATTTTATCAACAAAGTTATTCGAAAATTGAGAGATTATATGAGCAACACTACATGTTATTCCTTTCTATAGTATACAAGCAAAAAATGACCATAAACATACCATAAAATAAAAGATCTCTTTCAAATGAACTGCAATTTATAAAATGTTATCCTTATGAAAATAAATGATAAAGTTAGGCCTAAAAATGCTTGACTTAATTTTTAAGCAAAAAAAAATTTAAATAGTATAAATAATAATTAAGTAATAAAATGTATAGAGATAGTATTCATGAAAAATAAATACTTATGTTAATAAGAGATTTTCAACAAAAAAATTTTAATTTTGTATTTACAATAAATAAGGGACAAACATGGCTACCTTTAGCTTTGTTGTGAACGTGAACTGCAAATGTCAAAACTTATTTAAAATAACTATAGTAAAATTCTTCAGGTACAGAGAAATATTAAAATTTAATTTAGAACTATTATTAAAATATTTTAAAAGGAATACTTAAATTTTCACAGGATATAATGTACTATACTTTTAAATTTATACACAAAAACTGGCCTAGTTAACAGCTTTTGACAGCATATTGTTGAATTAGGTATGCTTTGATTAGGGACACAAACGTATACAGTTTGATAACTAAAATAATCTAATACTGAAATATTTGAAAACCTATGCTTTAAGATATATATACTTTCTTTTTCATTAAGTAATATACCCTCCTACCAGTATCAAAACAGAATTTCTTTCAAATAATATAAACCACTCATTCAAAAGATTAAGACAAACAGGTAGCCATTTTAAAAATATAAACAAAAATATAGGCCTAGGCCTAATAATGCTTCACTTAAAAAATACAATTCTTAAGCAAAAAACATTTAAAAAATGGAATAAATAAGTAATAAAATATACAGAGATAGTATTCATGAGAAATAATACTTAATAGAGGAGCTTTTCAAAATAAATTAATTTTTTGTTTACAATAAATAAGAAGGGACAAACAAGTCTACCTTTAGCTTTGTTGTGAACTGCAAATGTCAAAACTTATTTAAAATAACTACAGTAACATTCGTCAGGTGCAAACAAATATTAAAATTTAATTTAAAACTATTATTGAAATATTTTAGAAGGAATACTTACATTTTCATAGGGTATAATATACTAATTTCTTTTAAATTTATATACAAAAACTGGCCTAGTTAACAGCTTTGGACTGGATATTGTTGGATTAGGTGTGCTTTGATTTGGGACACAAATATATGCAATTTGATAACTAAAACAATCTAATAATGAAATATTTGAAAACGAAACCCATAAACACTTTATTAATTATAAAGTAATACACCTTCCTACCAGTATCAAAACTGAATTTCCTTCAAAAAATATAAAGCAGTCATTCAAAGATCAAGACAACAAACAGGTAACCATTTTGTAAAAAAAAAAAAAAAAAATACCTGAGATAATCTGAAACAAATATTCATGAGAAAAGAAATGTTGTCAAATTTGATAACGTAATTGATATATATGAATCACGTACATTAGACTATGTATTTCGAAGTTCATGCATAGTAATATTAAATGCAGAAAATACTTAAAAAATAGTTGGCAAATTTTAAGAGATTAAGATGCAAAGGTTAAATAAGATGTATGTCATACATGGAAACATTTTCCATGTCTGACTATAACAACTGAGTACTTAAAATAAAACACTACAAAATTTAAAAAGCAAGGATACGTGTGAAAGAATATTTAGCTGGGCTTGATTCAGTTAAACTATTCAGTCCATAAAATCCTCAAAATAGCCTTCTAATTGAAACACATCTATACGGTCTTCTAAGCGCTAGCAGAAAGACATTTAAAGGCAAGAAAAACAATTGCATTTCAGACCATTTGAATGCTTTCTGCTGGCTAAATATCACAGTCAGCAGCACCTAGTCTAAATTCCATAGTTTTTAAACTGAAAAAGAAATTACGAAATATGTAAAGTCATGAACATACAAACTGGAGACAAACAATTTACAAAAACACAAATCATGCATATACACATTAAGGCTGCTCATCAGTAAACTTCCAGATTCCAATCGCTAATGTTATTCCTATGGGCATAGGATGCATTCGTATTTTTAAAATATCTCCCCAGGAAATTAATATTTTAAACTTCTGTTTCCTGTGTACTGTTCTCAAGAATGTCTTTTTTTTTTTTCTTAGTTATCAAAATATTTCTAAACTATGTGCTTAATTTATATTTTTATGTGTTAAAATTTTAGCGAAACTGAATAAGATTTTAACATTTCATATAAAATTCAGTACATATTTTAGGAAAAAATTGACAACGAAAAAAAAAAAAAAGAGACATTCTTTAGGCATATTTTACATAGATCTTAATGTTTTAATTACATTAAGTTGTAGAACCAAGATTTTGTTTCTGAGGAAATGGTGGGAATCGGACAAGGCTGTAAGATAGCTTTTTAAAAAGTACTTTATAATTATATAAAACCTAGAGATGTAACAAATAGTGATATGGCAGAAAATCTTTTTTATATTTATTATAAAGTGTTTAAATGTTAAATTGGAAATACAGTAAAATTAAAAAAAAAAGCATTTTTATGTTTAATAATTTTAACAGTTTGATGTATTTAGAGTAATGTTTCATTACGCGAAGCGCATTTTACAATCCAAATAAGTTTTTAGGATTATATTTAAAAGACATTTTAGGCCTAATCCGAATCACAGCAGCTCTCAGGAAATTAAACAACTTTAAAAGTACGTTATTTTTAAAAAATCCGAATAAAATTTATATTAAATAATAATAAAAGTTTAATACATACCATTCCGAGGAGTACTTATTGAAGAAAAACGAAAAGCAAACATCTTCAAGCGCATCTGAAATTCACAATACGAATGAATACATTTACATTTACAAAAACTCAACATTTGAGCGAGCCGAGCCCTCCCAAAGCCAACTCCAAACAAGTAGCGCGCATGCGCGCTGCAATCTCCTCTGGCCAAATTATTTGGCGACATTCCCTTTTCGCCAAGGGTGCCCAAAGGTTGAGGGTTTGGAAATTAGCTTACCGGAATGGTGTCTTCTCTGTGGGCGAGGCTAACGAAAAATTAAGGCTACCGCGGTGCTTTACTCGTATCTTTTTTTACAGATCGCCGGAGTCACGTGATGCTCGAATGCACCAATGCAGGTGTACGAAAAGTGCATCACGTCACTCTAGCGGTCTGTAAAAAAAGGCAAAAGGTAACTGGAATGCACCGCGGTAGCCTGTCTCTTTCGTTAGCCTCGCTCTGTGGGTACATGACGTCACTGTTGGTCAAATTACTGTCAAGTAATACCTTTTCGTTCTTTATGGCCCTACTGAACAAATGAGTACCAGCGATTTTATTAGTCTACGTTTAACATGCCTATTATATGAGTGGCCTGCATCGCCATGTCGATTCCTGCAATTATCGCTACGGCAAAAATGCAGTGGTAGATCTGTTGGCGGAAGTGTTTATTTGTAAACTTGCCCTTTCATTATACGCGATTTCCATACTGTATATTTCTAGACACTGTTACCAGAGTTGGATAGTATCGAAAATACATGTATTTGAAATACATTTTCAAAATACATTTGTATTTTGTATTTTAAACAGATAAAAGTAAGGTATTTTGATAATGTATTTTCAAATGATTTTTCCATGTATTTTTAATTTTCAAAATACTTAAAATACATTTCTAGATTTTTCAAACTGTTCGTACCAGACTTGAAGCTGGCTTAAAGAACAACTTGTGTTTAAACCGCAAACTGATTCGCAATAGGAAAATACATGTTTTGTCCTGTCTTTGAATTCGGTTTCAGGAAGTTAATATAAACTTTTTTTTTCAAATTTAATACGATAAGGATTTTTATCTTCTGCCGAAACATTTTTGCTGAATGTTTTTAGTAAATGCTTTTGTAATTTCTAATGTTGCTGTGTGATTTATAAAATATTGTCGTATGATACGCAAGTAGGATTGTCCAGAGTTTTCCTGAGTATTGTATTTAAAAAATATGTTAGGAGTGTAATGCAGTTAGTTATTTCATATAGACCGGGAGGCGGCAGCATGGAGAATCACCTCATCGAGTTTACGGCTGAAATTCCAGAATTAGTTAAAACTCGATTCGCATATTAAAACGCAATCGGTCTACCGAGTCATATCTTGGTGGAAAACACCTTAAAACCCGATTTTGTGGTTGACTCGTAGGTTTACCATTGTGCTTTCCTGCACCCAAAGGTATGAAAACATGAAGGACTGGGAGCAGGAATACACAATGGTAAACTTACGAGCCAACCGCTAAAATCGGGTTTTGTGTGTTTTTCACCAAGATATGACTTGACAGACTGATTGCGTTTTAATATGCGAATCAAGTTTCAACTAATTCTGGGATTTCAGCCTTGAACTCGATGAGGTGATTGTCTGTTCTGCTGCCTCCTGGTCTAATAGACTCGTGAAAAGATGGATAATTCATACATGAGACCTCCTAATGAAAGGAAGCTATCATACCGCTACATGATAAATATAAGTATACTCGAAATATTTCAAAATAATATTTTTTATGATAATTGTTGTAAGACCAAAGCACTATTTTCAGGTCGAAACCAACTGAGCCTTATCATGACTCTTTTCGGACCAGCCCGAGCTTGGGCTTTACTTTTTCCTGTAGAATCGGGCCAGGCCCGATCAGATTAATTTTTTTCCGGACCGAGCCGCACCTGGACATTCTTCCTAGAGATCTGGACGGGAAGAAATTTTCAGGCCCGATCTCGACCCAGATCGCATAAAAATCATTGACCCGGCTTGGCCCGTTCAAAAATCAGTAAAATTTGGCCGGTTCAAAATTTTTTTCAAAAAATGCTTATTTTTAAAATCGCCATTATTTTACAATTAAATTTTTTTATTTAAACTTTTTGAATAATAGTTCATGTATTTCTAGGCAATAAAATTGTAGTACACGAAAACCTGTGAAAATAAACCTGTTTGCGGTGGAATCTTGTCTTAAACGGAAAAATGCGTTGATTCATGCAACATGAATGTAGTAATACGTGTGAAAATAATATAATACATTTACAACAGGTGATACTAAGGTGGGAACTTGAAAATAACGGATTTTTTTCGCTTCTACGTGATTCCGTCTTAAAAGATTTTTCTGTATAGCTTTTTTCAGATTTGTAAGCCTCCAAACCATGTAATATGGATTAATAATATTAATGAAAACTCAAACATTTGAGTACAAATAGAGAAACATAAAAAAATTAATGTAGTTTACATGGGCACAGGCAGAAATAAATCTAGGGAGGGCAGTATTTTGGAACGGGTGTGCTTGTACTTCGTAGCTCTGGACCTGGACGCTTCTTAATAAAATAAAGAATATAAATATGAAAAATCGCTGAAATAAATATTTTTTTCAGAATGCCTCGTACAAGAGAATTTTTAACCTCATCGGCGGAAAAAATGATCTTTTCTAGAAATTCACTCGGGCAAGTTTTTGTATGAGCCAGGCTCGGGCCGAACTTTTATCATTTATACCAGCCAATAAATTTTTTGTACGAGCCGGGCCAGGCTCGGACCGAATTTTAAGCTTTTATACCGGGTCGGGCCAAATAATTTTTTGTATGGACACGGCCAGGCTTGGATCGAACTTTTACATTTTATACCGGGTCGGGCCAAATAATTTTTTGTATGGACACGGCCAGGCTTGGACCGAACTTTTAAATTTTATACCGGGTCGGGCCCCAAATTTTTTTCTACAGGTCGGGCTGAGCCCGGGACTGGAAACTTCAGCTCGTGCAGACCTCTTTTTTTTTTGTTTATGGACCTTCCATACAGTAGATACCCTGACATTGCAATTAAATCATTTTTACGTAGTGCAAGATAATGCAGAATAATTAAAATTAAAATTAATCTATTTTGTATTTTGAAAATACGTATTTTGTATTTTGAAATTTTAGAATTCGAAAAGTATTTTGTTTTTTATGTTCTAAAACCAATGTAGTTTGTATCGAAAATGTTTTTTCGATGTATTGGGACGGGACTTAAAACGGCCTATAAAGGCTCTGATCGCAGCCGTCAGTACAGGAAAATTATCCCTTTAACTAATAGACCGCGAGGCGGCAGCACAGACAATCACCTCATCGAGTTCATGGCTGAAATCCCAGAATTAGTTAAAACTTGATTCACATATTAAAACGCAATCGGTCTGTCAAGTCATATCTTGGTGGAAAACACCACAAAACCCGATTTTAGCGGTTGGCTCGTAGGTTTACCATTGTGTATTCCTGCTCCCAGTCCTCCATGATTTCATACCTTTGGGTGCAGGAAAGTACATTGGTAAACCTACGAGTCAACCGCAAAATCGGGTTTTAAGCAGGGCTACACTCTACACTAGATACCGGGCTTGCTCATTCATTATCATGACGTCACAAAAGGTGGCTGGTCGCGACCAGCGATTGGTGCAAAGCGACGAGCCCGTCGTTTTGTGCCAATCGCTGTATGTCTTTCATTTTGTCGTTTCGCTTTGTACCAATCGCTGGTAGCGACCAGCCACCTTTTGTGATGTCATGATAATGAATGAGCAGGCCAGGTATCTAGTGTAGCCTTGGTTTAAGGTATTTTTTACCAAGATATGACTTGGCAGACCGATTGCGTTTTAATATGCGAATCAAGTTTTAACTAATTCTGGAATTTTACGCCTCCCGGTCTATAATGCTAAAGTGCCATTGAAACCATTATTTATTGTAAACGCGTTTGAAAGTGTTAAATATTCAAATTTGGATAATTTTTACTTTGTCATATAAACACAGAACACAAATATCACGTGAAATCAGAAATTGTGAAAAAAAAAATCATTATGAACAAATTAAAAATGCATGTTACGCCATCTGGTGGAGAAAGTTACAACTTCTCGCTTCAGGAAAACCCCTTGCAAGCTCTTTGCATTACATGCATTTTTAATTTATTCCTAGTGATTACTGTTTTGCTCAATTTCAGATTTCATGTGATATTTGTGTTCTGTGTTTGTATGACAAGGTAAAAATTATCGAAATTTGAATATCTAACACTTTCACACACGTTTACAATAAATAATGATTTCATGGCACTTTAGCATTAGTTAAAGGGACAATTTTCCTGTACCGACGCGATACTCCAAAATGTATACACTTTCAGCACTCTTATCGCCAAGTGAAGAAATCTGCAAAATCAGAAATATCGCCAATGGCAAACTGCGCAGCGTACATTCAATATTACAACCCTAGCAACTCCCTGTCTCTGCGTGCCGTTTCTGTAGTTCACGTGTATTTTTCTGGGATTTATTTTATTTATACAATATATTTTTTTATTTATGATTTACTTATGAGTATGCTTTTTATCAAATGTTTTGAAGTAGCGGGGAATATATTCACCCGTTTGAGAAATTGCCACAGGAAACATCTGTATGAAGAGAAAGGTCAGTGAATTTGCAATGTGTGTCTTGTAATTTTGTAAAAATATTATTTGTAAGGTAAATTCTAAGATGTAGAAATTGTATGCTGTTCGCGATAAGACAGTGATGATTATACCAACACAAATGAATGTAAAGTTATCTTATCGGCGTTTATATTTTCTGAATTGCTTACTTTTTAGTTTCACATATCTGTTACATGTTAAATAGTGGTATTAAAGCAAAGTGATTTGCATCCTTATTTTCTTGCACAAATTGCATGTTTTTGTTTTGACAATAATTGAAAACTTTGAATTTTATATTCAAATGATAATTTACAAAATTTCATTTATTTTTAAGGTTTTAGGACCAGCGTCTACCGTGTATAAAATCTGCTGATTTAATTGAAAAGCTAAGTGAACAAATTTAATTTTTAAATTGCACTTACCATAATTTAATAACAAAATTTTTTAATAAATAGCTGCTTTTATTAACATCACGTAATTAAAAAAAAAAACTTAACATTGTAATCAAATTAGATTATTTTTAAAAACCGTGCTATGCATATTTTATAGTCTGGCAATCAACCAAACCAATCAAGAAGCAAGTAATAATATTACAGGGCATAACGAATAGAGGGGTTCATGGGGCTCAAGCCCTCCTTATTTCAATAAAGATAATTTTTTAAGTCACACAAGTTATTAAAATTCTGTTATTTTCTGTCTTAATTGTTTAATTATTCATCTCTGACAAAACTGTGCATTAAAAAAAACAAAAAACAACTTAATATTAATTAAATTTACAGTAGTAAATAAACTAGTAAATCTACAGATCAAGAACTAAAGTGTCAATTCTGCAGTTTTACTTTTAAATCATTTTATTTAGTATTTGAAATACTCAGCCACACAGTTTCATTTATTTCATATTTGTAATGCTAATCACTAGGGATGCTATGAATATTCAGTATGTATTCGGCCATACTACCTACCGAATATTCGATTAGGCTGAATATCAAATTACTTGGTTTGCCGAATATCAAGATATTTGGCCAAACCAACCTATTAAAGAAAACGCTTTAAAAAAATATTTTTAAAACCGTAGATTAACATTAATTTTTTTGCCATGCAAACAACACTAAGCTAGACATTCCATTATTCAGAATGCAGTTGACAGTACACATATACTGCGTCACTGACTAAAATTCAGTCACTTCCAATGATTTCATATGAAGCAATGTTTATATGATGAAAATCTTGCTAAAATATCTTCACTATTATTAAAGTTGTGAACAAAAATTCAGGTTCAGCTTGAAGTGAAACACCCTGTATTTTTAATTGAATAAATGGATAACGATGCTGGTTTCCTGTACAGAAAATGTTTGTTGTGACTGCATTATCTCCCTTGAGTTTGTTCTAAAATTTTAGGAACACTCTGTACATTTCAAACCTCAGAAAATAATCATCCATTTTAGATCCTTCTGGGTACATTCAGAAACTTTATTCCTAAGTTGTCACTATTTGAATATTTTTTTACTCGTTTCATGGCAAGCAAAACACTATATGACTGTAAAATAGTCTTTCAAAATTTCTTTTTGATTTTAAAATATTGTCCTCTAAAAAAACCTCATTTTTTAAGATTTTCTCTATATAAAGCCTAATAAAGAATGCAAAAAAATAAAAATAAATAAATATTGCTAAATTTTTATAGCTTGTTTTGACTAAGATTTTAATGTTTTTCATTTTATTACTTTATTACAAAGTGGCAGCCAATTAAGCCAGAATTTGGAAAAAAAACAAAACTGACAAACTCAGCTGAAAATGAAGCATTTTATTACATATTAATGGTTTAACATAAAAACAATTACAAATTTATATAGATCATTCTAAAATTCTATTATAACAAGACAATCTGTAAAAATGAAGCTCATGTTGTTAGTTTAAATTATTTTACAACTAAATAAGCATTCCTTAGGTATTTTTAACTATTTTTATTTATTCTAAAGGGTGCATAAAAACGGAACAAAAAAAAATTGACTTTAGTAAAATATTTAAAGTACTAAGTTTTTTTTTTTTTTTCTCTCTAAGAAAACATTTTAATGTGGTTTTTTTTTTTTTTTTTTAAGAGGACAGTTGTTTTAGAATATTAGAAGATTTTATTGATGTATTTCAGTTCACAAAAGAAGCCATGGAGTTCTTTTTAAATTAAAAATGTTTTAAAACTATCCTTAAATTAGTCAAAAAATTTATTTAATTTTTTTTTTTTTGTAAAATTTAATTGTGAAAAGGTTTTGTTAATCAAAATTGTCTTTGTGTTAAATATGATGTAAAATTATTTTAAAATTTAACTTTTAAAAACTTACAAATCCTGAAATATAGAAGTATTCGGCCAAGCACTTACTATTCGGTACATTCCTACTAATTACTACAAGTAATATACCAAGTAGTGTCAGGGAGTTTAACTGTTAAGAATGATGAGAAATAAGATTCCATTCACTAGTACTCCAAAACATTTTTTTAGTAACTCCTTTACTTCCCCCTCCTTCCCCCTTGTCACAATAATTGGATAAATTTGATTCCTTTAAAATTTAGTAATCTTCTACTTAAAAAAGACAAATATTGATCTTGTAATAATGACAATATTAATTTAAACAGTGAATTATTCTCATAAATATTTTATTAATTATTGATATCCTAATTATTACATTTATTTGAAAATGACTATTTTGTTTCATCAGTGTGCTTTCATTAAATTCTGGTTCTAAATACAATCATCAAACAATTACCTGTTACTTTTTGTTGGGTGTCCATTACTGGAACAGAGAATGCATTGTTGGAATTGATTTATTTCTGTTATTTACAATTAAATTCTGATTTACATTGGGATGTGTGACTATGAGAATGAATAAATATTGTTGATAGATTAATATAATATAAATAAAACTAGAATATAATTATTGTAACTATTAAATTAAAAATATTTTTTAAAGAAATTCCTTTTGGGGTGTCCATTACTGGTATATCTACCATAGCTGTTTTTTGTTAGTTAAGCCTAACTGTCTAATTCTTTTATCTTATTTGGTCTTATTTTTCAAAAAATAAATATATAAATTTTACATTATTTTAAAGAAAAAAAAATAGAAAATTTATTCAGAATAAGAGTTGCAAGCAATATGATGGACTAAAACTCACCTGTTATTTGAATAATCCAAAGTTTCTTACTATCATAACCAAATTACATAAAAAAATTTCAAAATGGCTTCTAATCATAACAGTACAGCAGTAAATATTTTACTCTTGAAAAAAAAACTGGCACACAAAACTGCTAAAAGTGAATAAAATTATCATTTGTATTAATCCCTTTTTGAATTATTAAACCTAATATAAATTAATAACTAAATGCCTCTGTTTTGAATACCAACAATAGCTTGCTTTTATAGCTAGCACATTTATCAAATGTTCACCATTTATCACATTATTTTACTTCATCTGAGTTTCTAGTCAGTGTACTACTAAATGAAGAACTGGCACTTTTTTTTTTTTTTTTTTTTTTTTTTTTTTTTTGTAAAATTTAATTGTGAAAAGGTTTTGTTAATCAAAATTGTCTTTGTGTTAAATATGATGTAAAATTATTTTAAAATTTAACTTTTAAAAACTTACAAATCCTGAAATATAGAAGTATTCGGCCAAGCACTTACTATTCGGTACATTCCTACTAATTACTACAAGTAATATACCAAGTAGTGTCAGGGAGTTTAACTGTTAAGAATGATGAGAAATAAGATTCCATTCACTAGTACTCCAAAACATTTTTTTAGTAACTCCTTTACTTCCCCCTCCTTCCCCCTTGTCACAATAATTGGATAAATTTAACAGGGGTCGATGCAGGTTTTTTTTCTTGGGGCCCATTTTGTGAAAAGTAAAGGTTATTTTTGTGAAATTTATTATATTTTTGTGAAAAATAACATTTTACAACGAAAGTTGAAATCCAGTTAATCAAATTCGAACCAAAGATTTATAAATAAAAACTTTTTTAAATCCTTTTGCTGAAGTTTTCTGCTCTGGTGAACTTGTTTGTTTACAAATTACACATTTTAAAACATCACAAAATAATAAATAAATAATAAATAGTAAGTTTTTATGGAATAGAATTTTGTGAAGGGCGTTAAAGTATATTTAAAACATCACAAAATAATAAATAAATAATAAATAGTAAGTTTTTATGGAATAGAATTTTGTGAAAGGTGTTATTTTATCAAATTGTTTTTTGTGAAGGGAACCATTTTATCAAATTGATATTTGTGAAGGGGCCCATTTTATTAAATAGATTTTTGTGAAGGGGCCCTAAACAGGCCCCAAATTTTTCCTGGATCGACCCCTGTTTAATTCCTTTAAAATTTAGTAATCTTCTACTTAAAAAAGACAAATATTGATCTTGTAATAATGACAATATTAATTTAAACAGTGAATTATTCTCATAAATATTTTATTAATTATTGATATCCTAATTATTACATTTATTTGAAAATGACTATTTTGTTTCATCAGTGTGCTTTCATTGAATTCTGGTTCTAAATACAATCATCAAACAATTACCTGTTACTTTTTGTTGGGTGTCCATTACTGGAACAGAGAATGCATTGTTGGAATTGATTTATTTCTGTTATTTACAATTAAATTCTGATTTACATTGGGATGTGTGACTATGAGAATGAATAAATATTGTTGATAGATTAATATAATATAAATAAAACTAGAATGTAATTATTGTAACTATTAATTAAAAATATTTTTTAAAGAAATTCCTTTAGGGGTGTCCATTACTGGTATATCTACCATAGAGGCTGTTTTTTGTTAGTTAAGCCTAACTGTCTAATTCTTTTATCTTATTTTTCAAAAAAATATATAAATTTTACATTATTTTAAAGAAAAAAATAGAAAATTTATTCAGAATAAGAGTTGCAAGCAATATGATGGACTAAAACTCACCTGTTATTTGAATAATCCAAAGTTTCTTACTATCATAACCAAATTACATCAAAAAATTTCAAAATGGCTTCTAAGCATAACAGTACAGCAGTAAATATTTTACTCTTGAAAAAATAACTGGCACACAAAACTGCTAAAAGTGAATAAAATTATCATTTGTATTAATCCCTTTTTGAATTATTAAACCTAATATAAATTAATAACTAAATGCCTCTGTTTTGAATACCAACAATAGCTTGCTTTTATAGCTAGCACATTTATCAAATGTTCACCCTTTATCACATTATTTTACTTCATCTGAGTTTCTGGTCAGTGTACTGAATAAAGAACTGGCACATTTTTTTTTTTTTTTTTTTTTTATATAGTGTGTGTGATAAGTTGTAAGATAATTATTTCTCACTTTACATATGGGTTGTGGAGCAATCTTATGATTTACTCATTAATATATATATATTATGAAATTTTAATTTAATAAACAATATTTTAGAGAGATCCTGGAATGGTTATCTACTTCATATCTAGTATATTGTTATTAAATGGAAGTTTTACAATATATTTCTGTTTCAAACTTTTTTTCAACCAAACTTTTATTTATTTATTTATTTATTTAGATTCAATTTTGTTGTTGTTAATTTATGCCCATTGGAGAATGTAGACATCAGACCAGGTCCTGAAGTCATTGGATTCACCCAGATGTGCAGCTTCAATTTGACGAGACACCATGTGGGCAGCAGTCTGACCTAGTGTGGCACTTGTCTTTCCCTCCAACTGAGAGTACTCTCCGCAACACAGATTTTGCATGCCAGTATGTGGCATTGCCAGGAGCCATCGTCTAAAGTATTAACCACAGCTGATGCTGCTTAACTCTTGTGTTTTGATGGGAACAGCCACTGTACAGCATTGTGACATGTTGAATAAATATTGCCTGCTGTGTATTAGTCTATTTGAATTTTATACGCAAGCAATATTTTTTCGACTACTGGAGAAATGTACACTATGAAGACAATGTAAAAGAAATGTAAAATGAAGAAAGCTCTGTTCAGCAACTCATCTAGCAGGGAGAAACCTTTGCCAAAAGTAAGTGTTTATTGCTTATGTATGATTTGCCACACTTTTATTAATATTGCTTAAGATTTTTATTGAACTTAATAAAAAATTGTAGCACAACCCAGGGGGGACCTGTTGCCCATTCTTATTTCTGGCCCAAGTAGAATGTAAATACATATATTTTATCATATGTGAGATATACATTTATTTATTTCATCAATTTTAAACCCTAAATAAAAGTATGCTCGATATAAACTTTTTTAATTAACTTTTCAGCAATTACACAGTTTTAATTTTACAATTATGATAGTTCTTACACTATATACAGTGGATTTCTTAAAATTCGCACATTGTTGCAGATGTAAAGATTGAAACTTACAGTTGCATTCATTGTAATTTCGAGTGCATTATTACATTCAAATTACTGTTTTAAAAAATATAACCAAAACAGTGACCAGAAATCTCTGTAAACTCTGGACCTGAATTGCATGTATTTGAGGGAGTGTACTGTATTCACATATGGCATGGAAGTTAAAATTCAATTTTTACTATGATTTTCTTCTAACTTGTCACTTTTTTACTATTATTAAATATCTTGCATTTGTGAAAGCGTAACTATTGTACAAAAAAAAGTACATGTGCTTACTCTTAGTGTGTCCACTGAAAAGTAAATTTGTGGGGTTTTTTTTCTAAAAACTGTTTAGGAAGACACTCAGTGTGACACAAGAAAATCACCATTTTGGCAGTCTGTCTTTGAGTGATTTCTATCCAGAATATTTACAAATTATCAAAAAATGTATTAAAATTTAACAAAATTTTTAATATGAATTTTCCTTGTTAAAGATAGCGGTGATCAAGATTATTGCCAAGTTTTATGACGTTATAATCATTTTAGATGTAGATGTTTGGTATATTTTGGACATTCATATTATATATATATAATGTATACAGAGTGTCCCTGAATTCATGGGCCAAACTGTAAGAGCATGCCCGGACAGGTTCAAAACACTATACAATCAGGGCTGTAGCTAGAAGTAAACAATAGGGGATGCTCAAGAAAATGTAGGGGGGGGGGGGCTCATAACTATTTATCTCTCTCTCTGACATATGCATGCACAAACACAGATATATATGATCAAAGTATTATATAGAAAGGTAAATTAGTGTATATCCATATTGTAGGTACTATATTTCTTATTAAATTGTTTATAACTATATTTGATGCTAAGAAAAATAAAGGCTGCAGACAGGGATGTAATGGAGGATATGCAGTATACCTTTTGGATTATTTTAAGGAATACCGTATACTCTCTTCTCAAAAACACTATAGCATATACTTTTTAGGGTATACCCTCTACCTAAAGCGTATGTCCTCTGGTTTTTTTACTACTACATCACTGGCTGCAGAATGAACATTTTCAGCATATAATTATACTAGTGAAATAATAAGTGATGATGTCAATAAGTAAATAAAAAGCTGACAGTTCACCTGTTTCAAAAGAGTTACAACCTTTAATTTTATTCTGACTATTCCCTGCCCTTAAGGATTCTAAAGTTGTTTTTATATGATAAAAAACATTAGAACAATCAAGAGTGTATTTTGCATTTTAAAATTATTTTTGTGCCTAGTCAAAAGCTAAAACCACTTGTATTTAAATTGGCTATAACTCATTAGAATAACTTTGTTTTATGCTAATAATGGAAAATGCTACAAAATGAAAAATTCCAGTATATAACTAATGCAAAAGTGAATGTTTGCATCAGCAAAAGATTGCTAATCCTGAGTATGTGCAGATAGGATGCGCACATATGGAAGCACTTATTTGCAGTTTTTAAACAAATGCTGCAATTTAGTATTAATGCAAAACTGTAAAAAGCCCCCAAAACTAAGTTCAATTTTTGAAGATAGTTTCATTTGGATTTTTGAAACAGAATTTCATTTGGTGGCCTTGGCAACTTTCCCACTGACACGGCTCACTGAAACCATAATTTTGCATCAGGCGAAAAAAAGGACTTTTTAAAAATGAAAGGTTTATGAAACTTTAAAACATACATATATGTCAAATACTCTCGGTCGAGCATTTTAATTAAATTTTGTAATAGATTAATTTTGTAATTCAAAAGAACGTTAACTATTTTAATTTTAAGGAATTCTTTCTTATTCCATTATTTCCCATGTAAATTTGCATTTAAAAGTAATTATTACTAGTAGAATGCACATTTATGAAAATATATGTATTTTCTAAAGTACAATATATTATGCTTTAAGATTGTACTCAAGTTCAAAGTGACAACTTTATGACTCATACCCAGTCTTTTTTTTTTTTTCAGTGCTGTGTGCACAGCTAACAATTCATGGATGTTTTGACAGAGCTTTAACATGATGTGAAAAATGATAGTGTAAATGAAGATGACCACGATCCTGAAAACCTTGAAGACAGCAATGTAATTCAAACATATCAAGACGCCTTATCAAAGAAATTATACTGATAATAACAGACTTACAATGTCTTACTGAAGAATGCATGTAAACCAAAAGAAAAAACAACTATCGATAAAAGATTACTTTTTAATTCTATAAACTACTATGTGAAATATGTAATTGTATTTGTTAAATAAATGATTTTCATTAAATTTCAGATTTAAAATAATTTTGTATTGGTAATATTTATTTTTGTGTTTAAGTGTTTTTTGAAATTATTTGAAATAATAAATTTAATAACAAGTCTAATAAAAAAAAAATTTCCTTTTAAAAAATGGTACTGAAAGGTTACAAGTGTAAAAAAATATATGATTTACTCTTTTTTGGTGCGGGGGAGGGGGCTGTTTGCATAAGGCGGAATATTGTCTACCATGGAAAATTTTCTCGGTCCCAATCGATTCTGCCTTAGACAGAGTTTACTGTATTTAGTTGACTTATGTAAATGTTAATACAGTATGGAATTGTTTATCCAAAAACCAGTTAACCAGATTCAGATTAATCTTTGATCTTGATTGAATCTGATTCTTAATCTGTGCAATCAAAGAATTAATTTGAAATCAGAGACAATGACACAGCCACATGTATTTTAAAATCTGATCAAATGGATGTTGCTTTAATGCCTAACCAGTTATCTGAACTACAGCTGACCCCAACCATTCTGGATAAATGGTTCTATACTGTATTTAATATATTTGTGGTGACAAAAAATATAAAATGTTAATTTTCTTAAGGTTTATGAGTTGTATTACAATTTAATAAATAATATTTTAAGATTCAGAGTTATAAAAATTAAGTGCTAAAACTTGAATGAACTTCTCTGGAAAAAAAATGGCCAAACCTCTAAATAATAAAATTTTACATTGCATTCTGTTTTAAAATTAATTTTCTGAAGGTTTATAAGGTGTATTAAAATTGAATAGATAATATTTTAAGATTCAGAGTTTATAAAAATTAGGTACAAAAACTTGAATGAACTTCTCCTGAACAAAAATGGCCGAACCAATAACTAATAAAATTTTACATTGCATTTATACCCCACTCCACCACCACAAAAAAAAAAAAAAAAAAAAAAAATCGTCTCTTTCCATTTCGAGGTGTTTTTCCACCCTAGGTGACAACTTAAAAATGCCGTCTGATTTTTAAAATCCAGATTCGGCTGTAGAAACTGCAAGATCAGGCAGCTGCCCAGAACATGAAAAACTAAGGGTGGAAAATTCACAAAATAAAAACATAATAGTTGTTGTTTTGTTGTGAAGTCGCACATAATTTTGAAAATTAGTGTTAGGCTCAGGAAAGTATCTAGACATATCAATCAGTCTATGGATAGGAAGAGCCAGTGTTGAATTTAGACATTTTTTTTCTGGGGGGGGGGGGATTGTACAGTTCCGGGGGGAGGAAATTGCACTTTTTAACCATTAAAAGCATAAAATCTTAAATCATCCAGAGGGGACATTTCAATGCTCCAGGGTGAATGTCCCCCAGGCCACCCCCTGAATTCAACACTGGGAAGAGCATTATAATTGACAGTTCCATGAAACTGATGTGGATATTACACAAAGATATTTTATTTTGCTGTAATGGAATTCATTGTTATGCCCACAGTATATCTTGGTCTTTGAGTTCTTACGACAATGAGACTCAAATCACTATGATTTTAAATGCTTCAATTCTAATTCTAATAATTTGTAATTACAATTACAGAATCATTTGGGAAAATGAAATATTTCTACAATGGAATGTTGTCTTAAATGAAACAATTACATGGTACTAACAGAAAGAACTCCAACAATTATATCTGCTAAGACCGAAACCAGTTGGCAGGTTTTTGACAGTTTAAACTGTTATGTCAAAAACTTCAATTATACCTGCTAAGACTGAAACCTGTATAAAGCATAATTTTTTCCTATTCCTTTCGATTCAGTTTTCACAGGTTTTAATGAATAAATATTTGACAATTTGTATTTTATTATTACATAATTTTAATTTTAAATTAGTCATCTATTAGAAACGTAGTAAAATTCTCTTTGTAAATGTACTTTGCGGAGGAAGGTTTGGAAGGAGGGAGAAAAATCCATGTTTGCCCCATGTGAAAAAAAAAAAACTAGTTTTGGCCCTGCGTGAATGGCAAAAACTATATATATGATAGAATCCTGAATTAGCAATAAAGGAAGTATTAAGTAATCATACTGCAATCATAAGCATAAAATTTTACACGCAAGTTTTGGTACTTTTATGTTAGCCTACACGAATTTCACCAACAGCAGCTAATATTTTTTGCATATGAAAATATTAAATTTGAAACAATGATTTGGTGTTGAAATAAAATGTTTTTATTTGTGGTATTCTCTATTTTTTTGTGTTTTTTAAATTAAATGAGTGAAAAGTTCATATTTTATATGAAATAAATAAAATACAAATGATAGTGATGTGAACAATATTTAGCTATTTATTATCTGTGCCTGGCTAACATAAAAGTACCCGAGTTTCTTTTAAAAAGAGGTAACATGCAACATACAAAACATATTTTAAAACAATTTTATTTGTCATCTAAATAGAATTATATATTAGAGTCAATTTGAAATGAACTACCACTTTATGATTACTGTTACACAGATAATTTGGTTTAAATGCAACAAATGGTTGTATTATTGCTTTCTTGAAGGTTAACACTCAGAAAGAAAGTTGATCTTTTATGAGTTTCTCAATGTTTCGGGGGGGGGGGGAGGTTAATAACTGGTGATTTTGATTGAGGTTACTTTTAAAAACTGAATGTTTTTTAAAAATAATTTTGATAAAATGGGACCCTTCACAAAATTCTATTCCATAAAAACTTACTATTTATTATTTATTTATTATTTTGTGATGTTTTAAAATGTGTAATTTGTAAACAAACAAGTTCACCAGAGCGGAAAACTTCAGCAAAAGGATTTAAAAAAGTTTTTATTTATAAATGCTTGGTTCGAATTTGATTAACTGGATTTGAACTTTCGTTGTAAAATGTTATTTTTCAAAAAAATATAATAAATTTCACAAAAATAACCTTTACTTTTCACAAAATGGGCCCCAAGAAAAAAAACCTGCATCGACCCCTGAACAATAAAGCTTCCTCTAGCTTTATTTTCAATTACAGATACAAAAGGTTTTGTAAAATAATTATAATACTCATGAGATGTCTAAAGACTATAGAAAAGACATTAATATTAATTTTTAAACTATTATATAAATATATATTAGAAGAAATATTTGTATTTTTATATATTTAAACTAGTCAAAAAGATTTATAAAAAACTTTGGTAAATCGATGTTTTAATTTTAAATTTCTGTAATTTGCTAACTACAGTAATCTAACACTCAAATACTTAAATGCATTTATATGCATTTAAGTATGTGAGTGTTAGATTACTGTAGTTAGCAAATTACACGTAAACCGTAAATTAATACATTTTATTATACATAGCGTGATATATTGTGTTATGTTATAACCATATCAAACCATGAACCATATTATCATGTAATTATGTTATGTTATAACCATATCAAAGGATATATATAGGGTAGTTGTGCCAGTAATGGGCCACTTTCAAAGTTTTTGATTTATAAAAAAATAACCAATAAAAATTTAGCCTTTTATATATTTTTTCATAATTCCTGTCCTCCTTGCTTGTTTTATATTCTAGGTTATTGTTGACACTCTTAATCAAACCAATCAGGAAGCAGAAAATAATGTTTCACAGTTCCACAGATTTTCTGTGAAAATCTTAATGAACATGCTAAGAGCTGGCTTCACTTAAACAATTCATATACTTTTTATTTTCTTGAAAAAATTGCATGTTTTCGTTTAGACAATAATAGAAAACTTTGAATTTTACATACCAATGGCAATTTATAAAATTTCATTTATTTTTCAGGTTTTACGACCATGGTCCATTATTGGAATGCTTAATTAGTCAATTTCCAGTAATGGACACCCCATGTGGACATACTGAAAAAGCAAATTCAGTAATGTCCGTACTGCATATTTTTTTTTTATTTAAGTGAAAAGCTAAGTAATCAAATATAATTTTTTAATTTCATTTACCAGAATGTAATAATATATTTTTTTATATAAATAGCTGTTTTTATCAATTTCACGTAATTAATAATTTTTTTTAAGATTGTTATCAAATTATTTTTTTGTAAGCCGTACCTTGCATATTTTATAATGCGGCAATCAACACCCATCAGGAAGCAGAGAATAATCTTTAAGTGCATGGGAAAATGAGGGGCTCATGGGGTTCAAACTCGCCCCATTTAAAAAAAGGACAATTTTTTAAATTGCACAAGTTCTTAAAAATCTATTATTTTTTGTCTTAAATGTTTCATTATTCATCTCTGACAAAAGAACTACATACATAAAAAATCACTATAATATTAAATTTAAAGTAGCAATGAAAGTAGTAAATCTGCAGATCAAGGGGCTCAAATGTCAGTTCTGATATTTTATTTTGAAATAATTTTATTTAGTATATAAAAAACATTCAACCTACACTTTCATTTATTTGATATATTTTATACAAATTGCTAAAAGTAATATATAAAGCAGTTTTAGGAAGTTTAACTGTTAAGAATAAAAATAAATATGATTCCATGCACTGGTACACCAAGACACTTATTTTTTTTTTTTTTTTTTTTTTTTTTTAAACTAACCCTTCTAAACTCCCCTCTCCCCCTCAATGACTTAATAATTTGATAAATATAATTCTTTAAAATTTAGTATTTTAAACCTTCTATCTAAAATAATTAAAATATTGATTTTTTTTAAAATGATAATGACAATAATTAATTTAAACAGTGAATCAGTCTCATAAATATTTTATTAATTATTGATATCCTAAATGTTAAATTTATTTGAAAATGACTATTTTATTTCATTAATATGCTTTCATTAAATTTTGGTTTTAAATACAATCATAAAATCAATTATCTATTATTTTTTGTGGGGTGTCCATTACTGGAACAGAGAGTGTCCCATTACTGGAAGAGAGGGTGTCCATTACTGGAATTTTGGGTGTTTTGATACATTTCTGTTATTTACAATTAAATTTTGATTCACATTGGGAAATGAGACTATGAGATTGATTAAATAATGTTGATAGATTAATATAATATTAAAAAAAGTGGGCTATAATAATTATAACTATTAATTAAAAAATATATTTTTAAAAAAATTCCTTAAGGGTGTCCATTACTGGCACATCTACCCTATATAATATATTTTAATGGAATATGTGTTCAAAGTATAAAGCATTAAACAGGCAGTTATTTTGAAAATCTCCCATTAATAAAATAGATTGAAATCACTTTTATTTTTTGAATGGATACCAGCATTGAAACTTTAAATGTAAACAGATATGTTATATAACTGTTTAATGTTATTATAATATGCACAAACACATTAGAAATAATACACAGGTGCTCAGAGTTATTCATAAGAAATACATATAAATGGACAGAAAAAACTCAGTGCTTACCAAACCTGAAATTGCTTTATTGCTCTCTGACTGTTTTTTTTTTTTTAAATGTGATATTACTCCATTAGTAAAATTTCTGGCTAGCAAGTGCACACTTTCAAAGCAGAAGAAGAAATTAAACTTCTATTTTCAAAAGTGACACCAGCTGGCCAATTAATTCAAAAATTGAATTAAAAGAAAAGAAAATGTCCATATTTCCCTTTATACTGGATAAGTCTTAGAAAATAATCACTCAAATTCGCGAAACACACGGCAGCTACACAACTGAAAATAACTGCAAATGCAAACTAAACGATGACTCTTCTTCTATTTAACTTATGATATTAAGCATTTTTCTTTAATAGCGCAACGAAATTATCAAAATAATCAAAAACAGAGCGGAAATCTATTTTTAAAATATCCATATCGTCACATGCAGCTCAATCTCTGTGTAAATATATAAACAAAACAGCGTCAAAACTGTATAAACTTTGGGCGCGTCCAGTACTGTCACCGGTACGTAACCGGTAAGTTCGGTTAGTTACCGAAGCGTTCAGTGCTGCTAACCGGTACGCAACCAGCGTCGTTCAGTGGAAGTAACCGAAGTGACCGGTAAGGGACCGAACTAACCGAAGAAAAATCTCGGTTAGTTGGGTCACGTGATCGGTTACATTGAAAATTTACGATGATGTGATACAGATGTAGTTACGATGATGTAATACAGATGGCGCTACAAGTAAATAATACCTCTTTCGTTCAGTAGGTCTGTCGACCGGTTAGGAACCGGTCACTTACCGCCCCGGTAAGTAACCGGTCACATTGGTCACTTTGGTTAGGTCTACTGGACGCGCTCTTTGTAGCATTGTTATGGGCAAATGCGCCAAATCCTTTGGCGAAATATTTTTCGCCAAGGAAGTGCTGAAAGTGTATACACTTTGGAGTATCGCCCCACGGACATACAAAAAGAGTTACATTCCTTCTTAAAGGATTCTTGTCTTTCCTATTCGACGATAAAAAAGTGCTGTATTTAAACCTAGACCAACATATGATCCTAAAAGACCCGACCATTCGCCGATTTTCTGCGTGCTAGTTTCGGAATGCGGCGTTTGCCGTCTCGTGGTCAGCACTAGAACAACAAACGGCAGTTTATAGAACACGTGAATGTTATAGTTATGTGATTTTTTTTAATTCTGGTTGCTATATCCTTATAAATATGAGGTGTTGTGTGCCTTTCTGTAGTATTGACAGTCGGGCAGACTATTTTGACCCTGATGATAATAAAATTTCGATGCATTATTTTCCAAAAGAGGAAAAAATAAACAAGCATGGATTCAAGCAATCGGCAGGCAAGGTATGCTTATTTACCTTTTACTATTTTATTTAAGTTTATTAAATGTTAATTATGCATTTAATCTAATAATATGGCTCATAATTTTACTATAAAAGGAACAGAAACTTATAGAATAATAAAATATCTGTTCTAAACATTATGGCTATTAAAATAAAACTGCTTTTTTTTTTTCATCACAAGCACGCCATACCTAGACCCACATGTGTGGCTAGAGCTATACATTTGTAAAATCATAAATCTTTAAAACATTCTAATATTAAGAATTTATACAATCAAACTTTTCTTTTATCTATCACTGTAGCCAAGGGATGTGCATAGAAAATTATCCTGATTTCTGTATTTTTTGGCTTTTGTATTTCAGGAATTTTTTTTATTAATTTTAAGTGACGTTTATAATAATTCACCCATGTGTAACATAATCTTTTGAATTAAAATTTTTTATTGCGATGACGTTTTAAATTAATCTTTTTGCAACTTGAATCATTCAAAGATAATCAATATTTTATATTTTAATGAGTAAATTTTGAATTTTCTCAGCATTTTTAATTTATTTTGTACAATCGAAACTTTTGAAAACCAATGATAGAAAACAAAAAATTTTAGAATAGCTTTAATATCACAATATTACTTGCATAATACTGCGTTAATTTCCTTTTATATGTCTATTAATAATGTAAGCATATATTCAGTATTTAGGATTGTCAGCATCTGATAACGTATTCCCAAAGAAACATTATTTGCCTGATTCCTATCACTTTAATTCTTTAAGGAAATGTCCATTTTTTGTCTTTCTTTCTTTATTTATTTATTTTTGTGTGTGTGCAGGGGTCGATGCAGGTTTTTTTTCTTGGGGCCTATTTTGTGAAAAGTAAAGGTTATTTTTGTGAAATTTTATTATATTTTTGTGAAAAATAACATTTTGTAATGAAAGTCAAAATCCAACTACTCAAATTCGAACCAAGCGTTTATTAACAAAAACTTTTGCTTAAGTTTTCCTCTCTGGTGAACTTGTTTGTTTACAAATTACACATTTTAAAAGTCAAAGAATAATAAATAAATAATAAATAGTAAGTTTTTATGAAATGGAATTTTGTGAAGGGACCTATTTTGTTAAAAGGAATTTTGTGAAGGGACCCATTTTATCAAATTGATTTTTATGAAGGGACCCATTTTATTATATTGATTTTTGTGAAGGAGCCCTAAAAAGGCCCCAAATTTTGTCTGGATCAACCCTTGGTGTGTAAGTTGTAATGCTGTTAGTCGATTTTTTAGTGAAAGATTTTTTTTTTATTGTTGCACTGTTTTGTTTTAATGAAGTTATTTTTGTGAAAGTTTTCTTTTATATAATGAACTTTTTAAATTACAAGTTATATATTTAAAATCTTATGGAGATGAAATATTTATGAAGTGTTTACTTTCATGGGATGAAATTTTGTCAGGGGCATCAAAGCGGGGACCCAGTTTTTTCTCAAATTCATACAGAAGATGTAAAGCAAACTTTCCCTTAAAAGTTGAAAATAGTTTTTAAGGTGCTTAAAAGTGATTACTTTTTTCTGTAAAGTTCATATTTAAAAAAAAAAAAAAAAAAAAAAAAAAAAAAAAAAAAACGTTTCAAGGTTATTTACTGGTCAAAAAATGATGAAAGGGGTAAATACTATTGGCCTTCAATGAATGTTAGCTTATTGTTTTTCAATCAGCGCCTGAAGGAAACATGGGCTGAGGCTCTAGGGCACTTCCAATTTTAGTGCACAATTTTCATAAACCTGATGTTTTAAATCCATTTTGATTTTGCACTGTTTACAATAAATGTTTTCAAGGGTCGATCCAGACAAAATTTGGGGTCTATTTAGGGCCCCTTCACAAAAATAAATTTAATAAAATGGGCCCCTCCACAAAAATAAATTTGATAAAATGGGCCCCTTCACAAAATTCCTTTTAACAAAATCGGCATTATTACAAAATTCCATTTCATAAAAACTTACTATTTATTATTTTTTGACTTTTAAAATGTATAATTTGTAAACAAACAAAATCACAAGAGATGTCCCTTCAGTAACAGTATATTTACATTTCATATGCACTAAAAAATAATAAACATGTTTATTAAAATAGCACATCTGCAAAGAATTCTAATAATTACTCATATCCAGTGCCATTAGTTTTTGGATAGAATAAGCAATTGCATATCATTTAAAAAAAGACTTAAATAAGGGGAATATATTGAAACATCTTAATAGATTGGGGTGGGGGGGGGGAGTTGGTAAAACTGATATAATCGATCTTTAAATAAGGGAAATTTATTATAAAATAACATATCAATGTTAGTAATGTTAAAAATGAATTTTATAAATTGCAACTGGACCATAGGCACACCTGTTAAAAAACTTTGCCCCTCCCTAGATTTTATTTTGCCGGTGCTCATATTTTTTAGTATTTGTCCCCAACAAAATTAACTCTCAAATCATTGTGTATTATATATGTAAGCAATAATTTAAATATGTAAAATCGAAGCAATTATAGAATAGTCGTGAAATTACTTTTATCCTAAAATAAAGGAGGAAATTATAAAAGCATATATAATAGAACCACGCCAAAACGCAATTTCTGAGATGGATCTTTAAATTATTGATATATTGTATTTGTCTCAAAAATGAAAATCCTAGATATTGTTGAAATATTTAAAAACTTATCTTAATTGAGCTCTTACATCATATCTAGTAGTTTACTAATTAGATATTCTTTTTACACAATATGAAAATTTTATTAATAAATAAACACTTTTTGCAATGAGACTTTAATTCTCGACTTTAAATATGTTCTTTTCACCAGTTTCATCCATCCTGAATAGAAATATATGCTAAAAATATTAATAAACTGATAACATTACTAACGTATTTAAAGGGAAAAACGCGGAATGTTGTTCTATTATTCTACGCTATCTGCTAGCAGACGACGGAGAAACGGGCACGTTTTTATGAATGGAAAGTCGGCGAATGGGCAGGTCTTTAGGATTGTATGTTGGTCTAGATTTAAACATGGTAGGAAATCCATTCACGATGATGAACGCTCAGGACTACTAAAAACAACTATGACCGACGAAATCGTCACAAAAATTCACAATGCCGTATTGAATGATCGCCTATTGAGATACGCGAACTTGCTGATATTGCAAACATCTCGATAGACCGTGTCCACTACATTTTACACGATATTTTGGGTATGAAAAAGCTTTGCCTTCGATGCGTGCCGCGTTTGTTGAACGTCGCACAGTGTGGTAATTTAGTCCCAAAACATAACCAAAAATGATTTTTTTTTTAAATCCGTATCCTACCCTGTATATTATTCCTCAAAAAGTTTAATAGTTACTGCATCCAAAGGCGAAACGTGCAAGGCGCTAGCACAACACAGCGCGCCACGCGATCAGTCCAAAGTTGCCGTTCGCTTCCAGTGGTCCTGTGATTTTACGATGCGCTCAGATTTTAGTGTTTTAAAATCTCTTGTACTTTTGTGTCTAAACAATTTAGTGGTTGTTGTGATGGATTATTCTGAACCGGGTATATACTTTGTACACACTACATTTACCTAATGAATATCCTGCGGATTTTTTGTCTATATGGTCGACAACTTAGGTATAGTTAATAGTGGCATAAATAATTATTTATAATATTTAGAAAGGATATTGGTATATTTTTAAACATATTTAAGCGATGAAAACTATTGTGTAATATGCAGTACTTAGTATACAAGGCAATTATAAAAAAAATCACCCGCCCGAAACCGCTCCCCTATTTTTAACGAATTTTTTTGTTGGTTACTACAATTTTTTATATAAATTACTGAGATTTATTTTTTTACTTATTTTGGTAACAGGGCCTTCTGAATTGAGATCTATGACTCGAAATGAGTTGTATACTATCATGCAATGCTTAAATGAGTCAACATTTGATGGAAATCATCAATTTTTGGAGCAAGAATTATTGAGAAATTATTCTGAAGGTGATCCAAGGATAGCTGAGATGAAGCAAAAGCTCTCCGTTATTAAAAATCAGTACAAACAAAAATGGGTAGCTACTCATAAAAACAAGGACAATATTTGGAGAAAACAATACTAATACAAAATTAATACAGAAGAATTTGAAAAATATTGCTAAGAGACGGCTGAACTGTATGTGTCGCTATATGGTTTTTATCTCATGTCCCCTACAATGCACAAGGTACTTCGTCATGAAACAGACGTTATATAAAAAAAAAAGCTATTCTGTCAATAGGCCAACTATCTGAAGAGGCTGCCGAAGCTCGCAATAAACATATTAGGTCATTTAAATTAAACTACAGAAGAAAGTTTTCGCGAGTGGCCTGTACATTGATGTCCCGAATAGGCTTCTTTTAACTTCTGACCCCCTAATAACTGGCATGAAATGCAACACAAACTAGAAAAGAAAGCCCTTATCTTCTGAAGTTTTACATCTGTTATCAGAAAGTGATATTACAAATGTTAATATTCTTAAAGACAGTAATAGTGATGAAACTGATGAATAAATGCTTTCATTTATAAATAAGACTTTATTTTACCGCTTTCACTCTACAATTCAAATAAAAAAGAAAACTGCTCAGTTAAACTGAGGACATTGAGATCACAGGCATTTCTCACTAATTGTATATTATACTCTTGCCGGTGTCGCGTCAATTCATCTCGCACAATTCATCGCGGAACAATTCATCGCGGAACAATTCATCGCGGAACAATTCGTCGCAGCGACAATTCGTCGCGAGCACAATTCGTCGCGACGTCAATTCGTCGCAGCGAAAACGCACAATTCATCGCGCACAATTCGTCGCGGCGTCAATTCATCGCGGGCTCAATTCGTCGCGACGTCAATTCGTCGCAGCAAAAATGTCTTTGAAGGCTATTATGATAAAAATAAGGATAATTTAGTAAAATTATTTAATGATAATTTGTTTTTTAGATATACAGAATTATAACTAACATTTTAAAGGCGATTTCGGAGGAATTTTTTTTATAAGTGATTTTTTTGGGAATTTCCTTATTGTGAACATGACGGTTTAATGAATAAGAGCAAGTCATTTCTTATTTAAATTAGAGATAGAATAAATATTGCTTTAGATAACCGAAAAAATGGCGAAGGATTTAGGATAAAATCACCCAGATCAAGAAAAAATGACGAATACAAATGCTAGAAATTTTTTATAAAAAATTATTAGTTGACATATGTGTACACAGGGTACAACCCTCTCCCCCTCCCTTATATTTGAAAGATTTAGGAAGTAAAAAAAGTAGTGAGAGATGTAAACATAAAATACTTTTTGTGATTGCGATTGAACTGATTGCTGCATGAATGCAATTTCATTAAGTAGTATTTTGGTTTTATAAGTTTTTTCATTTATTTCATCTATACTAATAAAAGGAAAGTGTTTGTCTGTCTGAGTTCTGTGTACGTGTGCGCGATGACAAGCGAAATCTACCGCACGTAGAAGTCTGAAAATTTGGGTGTGGATAGTCGAAGGCAGGCCCTACAGACCTGACGCTCAGATTTTTAATATTTTAAGAACCGGGGCTCCTAGGGCCCTTTTAAGGTTTTTGCATCTAAATTGTTAATAACTTGCCCCATTTTCATCTGATCTCCCTTCTTTTTGTGGGCCTTTCTTCATTAAATTCCCCGCCCATTTCTACATTTCAGTTAGGACCCTGGCCCCCTGGGGCCCGATGCGGTGTTGACTTGAACCTTTTGTGCGCCATGCATTTTTCACCCGCTCAATGCGTAACTTTTAAGTTGAGTCTTCGACTCCTTTCCCCATGCCAACACCTTCATATTTTTACTGTGGCACTAGGGCCCTTTTTTAGCATTTCTTTCAAATTTTATTCTAATGATTAATTTATACCCTATGCTTAATTTCGACTAATTGAAGATCTAAAGCGCTACGTACTAGGATCTTTTAAGATGTTTTCCTTTTAAGGCCTTACTCAAAACTATCATTTGGCCATTTTTGGGACCTCTAATATAGCTCTCTTAAAAATCGACCGATCCACTAGTTTTTTTTTTTTTTTTTTTTTTTTAAATGTAACTTTTTTGGACTTCCAGCTACTATACGAACGACAAAAAAATTAATAAGTTATTAATAATTTGCCCCATTTTTCTCAGATCTCTTTCGTTTTTGGTGCCTTCTCTCCATTAGGCTTTTCTCCCATTTCTATGTTCCAGTTAAGACCCGGGCCCCGTGGGACTCGGTGTAGGGGCACCGTTGAAGTTTTTGTTCCCTAAATTTTTAATAACTTGCTCCTTTAAATACGATTTTTTTTCGTTTTTGGTGCCTTTTCTCCATTTAGTTATTCCTACATTTCTACATTCCAGTTAGGACCCTGGGGCCCGACTCGAGGCCCCTTGAACTTTTTGTGTGCTATGCATTTTTCACCCGCATAATTCTGTCACCCTCGTACTAAGCGACTTTAAAGTTTAGCCTTGGATTACTCTCCCCGGGTCACCACTCTTATATTTTTATTGGGCCTTTAGGGCCCTTTTTTAAGCATTTCTTTAAATTTTGTTCTAATGATTAATTTATACCCTATGTTTAATTCCGACTAATTGAAGTTATAAAGCGCTAAGTACCAGGATCTTTTAAGATGTTTTCCTCTTAGAGCCCTGATTAAAACTATCAGTTAGCCCCCTTTGTTAGCTTCCCTTAAAAATCGGCCGATTCATTAGCTTTTTTTTGTCTAACAACTACTTAGGACTTCCAACTACTACTTGAACGACAATAAAATATCTCGGACCTCAGCTACCACCAATTTTGAATATTAATCCCCTTCATGGGCTCCTCTATGCAGCTTCCTTTAAAAGAGACATAGAAGCTTGAGTTCTGTTTATGGTTATTATCACGGGCACGGAAAACACCGGGTGGGTCACCTAGTTAGAAAGTAAACCATAATTTTATTATATTTTAATTATTTTCATCCACTAATGCTGCTTGTTGTATTCAGTAAATGTTTCCAATTTATGATTTTATACTTTCTTCTATAGAAGAAAGTATTGTAATCGAACTTTATTTCAACTTCCAGTTTTCGACGGATTTACACGTTTTAGGGTCAGAGATTCCGAAAAAAAGTTTTTACAAATTATCTGTCTGTCTGTCCGTCCGTCCGTCTGTCTGTCCTCATTGTATACCCATTTAAAGATTCAATTTCAAAAAATTGTAAAAATAAAATTAGAAATCCTAAAAACTTTTTCCGTTAAATGTTATGTCTTGATCCAAGGATTCTAGAGCATTTTTTAATTTGCCTCTATCTTCAAACAAGACAGCAGAATTCATCCATAAACGGGTTTAATTTATGAGTTTTAGTTAACATGATTTCGACAAATTTTCTTTCATCTCCCCCCTCTTTTTCTCCCCTATACTGAGTCCCAGGGGGCCAGGGTCTTAACTGGAACGTAGAAATGGTGAAAAGCTTAATGGAGATAAAGCCCCAAAAACGAAGGAGATCGGGTAAAAATGGGGCTAATTATTAACAATTTAGGGCACAAAAATTTTTAAGTGCCCAGGAGGGTCGGGACTTGACCGAGAAAATTTTGTCGTTCTTTTGTAGCTGGAAGTCCTAAAAAGTTATCAGTAAACTAAAGCTTAGTGGATCGGTCGATTTTTAAGGGAGAGGTCCCAAAAGGGGCCAACTGATAGTTTTGAGTAAGACCTTAAGAGGAAAACATCTTAAAAGATCCTAGTACGTAGCGCTTTACATCTTCAATTAGACGAAATTAAGCATAGGTTATAAATTAATCGTTAGAATAAAATTTGAAAGAAATGCTAAAAAAGGGCCCTAGGGCTTCAATAGAAATATGAGGGTGGTGGCCCGTTGAGAGGAGTCCAAGACTCAACTTAAAAGTCACGCATTGAGAGAGTGACACAATTAGAGAGGGTGAAAAATGCATGGCACACAAAAGGTTCAAGTGAACAACGCATCGGGCCACAGGGGGGTAGGGCCCTAACTGCAATGTGGAAATGGGGGGAAAGCTTAATGGAGAAATGGCCATGAAAACAAGGGAGATTGGATAAACCGGGGCAAATTATTAACAATTTAGATGCAAAAACCTTAAAAGGGCTCCAGGGGCCCCGGGTCTTAAAATATGAAAAATCTGAGCCTCAGGTCTTCAGGGACTGCCTTGGACTATCCGCACCCAAATTTTCAGACTTCTACGTGCGGTAGATTTCGCTTGTCATTTCGCACACACACACAGAACTCAGAAAAACAAACAACTTTCTTTTATTAGTATAGATGAAATGAATGATAAAACTTTTAAAGCCAAAATATCATATAATGAAATTGCATTCATGAAGCGATCAGTTCAATCATAATCACAAAAAGTTTTTATGTTTACATCTCTAAATACTTTTTTTACTTCCTAATTCTTTCAAAAATAAGGAGGAGGGGGGGGGGGGGTCCTCTTTTGTACCCTGTGTACGCATATGTAATTTTTTTTCTAGCATTTATATTCGTTATTTTTTCATGCTCTGGGTGATTTTATCCTAAATCTTCCGCCATTTTTTCGGTAATCTAAAGCAATATTTATTCGATCTCTAATTTAAATAAGAAATGAGTTGTTCTAATTCATTAAACCTTCATGTTCTCATCAGGGAAATTCACAAAAATCACATATGAAAAAAGATTCCTCCAAAATTGCCTGTAAAATGTTAGTTATAATTCTCTAAATCTAAAAAACAAATTATCATTAAGTAATTTTACTGAATTATCTTTATTTTTATCATAATAGCCTTCAAAGACGTTTTCGCTGCAACGAATTGACGTCGCGACGAATTGAGCCCGCGACGAATTGACGCTGCGGCGAATTGTTCCGCGATGAATTGTGCGTTTTCGCTGCGACGAATTGTTCCGCGATGAATTGTGCGTTTTCGCTGCGACGAATTGAGCTCGCGACGAATTGACGTTGCGACGAATTGACGCTGTAGTATATATATATATATATATATATATATACATACTATTAGTGTAAATTTATTCACTGGTTATATTATTTATTTTACGAATGCATCAGTTAAAAATAACTACTTATATATTTATTATACAAGTTTGTAGATTTATATGAATACTATTTAGCTGAATCATTATTTTATCTTGCCGCTTTAAAATACGTCTTGCTAATTATGCCACTGCAGAGGGACTCACAATTTAAGCCATTTTCACAACCCCACATACTACCCAAGATTAGCACCCCCCCTCCCTTTGAAAAAAAAAACAGAATCCTGCATACTCTACTGTACTATTAACATACTTTTGTACTTAGCCTTAGAATACTAGTGTATGTGATTTTGATGTACACTTCTTATTGATATGACATGCAGATGCGGATAATGCTAGCATTCTAGTATTAAAAGTACATTTTGTGTTATATTAAAATTGTTCCTATTCTAGTTTACATGTATTCTTTATTTGTTTATAAATAGTTTTTCAAATAGTCATTCTAAATTTCATTCTTGTTAATGCAATTTTAATTATCTTTAATATAGTGGCACAGGCATGATCTTCACATGAGACGGGTTATTGAATCATTATTCATTATAAAATGAATAAATCCATTTTTTACAGATTAATAAAATATTTTGAGTATGAATGTGTAAAAAATGATATAATGAAAAGCACAAGTAGTAAAAATAAATTTTATTGAGCGGTTTTCAGGCTTCATAAAAGGAGCCTAATTTTCAATCATCAATACAGAGAGCGATAAACTGGTAGTAATATTATAGACACAGGCCTTGCAGCTAAAGTTTCTTATCCTCTTTCATTAATTTTATAAATAAACATTTGAAGTCTTGAAGCAGTTGCATTCTGAAATAACTTTAGCTGTTTATGTTTTTCATGTTGATTTTTACACATTATGCATCACTTTAATACAATGCATCTTATAAATTTTTAGGTGCTCCAAGATGGTCTTCAATCCCTACCCCCACTTCTTTGGTGTATCAGTGTGTAATAAGCACCTTATATAATTTTGCCGTGAATTATTATTCAGTTAAATTGAACAATAAAATTATATATATGTAGGAATATACATTTTTACATAAATTATGTGTTTCATAACCTACTTCAGGGAGGGTAAATTTTCATGTGCTAAAAATTCACAAACAACATTCTAATGCACCATATGTTTACACAAAAGATATTGGAGCCTAGGCTGCTCGTACAAAACGCTAATTAATAAAAAAATGACTAAATTCTCTGTCATGGCATCTCATAGGCGATATTCAATGCAATTAAAATTCTTTTGTCAATGTATTCACTTATTGTTTAGTTGGAAATCGACTACTTTAAACGAGAAATTTTTTTGGTTTTATCATCCAAGCTTTTTAAAATTTTCTTTTGCATATTGATTTAACTAAATAAAATTAACTCCGATAAGACTTTAATAAAAACTGATATTAATTATTATTTATGTGAATAAATATTATATGTACTTCAGTTAAGTTTTTTCTTCCTTTTATAAAGAATCAGAGTTGGCAGGGTTTTGACATGTGTCAGTTTTTAACGGTTTATACCATGGTCTAAACTATATTATCATCATTTAACCTACAAAAAGCTTCGAATCTCTTTGAGCTATTAAAATGTGTTCAAATATATATTTAAAATTTAAAACATTGAAAAAAAGAAAAAAAAAAAAGAGTAAATACAGAAATTTAACAAAAATATAAATAGCAGACACTTGAGAAAATGAACTAACACTAATGATTGTGTTGCAATAATTCAACCAATGTTTCAACCAATTTCAACTTTAGATGTCAGTATATTCCTGAACAAAAAATGAGTAATGTCTTCTAACTTAACTGCAATAATGAATAAGAGCTTCCATGTCAGCTACATGGAATTTTCCCATTGTAACTTTAAAGGGGAAAATAAATGATAAAAAGCAGTAAAATTTAGGATATATGATCACTGCTGGATTAAGCTATTTTTCTCTGAACAATGGGATAAAATAAGAGCATTTTTTTCAAATGTAAAAAAAAAGAAAGAAAGAAAAAAACATTTTTAAAATTATATATATTTTTTTTTATGTAAATAGAAATTTTCTGGACCATTCAGCATGCAAAAATTTCATTTTAAGCAAAACAATATTTCAATATTGTTTTTAGTTAAGATGTAAATATTTCGGTTTTGAAGTTTAAAAGGGCTAAGGAGGAAAAAATTGCAAAATTTTCATCTTTTTTTCTCTTGTTTTTTTAATTGTCTATTTTATATATGTGTAAGATTTTTCTATTTCATACATTTCTTACTCATTTAGAATTTTCTGAATTTAAAACCCAAGTTGTGATTTAAGTTTAAATATTAATGTAATTTAATATTTAAAAGAATGTTTACCAATTTAATTTTGTTGAAATGTGTTTGTCCTTGAAAAATATACTAGTAAATAATCTTTTAAATTACAAATTTTTGAGATTTTTGTTCAGAATTTTTTTTTTTTTTTTTTAGTAAAATATCAGTTTAATTTGGCTGACTGTCCCTTAAAAATATGCTTATGAACTAAACTTTTTTTAAATTCAAAATAGAGTTCTTATCTTTTCTTAATTTTTGTTCAAAAAAATTATTAATAATTTATTAGCTATTTGTTTCATATATTATATTTCTATCTGTTACAGTAAAGGTGAACCTGAAAGCACACCTGAATGGTGATAGGTGATTCCTGAAGTTACTTTATATGTTGAACTGCTGCCGGAGAGCTTTTTAACTGAGTCTTTAAATTTGGCTACAGGTATTGATTTTTCTTTAGATGTACAAGTATTAAAACATTTTCCAGTGTTTAAAATAAAAATAATGATAATAATTATATATTAAATTAAATATTTTATTTGTTTAAATTATTAAAATTTATTAAAGATCAACATAGGTTTTTAACTGTTTAAGGCCTGACCTTGTTCCATACACGGAGGTAGTATTTTTAATTAATGTTATGCTACAGTTAAAAATATTTTTTTAAAGTATATTTTTTAAAATACTTCTGTAATTTATTAAACCAAAATAAGTTTTAGTGCAGCAATATGTATCTAAAATCTTTATTATAGAAATTTGCAATAACACAAATAGCGCAGGTCTTTATTGTGGATTGATTTTGTCCATTTCTCAATAAAATGTTTTCTTTTGCTGCCTAGAATACTTATTTTTAACTAACCTGCATTTGTTAAACTTTTAAAACCGTGAAAATTGTTTTATTATTATTATTCTACTAGGGGGCCTATCCCCTGCGAGCTACGCTCGCCAACCCCCGCTCAGACTTCAAGGCCTCTAAAAACATGACAGCGTGCTTTGTTTTAAAAACATTGGTAAATCTGTAATTGGGTTGCCATGCTTTTAACGTTTTAATGCGGCATTTTTTTTTATTATCATAGCCTCATACACAGCTGTTGCGACAACTGACGACTGTTTTTGGGAGTGATAAGTAAAATCAATTACAACTTGAAAACCAGCTTGTATAAAATGGTTAGGTTTAAATTGTGGCTACCTCTCGGACTTTTATAACAACGATCTGTATTCTATTCTTCCTTTATGTTTAAGGATGAGAAAAATTCCATCTGCTTGTGAATAGCATTAAGAACCACGGTATTGAAAAGTACTATGTTATAGACATTTTCAGTAACAGGTTTTAATTTTCTCTCTATTTTAGTGCACCATCATGCATATTTTCATGTTATTTTAAATATGTAAATTATTTATTTTAATTAATATGTATATACGAATTTTGTAATAATTATTTATCATACAAAATTAGTTAAATATTTTGTGCATGCATGCCTGCATTTATTCGGCATCAATTGATGAGATATTTAAACAAATTTGCTTTCCGCGATAATTTTACGCCATGTTATGTCACTTGAATATTGTCCATAAGAAAATCGGGTACTTTTCCAGTATAGCATCCTTTGCTTTTAGGTTTGGCGTAATTCGAGCTTCAAAAAGGGATAGATTCGTTGCCAAAAGTTATGAAAACAATCCCAATGAACTTTTGGTGCTTTTCTATTATAGGGGTCTTGACGCTTTTTTTAAAAAGCTTGGCGCAATTCGGGCATCAGAAAGTGAGATTTGGTGCCAAATGACATAAACAGCCATGGAAACAAATTCGACGATTTTTTTGTTTATATGCGTATTTTAATTATACACATATTATTATTGTTTTTTTTTTCTATACAAATTACTTCTGATTATATATAAAATAGGATAAATGACATTTTACGCTAAACAAATTGTATAAATATTGAAAAAATGCTTCTGTACACAAAATGACAAAGTGAATAGGTTGACAGAAAGTATGTTGCCAAATTTCCTTTTCCGCCAAGGCTATTTTCCCTGTTTCGTCAAGGCCCCATATACTGGAAAAGCACCGAACGTTTAAGCTTGTTTATACATGTATTTATATGTATATATACAATTTATTTATAATTGTCGTTCAATTTACCTCTTTTTGTACATAAAAATAGATAAATGGCTTCTTTATATTAAATAAATTGTATAAACATAAATGACGTATTTACATAAATGACGTCATTTGGACGAATTTATTCAAAATGTTTTCAGTTTATAAATTAAATTAAATGCTGACAGACGATTGAATCCTGACGATAGAAATGTGATTTTTTTTTCAAATTTTCCTGAAAAACATAATTTAATCACAATCTTGTCTTCATTATCGATTGAAATAAAAGATAAATTCAAATTCAATTTGAAAATGACGAATAAAAAGAAATGAAAAATCCCTATCGGGATCATTTTCAATTTTTTTCCCTTTTTTGTCACAAAAAAAACTGAGTAATTAGTTGCCATCATTACAGAAATATCATTAAAATTAGAAAAAAAAAATAATATCTCGAAAACTAATTCCAATTTCAAAATCCTATTACCAGTTTTGACATCCGCGGATTTTTATGGACAATTGGTATTAATTTCACCATCAAGCGTTTAATATTTTATTAAAAATAGCCCTGAAACATAATCAGTCGTTTAATCAGTCGTTTCATAAAATCGTTTCACAAATTCGTTTCATTAGGATTTTATATATATAGGGTAGATTAAAAATAGCCCTGAAACATAATCAGTCGTTTCATAAAATCGTTTCATAAAATCGTTTCACAAATTCGTTTCATTAGGATTTTATATATATAGGGTAGATTTAACTTCTCTTTAAACTAATTTTATAATTCAAAACAAAAATCTCTTCAAGTAATCTACAGCGTTTACTACTACTGGTAGAATTTTCAGCTGTATAATTCGTTTTCTTACTAAACAAAATTTTAGAATACTTTAAAGAATATATACAAATCAATAGATCATATACAGAGTTTCACAGAATAATTGGAGTTTCTTTCCAGCTATGTGGAGTAATGGCTGAAATCTGCTTTTCAAATGTGTTATGCGTTTTCTAATATATTTACTTGAGTATCGGTTTTAGCCTATTAAACAGTTAAGTTTAGTTAAAGTATTCTGCAAGTGTTGCAAAATATTTCATAATCTGTGCTTTAATCATGATTTTTCTTTCTTGTATCTTCCTTGATGACATTTTATTATAACGATAAAAAAAAATTATTTGCATAAATGGTGTTTAAAACCATGACGGTGTCAAGGGTAGTAAAAATGTAACTGACATAATTTATTTATCAAAAGAAAACATCCTTTTAACCCATTTGCTGCCCAAACACGAGTATACTCGAGGTTGTCAAAATTGAAAATAAGTTTATGATTAAAATAAAACCCTGCCTAGCCACCATTATTTTAATATGTTAAAAATACTTTATTTAATGACAAAAACTTTGCTATTAAAGTTTCCAAATATTATCTTTCAGAATTTTTGGTGAGAAACGAATTTCAGTAAAAGTATCGAAGACTGCGCCCGCGCCCACATAGTTTTGGCAGCGAATGGATTGAAAATATGAAACTGCATCATTTTCCTTTAATTGCGCAAAATGACATTATTTCCAGATTTTTGTTCATTCCGTCCTCTCTTGGTACCAAAAGGCAATAGAGGAAGTTGGTTTCAGATTGCTTTTGTAATCAGAGTATAATCGTCTCAGCATGGAAGTTTCTTTCCTATCACGTGTAGAGAACCTGAACTTAGTAACGCTCGTATTCACGAATAACTTCGATCCCGAGTTAAGCCGAAAACCCGGGTCGAAAGCTAAAATGGTATTCATCGTCTATCTGACTGGACCGGTTTGAAGGCGAAATCTAACGCTGGGTTCAGTTACTGGAAGTTACTGGACCTGGCTTTACAGAGGGTTGAAGTTCAAGTTTTTCAACCGAGCATGCGTAGTTAACAAAAAAACAAGACGAGAGAGCAAGTCTGGTCACATTTTACAATAATGGCGGCTTACGAGCTTACGTACTGAATCAAGTGTCTGTGTATAAGATATAATAGAAGTTTAATACTATTATAAAACAAAAGAACAATATGCAAAGGTATGTGATCTCATATATGTATTAGCTTCAATTTTTTTATCTGGTTTGTTTATATTTATATATAAATCCTCTATATTTTATGTTCAATTGTTTGTTTATATAAATAAGCATGGTCACAAAGAGTTTTATTTGCCATAAAAAATAGTCAACATTACATTAATGGTAGATAAATTGCTATTAAAATAAAAATTGTTGCATTTAAGGTTATTTGTTTTTGCAATTTTGATCTTAAAAAGAATTTATGAATGTATTTTAATAGTAGCGAAATAAATGTTGTACGTAAGTTCTAATTAAAATTTGAGACATCAGACTAATTTGCATTTTTCTTTAAGTAAAAAATACTTAGATTATGTTCCAATATTCATCGACTCAATGTAGGTTTTCGATTTTGGTACTCGTAGAATATGGGTAAAAGTTAAATTTTGGGTCTTGTGTGAAATATACACTATTATTATTTATGTACGATCTGTTATATAAATATAAGATTAGCTCTATAAATTAGATATTGTGGTTTTAATCTAAACAATATATCATCTGAGTTGTATTTATCCATTGAAGATTTTTAGTAGGTTTATTCTTTGTTTAAATCAAGAATATGTTTATATTAATTAAACAACTCTATCATTGATTAACACTATACTATTGTTATTTCTGTTTTTGAACTTTACGTTGTATTTCCCAATTTTTGAGAAATTTGAAATATTTATTTAATTACATTTAAGTTTCAACTGTGTTTTAATTTCAAAATTATGTATAATTTAAAATATTACAATAGAAGTAAAGGGCTGAAATACATTGATAAAAAATTGTTCATTTTTAAAATAACACCAGGCAAAAAATCCAGAAACACCTTTGTTTTCAAATAATGGCTCTCTTCAAATAAACGTTTTGTCACTTCCAATTTTGTCTATCGTGACAGAATTGATATGACCTAAACCATTGATTGTAGGTATATAAAAAGTTATAACAGCTGTACATAATAAACTTACAGAACCAAACTTATCCCCTCCCCCTTTTCCCATCATGTTTTCACATATACACATATTAAGGATCAATCCAGACAAAATTTGGGGCCTATTTAGGGCCCCTTCACAAAAATCCATGTCATAAAACAGGACCTTCATAAAATTGCTTTTAATAAAACAGGTCCTTCACAAAACTCCTTTTAATAAAACAGGACCCTTCACAAAATTCAATTCCACAAAAACATACTCTTCATTAATTTTATTGTGTTAGCTTTTAAAATGTGTAATCTGCTAACAAAACAAATTCACCAAAAAGTAAAACTTCAGCAGAAGGACTTAAAGAAGTTATTTTTAATAAATGCTTGGTTGAATTTGAATAACTGAATTTCCTCTTTTGTTACAAAATATTTTTTTTCTCAAAAATATAATACATTTCACAAAAATAACTTCTTTTACTTTTCACAAAAATGCCCCCCCCCCCCCCCCCCCCCAAAAAAAAAAAAAAAAAAAAAAAAAAAAAAAAAAAACTTGAATTTTTTTACTTTAGCTGGTAAATCAAAAATACTAATTAGTTTGATATCTGAAATTTCATTTATGTAAACAGGAGTTATTTCGCTACTGTTAAAATACATTCCTTATTCCTAATTTTTTTTAAATGAAAATTTGAAAAAAATAATCTTAAATGCAAAATGTGTTATTTTAGTAATGTTTTATTAGCCCTTTAGGTAATGTTGACAATTTTTTAAGGCAAATAAACTCTACTCTTCATGATCTTGAATATTTATGTAAGCAAATAATTAAACATATAATATATGAGTTGTATGTATAAATATAAACAAACCAGCTAAAAAGTTTGCAGATAATATATATATATATATATATATATATGAGATTACATACATTCTATTTTTAATACTTTAAACTTTCTTTTTATTTCTATATCTTACACAGAATCTTGAGTCACGTTTTAATTTACTTTAACTTATAACACTGACAAAAAAAAAAAAAAAAAAAAAGAAAAAAAAAGAAAAAAAAAAAAGAAAGATAGATAGACAGAGTGATGCATGGACAGGGTGGGGCAAATGGGGCACTTATTCTTCTCCACTAAGTCACATTAAAAAAAATTATATTCCTTAAAATTCAGTACTATAAAATTATCTGAAATTATCGTTAATAAATTCAGATTGTTTTATCAGATTACCAACTATCATTATTTTCCCTATCTTGTCTAGAAATCTATAGCCATTCATTCATAAAAAAAATTAATCTTTTTTTTTTCTTTCTCTCTCTCTCTCTCTCTCTCATAAATAAAATTGTAATTGAATTTATGAAGTGACATCTAAATGAGTGAAAAAAAAATAAAATTTAAAAACTAGAAAGAATATAGAAAATGAAGTATAATTTTTTATATAAATACATCTTTTTCAATGATGCACTGGATCTAAAAATAGATGTCTATGCATGTAAAAATATTTTGTAATTACTTAGGCTAATTTATTAAATATTCAAAGGCAGTCAAGTGAATACCTTTGAACTTGTAAATCTGATAATGGAAAAATTCTTATACAAAAGAGGTGAGGGGGCTTCTAAAAGCTACAAAAAAAAAAAAAAAAAAAAAAAAAAAAAAAAAAATCAACTTTTTGTAATATTTCACAGTTTTATGTCCAGATAGTATACAGAATTCATTTATCATTATTTAGAAAAGACTTTACTCGATTCTGTGTTGAATGAAAAATTATATAGTAGCCTTAAAAGGTTTAAAATATTAGTGTTCATTAAAATAACATCTAATAAAATAGCAATATATCCATGGTAGACAGTTTAAACTAAAAACAAGTTTGGAGTTTATTATTTAGCGACTACTTAAAATAAAATGTTTGTTAACCGATCGGAAGCGATAATTGAATGCGCCGTTGGAGCTCCTGAAAAACTTGGGTGCCTGGTGCCAGGGCACTGTTAGAACCACAAACACCACCTTTTAAGCACTCTTTGAAGCTCTGTTGATATTATTTCCACTCTTTTGTTGTTGTTGTTTTTGTCAATGTGCATATTAATTACTATCTAATTGTATAAGAATTAATCATTTTAATTAGATTGCTGAAAATAAAAAAAATCAAATCAATACATCTGGATATCATTTAATATATAAATTGATTCGACAAAATAAAAATAGTACTAGAGGCTACTTTCTGGAATTTTTTACTTTTCCTCCATTTTAATAGTTTCTTAATTAGAAATTACTTAATTAATAATTATAGCTATTAATAATAGAAATCAACATAATTGCTGTTGAAATAAAATTTTCGTTTTGATCAAATCAAGTTTTCGTTTAGCTACTAAGACAAATTTTATTTGAAAAATAAACTTATAAAATTTACTTTAGCAATTAACACATTTCATATCCCTTTCTTAACTCACATATATGTTTAAAAGTAATAATAATAATACATAAAATTTGAATAAATTGTTAAAAAAAATATTAAACTTTGTAAGAAATTAAAATAAGTTAATCTCCATATTTAGTAATTACAAGTTTTTATTTTGTGCATATATTTTGTAAAAAATAAAATAAGTACTACATTTAATTTCCTTTTTTTTCCGGCACGTTTCTTCCATAATATAAACAAACAAAGCTTCAACGCGAAACCGAAAACGTCATCTGATTTTTTTAACCAATTAGCACGCTTTATTCAACTGGGGTCGAGTTAGAGCTCCTATTATAGGAGCCTAGGTCGAGTAACAGACGTTTTTAGTGTGACGTGAGTCATGTTTTGCTTGGATACTGACTCCAAACAAACGGTTGCTATGTTTCATTTCTTATTAAATATAAATCGTAGAAAATATTACCACTGCATATAATGTATTAAAACACCTCGCCTTGAGATATAATTGTAAGATATAGGTACAATATACAAACGTAATAGAAAATACAACATAGCAACCGTTTGTTTGGAGTCAGTTTCCAAGCAAAACGTCATCATTGACGTCACGACTGAAAGCGTCTACTCTGTGTTGGGTAACTTTTCGTCCGAAGTAGACGGTGAATACAAGTTTTCAACTCTCGGTTGAAAACCTCAACCTGGGGTTACACCAGAACAAAGGATTTGGCGGGAAACAGCCAGTCGCCTCTTTGTCGGATCAGGGCCTTCTCGATGATCGCGCTGCGCGCGCAGGTCAGTAACACTTCTATCCGGGCCTGAATGTACGGATCGTGACATCATACCTTCACGCTAGCTACCGCAAGGGAGAAAGAGATTCAAGCTCCTCTCTTTTCGACCTCCACCAGAGCATATCTGTGATTGTCGACATACACCGGTGAGGGTCCGAATGCACAATAATGTAATGAAATATTCGATCTTTCACCGACGTATTTGGTGTTTGTTGACATTCACCGGTGAAAGTCGACATTCCCCAATTTCGGTCTTTCACGGTAACGTATATACTACATCTATATTAATAAAAAAAAGTTTCGCACTGTGTGTCTGTCTGCGACAGTTAGCAAAATCTAGCGTACCTAGAAGCCTGAAAATTTAGATTTATGTAGTCTAAGGCCTGATCTGATGCACCTGGGAATCAGAATTTTAATATTTTGATAATTACCAAAAATATTAATTAGAATATCATTAAACATCGTATCGCAAATGCCATCATTTTTATCAAAATGGCTAAAGAAAAGAACTCCTGTTCTCGATTTGCGAGCGGAAATGAACGAATTAGAAATTTATTTACTAACTAGCTCACCCGCCCGGTGTTGCCCGAGCCCTTGCAATAAACTTAAATCTCTTAAAAAACGAAACTCTGGCCACGGTCTACGATGGCTTCGGAACCGTATACCCGGCATGCTCGTACGCTCTAGAAAATCTTTTATTTCCCCAAACCACTGCCAGGGGAGCATTCTGTTCTAAACAAACCTCTTTCCGAACGAACTTCTGAGACAGGTCCCCGCTGCCTACCTTATTGTATGGTAGACGCACTACAAAATTGAGCTGGTTTCGAGAAGATTGGAACATTATTAGCCCAGTTATTGCAATAAGGCACAGTTAGAGAAAATAACCTTGAGTGAGGTACCGAGGGGAGGGGATGTTCGAGTGTCCTTCAGAAAATGACTAATTAGGAGGCCCACTATGTATGCATAAAAATTCGTTCGTTTTGTTAAGCTAGGAACTTAATTATAAAGTTGGCTTACTCTTATTTGAAATAGTGGTAACCGCTACTCATAAATTTAATTTATGGGTAAATAAAGGGTGACTATCAAGTTAAATATAATGTTTGGAATCACTTGCGTTGAAATCGGAAAGATAGTTGCTGATATATAGAAACGGGGCATAGTTAGAGAGAAACCTTGAAGGAGGGACCGGGGGGGGGAGGGTTGTTCAAGTACCCTTCAGCAAATGACTAATTAAGAGGAGCACTATGCATCTTTCGAAATTCGTTCGTTTGCTTAAGCTAGGAACTTAATTACAAATTTGGCTTGCCCAATTATTCGTAAATAGTGGTAACCGCTACTCATAAATTAAGTTTAATGTTATAAAGAGTGACTATTAAGTTAATTATAATGTTTGGAATCACTTGCGTTGAAATCGGAAAGATAGTTGCTGAGATATGGAAACGGAGCATAGTTAGAGAAAAATCCTTGCAAGAGGTGCCGTAGGGGGGGGGGGGGGGTTCAAGTGCCCTTCAGCAAATGACTAATTAGGAGGACCACTATGCATCTTTCAAAATTCGTTAGTTTACTTAAGCTTTGAACTTAATTACAAATTTGGCTTATACAATTATTCGGAAATAGTGGTAACCGCTACTCATAAATTTAGTTCATTGGTATAAAGAGTGACAATTAAGTTAATTATAATGTTTGGAATCTGTTAGGGGAACCATCGGTAGCGTAATAAATTTTCTTATTTTTATAAATAGTTAAATCAGTCTTCAAATTTAATATACATTTTCATCTTTTGATATGTTAAAGAAGTTTGTTCAGCTTACCTGAAATTTTCCTTTTTGCGCCAAGTGATATCCACAGTAATCCAAAGTGTTGTAACGATATTTATCTTATCCATTGATTCACATGTATTGGAGTAATAAGAAATAGTATTAGTAGAAAATAACAATTGTGTGAAATAAGCAGAAGATTCATTTTCCTTTGAATATAACATAATTCTTGGCTAGATGTACATGTTTAAAATCGCGTTTTGGAGGCTGCGTATAAGTGCTCCAATTTTACATTATATTAAAATATATTTACATCATATATACAAGAGCGTTTTAACTGCTCGGATACATTTTGGAAACTGAAGGGAGATTGTTATTTGAGTTCTGTGCACACGCGCGGGATAAACAGCTGTAGATTGAAGGAGGGAGATCTGCAGTATTTCTTCAGTTAGTTAGTTTCGACAGTCTCTGGTTTTATTCACTGTTTTGCATCTGCGGTTGTCACTTAAAGTACTTATAGTTAATTGGGGTCTGGTTTTTAACATGTTTTTCAATTGTTCGCTGCACGTGGAGATTAATTAACTGCATATAAAAGGTTTCTCCGTCACTTCCCCGTAATCTCCTGTGTGGGGAATGGTTGAAGATTCAGTTTCTTACGGTGTTTTTCATACACAGGCTTGGGAGTGGGCTTCGTGAGAGTGTCGGCTATCATTTCTTCACTGGGGCAGTATTGTAGATCGATTTTTCCTTCTTCTTTCATAAGTTTGATGTTGTGGAAACGTATGTCGATATGCTTGGATCGCTTAGTGTCTTTATCGTTTTCAGTCATTTTTATACAGGACATATTATCCTCAAATATCGTGATGGGTAGTTTTTGTGGAATGTTGAGGTCGCTTAGCAAGTTTGTTATCCAACTTAATTCTTGTGCTGCGTTGCTAGCTGAAACGTATTCAGCTTCGGCTGACGAAAGTGCAATGCAATTTTGCCTTTTTGTAATCCAGTAAATCGGCGATTTTCCTAGCATGAATAGATTTCCTGACGTTGATTTACGTGTTTTCAAGTCACCAGCCCAGTCTGCATCGGCGTATGCTGTTAGGATGGGCTTGCTGTTTGCGCTAAGAGTTAAATTCAAATTATCTGTAGTTTTGAGGTATGAAATGATTCTTTTTACTGCCGACCAGTCCTTTTGGCGTGGTGTTTCGTTTCTACGACATAATATGTTTACTGCTGCAGATATGTCAGGACGCGTGATTGTTGATATGTAAAGTAATGTGCCTGTCGCTTGTCGATATTTCGTGTTATTAGGTAAAAGATTATCGTCGTCTTCAAGTCTGTTGAATCCAGCAATCATGGGTGTGTAATGAGGTTTCATGTCGTTTAAATTCAGTTTTTTCACTAGTTCCTGTATTTTATTGTTTTGATTTAGGTAATATGTATCGTTGATTTTATTAATGTTTATGCCTAGGTAATTATTCACTTCTCCTAAGTTTTTTAGTTCATATTCTTTCTTAAGTTGGTTTATTGTTTCTCCGATATCACTGTCCTTTCCTGCTATCAGGATATCATCTACATAAATGATGATGTATATCGGATTTTCTTGATTTGATTTAAAGTACAGACATGGATCATTTTTGCTCTGTAAGAAATTATTGTTTGTGAGTGTTTCCGATATTTTGGTGTACCAGGCCTTTGCTGCTTGCTTAAGACCGTAGATGGCTTTTTGAAGTTTACAAACTTTTCTTTCATCGCCGGGTTTAATATACCCGTCTGATTGACTCATATAAACAGTTTCAGTTAATTCACCATGCAAGAATGCTGTGGTTATGTCAACATGTTTCACGTTCAAAATTTTGTGCAATGCAGAGATGAGAAATGCACGTATTGTAGCGTGCGAAACTACAGGTGCGAAAGTTTGATCATAGTCAATACCGAATCTTTGACTATATCCTTGTGCTACTAAACGCGCTTTATAGCTTTGAACATTTCCTAAATTGTCCTTTTTTAGTTTAAAAGTCCATTTTGAGCCGATAATTTTTGTTCCGGGTGGTGGATCTGTTAAAGTCCAAGTGTTATTTTTTCTTAGGCATTGTATTTAATTTTGTGTTGCTTTTATCCAATTTTGTTTATCATTAGTATTTTTCATTTTTTCGATATCTTCCCAATTTTCGGGAATGTTTTCAGATGAACTATTTATGAGACAAACATATCTGTCAGGAGGAACGCCTCTATTTGTCCTATTAGACCTTCTTGGTTCAATTGGTTGCTGTTTGGGCACGGATGGTGTCTCCTCACTGTCAAGTTTTATTTCTAAGTGATTTTCATATCTATCCGGTAATTGTGTATTGTCATCTGATGTTTTTGTGGTGTTTTGTATCTCCTCAATGTTATCTGAGTGTACATTTTCATTTTCAAGAAATTTTACCGTTCTCGCTATTATAATTTGTTTTCCTTGTGTGTGAATTCTATAACCAGTCGATCGTGTGTCATAACCTACGAAAGTTCCGGTTTGAGCCCTGTTATCGAGTTTTCCTCTATTTACTTTATCGACGTAAAATAGCGCTTTACAACCGAATGTTCTTAAGTGTTTTAAATTCGGTTTAACTCCTTTCCATAATTCGTAAGGTGTTCTGTTGTTGTTTGCTTTAGTTGGGAGTCGGTTTTGTAAATATGTTGCAGTGTTTATGGCTTCACCCCAAAAATGTTTGCTTAATTTTGCTTGTGATAGCATGCTTCTAGTCATATCTAATAAACTTTTATTTTTTCTCTCCGCAACTCCATTCTGGCTCGGATTATGCGGGACAGTCAATTGGTGTAAAATTCCGTTCTGTTTTAAGTATTCATCTATCTCTTGATTTACATATTCACGACCGTTATCCGATCTAATTTCCTTAGGTTTTTTACCGAACTGATTGTATATCATCGTTATATACTCTTTTATCTTTTCAGCAACTTCGCTCTTTTTAGATAATAAATACATCGTAGTATATCGGGAATAGTCATCAATAAGAGTCATAAAATAAATTTTTCCGCCTAAAGTCGGTATATCTAAAGGACCACATACGTCACTATGGATCAAATCCACGATATTAGTAGCTCGGTTTGTTGCTGATTTAGGATACGGCATGTTAGTTAATTTAGTTTCGATACAAGTTACGCATGTTTTATTTTGATGTTTACATTTTCCTATCTTTATTCCGTCCGCAAGTTGATTTGTTATTATAGATTTAATCGCGTCATAATCTCTGTGACCGAGTCTGCGATGCCAGAGATCTATGCATTGTTTGCTGTCACAGTTATACGTTATGTTTACATAATTTTGTGGTTCTTCCACATCGTCCATTTCCTCAATAATGTATAAATTTTTCTTATTTTTCGCCCTAATGTATATTTCTTCATCAAAGATCAAATCGCATTTATTATCGTCGAAGATTAGTTTACACCCGTTTTTAGCAGCTTTACTAACCGAAATTAGGTTTGACTCTAAGTCTGGGACATAAAGCACTTCGCGTAATTTCGTTAGTTTTTCTTTTCCTTCGGGGGTTAATGTTTTTATAAAAACTTCCCCTGAACCTAACGCTGTCAGTTTATTACCATTCGCGATCGTTACTGAAGTTTTATTATAATCAATAAATTTACTAAATAGGCTTTTATCATTACAAATGTGCGAGGTAGATCCTGAATCGAGAATCCAGTTATTTTTGCCTACTTTTTCGGTGATTAATGCTTTATTTTGCGTTTGATCATTTGCGTATTTTCTTTCGTTTGGAATTTTATTTTCTCTACGAGTTTCGGTCTTTTCATAACATAATGAAGATGAGAAATTCTTTTTATTTTTGAATTGATTGTTACGAGGATTTCCGGATTGTACCGTGTTTCTGCTCTTGTAGTGCCAGCATTCGTAAGTGGAATGATTTTTCATTTTACAGTTGTTACAATATTTTTGTTCTCTTCTATTTTCAGTGTGTGTATATCTCCTATTTGTTTTAAATGCTCTCTCGTTGTTGTTATATCCGCTATGTGATTGTTCTGACATTTCATGTCTACGATTATATTCATCCGTTAATTTGTTTTTGATAAAATCAGGGGTGAGCTCATTTTCTGGTCTCGCCTCCAACGCAGTTATCAAAGTATTGTAACTGGGGGGAAGAGAACACAGAAATAGCGCGGAAATATGTGAATCGCTAATATTTTCTCCAATGGCATTAAGTTTATCTATAATTTGCAAGATATTAGTGATATGCGTGATCATGTTTGCACCCTCAGCTAATTTAGTACTGTATAGTTTCCGTAACAGGTAAAGCTTACTAGATAAATTGCTTCTCTCATGTATATTTTTCAGAGGTTCCCATGTTAATTTGGCAGTATCTAAGTTTTTTACATTTACGATTTGAGAATCATCGATGCTTAGGTTTATTAGAGCTCTGGTCTTGCGATCTTTTTTGTGCCATGCGGGATCGGCTGGATCCGGTGGATCTTGTGCTTAATATCGTCGAGTGCCTCTTTAATCAGGAACATCTGCATCTTGAACTTCCATGTACTATAATTCGTAGAATTGAGTTTCTCAATAAATTGAGTATTTTCTTTTATCGCATTCATTATTACTTTTTTAGTGTTCTTTTATTTATTATTATATTTTTAGAAATTTGTTAAATTATCGTTTTTTTTTTTTTTTTTTTTTTTTTTTTTTTAAATACTGGGATATTCTTTTTTTCAGTCTCATAATCTTTGTTAGGGGAACCGTCGGTAGCGTAATAAATTTTCTTATTTTTATAAATAGTTAAATCAGTCTTCAAATTTAATATACATTTTCATCTTTTGATATGTTAAAGAAGTTTGTTCAGCTTACCTGAAATTTTCCTTTTTGCGCCAAGTGATATCCACAGTAATCCAAAGTGTTGTAACGATATTTATCTTATCCATTGATTCACATGTATTGGAGTAATAAGAAATAGTATTAGTAGAAATAACAATTGTGTGAAATAAGCAGAAGATTCATTTTCCTTTGAATATAATATTATAATTCTTGGCTAGATGTACATGTTTAAAATCGCGTTTTGGAGGCTGCGTATAAGTTCTCCAATTTTACATTATATTAAAATATATTTACATCATATATATACAAGAGCGTCTTAACTGCGCGGATACATTTTGGAAACTGAAGGGAGATTGTTATTTGAGTTCTGTGCACACGCGCGGGATAAACAGCTGTAGATTGAAGGAGGGAGATCTGCAGCATTTCTTCAGTTAGTTAGTTTCGACAGTCTCTGGTTTTATTCACTGTTTTGCATCTGCGGTTGTCACTTAAAGTACTTATAGTTAATTGGGGTCTGGTTTTTAACATGTTTTTCAATCGTTCGCTGCACGTGGAGATTAATTAACTGCATATAAAAGGTTTCTCCGTCAGAATCGCTTGCGTTGAAATCGGAAAAATAGTTGCTGAGATATGGAAACGGAGCAGAGTTAGAGAAAAAAAGAAACGGAGCATAGTTAGAGAAAAAACCTTGAAGGAGGTCCCGGGGTGGAGGGGATGTTCAAGGGCCCTTCAGCAAATGACTAATTAGGAGGACCACTATGCATCTTTCAAAATTCGTTCGTTTGCTTAAGCTTTGAACTTAATTACAAATTTGTCTTAAACTATTATTCGTAAATAGTGGTAACCGCTACTCATAAATTTAGTTTAATGTTATAAAGAGTGACAATTAAGTTAATTATAATGTTTGGAATCACTTGCGTTGAAATCGGAAAAATAGTTGCTGAGATATGGAAACGGAGCAGAGTTAGAAAAAAAAGGAAACTGACTATAGTTAGAGAAAAAACCTTGAAGGACGGGCCGGGGGGGGGGGGGGGGGGGGGTTGTTCAAGTGTCCTTCGGCAAATGACTAATTAGAAGGACCACTATGCATCTTTAAAAATTCGTTCGTTTGCTTAAGCTAGGAACGTAATTACAAATTTGGCTTAAACTATTATTCGGAAATAGTGGTAACCGCTACTCATAAATTTAGTGTAATGTTATAAAGGGTGACTATTAAATTAATTATAATGTTTGAAATCACTTGCGTTGAAATCGGAAAGATAGTTGCTGAGATATGGAAACGGAGCAGAGTTAGAGAAAAAACCTTGAAGGACGGACCGGGAGGGGGGTGGGGGTTGTTCAAGTGGCCTTCAGCAAATAACTAATTAGGAGGATCACAATACATCTTTAAAGATTGATTCATTTGGTTAAGCTAGGAACTTAATTTGAAATTTGACTTTCACTATTATTCGGAAATTCTGGTAACTGCTTTCTAGAAATACCCCTTGAAGCTTAAATGTAATTAGACCCTTGCCCCTCTTCATTCCCGCAAATATAAAAAAGAATCTGTTAAATAAAGTTTTCTGTATTAACAATCTCCGTCATAATAATAAATGTCATGTTTAAAAAAAAAAAAAAACTGAAACCCGACCAATTGTCATGAAGAAAAATGTGCCAGGAAAATATTTCAATCAGTGGGACGTATGTGTAACTTGTCATGTACAGGTGGCGCGACATTCGCATGGCTCCTTTACGCTGATAATTTCAATCCATATCGACACTATTTAGTTAGAAATCCTTATTTATGCATCGCTACTCTGGTTTATTTAATTACTTGTGTGAAGAATCGATGCAACCAACCAGTGAACCAACCAACCCAAGAGAATAAAAGCGTATTTTTGATGAGAGTTCTTTGTGAATATGAATTAATATTTCAGTAAATAATTGAAATATTAAAATTCTGAGGCTCAGGTGCACATGGCCAGACCTTGGACTATCCACACCTAAATTTCCAGACTTCTAGGTGGGCTAGATTTTGCTAGCCATCGCCAACAGACAGACACACACACAGAGCGAAACTTTCTTTTATTAGTATAGATTAGGGAATTTTAAGAAAAATAATTAAGATATTGATTTGAAAATTTCTGAGCATATGTAAAAATATTTTCTGTATTTGACAATGCAATTTTTGAAAAATTCGACCGGTAATTTTACTTAATTTTTGTAAAAAACTGCCGAAAATCTGACGGCGCCAGTCCAAAAAAAAAAAAAAAAAAAACCTATTTAGAAAGTTTCAGACAGGGAAAAAAACTGAATTTAAAAGTGAACTACAAAGAGATCTGTTTCTCTGACCGATCCCTCCATTTAGTTTGCGAAAATAAAAGGAAATAATTGCCAATTTGTACTAATGAACAAAAATTAAGGTAACTAATTAAGAATTGACGGTAGAAAGGGGAGCCATCTGGCGGCTATTTTAGCGTAGCGTCTTCGTTATGTTCTAATTATCAGAAAAATATAATTCTTTTTTTAATGATCGCGTTAATGTAGGGGAAGGTGGTTTTCTTGAACAAATTCTTCGTTATATTTGCGGGTATAGGAAGAGAGGGGTTAACCCTTGCTCTGATTTACACAAAAGAAATTCCATTGAAGAAATTTGAAATTTCTATCTTCTTCCGTAGCGTTTTATAAATGTCAAATATAGAGAATAACGAAATTTTCAAATGACTATTTTCGCAAAAATAAATTGCTTTTCCTAATAAAAGTACGCAATCGTATATATTTGATGCATAGGTGCCAATCGCTCATTAATATTCCGTAATATGCGGGTTAATTTGACCCAGTTTAACAACGCTTCAAACCAGAAAAATTATTGGAAGAATCTTTATTTATTCAATTTCAGGTTTCTACGTGGAGTTTATTTAATTTCATTTCTTAAAAAAATTTGTGGTGTGAAACGTGTTAAACCTAGGTTAAATTAACCCGCATATTACGGAATATTAATGAGAGGTTGGCACCTATGTTGATGCATACTAACAATCAAAGTTATTGTTGAGCACTTGACCAAGTGCCACTGGCGGGCTTTCCTACAAGTTTTTTTCCACTAACTATGCATTCTTATCTCGGGTTCTATGAGCCTGATCACAACGGGGTTTGGATGATTCGACTTGGTTTTCGGCCGTGTTACAGGTTTTAGTTCCACCTTCTACCGCCAGGGGGCGCATTATTTTCTCGAGTTCTATGGACCCGATTTCGAGGGAATTGGTTCATTCAATTCACTTGATACAGCGGGTACCCCTGTCAGATGTTCGTATAGAAAAAAATGCTCCTTCTGGCGATGGAAAGTGAAACGAAAGGATTTTGTAGCGCGTGCACAGCAGGGGTACGAAATGGTGTTTTGTCGGAAGGGGGTAATAAAATATTCTGCATTCAAATATTTACCTGTTCAACACAAATTTAAAAAAAGGTTTTCAGTCAGCTCATTTTAATAAGAAATACTAGATAGTACCCGTCAGGATTTGATGGTAAATAACTTGAAACCTTCTTTTATTTTTAATAAGCCGCTTTTAAATTAAATAAGAATTGAAAATTTTATGAATTGTTATATTGTGTAAGCGATTCCTATAAATATAAAACGATAGATTGTGCTGTCAGTGCAGCCTACTCAACTGATGAAGTGAAATAATTTTAAGCTTGTAATTTACATTTTACATTCTATTATATTTGAATTAATTTAACAAGAATTTAACTAAAAATATTAATCAAATGATTTTTTTTTTTTACTTACTACAGTCTCAAAAATTAAAATATATCAATATTTAGCATTTATTATTATTATTATTATTATTACGTGACTTTTTAAATTTTTTCATTAATTTTATTTTTATCAGCCTGACTCTAAAACCCAGATAAACCATGTATATCAAGGTGATTTCTTTTACAATTCTTATATGGATATTTTTGCTTCTTTCTTTTTTCTCTTGTTTGTTTTCTTTTGTTTTCTTTTTTTTTTTTTTTTTTTTTTTAAGGAGGATAATCATATATTTTTCTTAGTTATACAAATATCTTATTGATAATGGTCATACAAAATATAGATAAAAATTTAGATCACTTTATTTAATCGATAGCCACATGCAAAATATTTTAATTTAAGTTTTTATAATATAAAATAAGTTACTGAAAAAATATTGTCGGTTGTTAAATTTTATTTACCACAGTTCCAATGTTTTGAAAAAAAAATAACAATATTTAGTATTTCTGATTTTTGCCACACGACTTTTAAAATTTTTCTTAAAATTATTTTTTATCAGTCTGATTCTAAAACTCTGAATTTAAACTTTGCTGTTTCCAGCTAACTATTTATAATACATATTTTTTTAATTACTTGAATTTATATTCCCCATTTTCACACATTATTTAATTGTTAAATCATGGATATCAAGATAATTTAGAGTTCGTGTACGAATATTTTTCCTTCTTTTTGTTTTCTCTCCTTTTATTTTTCCTTTTTTACGAAAAATAATCACATATTTAGCTTATTATATATGTGACATCTTGATGATGGGCCTACCAAATATAATAAAAATTGCAGACCAGTTCAATTTATTTAATCGATAATTACATGCACGATCTTTTAATTTAAATACTTTTAATATAAATTTTGTAATGAAAACAAAATTTTCTTGGGTGTTAAACTTTACTTAATTATAAAGCATTCGAATAAAAAATACAAATTATATAACTTTTTCCTCCTGAATTAAATATGGCATTATTAAAATGAATTAGCTGGCTTCGCCCGCTAGTGGGTCCCTAATATACATCGGGGACTCGAACATATGAAAATCCATTAGTTCCACCTTCCACGGCCAAAGGGCACTCAGTGCTGCCCTCTTATGATCCATCACTTCCCTTTTGATAAGAACGAAACTCTCAGATATAACCTTCGTAATATCATTTTCAATCCTTCAAACTCTCAAAAGTTAAAAGAGAATTATAATATTCTCAATAAAAATTTCTCTTTCATTACAAAAGAATTTTAAAAATTTGACTGAACTGCACATAGACTTTTCTGAACTAAGTTACCATAAATTTAGGACATTATGAATAGTTATATATAGTACTTCGAAAATACTTTATATTTAAGTTTAAATTTACAAAAAATTATTACTTTTTACATTATTTATAACCTTTTATATTTAGTTATTGTTATGTAATTGTATTAATTGTTTCAAATCTAATAAACAGGCGCCTCCTGCGGTGGGGGGTGGAAACGGATGGGTGCTATAGGTGTCGGGTAGCGTTTATTTTTCCCCTCGTGGACTTATTGTTCCTATACCTCACGGGTGGCTGTCCACGAGTGGATAATTTCTGTCCCCGCTGCCTGTGGCACCGTAAAGCAGGCGTTCTGCGCACGTGCTGAAAAATCCATTAGATCTACCTTCCGCCACCAGGGTGCAATCTGTCCTCTACGAGCATAACCTAAATCTGTAAAGCTATCGACATCCAGTCAAATGAGCCAAACCCCGTCGTAATCGGCCACATAGATCCCGCGATAGGAAAGCTCCCCCTGGTGGTGCAACTTGAAACTAAAATCGATAAATTCTATCGATGTTGAGTCGAATGAGCAAACCGTGTCGCGATCGGACGCATACGACGGGAGATAATTTGAAATGAAATAGCGAAATCCTTAGCTTTTCCCTATTTTTTTCTAAACAAAAATCGGGATTTTGCTAAAATAAAAAATTATGGGTCAAACACTGTAATCCCAGGCCACTATAGCAAGGATTCATATTTTTCAGATCCAAAAATCTTCTTTTAAAAAATTTATTGAGCCTATAAAAATTACAATCAATTTCAAACGCATCATTTTATCAAATCAACTTTTTTCCTGAGAAACCGACGGCATGTCTCATCGAGAATAGCAGATGTATCCGCTAAGAAAGGTTGCGTTAAAAAAGCGAATCAATTAATTTTAATAAAAATTATATTTCGGGTTCTAATTAACTTACAATCTGAAATTTTCGAAACTTATCATTGTGGAGATCAGCTTAATGGCGAGGTGTTAAGTTAGAAAGCGTAGGTTAATTAGATTTTATAATCTCCAACCCCTTTAAAAAAAACCAGTACCGCATTCTTGACCGCAGCCGGAATGGAATGTAAATTATCGAGTTGCGGAAACTGTGTTTTTTGTTGTTGTTGTCGGAGTCCACACCTGATGAAAAGTGTGTGCAAAGTGTATTTTATTACACAAAGTTCAGAGAATAAATAGAACGGCAACAAACCGTAAAAACGACTTGCAACATGAAGTCGGTTTTCGCTCAAATCTTTAGGGAGTTTTGAAATTAAAAGCGATCTTTTTTCGACTTAAAATTAAAAATTTTTAATTGATATCTCGGGTTTCTTGATGCGAGGTTTTCTAATTTTTTTTTTAATTACGATATTTTCCACCCCCGTATACCGAATTTCGCATGCGTCCCGTTATTTTTTCGATCTGTTTGAAAGGAGGTTGGAAAAGGCGATGATTGCGGTTTCGTGGCTGCCAGGATCTATTCGTTGCTGCTGGGATATTTCTGGTAACCATGCTAGCCTCGCAACGAAGTACGAATGTAAGCAGGAATAAAGTTCTTTCTTTGTTTCGGTGAAAAATCACTTTTGAGCTTAATTTTTGAGACTTTCTTAATTAATAACTTTCTTAAATAAAGGGCCGACTTCTTCGAAACTGTAATTCCAGAAAGCCCAGATTATTCCAAATTTTTTTACACCAGAATCGCCTTTCTGCGAGCTTCGTGTACAGACACACACACAAACAAACAGACAGACGTTTCCGGCATTAATAATATGGACTTGCTGGCTTCGCCCGCTAGCAGCCCCCTAATTTACATCGGGGCCTCGAATCTTGTAAAACCTCGAATATGATAAACCTCGAACCGAACAAAACTCCGGATCGGGTCCCCGCTGCTTTTGGCACCGTATACCGGGCGTGCCGCGCACTCACCGGAAAAACCCTTAAATTGCACCTGGAATAGCTTAAACCTCTCACCGAACGTACCTCCGGCTCGGAACCCCGCTGCCTGCGGCACCGTATAGCAGGCGTGCTGGCCGCGCACTGCAATATCCATTAGTTCCACCTTCCACCGTCAGGTGCCGCAATCTGTTTTATACGAACTTAACTGAAATCGTTAAGGCTATAGATGTCGAGTCGAATGAGCTACGTGGCCGACAAACTAGTTTTTATCTTCCTCCCTAGGACTCGACGATCGGAAGCCGCGACAAAGCAAGGGTCGTTGGGGGTACTCGACATATGGCCAAGGACCCGGTTGCCACATACGGTTCTGGCTATGGAGCCGTCGGGGATCTCTAGGTGTCTCATCAGGTGTCTTCATGGTGGTTTCCTCTGATTTTGGGATCCACCGCGTATCGTAACGACCTTTCTCGTCACCTCATGGGTTCAATCAGAGTGATGCGCCAGTGGCGGTGGTCCGACTGGTCGTAGCGCTTACGGGAGGCCTCTCCCCGTCGAGCGCATTATGGGTACCTCAGGATCCGGGTACGACGGTTGACGCGCATGACGGGTGCCACTCTGGCGCCTGGAGAAGCAGCTCAGTTTATACCCCGTCGTGATCCAGCCCATAGAACCAGAGAAAGGAAAGCGCCCCTGGTAGAGAAAATCCAAACTAAAATCGATAAACTATCGATGTCAAGTATAATGAGTCATCCCCCGTCGTGATCCAGCCCATAGAACCATAGATATGGAACCGCCCCTGGTGGTGAAGCTCGGAACTAAAATCGGTAAGTCCTGCCTATGTCGAGTTGAATGAATCCAATAGAACACGAGTTAGCTGCAAAATCAGTTATTTCCACCTTCCACCGCTAGGGGCGCAATCTGTTCTATTCAACATAACCGAAATCTGTAAAGCTATCGAAATCCAGTCGAATGAGCCAAACCCCGTCATAATCGAGCCCATAGATAGAAAGATGCCTCCTGGTGGGGAAACTTGGAACCAAAATCGATAAGTCCTGTCGATGTCGAGTAGAATGAATCAAACCGCGTCGTGATGGAAGCCATAGAACACGAGTTAGCTGCAAAATTCATTAGTTCCACTACCGCCAGAAGGCGCAATCTGTTTTATAGGAACATAACTGAAATCTTTGAGACTGTCGATGTCAAGTCGAATGAGCCATACCTCTTCATGATAAGGCCCGTAGAACCAGAAGTAGGAAAGTGCCCCCTGGTGGTGAAACTCAGAACTAAAATCTATACGTTCTATCGATGTCGAGTCGAATGAGCCAAACCGCGTGGCGATAGGACCCATACAGACCCAGTTAATTTGAAATGAAATAGCGAAATCCTTAGCTTTTTCTTTTTCTTTCTATGCAAAAATCGGAATTTTGCTAACATAAAAAAATTATGGGCCAGAATCGAAAATTTTTTGAAACACTGAAATCCCAGGCCACTATAAGGAAGGATGCTTTCTTTTCAGAACGCAAAAAAAAGGAATAATCAACTTCAAATGCATCATTTTATCAAATCACCTTATTCCTCAGAAAGCAAGGTATCATAAAAAATAAAATTTAAAAAATTTAAAAATAATTTTCACTAACAAATTCAGAATTTTAGCAAAGCATGAGCTTCATTTGTACAGATTTTCTATTTATAATAGAATTTTAGAATGTTCTACAGAAATTTATTTATTTTTATGTTAAACCATTAATATGTAATAAGATGCTACATTTTCAGCTGATTATGTCAGGTGTTGGGTTTTTTTTTTTCAGGTTACATAGGTTATATTATTTTTTTTAAGTGAGTTTTTTTTCCCCGCCTAATTGGTTTCTATTTTGTAATAAAGTGATATATTTTTTCCGCTTAATTGGTTTCTATTTTGTAGTAAAGTGATAAAATGAAAAGTCCTCTACATTAAAATCTTACTTAGAACAAGCTGTAAAAATTTAGACATGTTTAATATATTTTAATTCTTTATTAGACTTTATATAGAGAAAATGTCAAAAAAATGGGTTTTTTTAGAGGATAGCCAATATTTCCCTTGCTCGCATTTCTCTTCGAGTTACCAACTAGTCCGAAAAGCATTTTTTCATCTTTAAAAGTCTGAGAACAATAGAGAGATTTTAAAAAAGCATTTATAAAAAGAAAGTTCCTGTTTCTTCCCGTAATTTTTGGAAGCGTTTTAGAGTAGTATTTATCAAATTTTTTAGCCAGTATATTGATTTTTCAGATGCTGCTAAAGTTGCAAAGGGTGAAAAAAAACAAGTTTACAAGTAACTTCAAGTTTATTTCCGAGAATAAACCGGGTTTTTTGGGAGGGAAATATTAAACATTCCCGGGAGTTTTCAAAAAGTTTTAGCCATGGAATTTTTTAATTTGTAAACAAAATGTTCTTTTACAAATGTAAACAAAATCAATAACATAAATACAGAAAAACAGCACAGTTTACATGAAGACTAACGAAATACATACTTAAGCTGCAGAAATATTAAGTAAGAGAAATTAAATTATCAGAAGTAAGTTGATATTTTAACCGTGAATAACTAAAAAGTGCAAGAGGAAGATGACAGATTCATCTTGCCTGACAAGAATATAGACATCACCCCCTGTTATCCGATTAACAAAAAAGAAAACAAATAAAACTAAAAGAAATCAATGAAAAAAACAATAACTCACAAGAAAATTATTATAGAGTATGCCTGAATAGCTAATATGCCAGCTAACAGAATTTAAAGAATTTTAATTTAAAAAAACATCCAAATCCTTACCAATTTACAGTTTTAAATAAATTTTAAAAATTTAGAGCACAAAATCCTAAGTTTTGTCAATTCATAATGAAAAACCTATTTTAAACTTTTCAGAACAGTGCCTGAAATTTCTTAAACATAAAAAAAAAAGTTTGAAAATGACTAGTTTTATTTACTTTCAAAACTCCTTCAAAATTTCCAATATTCCCCAAAATTCCGGGTTTATTCCCAAAAATTCCCGGGTTTATTCCCGTCGCTCAAAAACTGCAGTTTTTTTGTAACTCTTGATGCTGCACATTCTCCAGTGAGTATTTTAAACTAACAGAGTTTATCCGCACAATTGTAGCAAAATAATGTTATATTTCATTTTAATGTTAAAGCTATTAATTTAAAAATTAATGTAAATGTTGTTAATTGTTAAGTACTTTATGTCCAAAAATAAAATAGCTAAATTTTCATTTTCTCTTTCTTTATCTAGGTAATGTCAGCGTCAGTCAGCAAACAAAGAATAAGGGGAAAAATGTCATCAGGGACTATGAAAATCTGTTTAAAAGTAGTGAGAATTCGGATTTAAAAATAGATGTTGAAGGTGTTTTATTTGATGCCCATTCTCAAATTCTGTATTGTCGTGCTCCTGATTTGTTAAAGCCAGGCGAAGCAGTCAAAAAGCACAATGGAGTGCTTCATGTAAATGGGTGTGATCCTTTTACTTTTAAACAATTTTTACTGTATCTGTATACTGGTAAAAGGGAGATAATCACAGAGGAGAATGTGTACACTCTTTTTCATAACAGTGATGTATTCAATTTAAGCGATCTTAGAAATGATTGCATTCACTTCATGATTGAAAACTTATCTATTCACTCTATAAGTGAAACAATGCCTTTGGCTCTAGAACATTTTGAAGAAGAGTTACTTATATTTTGTGAAAATTTTTTTAGAGTTAATATTCAAGAAATACTGAAAAGTAACCAATGGCAAGTATTAGCTGCTGAAAAACCAGCCTTAACTCAATTAATATTAAGTAAAGCCAAATGATTTAGTAACAATATTACCGTATTTTTTGTTTTTGAAAATTTAGGAATATTTCTTGTCATTTAAAAAAAATCAAAAATCAAAATTGTTACTATTTTTATTATCTTTTATGAGTATTGATTATCGATTTTATTATTTATTTAATCAATATTTTTTTTTAAAGTTTTTTTTTTACTTAGGCTTTATTAAGGCTTAGTTCATTTGAAAATGATCTTTTATTACTTATTAAACTTTTTATTTATTGTTCTTTAATAATTCTACTTATATTTGTAATAAAGAAAGTGATATGGATTATTATTTTTTTTTAATCTGTTTTCTTATTTTCTAGGAAGCTTGCTTATAATTTTTTAATACTTGGTTACTGTAAAATCCTGATTGCAAGTTCCGATTTTTCAAAAGCAAAATTAGTTCAATTTAGGGAGGGGATTTATGATAAATATTTATAACATTTTCCTTATTATTATTAATTTTTTTTATCATTATAAATTTAACAGTCAACATGAACAAAATATCATGTTAAAAGCAGAAAACCAACGTTAAAAATGCACAAAGAAGAAGGTGCAGTCTTGATTTTTGTGCTTTGCTCTTTGTTGCATTGAAAAAGAATCACGCTTGCGAATTCGAAACCTCTGATTGCTGCTTTTTTGTGTATTATTTGTGCATTTTTAACGTTGGTTTTCTGCTTTTAATATTCTTGCACATAGGTTTTATTTGCTATTTTTATATAAAAGATCATGTGTCAAGCATAGATTATAAAACTTTCAGACACATTTAGAATACTGTAACAAAACTTCACCATTTTATTAAATTAAAGAAGTAAATTTTAATGTCTAGGAGGTGTCAAGTACTTCCTACGCTTGACTTAATGTTTCAGATAGTTAAAAGTTGGTGATTAGAACTTCATAAATAAAAGAGTAAATTCCAAATCAGGATTGCAAAACAGCCGGCTGAAATGAAAAAAGCCAGGCCAGTGGCTTTCATTGGTTTTAAGCTTTTTTTCGCCAAAATTGGTTTTTATGTATAAAATGTTCTTCTGTACACAGTGAAGCATTTTAATTATAAACTGCATATTTTTAAGTGTTATTTAAATGATTTTATTGAGTTAGAATTTAATAACATAATTTCTGAATAATGAAGACATTAATATTGGATTTCGACAAGTTTTATTTTGAGATTATGTTTTTTCTAGACTTACATGTACTACAATCTCCTTAATTCCTGTTTCAACATTGATCATTCCATGATTTAATCTCTTTATATAAGGATTTATCTAGAATAAGTTGTGAGAGTATGAATTTGTGCTTTCCTCTCACAAGTTTAGAAATCCCCCCTCCATTGGAGGGGAAAGGACAGATGAAGCAAAAACTTCAAAGGAGATGAAAATTTCAGATGTGTGATACTTATATGCCCTGTATCAGAATTTTCTGTATTAATCTGTGGCAAACCAAAATTTACCTGTGATCCAAGAATGCTTGGAACAAGCTGAGTACCATAAGAAATTATAGTAGATCGTAAAATAAGCAAAATTTGCATTTACAAGAAAATATAAGATGAAAATACAATAACTCTAGTCACAAAAAATTAATTTTAACAATTTTTCTTAGCCCAGTTTTTTTAATGCTGGTAGATTGGTTCGCAAGGTATGAAAACATTTGCAGCGGCACTGCCGTGCTGCACTGTTTCTTCTACTGGGCTATGAGATGCATAGAAGAAGGAATTATAAGATAGAAGCATGGTAATAGAATACCTCTATTTATATCTCCCTAGATAGAAGGAAGATAAGGGGTGTTTTCGCCCATCTTTCCCTTTCCCGGTTTGCCACAGGTTTTTTTTTATTTATTTACGCCTGCTTTCGAAACTATTTCAAAGCAGGGAAATAAGCAGGGGTATAGTATGGCGTACTTATCGCTGTCTTGTCACCTTTTTCCCCCTCGATATTTTCTTATTTATTTAAACGTTTGATAAGATTGTTTTGAATTTTGCGACGTCTGTTATGCGAAGGATATGTTATCTAAGTAGTGTAAATATAATGTAATCTATTTAAAGCTTTGTTTTTAAAGTTACGTTTATTTTCTTTTTGTTATGGGGTGGAGGGGGGAGGGGTATGTTTTTCCTAAATACCAATAAAATAATACTTAAAAAACAATAATTGGTTGTTTTTATAACTAATATTTAGTTCAATATTTTCAATTTTCCGATATTTGATATCTTTATTTTTATGACAATAAAGAACTCCGGTCTAATTTCTTTAAATAACTCATAAAAAAAGAACTTTGTTCAAGAATCGGTTTAAATTCGATATATTTTTAAATTTTATTACGCTTTCTTATGTAATGCAGCTACTTACAGTGCCTGATTTACCGGGTGGCCCAGCGGGTAATGTTTGAAACAAATTAAAAAATAAAAACAAATAAGAGACATGAGAAGAATTTAATGACGTTTATTGAATGGACATATTGGGCAATTAATGATAAAGAGGTTCGAAGTGCCCGCCATATTTAACAAGGACAGCAGTTAGGCGGTTCTGGAATCCAAACATTACTCGTGAGCAGGCCTCACAGTCAATCGTGTCGACAGCAGTTGTAATGGCGGTTTTGAGTTCTGGAAGGTTTGTAGGACTTGTCTGCCACACTTTGCTCTTCAAATAACCCCATAGGTAGTAATCGCAGGGGTTCAGATCTGGTGAATATGGGGGCCATTCGATACCACCTTGGAAGTGCGTTGGGTAATCTAACCCAATGATTCGATTGCTAAAATGCTCATTGAACACCTCGAAAACATCCGCCGTACGATGTGGTCTTGCTTCACTCACGTGCACCTAGCGCCATCTATTGGACTTTGTTTCAAATATTACCCGCTGGGCCACCCGGTATGTCAGGGCATTCCGGGCACGGTTCCAGGGCCCACGATTTTCCGGGGCCAGCAAATGCTACTGGAGATTTTTAAATTGTTAGCCAAAATCTGATGAAGTTTTAACTATTAAAAAACAAAATTAATATGGATTTTTTTTTTCATTTTTTTTTCATGTAAAAATAACTTTTAAGGGCTACATCACTCACGCGAAAACGCCTGCTCGCTAATGTTGATCCTATGGGAGACATTTTTAAAAATATCTCATTTGCATTTCAATATTTAAAAATAAATTTTACCATTGGATATTTAAATTCGATCTCTACAAAGGCCGTTTTTTACTTTTTCGATTTTGTTGACAGGTTTTTTTTTATTAGGATACTTTCACTTTCGGAACCGATTTTGAAAGATTGAAAAATCGTCAGCGAGATAGAACACTTAAGATTATGAGGATGTTATAAAATCTTTTACTTCTAAAAAATTGAGAAGAAACTTTGTAAAAACATCAATAAATATCACAAAATTATTAAAGTCAGTAGTGGTTTTCTTAATAAGTACCGCTTTCAATAACATATTTTTTAACTCAAGGCCGCTGTAAGCATAGGTGCAAGGAGGCCCCATAAGCATCTGTGCCCAGGGCCCCCAAATTTGTAAATCAGTCGCTGGCTACTTATAAAATAAACACATACATTTACCCCCCTTCACCTCCGTAATATCAACTAAGAATTGATTGTATTCGCCTGATTTTAAAATTTAAAACTAAACCCTTATTTATATTTAACTAAAATGCTTTTTTTCTGATGATTTTGATGAAAAAAAAAGAGTAAAATGTATTCTTCATAAAGGACTGAATAATTAAACTGTAGGATAATATATTTAGTTAAAAGGATTTAACAAAATCGTTTCATTTTATGAAATTAGGAAATACCAATAAAATGTATCATATTTATTATTTCGGTTGTCAACATCCCTTTTTCTAAGCAAATAAAAAACGCAAACGATAAATGAGATACCATATGAAAAAATTTTGAAAAGGTTTCTGACATATTATACTCACATTTCGTTAAAACATGTTTGATGAAAATTACATTTAATTAAAAATTAAATCAGCATTGTTTTCATAAATGAAATGAAAGGTTTTTTCTCAAATCAGCGTTGCCACAAAAAAAATACCGCATCAATGATTATTAAAATAAAAAGTATATGTCCCAATAAAGATAAAGTGGGACAAAGTTGTTGCACACGTTTGTATTATATTTGATTAAAAAGCAAAATTTAAATTCAAATGCTCAATTTATTTTTTTTCTCCCATGTTTATTCCAAAACAGATGATGTCACCCTCTAATGCAGTTAAAATACTATTTATTTTTTTTTTTCGTTTGCTATCCTCGGCCAGATTTTACTGTAACTTTGGTTGAATAAATTAGATGATATTCTGGCTTGACTAATGTTATCGCAAATTACATACATAGCGATTTTCGAAACATTAAAACTACCCGTTTTAATACTTTCGTCATTTTTAAAGCAAAAGAAAATAATACTTTAATACGTGAAAAACAGTCCTCTTAAAAAACATAACGAATATCTTTATCCTCTCACTTCTGTGCCGACAAAATATTCTACAAAACCATTTTGACAGCCACATTTTTTCACACAGTTTGGAAAGATACATCTACAAAAAGAAAAAACATCTTTCTCACACAGCTTAGAAAGATACATTTATGAAAACATCTCCTGTTAGTAGGAATTCAATTGGATTCGCGACAATCTCCCACCTTGAGTTTTCAACAGGAAAACTCAACAATAGGCACAACAAAATTCAAAATAACACAAAATATGTGTAACATTATACTTACATTACATGGCCAAAGCATAGATATTCTAAATACTAATTTTTCAAAAATAAATTATACAATTTCCTGCAAAAATTAAAACAAAAATTAAACATATTATTACAAATTCAAATTTAACACTAGGAAATGAGATATACTAAAAATAAGGAAAAAAGTTTGTAAAGTTCAGTGTTCAAAAAATAGTCTTATGACTGATAACGTTTTGGAACAGTCACTGTTCTGCCACTTCTTGTTCGTAATATTGGTTCTAAAGAGTGTTCTTTTGGAATCTCTAGATTGTACAGTTTTTGTATTGGTCTTTAAAGTTCACCATTTTCAGTTTTTACTCGAACAACTCTCGGGTGACCATCATTTCCAGAAATTAGTTCTTGCACACGATCTAAAGTCCAATACGTACGTTTCTTATCCGACTCTACGAGAACGACATCACCAACGGTCAGTTGCTTGACATTCTTTTGCAGGGAATTTTGTTGGCGTAACTGCCCTAAATACTCAATACGGAATCGTCTTCTAAGATGTTCTCGAACTTGTTGTCTATACTTTGATCTTCTGTTTAATTCTTGTGCGTCAATTGCATCAAAATCTATCTCATCTGAAGATCTCATTTCTTGTAGAAACATTGATGGTGTTAAAAGTGCTAGATCATCCACATCTTCTGAGACATACGTGAGTGGTCTAGCATTTACAACTTGTTCGCAGTCACAAAGAATTGTGATAAGCTCTTCATAGGATAATGAGGCTCTACCTAGTACTTTCCTCAAGATGCGTTTCCCCATTTGTATCAACCGCTCCCACCAACCACCCCACCAGGCAGCAGTAGGCGGATTGAATTGCCAACGAATCTTTTGTACAGCTGCTGCAGCTGAGATCCGTTCCCAATCGATGTCTGAAAAAGCTCTATCTGCACCGACAAAAATTTTACCATTATCAGAATAAACGGTCGTCGGTCTTCCTCTTCTCGCTATAAAGCGCCTAAAAGATTGGAGGAAGGTATCTGTTTCTAATGACGTCACTAATTCTAAATGTATGGCCCTGTACACTGTACAAGTGTACAACACAATCCATACCTTTTTCCCATTTTTCAAATATAAGGGCCCAGCTAAATCTACTCCAGTTATTTGGAATACTGCCGCTCTTGAACTCTTTCTGCTGACAATGCAATAGGTTCTGACTCTATCTTCTGTGCACTAAATATTTTGCAACGCACACATTTCTGAACTACTGCTCGAATGGTTTTCCTGGCTTTCAGGATCCAGTAGTCTTCTCGTATAGATGTCATCAAAAGAGCCACTCCTGCATGTAATAGCTCTTGGTGTTTCCAGGACTACAGGATGGTCAGACGGCAAAAGAATTGGGTACTTAAAATTGACAGTATCTTCTCGATAGATGACTTGTGTTTTACTCTGATGATACCATCTTCATCTAGGATTGGTCTTAGGCTACGAATTTTCTCATTATTCTTTTCATCAAAGCTGTCTTTCTGGATCAAAATCATTAATTTTCTTTCAGCTTGTTCTATTTCAAAACATGTAAGTTCAGATACTTCTTTTGAATTCGGTTTTCTTGAATTACTTATGAATCTTAGAATCCATGCGATCAATCTTATTATTTTCTTGTATGATGAAAATCGTCGATAATACCAATCATTAGGTTTCGTGATCTTGTTTAATGCTGAAATGACACTTTTCCGTTTCTCAGCATTAATAACTTCATCTGGTGATTCGATATTTTGAGGCCAAGTAAATTCTGGCTCAGCCAGCCAGGCTGGTCCCTCCCACCATTTTAGCTGCAAGAACTGTTCAATGGAACAACCTCTGGAAGGAAGATCAGCCGGATTAAATTTTCCTGAAATATGTCGCCACTGATCTTTCTGTGATAAAGACCTGATTTCTTCTACACGATTCCAGACAAATGTTCCCCATCTATCATCTCGCTTTATCCAGCTTAAAGCTGTGGTTGAATCACACCAATAACAGATCTTCAAATTTGGAATTCTTAAATCAGCAATGACACGACTACCCAACCTGGCTCCAATGCAGCATGATAAAAGCTCTAACCGCGGTATAGTTAGGTTCTTAAGAGGAGCTATTCTTGCGCGTGCTTGTATAAAACTCACCAAAATTTCATTTTCCTCCTTTACTCTCAGAAAAATACAAGTAGAATATGCGTGTTTACTTCCGTCACAAAATATGTGAAGACTTACATCATTTTCAAAGTTATATAGATTCATCTATCGCTCAAGTTTGATGTCAGAAATTAATTTTATTCCCTGCACCCACTTCAAAAATTGTTTAGCTAAATTCTCTGGAATTAATTCATCCCACTTTAATTTCAACTTCCAGCATAGAATAAGTTTAGGGAGCAAAGTCACGGGTGAGGCAAATCCCAGAGGATCAAAAACCTTCTGAGCCAATGAAAGTAGAGCTCGTTTTGTAGGAATAATTTTCTTTTCCTCAATAGGGCCGATTTTGCAAGATAGGGTATAGTTTTCTAGATCCCAGTTTAAGCCTAGTACTGGTGTTATGTTAACTGTTGAAGTTTCAGACATAATTTGAATTGGATAATTTGACAGCCATCCCCTTAAATTGAATTTCGCGGAGGACAGTAACATTCTCGATTCAATTATGAACTTGTTTAACTCTTCAGTTATGTTGAAACTACAAACACAATTATCTACATACAAAGATTCATTCAAAGTCTCTGCTGTAGAAACAAAATTGTCAGGTGTACTTTCCAGATGGTGTTTCAGAGTAGCCGCTAGTAAAAAAGGGCTGCAATTGATTCCGAAAACCACACTTTTTGTCTGTAAATTATATTATCCTTCCATAAAAACCGTAGATAGTCTCTATCACTTTCTGTAATACCTATCTGTAGGAATGTCTTTTCTATATCAGATACTGCACCAACAGGAAATTTCCGAAAGCGATGCAATATTGAAGGAATCATTTCCATCATATTTAATCCTTTATCCCAGACAATCATTTAATGAAGGAAAACCTTTCACATGAGCCGAAGCATCAAAAACCGGCCTTTCTTTAGTAGTTTCACTCGATTCTTTAAATACAGGCCTGTGTGGCAAATAATGTATTTTGGATTTTTTATTATCGACCACCCTTTCAATTATTCCTGCATTTAACCATGTATCAAATACTTCATTATAAACTTCAGTTTTATTCAAATTTGATAACCTTTTCTTCGTTGCAGCAAGCCGTTTTTCGGCCAATTCTCTATTACTAGGTAAGCGGGCATTATCTAGTACTCAAGGCAATGCTACTTCATACCTCCCATCTGAATCTATTCTTATGTTTCTTTTAAAATGTTGCATAGTTTCTTCATGAATTTCATTTTTAGTTTTAGATTCAACCGGATCAGTTTTACCAAGAATATCTAGCTTCCATAAATTAGCAACGGAACTTTCGTTCCAAAGAGACGAAATAACCATAAGAGAATCATTTGTTTCAGATTTAATACCTGGAATTTTCCCCATGAGTGTCCACCCCAAATGGGTCTTTACAGCAACCGGACCACTTTTTAAAACTTTAATATTTCCGGTGAGTAATTTTCCCGCCACATCGGAACCAATTAACAATTTAATTTCATTTTCAGTTTTACATACATTGTTTTCAACATCCGAAATCTTAATACCATATTTATTTAATTCTTTTAACCAAGGTCCATTTGGCACTTTTTTTATATTAGAACAAATAACAGGAACATCTAAAACATGCATATCACATTTATAAATATTATCAATACTACTTAAATGAATTCTATATTTGTTGTGGTTTGTCTCACTTGTTTCAACACCACCAAATAATTTATGAATTAAATTAACTTCATCAATAATTTTATAATTCAAATACTTAAATACATCTTCTGATAAATATGAACGCTCAGAGCCCGTATCTATGACTCCCGTACAATGTTTTCTTTACCATCGTGCTTTACACGTATATACAAAGTTTGTAATAACACAGTTGGGTCGGAACCTTGAGTAGTCAAGACAGTATCACTACTCCCTGACTCATGTTCATGTTTACGACTTTCTAACGCCGTATTACTTTCTTCATTACAAACATTTTGACACATTACAGCAAAATGCCTTTTACCACAATTTAAACATTTAATCTTCGATTTACAGTGACGTGAAATATGATTTTTCTTGAGACAGACAAAACAAGCCCCCTTTTTCAAAATTATACTTCGTTCATCTTCAAAAGAAAGCGAATTAGCTTTAAAACATTTTTCTGATAATTGACACTTGTCACAAAATATACATGCTTCATCATATTTCTTAAATGTTTATCTTTAGATTTATCACCTACAAATAAATCAGTAGCAGTTGGCATAGAATTATCTCATCAAAAACATCTCGTTGTAAATGATCCCGCCAAGCCACAAACCTAAAACGTCAGTCATAAAAAGAAGTGATATCACAAAAAATGAAGCGATATAGAAGTGCATACTCCGAGTCCCGTGTAAAAATCTATCACCACTCATCATGTTTCCAAAGGACTCTGAGTGAGGTACAGTATGTGAAAACTGCTAGGTGACGTGCAGGCTTTTATAATGTTGGTATTTCCGGCAATTACATATGACTATATTATTTTTTTTTCTGCCATAAAATTGTAAAAAGTTGAAGCTTCTATGTTTGCATGTCCTTTCTTATTTATGAGCTTGAAAAATCAATTTGTTGATTTTATTTACCATTATTTAAACTAGAAACACCACTTACGAAGAGGATTTTTTAAGTAAACATGTAAGGATTTTGAGTTTGCAATATATATATATATATATATATATATATATATATAATGATCATACGCATATTAATAATAACAATGCACCTTATAATAAACGTTAACTAAATTGAGATATATTGCAGTAATTCTAGCGTAAGCGGAATCGCATAGATCTGTGGAAAAATCCGTTCTGACAGTTCTTTCGCATACAAAAATATTTATAAAAGTGATATAACAAAAATTAAAAATTTATTTTTTCGATTTTCAAATTTGATATACTGCATATATTATAAAAACCTGCAGGTCGCCAAGCAGTTTTCACATACTGTACCACACTCCGAGTCCTTTGGAAACATTATGAGTGGTGATAGATTTTTACACCGGACTCGGAGTATGCACTTCTATATCGCTTCTTTTTATGTGATATCACTTCTTTTTATGACTGACGTTTTAGGTTTGTGACTTGGCGGGATCATTTACAACGAGTTGTTTTTGATGAGATATCACTCCTTTTTGCAAGGTACTTAATTTCAATTATACAGATTCCATTTTTATTCACAAAAGAAAAGATACAAGAAAGATGAAAGGGGCAAAAAAAATAATAATAGTGACGTACAGAATTATACAATTTTATCACTCTTCCGTTTATATACATTCAAAAAACAAAAAATTAGAAAATTTTACAGTAGTTTACAAGCTAATTAAAATACTGCAGTTTCAGAAAAATGTGGAAAAATAAGAAGCATTTTTTTTCGGTCAATATAAGTTTATAGAGCATACTTTACCGAGAATAATAATAAAAAAAATTATCTACCAACTATTGTAATTCACAAGGATGTTTATACTATACATTAAATATTATTTTTGAAAATAACTGAGCACTTTAAAAGATTTTTATTTGTTAAGTTTTTTAACTCCACGTTTCGAGAATTGGAAAAATATAAGATTCGCAACGTTTGCAAAAGTATAAAAACTATTAAAGTGATTTAAAAATAAAAACTGTTCGATGAGAATGACATGTATTCCAAAATTTTGTGTGATTTTGTAAATATACCGCAAAGACTAAAGTGTTTACATAATGAACCGTTTAAAAAAATGTAAAATTTTATTAAAATTTAACCGTAAACCGAACAGTTCGTTACCGATCAGCTATTGTATACGAAATTTAGCATTTTAAATTTTTATGGGGAATTTAAGAAGTTATTTCCTTTTCATTGTGCTCTAAGCCCGTTTTTAGAGTATTTTAAGTTCGTCATAGCCGGTGATTCGATGAACGGCAAATATTTAAACGCAAAACTTCTAATCTTGGGGTAGCAACATTTTTACATTCTGTTTCTCAGCGCATGAATGTAAAGTTGGAATTTTGTAATCGCTATTTCAATTAATTCCTGATACGCTAGAATTATATAGTATTTATAAATAAACACAGTTTTTTTAATTGATGAAAATAGTATATTTTAATAGGTTTAGAGCTTCAGATTACCATAACTTCAGGTTACCTTGCTTTCAGGCAGATAAAATGAACTCGTATTAAATTTTAAATCAAGATAATAAAACCTTACAGAGATTGAAAGAGTATAAAATCATTAAAATACATCTAACTCAGTAAATATACATCGGTTGTAATGTAATCAAGATCTTCTGAGACACCCTGTAAACGAAACGTATATGGTTCAATGCCACTTTACAATAGAGAGTTTAAATAAATCGGATGTAGTAACATATTTGAAATTCTTGTGTACATAGCCACTTTGACAAAAGTTATGCTACGCTGCTCAAAACAATTAAAGGATATTTGAAGTTTTATATAAAATAAAGATATAAACGAAATTTTTTTTGCCGAAAATAGAAGAAGAGAATCACAAATGCAAATTTTTCTGGTTTTCAAACTGTGGAGTATGCAAATTTTGAGTTCGACGTCAAAAACGTCGCTTCAGCGGCAGCGAATGAAATTTGACTTTCAACTGGATAAAAGAGAATGAAGACAAGGATGATCGGCATTCAGTGATTGCTTTGTTTCGATGAGTACGATGTCTCAGCGAAGTCATTTGGCAGATTCAGAAGCTTGGAGAATTGTTGGTAGGTTAGAAGGGGGCCAAACTCAAGCCGAAGTAGCGCAAGCCATTGGAGTGTCACAAAGTGTCATTTCCAGGATCTGGAACCGTTTTTTGGAGAGTGGATGTGCAGGCCGAAGACCAAGGCAAGGTCGTAGACGGGCAACAACGCCCAATGAAGATCGGTATTTAGCGTTAACAGCTCGGAGACACCGAAACATGAACGCTACTCTTCTCCAACAACACCTTCGCTCGGCTACAGGCACCACGATTTCAACTCAGACTGTCCGAAACCGGCTCCATGCTGTAGGTCGGTATGCTCGCCGACCGATGGTATGTGTTAGATTAACATCAAGGCATCGTCGCGACCGCAGGGAGTGGGCAACCGAGCATGTCAACTGGAGGAGAAATGAATGGAGCAATATTCTGTTTTCTGACGAGTCCCGTTTTTCTGTGCATCCGGATAATAGGCGTATTTTCATCTGGAGGGACCGTGGCAGTAGGAATAATCCTGCGTTCGTGCACGAAAGTGTCAGATTTGGCGGTGGAGGAGTGTTGGTGTATGGTGGCATCTCCATTGACGGGCGCACTGACCTCTACATCATTCGAGATGGAGCTCTGACTGGTCGCCGATATAGGGATGAGATCCTCAGACCTATTGTAGTCCCTTACGCTGCAGCAATCGGAGATAACTTCATTTTAATGGACGATAACTGCAGGCCACATCGTGCAAACCTGGTGGAGGATTTCCGTTTCGAGGAAGGAATCGTTCGAATGGAATGGCCAGCGTGTTCTCCAGACATGAATCCAATCGAGCACGTTTGGGACGCTCTAGGAAGACGAATTTCTGGCCGCCAACAACCCCCACAAACTCTCCAACAACTGGAAAGAGCTCTTCTGGAAGAGTGGGGCAGAATACCCCAACTCGTCATTAATAGCCTCATTTAGTCCATGCCTCAAAGGTGTTCAACGTTGCTGGCCGCCCGTGGAAACCATACCCCCTACTGAAAATGATTTTCTTTGAAAAAAACACCTTTTCTTATTCTTTTTTTCTCATATGCACAAAATGTGTTTTTTTCCTTTTGTACACAAATGCACAATAAAATGCATTTTTTTCTGCCAAACATGTGTAATTTATTCTCATATAACCTACTATGTCTGTCGACCATGTATCAATCAGCTAAAAAGTTTCCCAGATACAAAATCCACCTAAAACTGCAATATCCTTTAATTGTTTTGAGCAGTGTATTTACTATTGTTTTTCCTCTGTGTTAAGTACAGCAATCAAGTACTTCAACGTAAAAATTCGCTAATTACACAACTATTTAGTCTTATTAAAAAAACCTTTGAGTTACCCTGTAAACGAACAGTAAGTTCTACAATTCTGTTTTACATTAGGAAGCTAACTTAAGTCGTTCGTAGTAACATATTTTAACATCATGCGCATACGTTCTTTTTGAAAAGAGTTAGACCATTTAATATCTCTTTGCTTCATCTTAAGTATAGGAATAAATCACTTTAAAGTGGTATACATAAAAAAACTAATTAATATTTTTACACGAAATATTAAACATTTGAACTACTCATAAAAACAATTCAAATGCTGCAAACCACGTAAAAATCGGATAATTGCACAACTCTTTAGCCCTATATCAAAAAATCTTTTGTGAGACCCTGTAAATTAACCTTAAATGTTACTATTTTTTTTTTATAATAGGAAGCTTACTTGGGTCAACTGTAATAACATATCTTAATATCATGTGTATACGACCATTCCTAAAAGAATTGGGTCATTTATTATTTTTTTGCTCTATGTTAAGTATAGGAATCAATAACTTTAAACTGATATAAATCAAAAACTAATCAATATTTTTACATGAAACTTACAAAGGTTTGAACTACTCATAAAAACAATTCAAATGACGTAAATCGCGTAAAAATCTGATAATTACACATTACTGTAGCCCTGTCAACAGTTTTTGGTCTGAACAAGATTTCAAAAGTGCAAAAAACAGCACTTTTAAAATCGCATTTACTGAAAACCTATTCGACGGATTTTGTTTTACTTTTGATTTCTTTGTCACGTGGCACGCCCCATTCCATAGAATCAAGAATTTTGTTTATCATAAATAGAACGCGAGATCATAGAAACTCGACAGAGTTTCCCGCCAAGCATAAGAAACAGCTTGGCGATTCGTGAATGAAATTGAGTGGTTGAATCGTAAATGAAAGGAATTTCCGCCAATGGATGCCAAACGATTTTACATTTTTTTTTTTTTTTACACTCTGTCTAGTTTATATTTTGCGGACGGGACAAAACGGGTTTTTGACACATCTATATCTCGCGTTCTATTTATGATAGAAACAAAATTCTTTATTCTATGGAATGGAGCGTGCCACGTGACAAAGAAATCAAAAGTAAAACAAAATCCGTGGAATAGGTTTCGAATAGTGGTTTCGGTTAGTGGTCGAATTCATACCAGAAAGTTATAGTAGTAATTTGCATTTTATATAATGACAGACTTTTCGTGAATGGATAAATTAAAATTATTCTTTTAGAATTTCCGGTGTGAATTTTGTTTTTTTGATTTTTTTTTTTTTTGGACGAAATTTAATATAGCTGGTTTTCAGCACTAAATTGAATATGGTGCTTAACACTAGAACCATGATGACGGGTCACTTTGACCCGTACCAAATGAATAGATGTTTATTCGAACCAGAAATTTTTTCTTAAAATAAGTTAAATATATGCTGCTCAAAAATAATTTAAATAAGAAAGTTAAATAGTTTTAAATAAAATTTCTGGTGTCAAATATTTTTATAAAGTTTGAGTAAAATTTCCCGCGGTTCTATTGTTAAGGGATTAATCGCGTAGGAGACAAGAGCTGCCATGGAAACGACGACTTTTTAAATATCGAAATTTATAACATTCTTAATGAGACAGTAACTTATCCAGCCGGTGAAACCGTGTAAAATATAATAACTACTGTAATACGCAACTTATATATACTATATAAGCTTATAGAAATGATAATAAACTATTTCATTGATTAAGTTTGAATTCATTAAGTACTACTGCACACTTAAACACTCAATTAACAAGCAATTTCCATATGCATTAAAATAGCTTGCATTTGACGACGTAAAAGTTTGCACTATTTATATATTTTGCACTGGTTATATATTATTTTAAAAATTATTTTTAAAAAAAGTAAGGAAATGATTTTTTTCATTATATTTTTTCAAAAGGTACAATCAGTATTAAAAAAAAAAAAAGATACTCCTGTCTTTATACGCACACCGTTTAAAATAAAATCACGCCAAAGGCGTCATACGATTCAAAATATCAATTCAAGTTTCGAAATTGGGGACTCAGCATATTAAAAATTGTACCAGCTTCAATATTTCAAATGGTAACACCCGCTTTTGACACTATATTTAAGTTCCTTGTATCAAGGCAGCCCGGAAAAAGATATGTTTATATACTTTTTTCTTAAATCTTAATACTGTTATAAATGAAAACATTAAGGGTTAATCCTCAAATTTATTTAGAAAAATAAATTAGGATCTCAAAAGAAAACTTTAACAAAGTCACACCCCAATCACATCGTACAGGCAATCAATGTTTAAAATAAACAAAATGAAACTTTGGAACAGTGCGATAAAACACGGAGTAAAGAGGAACTGGAGATGAAATGTTTACGTTTGGCGTGACGCCAAAATGCAACTCTAAAGTCGGCCCAAACAACTGGTGGCTTGCTTTGAAAACCTCTCCCCGTCCAATGAATCCAGTTCTTGTTCCACGTTCAGCCTTTCTCCGTCCAATGAAGTGGCTTGTTTGGTCCTAGTGACTTAAGCGATAACCGGCTTCATATTACCATCTGTTTTCACGGCTCTCCGCGCCTCTATTCTTTCTTTTAAATCTATGGGCATAAATTATGTTTAGTTTTTAAAATTTATTAAAAAAGAATTTACATAAATTTTCTGTTTGATGTATTCGATTTTCATATATGTAAATTGTAAGTAGACAGTAACTGAATATGGTCCCTGTAGACCTTAGAGAAGTACAATTTTTCTACATCTCGAAAAATTATGACTAGAATGAACTGTAAACATAGACGCCATGTTTTTGACGATATCTATTAATTTCTCGTTAGAGTATTCGATCTTCATATATGTGAGTGGACAATAAGGAATATGGCCCCCTCCCTGTAGACCTTTGAAAAGTAAAATTTTGCTATATCTCGAAAAATTATGACTAGAATGAACTGTAAACATACACGCCATGTTTTTGACGATATTTATTAATTTCTCGTTAGAGTATTCGATCTTCATATATGTGAGTGGACAATAAGGAATATGGCCCCCTCCCTGTAGACCTTTGAAAAGTAAAATTTTGCTATATCTCGAAAAATTATGACTAGAATGAACTGTAAACATAGACGCCATGTTTTTGACGATATCTATTAATTTCTCGTTAGAGTATTCGATCTTCATATATGTGAGTGGACAATAAGGAATATGGCCCCCTCCCTGTAGACCTTTGAAAAGTAAAATTTTGCTATATCTCGAAAAATTATGACTAGAATGAACTGTAAACATAGACGCCATGTTTTTGACGATATCTATTAATTTCTCGTTAGAGTATTCGATCTTCATATATGTCAGTGGACAATAAGGAATATGGCCCCCTCCCTGTAGACCTTTGAAAAGTAAAATTTTGCTATATCTCGAAAAATTATGACTAGAATGAACTGTAAACATAGACGCCATGTTTTTGACGATATCTATTAATTTCTCGTTAGAGTATTCGATCTTCATATATGTGAGTGGACAATAAGGAATATGGCCCCCTCCCTGTAGACCTTTGAAAAGTAAAATTTTGCTATATCTTGAAAAATTATGACTAGAATGAACTGTAAACATACACGCCATGTTTTTGACGATATCTGTTAATTTCTCATTAGAGTATTCGATCTTCATATATGTGAGTGGACAATAAGGAATATGGCCCCCTCCCTGTAGACCTTTGAAAAGTAAAATTTTGCTATATCTCGAAAAATTATGACTAGAATAAACTGTAAACATAGACGCCATGTTTTTGACGATATCAATTAATTTCTCGTTAGAGTATTCGATCTTCATATATGTGAGTGGACAATAAGGAATATGGCCCAATCCCTGTAGACCTTTGAAAAGTAAAATTTTGCTATATCTCGAAAAATTATGACTAGAATGAACTGTAAACATAGACGCCATGTTTTTGACGATATCTATTAATTTCTCGTTAGAGTATTCGATCTTCATATATGTGAGTGGACAATAAGGAATATGGCCCAATCCCTGTAGACCTTTGAAAAGTAAAATTTTGCTATTTCTCGAAAAATTATGACTAGAATGAACTGTAAACATACACGCCCATGTTTTTGACGATGTCCATTCCGTTTATGTAAAAATTGATGTACGTCATAATTAATATTTTTAATATGAATTTACTAGAAATTTTCATAATTAAAACTATGTTTTTTAGTAAAAAAAAAATCTAAAATATGTTTGGGTTTAGTCAAAGTATCTCAGTGAAAACAAAAATTTTAAATAGTATGATTTTTGGGATAATATAATTAATGTTTGCCACCTATATTTAACATTTGCATCCTTAAACTTTCACCTTTTGTAACGAATTCAGAAAAATACAGAAACTATATAATTTTCCGGCATAATTTAATCCAAGGAACACAAATAAAGTGTCAAAAGTGGGTGTTACGATTTAAAAAATCGAAGTTTGTGCAACTTTTAATATGTAGATGATCCTTATTTCAAAACTTACGTTTATATTCTGAAAGAAGACAATATTCCGAGTCTAATGACACCTTTGGTATGATTGTATCGTAAACGATCGGCGAATAAATAAATGCAAGTATATTTTTTTAGGGTTTCGTTCATCTGACGAAACCCTATTAGTCCCGCTACGTTGTCTGTCCGTCACAGAAGCTATATAACTTACAGACATCAAATTCTGTGTACTTATAGCTGAAAACTTACTATGAAGCTCAAAATTATAATATTTGAAAAAATCGTATTATTTTAATATAGAGAGATAAAAAACCAAAAATCTAACAGCCTTTTCCTATTAAATTTAAACATTTTTCGTCATAAAAGTTGCCAACAATTAAAAATCCACAATAAAATTCTTTCTACAATAATTAATTTTCTATTGAAAGAATTCCTCGTGAAAAATGAAAATGAAATAAAAAGTTTTGCCAATTGAAAAAAAGATTAGTATGACGTCATATTGGCAATAAAACGGAAATTTTCAAACATTTCTCAATAATACAAGGAGTATGAGTATGTGTAAATACAGAAAACAGCTTAATATGACGTCATTCATAGAACTCGGAACAATAAGTGTTATTGTTCCTAGTCCTATGACGTCATTAGAGAATAAAAAAGAAAATTAATCTGACGTCATATTGGGAGTTTAATGGACTTTTTCAAGTGTTTGAGAATAATACAAAGAGAGTATCAATATGAGTAATAGAGAAAGCGAGGAGATATGACGTCAGCAAGTGATTATAACGTCATATGAGTTTGAGGAACGTATTGAATCATGATAAAAACCCGATTATGGAAATATTGGCATATTTTAACATTTTCAAGGTCTCTTCATAACATGTTTAATTTTAAAATTGATTTTTTTTTTAAATATCGCATTTAGTTCCCATGACAGATATTGTTATGACAGAGTATAGTAGCGGGTATTTGCCCGCTATCAGGCCGGTTCAGATAGTCGAAAAAACCAGAAAAATTGACCGGTAAATTTTTACTTTATAAAAAACATGACTTTTTTTTTTTTTTTTTTTTTTTTTTTTAATGAAATTTATTTGGATTTATTAAAGATAGAGTAAAGTGTTTTGAAAGGAATATTAAACGAAACCCTTTCTGCGATCTTCGATCACACTTACCCACTTTCCAACTTAGTTGAAAAGTGTTTATGCATTCGGTATGCCTGGCGTTCTGTCTGTCTAATCGCGCTCTAACTCGAGTAAATATAATCGGATTTGTAACAGATGTATGTTATTAAACTTCACCGTGTTCAGCATTGAAAATAAAGTGTGTACCATTAATACTTAGTTTACAGAGATACTCAAAAGTATACCGCTACATTACGATCAACAGGAAAAAATATATCCGGTACATTTTAATTTCGTTATGCTATTTCAAACAAAACTAGGACTTCCCTCAAAGGGATTGGTCTGAGTGATATTGCTGAGAACATAGGGTTAACAATTACAATATAAAGAAAAAGAGCAAATTAAATAATAGAATTACAAAATATCATATATAAATTCATATACATTGTTAAAAAATAGAAAAGAAGTATCGTTCATCAGATGTGTTGTCATATTTTTTTTTAACATGTGGCAAATAATCTCATTTTCTTAAGCGCGTATTGCGCAAAACTTGGGAAAAAAAAAAAAAAAAAAAAAAAAAAAACGGCGGATCTTTTAAATCGCCAAGCTTTTTAAAGTTACGTTTGCAGTCAATACATTATTCTATCAAGCGTGGCTTAACGCAAATTTAATTTTATTGTTGCACCTTTTTTTGTGTGTGAATTTAAAATTTTTCTTCCTTGATTATATATCTATTATTTGTATAAATGTTTATAGAAACTCTTACACTTCAAACCACATTGATAGCATGCTTTGCTACAAACCAGATTGCAAAACTATAGTCTAAATTACTATTAAAGTATACAAAAAATCTTTCGATGACTTCTGTAAAATAACTTTTACATTAAATCTCCATATCGGCAAAATTGAAAAATTATATATATTTCAAAGTTAAACTTAACAGATACTTCTTGATTATTCTCTACGAAGCTCTGCCCCCAGCGCCTTTACTGCGCCAATCCGCAAGACTTTTCTTTTGTCTGTCTGCCTGTCTCTCCACAATCTGTCTGTTTTCCTATCCGTTCTCCTGCCCGTCTCTCTAACCGATTGTCTATCTCTCTACACGTCTCGCTACCTGTCTCTATATTTCTCTACTGGTCTCTCTACCCGCCAATCTATTTCTCTAACCGTCAGTCTATTCAGTCTATTCGTCTAACTACTTGTATGTCTAGCCGTGTCTCTATCCACTTCGCTACCCATTTGTCTATCTGTCTCACAACTTGTCTATCTGTCTCACAACTTGTCTATCTGTCTCTCTACCCGTCTGGCTATACGCCTCTCTACCCATCTCCGTACCCATCTACTGTCTCTCTACTCGTCTGTATACCCGTCTCACTATCCGTCTGTTTTTGTACCCGACTCTTTACCTGTCTCTCTACCAATCTCATTACCCGTCAGTCAACTCGTCTCTGTACTCATCTCTCTACTCGTCTCTTTATCTACCACGCTACGCGTCTCGCAAACTTTCTCGCTACATTCCTGTTTACCGGTGTCTCTACCCGTCTCGTGATCCATCTCGCTACCCCTCTGTCAACCCTCTTTTTACCTTTCTCTCTAGCCGTCTGTCTATTCGTTTCACTACCCGTCAGCCTACCTATGTCGCTACTCTTCTCTCTACCCATCTCACTACCCGTCTGTCTATCAGTTTGTTTACTCGTCTTCTACCTCTCGCTACCTCTTCCCAATATTTAAACAATTCATTTAATATACAGAATCCGTTTATCAGTTATTAAATGCAAACAGAAGTAATTTATCTAATAAGTGTAATCAGATGCAATTTTTAAAAAAATACATACATGAACCTGAATAATAATTCATCAGTTTTGTGTTCATAGTTGTATATATCATTTGACAGTAAATCTCAACTTCTTAAACCTGAATTGTCTCAAGCTTTTTTAAAAAAACCACAAGGTCTGTATAACTGCAAAGTACTCTGAGGGCTATATTAGCTACATGTTATTAAGTTAAGTGAAAGTTTCGTTATCGCGTTTGCAGACAATTGCTTATGTCAGAAAGCGTGGCTTAACGCCATTTTAAATTCATTACTGTAACTTTTTTTGTGGGGGGTGGGGGGGGGGGAGGGTTTCAAATATATACATTTAAATTAAAACTTTTGCCTCCGTGCCATTAGTGTTGTTTGTATTATTAACTAATACCTTGTAGACCGAGTTTCATTTGAAACAAATGTAAAAGACTTCTTCTACAGTTTTTAGGAGAAACTTTCGTAATTGGGCCCAAAGCCAATCGGAGCATTTAATATCATTATTGTAACTCTTATAGAGTTAAAACAATATTATTGCTAGCTTTACTCTTGTATGAGACCAGCCTTGCCTGTGTATCTAAATGGGGAAAAGTTTCGTATCCAATGTCGGTTGGCGGAAAAAATTTAAAATGGTGGCAAAAGGTAGTTTTAGCATCTTACAAAATTTTTCAAGAGAGCGGTAAAACATGTTTTTCAAATATTTACAAACATACGTTTATTAAAGCATGTTTTTGCACCATCTTAAAAATTTAAGCACGATGCTAAAATAAAATTTTATCGCCATATTCGATATTTTAATAAGTAATGAAAATACATAAACAAGCTTATTTAACAAACCCAAGAGGCATTTTTGTGATAAATAATTGTTATTGTCAGGGGGGTAAATTGTAAGCAATTAATAAACGGCTAGTAAATAATAAATAGCATTTAAAATCTAAAAATGGAGAAGTGGTCCGTATAAAAATGCAAAACATAACATTATACGCTTGATATATGTAAATCTTTCTTTATTTTTTAATATTTCCGAAGGCACAGATAAAAAGGTAAAAATCTCTTTTGCAAATGCCAAATAGAAAATACACAAAATAGAATGCCAAATATACAAAATAGAAAAATATCTGCAAAAAAAATAATATTTAGAAAAAGTAAGCCAAATCCTGCAGATCCCAACAATCACATCGAAAAACTTATCACCAAAAAAGAACTCGCCAAATCTTACGGCACAGGAGATGGATTTTTCCCTATGAATGCAGAATATTAGTTTTTTTTCTTGTACGATGGGCGATTATAATATAATTGTTTCATTTCACATACTACATACCGTTTGATATATTGGTACTTTTATGTTACCCTGGCGCAGTTGATAAATCGCCTAATATTGTTCCTATAACATTTTCATATTGAATTCATTTCATTTAAATATAAACCTTTCACTCATTTAATTTAAAATACATGCCTTTCATTAATCTCATTTAAAATGCTAAAAAGAGAAAAAATAAGAAATAATGCCATAAATCGAAACCTTTTATTTAAACACCAAAGAATTTTTTTTTTTTTTATTTACACACGCGAAATAAAAAAAGCTGCTATTGCGGAGATTTACGCCAAATCTCTAATACCAAGTCTACCAAGTTATTGCGGTGTTTTTCTTTCAAACAGAAAAAAATCCAGATTAATTTTCGATTTCTACTAAATTGAAATATATTTTATTGTGCTGAATATTAGTGCGTGCATATTTTTTTTCCTCTATGTACTCCATGAACTTTTCAATTCCGATTGTCTACGAAAATCTCCCGCCGGTGAAAATGACGTACGCACAAAATTTTCGTGACGTATGTACTTTAATTGTGCTTTTTTATCTATTTTTTTAATATAATTTCCAAACGGTTTGACATTTATTCTTGGTAATAAATAGACGTCGTTGTCACCTTTATAGGTACCTGCTGTAAAAATTTGAACGAAATCCGTTAAATATTTTTTGAGTTATGCTTGACGAAAGGTTTTAATATCCATCGTAGCTATAATATATGGGGCAAAGTAATACTGCGCTGTGTATGAGTCTTCGTTGCACTCAGACAATAAAGTTGATATGCAGCACGGAGGTGGACGATAACATGTTTTCTATAAAGTATTGAGTAAGCGTCTATTGTAGTTCGTTTACAGGGACACTCAAAATATCCCGTTATATTACGGTCACTTGAGAAAACTCTGGTTCAGTGCATTTTAATGATGTTACACTGTTTGAAACAATATGAAATTTATTTACGTCACTGAAACGGATGTAAACATGCTTTCTTTAGAATATAGAGTATGCTTTCTTATAGAATATAGAGTGTGTTTTCTATAGTGTATTGAGTAAGCGTCAATTGTAGTTCACTTACAGGGACACTCAAAATATCCAAAATATCCCGTTATATTACGGTCACTTGAGAAAAATCGGGTTCAGTGCATTTTAATGATGTTACACTGTTTGAAACAATATGAAATTTATTTACGTCACTGAAATGGATGGAAACATGCTTTCTTTAGAATATAGAGTATGCTTTCTTATAGAATATAGAGTATGTTTTCTATAGTGTATTGAGTAAGCGTCAATTGTAGTTCACTTACAGGGACACTCAAAATATCCAAAATATCCCGTTATATTACGGTCACTTGAGAAAAATCGGGTTCAGTGCATTTTAATGATGTTACACTGTTTGAAACAATATGAAATTTATTTACGTCACTGAAATGGATGGAAACATGCTTTCTTTAGAATATACCCAGGTAGCACCAGACGTTTTTATAGCGTTGAAAATAAGTCAGAACTGTTGAAAATTGGTTACGTTGTTTTATGTCCGTTGAAAAATATACTTTATGTCGCAATATTTTAGACTAAAGAAATTGGAAATTTAATTCGTCATAGAAAAGACTTTTAAAAAACGTTGTTTCATGGTCACGATATTTCCGTTACTCTTCTCATCGTTTTAAAATAGGTTTTTTAATCGTTTTATGTTTTCCTTTACTTTAGCCCGAAAGCGTGATTGCTCAACGATATAATAGATATTTTTCCTAAGTGAAAAATTCGTTGAAACAACGTTGTATCTCCTCAACTCAATTTGGACGCCGCGTGATCGGAATTTCTTTCTGCGCAACCTTCCAACCATCCCACCAGGCAAGAAGAACGAAAATAATAATAAGCCGCCATTGATTCCCTTCTTGCTGGCGCTGTGTTTGTTCTTGCACTATTTTGTCTAGTAAACGTAAGTAATCACAAGTCTTGTTATTTTTATTTATAATATTTGTAATGTATTATATTTTTAGAATGTTTTAATTTTAATCAGATTGTAATTAAAGAATAATTTAAAGTAAAATAAATGATTGTTTTGGTCAATTCCATCGTAACTGACGTAACACTTGGTCATCGAATTTTGTTTTCAAAACTGTGCAGAAAATTTAATTAAGCTAGAATTTTTTTTTATTTTTACAATTTAAAATATTTCTTACTAAGGACTTAATACCCAAATACCTGCAGATTATTTCAATCTGTCTTTTAATCACAAAAATTGTAATTCAAAATCCTGTAACTGATGTAACGTAAAATAGACAAACATTTTTTCTGCCTTCATTGAAGTGTAAAAATTATCAAAACTATCTTGTTAAAATAAGTGATTTAATGTTCTCAACAACACTAAGTAATGAAAAATTCTAACAGTAACTTGTTTAATTAATTTCTGAACAATAAAAAAGAAAAAAATGGCATTTACACATGTAACTGACATAACTTTTATTGTGTAACTGACGTAACATTATGACTTTACAAAGACAATAATGGTTCTTAACTTAGTTTGTAAATAGTAATTTACAAAGGCTTTGTATTAGGATTTTATTATACAACATAAAAATACCAAGCTTTCCAATCATACACTCAAATTAAACATGTTATAAATTTTATTTCCCCCTCAAAATGAAACTTTTATGTGGAATTGTCCTTTTAATAAATCATGTGCATCAATTTTGTATATATTCAGAACTCTGATCATCACTGCTTGTGTATGATATCAATTTAGTTTTTTGAAAATGATTGTTGCTTGCTGTATAATAATTTTTATATAAAGTTTATTGAATTTAAATTAATTGATATTTTGTAACATGAAGTGTGCTAAGGGGCAACCCTGTGTGTGTTTATATTCATAAACATGCATCTTGAGTTTTTTTTAAATAATTTCAATTTTTGAAATTTTATTTATTGTGTACCTTTTAAAAGCAATTTTTTAAAATTCAAAATTTTTAAAATAGTAGCACTATTTAAAAATATATTATATAAAAGAATTGATAAGTATATAAAAAGTTCAATTAACCAAAAGATATGAAATTAAAACTGAAATTCTTTAACCATTACTCATTTCGATAAATGAAATCTATCAAAATGTGTTATTACGTGCTGTAACAATTCCTTGAATAATGCAAAATGTTTCATATTTTCTGAAAGTACCATATTTCTTTTTATTTGAAAAAATTGGGTATTTTCGTGTTATAGTGTCCCCCCCCCCCCCCCCCCCCCAAGGATGAATCGCTAAGCAACCAAGATTTATTGCCAAATCATAAGCATATGACCAGAGTTTCCCCCTGTCAGTTTCAGTAGGGTGCTGCACCCTGCCTGCTCTTTGGTCGACAAAATTGCACACTTCTTGACCCTCAGTAAAAAAAGTGATGCATTTTCTGATTGTTTTTCTATAACTGGCAGATGTATTTTGCTTTTTTCCCCCTTGCAAATGAAAACATAAAAGAAAACACCAAAAAGGTGTGTCAGTAAAGGCTGCCGGCACATTGAGTCAAAAAGAGTGGCCAGGCATTGTGCATTTATTTATTTATTTTGCTTTTACGGCTTTTACATACTGAAGAATTACAATTGTAGGGATAGACTCACTGGCGACTAAACTTTTTGCTTTTGGTCACTAACTTTTTATGTCTATGTTGCAATGTATTTTATAGAGATGCCCCTTTTCTGCCGAGTGGCATATTTTAGCCTTTTATTTATTTTTAAATCTGCAAATCCTCCATAATTCCACAATATTTACTCCTTTTTTTCTATTGCCCATAATTTAAAAAAATGATATTTAACATGGATGCTACATTTCGGCAGATCTGCAAATTTCCAGTTTTCTTAAAAAAAAAAAAAAAAAAAAACCTGCGATATTAGGGAGGGAAAAAATTATGATGATATGCACTAATGGTGAAAATAAGCACTTGCCAGTCGACACTCGTCGATTAAACTTTAAAAACTGGCGATTAACCTAAAGGTGAAAATAAGCACATTAAATTCGTGATTTTTATGCATCTTATCGGCTAAATTTGCGATTTTTATGTGCCCGATCGGCGAAATCCACAATTTTTGCACGCCCGATCGGTGAAATTAACGATTTTTGCACGCCCGCTTGACAAAATTCACATTTTTTACGTGCCTGATAGGCTAAATTTACGATTTTTACTCGTTCCATCAGCTAAATTTACGATTTTTACGTGTCCCATCAACGAAATTTGTGATTATTGCCCGCTGATCAGCTAAATTCACGATTTTTACATGCCCGATCAGCTAAATTCACAATTTTTACGCTCCCGATCCGCGACATTCGCGTTTTTTAAGAGCCCGATCGGCAAAATTCGCAATTTTTAGACTCCCGATCATCGGAATTCGCGATTTTTATGCACCCGATCGGTGAAATTCACGATTTTTCGTGTCCGATCGGTGAAATTAACGATTTTTGCACGCCCGCTTGACAAAATTCACATTTTTTACGTGCCTGATAGGCTAAATTTACGATTTTTACTCGTTCCATCAGCTAAATTTACGATTTTTACGTGTCTCATCGACGAAATTTGTGATTATTACCCGCTGATCAGCTAAATTCACGATTTTTACATGCCCGATCAGCTAAATTCACAATTTTTACGCTCCCGATCCGCGACATTCGCGTTTTTTAAGAGCCCGATCGGCAAAATTCGCAATTTTTAGACTCCCGATCATCGGAATTCGCGATTTTTATGCACCCGATCGGTGAAATTCACGATTTTTCGTGTCCGATCGGCTAAATTCATGATGTTTTTATGCGACCTATGGACAAAATTTGAAAATTTTTTCGCGACAAATTGGTAAAATTTTAAATTTTTGGAGATGTTGGCATTTAGGGTCATTGCAGGCTGCTTTTGGTCTGCCGGCCACAGGTTGTGCATCCCTAGTATAAACATACCTATTTTATTATTGTCAGATCTTAATTCTAGACAAATATTTTGGTACTTTTCGGTTAGCCAGGCGCCAATGATATTTATACATGTATATATACACACATATACATATACACATATATCTACACATATGCATAGGTATACATAGACATATATGTATGAATATATATATGTATGTACATACATATATATTTATATATGTACATATATCACTGGCGCCCGGCTAACCGAAAAGTACCAATATTTTTTTAGTAAAAGGTACTTATGTAGTTAGACACGCAAATACCTAAGCTTAGTGAGACTTATTTAGTTAGCTACATAAGCATGTTGTGTATAACTTTGCTGTTAACATATTTTAAATTTTTAAATATGGAAATTAGTATCTCAAGTTTATTCAAAGCAATATAAATTAAAATATTTTTATTTAGTACATAAATTGCTTTACTGTAAACTAATTATATATTTATTAAATTAATTATTCAATGACATAAATGTACTTACTGGCTACTAAAGAAATTATTCTCACTCGCCACTAACTGGCTACTAAAAAAATTCAACCTACCGGCCAGTGGCTACTAAGCCAAATTCCTTATTTTCACCTTTAGATTAAAAATGTGGAAAGAACTGGCCAAATACAGGATTTCCCAATTACCATTTTTCCCTAAATTTCAAGATTTTTCAGCATCCATTCGACAAAATTCATAATTTTTTTGCACCTGTTCGAAGAAATTCATGGCTTATATGTGCCTGTTCGAAGAAATTTATGATTTTCCATGCATAATTGACGAAATTCGTGATTTTTATGCGGCAATTGATAAAATTCATGATTTTTATGCACCGATCGACAAAATTCATGATTTTTATGCATTTGATCGACGAAATTCAGGAGTTTTACACTCCCGAATGACGAATTTTTTTTACGTAGCCGATCGACAAAATTCATCATTTTTCTGTGCACGATCGACAAAATTAATTATTTTTCTGCACACGATCAACAAAATTCATTATTTTTCCGTGCACAATTGACAAAATTCATGATTTTACACACACTATCGACGAAATTCAGGAATTTTACATTCCCGAATGACGAAATTTTTTTACGTAGCCGATCGTCAAAATTCATCATTTTTCTGTGCACGATCGACAAAATTCATTATTTTGACGGGATAATGGAAACATACCAAACTAACAAATAGTATAAAGTTAGCATTAAAATAACACATGGATAATAGGGTGGGTCGAAAAAACCGAAATTTTTATAATCGAAGCCTAATAGTGCGGGAAAGTTGCCATTGGTAATAAGGAATAAATTCACAAAATATTACACCAAATGGTTAATATCTTTTACCGCCGCAAGGGGGGCAAACTTTTAAAAAATCGAAAAAAAAATTTAAATTATCCAACCATACCAATACAATTTCTAATAGAATGCAACAGCTACATCAAGATGTTAGTAATGTTCCAGCAAAATGTCATTATGGTGAAATCATTTCTCTTACCGCTGCAAGTGCGGTCAAAATTTCGAAAAAAAGCGGCAAAAAATTTCGTTCTTTAAAATTTTTTATTTTTTATTATATGTCTACAATTAAAGAAATTTACATTATAGTTAGTAATAACTTATAAATGTCTAGTAATTTTGATCATGGGCATTGCCAATCAGGGGCGAGAGGGGCCCGTCCCCCCTAAATTTGAGAGAAATGGGCTTTTTGAAGGGATTTTGGGGATTTTCCGGAACTTTTCAGGGATTTTTTGTTGGGAGGGGAGGCAAAAGTGAAAAATGAGGGGGAATTTGTGTAAGCAGGCTCCCCCTACCAAAATAAATCACAAAAAAGTTCCGGAAAATCCCCAAAATCCCTGCAAAAAGCCCCTTTCTCTCAAATTTAGGAGGGGCGGGCTCCTCTCGCCCCTGGTTGGCAATACCCATGATGAAAATTACTAGACAGTTATAAGTTATTACTAGCTATAAAGTAAATTTATTTAATTGTAGACATATAATAAAAATGGAAAAAAAATTAGAAAAAATGAAAATTTGAAATTTTTGCCGTTTTTTCAAAATTTTGACCGCCCCTGCGGCGGTAAGAGAAATGATTTCACCATAATGACATTTTACTGGAACATTACTAACATCTTGATGTAGCTGTTGCATTCTATTAGAAATTGTATTGGTATGGTTAGATACTGTAAAAAAAATTAAAAAAAAAAATCGATTTATTTTATTTTTTTTTGGTCCCCCTGCGGGGCGGTAAAAGATATTGACCATTTGGTGTAATATTTTGTGAATTTATTCCTTATTACCAATGGCAACTTTCCTGCACTATTACGATTCGATTATATAAATTTCAGTTTTTTCGACCCACCCTAATGGATAAGTAATTTCAGTCAATGTAACTCTTTTCTTTTACAAAGAAAAAAAATTAATCAAGAATTTTTTTTAATTTTCAGTGGCTACCTTCCCGACTATCTTCCTTATTGAAAGACGTGGCAAAAGCAGCATGAGCAACAAGAATTTCTTAATGCTGTTTGATACAAAAGAACTTTTTGAATGTATAAAAAAGGTATATTTCAGAAAAAGGCTGAGTATAATGATTTTATGTATAATTTTTTGTGAGTGAGCTTTGAAAATATTTTCAAAGTTTAGTATTTATGAAAGTTATTTGAAGAAATATCTTTGTATAAAAATATGCCGTAAAGGCGAGAAATTTATAAGGAAAAAGGCCTCAGTATTGGAAATTTATTTGTTTTTAGACTACCATTTGTAACTCTCATACGTGCCAAGTTTTATGCTTTTGAGTCCTTTTTTATACTTTTATGCTTACACACCCCCACTGTTTTTATGCTTTTCCTACAATTTCGACAATTCTCTTTATTTTCTTAGAAAAATGTATTTATCTTTTTATAAATTTGCGAGAAAGTTATATATTGCATTAATTTCAGAAGGGATTTTACTATTTCCCATAGAGGTAAATCAGACATGTTACTTTTCAGTAAAAAGATAGATTTCTGGTTTTATTTTTATGGCTCTGACTGTTTCTGAGATCAGTGCAAATTTGAAATAAAATTCATGTTGTAATATTGTTGCATTCATGTCAGAAAAAATTGTTGATCCAGCAACAGGGATTCATACAAAGGATGTTGAAAAAATAAGGGGGGAGGGGGCTCTGCTAAATGGCACAATAATAAATAAGTCAGATTGTCATCACCTCGAATCATATCTTGTAGAATGTATGTGCAGAAAAAAATTAGAGAAAACCCAGAAACAATCTCCTCCCATGTCCCAAGTTTATTATATTTTATATTGCAGAAATTTAAAAAAACATGAAATATGACCAATTAATAAATATGTATAAAAGTTTCTAGAATATTTCTTATAGATTGCAATGTTTTTTAAAAGATTACCCTAAAACAGGAATGGCAAACCTGCGTTGCGTGTAATAATGCACAGCAACTTTTCTGGCTTGTGAAAAAAATTCTGATAACTGTTATTTATGTGGATTTATTTTTTGTATAATAAAAAAATATATTGCTTAGCACATACAAATAATGCAATTATTTTTGTATGGTGCAAATTTAACGTGGGTTATCTATATATCAACTTTAAAAAAAAAAAAAGGTAAAAAAAAAAAAATGCTGCAGGAATCCTTTCTGAATACAAATTTTATAAAAATTTAATATACAGAAAAATTACATTTTGATTTTTGTTCTTAGTCATTTAAAGTATTAAAGAGAACAATTTGAGTAACATATGCTGCAATAACTGTTTAATTAAATGTTTTGCATGTTATAATGTTGCCATACGGAATTGGCCCAAAACAGCGAAGGTTCGCTCTGGTAGTCCAAAACTAGGGGGGAAGTGGGGGTGCTATAGGACAAAATTAGCACATGCCAATCGGCGAGTAATACTGAATATTTGGCGATTGACTTTATTGCTATCACTGGTCAAACTTAATAGTCACTTGCCAATTGCGATAATTGAATAGAAAAAAAATTTTCCCCGCTGTCGCTCGACAAATTTTGAAACCATTTGGTGAATTTCACGATTTTTTGCAAAATATTATTTGACAGATTGTGATTTTTTTTTCTCGAAACGATATTCGAAAATTTTTCCCCCCGAAACCAGTTGATGAATTTTGTGATTTTTCCACTATCGATTAATGAATTTTGTTATTTTTCCATTATCGATTGACGAGTTTCGTGATTTATCGACTATCGATTAACAAATTTCATGATTTTTTCCATGAACGAACAAATTGTGCACTTTCTTTTCGTTGGTGTTCGAAAAATTTCGCACTCTATTTCCGCTGCCGTTCGACGCTGAATTTCTTAAATTTTTTCACGACAAAATTAATTTTTTTTTTCCTGCAATGCCTGATTTCTTTCCCAACACCATTTGACGAATTTCGCTGTTTATTCCACAATTGTTTTACAAATTTCGCAATTTTTTTATTAAGTATTGGTAAATTTGTTATTGGCCACTGCTGAAAAACACTGGCAGGTAAAAAGAAATCCATGTAGTGGCAGTTGGCCAGTGAATAAAAGAGTTAATTTTTACCTATGGGGGGGGGCAACCTATGAAGCGATTAATAAAACACAAAAACAAGGGAAATTAAAATGTTGAATAGACCATTTGACAAAATACAGGATATTTTTTCCATGATCATTTCATGGAAATCATTTGTTTTCTTGATCATTTTCCGAAATTCCCGATTTTTTCTGCAACCGCTTGGCGAAACTGATTTTTTTTTTCTGCAACCATTTGTCGAAATTCAAGATATATTTTTGTGACAGATTTACGAAATTCGCTATTTGTTTTCTGCTATCTTTTGACGAAATTCGGGATTCTTTTCTATGATCGTTTGTTGAAGTTCAAAATTTCTTTTTTCGAAACTGACTGACAAAATTTGCGATTATGTTTGATGAAATTCTCAAACTTTTTTTGTGTGATTGTTTGACTAAATTCGTGATTTGTTGTGGAACCTTTGTTCGAAATTCGTAATTTTTTTCTGTGATATTTATACAAAATTCATGATTTTAAAAAAAAATCTTTTGACAAAAGTTGCGATTTTTTTTCGCTACAGATGGAAAAGTTTGACCTTTTTTTTTCGCGAATAAATGTTGTAATTTGAGTTTTTTTTTCCCCGCGACCGATTGTCAAAAATTTATGTTTATTTCCGCGATCTTCAGCGAAATTCGCAATATACGTTTCCACAGCAGTTTGAGAAAATTAGTAATTTTTGCAGCTAACAATTGGCAAAATTCGCTATTTTTTCCATGATCCACAAATTAGCTAATTTTGTGTAATTCCATAAAAAATACACGGATTTTTACGAAAATTTAAAAAATATTCCCAGTCTGTGAAAGAAGTTAAGAGGGGGAAATCCTGCACAGAATTTTTTATTTTGCAAGATTTTCTTATTTTGTGGACGATTTGCACAATTCCGCATGCTATTTCAAACCATGTCCCTCAAAGAAAAGTCCCCCCCCCCCCCCTCTCTCTTGCGAGAAACTCTTGAAATGGCATCCCTGCAGTAAAAAACTGCAGAGAATATATCGAAAGGGGCTGGAAAAAGGCTCAATTTTAGACAGTTCTCCATCTTAGCAGGTATAATTGTATGGTGCTTTTTCATCGAAACTTTTTTCCAGTTGAGAAGAATTCTGTTATTGACAGGTTTCGTTTTCACAAGCTTTATTGTAACACATCAATGCTCTTCAGAGGTGCAATTTAAGAAGAATGGTTTAACAGTCTTAGAGGCTACCTTTAACAAAGATAACAAAAGCTGTCTATCATGGAACACTTTCATTGTCAATATCATGAAATTATACCTGCTAAGACAAAATTTTTCATAGCTTTTTTGCAATTTCATATTCAAAGTTTTTACTTCTTTTGTATCCTTGATTCAGTAAACATTTCGCGTTTGAAGTGGGGGTTATAGCCCTCCTCCCAAGAAAATTCTGAAATGGCACCCCTGGTTGTTAGTTAATTGTTTGTGTATCTCGGCACGTACACACAAAAACACGGTTCACCATCACTCACTTGCCAGTGTGGAGTATATTTATTCAGTATCCCATCCTTGCCTATTCATTATATTATAATTCATCGTAATCTTTTTTCTTTTCAGATGCAGATCAGGCTAAATTAGGTGAATTCTTTCACAAAGACTGGGTAGCAATCCTCAGAGTATATTTGCAGCATTTAAAAAGAAGTATATCCTGACAAAACACTGAAAATTTTGTAGATTATTTTCTTGTAACTTGTTTGTTATATTTAAAATAAATTGTCGATTTAAACTATGTTGTCTTTTCATATGTACTAAAAAAAAAAAAAATTCTTTACTATTTTTTTTTTCAGTTTTAAATATTTTATATAATTGAAATATGTAAATATATTCAAATTTCATTTAATTGACTTTGAAAATATTCAATATAATGTTTTCATTAAAATATTCTACTGTAATAAAAAGTGCTTATTTTATTGGTGAATAATGTCAAAAGTCATCATTTATTAACAGTCTCTCATATAACTCAAACTTTGTTTTTAAAAATCCTTTTTAATAATAAAGCACTTTTTATTAATCATTCCTTGTTAGTGTGGATCTCGAGGATAATTAATACAGATTTAAAAAACAAAGATTTTATAAAATTTTGATTTAAAAAATGAAATTACATATTTCAATGATTAAGGTATTCCAAGATCTTGAGTTGCGACATATAATTAGTTTATAGGTAAGTAATTTTTTATGTATACTGAATTATATGCAAGTATAAAAAAGCTTTATAAGAAGAATAAACTATGCATAGCGATTTTAGCAACTTTTGCTGGCAGAGTGATTGGATTGCAGTGTGCAATTATTTTTTTAACTTATCAAATTTTTTGCTTTTTCTTTTTCCTGTTTAAAATTTTATTATTTCATATTTCCAATCAGTGTTGCCAGTAGTACTTTTAAAATTCAGATTGCTTGATTGTCATAAGAGATTAAATAATGAGAGAATAAGGCCAATTACACTATTTTAGAAAGGTGGTGAGAATCGAACAGTCTGAATTAAATAAAAAGTAAAATTTTTCCTAAGATATATATTTTGTTTTATTTGTAGCTATGCAATAAACCAGTAGTGGAGGTTATTATGAAAAAGTTTTATTTTTAAGGAAAAAAAAATTGTTTAATGAAATATTCAGATTTTCTCAACAATTTCATGCAGGTTTTGACAAATTTCCAAACTTTGAGTTTAATTGCAGAGTGTGAAGGCAAAACAAATATAACAATATATTTTTATAACAAAATTTAAATATGTTTATAACGGAATATTCAGATTTTTTTTGGACAATTTCTACATATTTCATGCAACAATTTTTTTCGAACAGTTTTTTTTTTTTTCATATTTCGAAAATTATTTTTACTTAGCTGTTTATTTCCATATTTACATCCCTATTCTACAAATATGGAAATAAACACCCAAGTAAAAATTAAAAATCCCTGACAGCTTGGCCTACAGGCACAGGTAGATTTCGAAGACTGAGACCTTGGGGTGCCTGTTTATTGCGAATTGCAGAAGACATGACCTTTTTGTCATGATTCAGCAGTTAGGACCGCTCACTTTGAAATTCGAAATTTACCTGTGCCTGTAGGCAGATATTTTATTTATTTACTTTTAAGCTGTAAGGGTTGGTTCTATAAAAAACTTGTCAGTATAAAAATTGTAGATAATATTAAGAGGATTTATAATAAATTTAACCATATTTGATATCTTGTGAATTGACAAAGTTATGATTTTTTTTTAACCCGTATTTCTCCCCCCCCCTCCCCTTGAGGCCATTTTTAATGATATCAAAAATCTGTCATACATAAATTTTTAGCCCCTTTCCTAGAAGTAATAATAACTTAAAAGGATTCGATACGTATCATAATTAAGAAGTTATGGGTTTTTTTTCTGTTTTCACAAGAAGCCCTCCCTTGTTTCGATTTTGCCTATTAACGAACTTGACCGAGATTTTATGTGTCAGCTTGGAAGAGATTTTTGCAGCATTATTGAAGTTATCGTGTCCATAAAAAAGTGATATAGATAGATAGATGAAGTTTTGAACTGGGTGTGGTTTTAGGTTCTAGGAGTCATGATCGGTGTAGATCTTCAAAAATTTTCCAGAAATTCCAACATGAAGGAGAATGTAATAAATAGGTAGTATTTCTTATGAAATCTACCTGAAAATTAATATGCATAATGTCAAAGAGTATGTGAAAAATTAAGTGGTGTCATTTCCAATAACTTTATAGATTGTGCAATTATAGAATATTCTTATTTGTTTTGATAATGGCTCTGATCGCGCCGAAACATGTCAACAATCTAATAAAACTTATTTTACTGTTTATAAAGTTTTTGTTTTATGCCTTTTAGCAATTAAAATAAGCACATGTTTAGTAGAATGAAGTAACTTTTTATCAAAGTTAACGAAATTAATTTTTTTTTATTACATATTGCATTTAAAAATATACATATTTCTAAGTGGGCTTTTCTTGATTGTTAACTAAAATTGTGCACACATCCTTTTTTTTTCTTATCCTAGGATATTTATTATTTCAAGTGAGACAGAAAAGCACTAATTTAACTAAAATACTCAGTTTTGTAATTAAACTGCTTAAAATTTGAAACAGGTAGGTAAATTTTTCTATTGCTTTTTTGTCCCTCTTTGTGAAAGGGAAAAAGACATGACTATATAAAGATTGCTGGTCACAAGCCACTTATTTAGCTAACCACTCTGAACAAAAAATAATCTTCGTGGTAGAATTTTACAATTGAGATTAATTTTACGATTTTGGGAAATATTGAAATGGAAAGGTAAAGTGACTAATGTGGCCTCTAAGATTGATTTCATGTAAAAAATATACCTCGAATGAATACATGGAAATAAGAATATATGAGAAGAAAAAGAAAAGAAAAAAACCACTTTAAATATAATATTAAAATACTTATCTGCTACTCTTTTTTAAAAAATCTCTCACATTAAAAGCTAATTATTAATAGTTAAAAATGACATGTTTAAGAAAAAAACATGAACTCTAAATTAATGCATCACATGGGTTTGTAACAAATTTGTGTGCTTTGGAATAATAATACCATAATATTATTATTCCAAAACTATTTTAATAAGGATTGTATTAATTTTGAAATTGGATCTTTCTCTTAATGCAGATATTTTTATTGCAAAAGCCATTTTTCAGATTAAATGCTTTTTTTTTTTTTTTTTTTTTGGGGGGGGGGGGGGGTCTTTCAGAGCATTAATTAATAATTCATATTTTTTATTCAAACTGGATCAAAGGATCTGTCAATAAATACAATTAATAAAAGCATGGAAGAAAAGTTAGAAATAAAATGAGACTGTATATTATTTATACATTACTATAAGTATTTAGAAAGTGCGATATTATATTTATAATTAAATAATGATAAAAATTAAAAGTGAAAATTAGAAAATTAATAGAAATAAAAAAATTATAAGTTAAATGTTGATATTTTAAAAACAAAAAGTTACTGAAGAATGGAAATTTAAAAAGTAATTATAATAAAGTTATATATCTTTAGAGATATTTTAAAAGCTTTTTCTTTAGATTTTAATAAATAAAACGTTTAAAAAACAGTATTATTATTTCTTTTATGTTTACTAAAAGAAAAAAAATAGTGTGGGAAAACTGATTGATAAAAATAATTAATCTTTTTTCAGGAAGCGAAAATTCTAAAAGATTTTTTAACAAACAGGTCTTTAAGAAAAATGAAATTTTGCTGTTTATAATTAAAAAATGAAAGAAAAGAATATTCACCGAAAAAGTCAATTTTATATTTACTGTTTTCCCTTTATTTTTAAACGTTTTTTACGGCATTAAATTGCCGTTGAAAAAAGGTAACACTAATAGGACAATATTGCGGACATATTCCTGTTTTTAAAAGCTTTTAACGGCATTAAAATGTCGTTGAAAAAAAGTAAAACAAACAAGACATATTGCGGACATATTACTATTTTATAAGTTTTTTTATGGCACTAAAATGCGTGGAAAAATAGTATAACAAACGTCAGTATTGCGACCTTGAACAACGTTTTTAAGACGGTCGTTATTGCGTTGAAAATACAGCTATATTTACCGTTGAAAAATAATCGAATCAACGAGACATATTTTCGAATTTATAACGTCAACGAATAACGTTGTTTCAACGACACCCGTTGTCGTTTTTACAACGATTTAAAAACGAAACTGTGCTACTTGGGTAGAGTATGCTTTCTTATAGAATATAGAGTATGTTTTCTATAGTGTATTGAGTAAGCGTCAATTGTAGTTCACTTACAGGGACACTCAAAATATCCAAAATATCCCGTTATATTACGGTCACTTGAGAAAAATCGGGTTCAGTGCATTTTAATGATGTTACACTGTTTGAAACAATATGAAATTTATTTACGTCACTGAAATGGATGGAAACATGCTTTCTTTAGAATATAGAGTATGCTTTCTTATAGAATATAGAGTATGTTTTCTATAGTGTATTGAGTAAGCGTCAATTGTAGTTCACTTACAGGGACACTCAAAATATCCAAAATATCCCGTTATATTACGGTCAACTTGAGGAAAATCGGATTCAGTGCATTTTAATGATGTTACACTGTTTGAAACACTATGAAATTTACTTACGTCACTGAAATGAATGGAAACATGCTGTGCGGAGGTTTCGTACTAGTTGTGCGAACTTAGAACAAATGGACTGTATAAAGAAAACTATAGTATTTATTTAGTTAATAAATACGATGAAGAGAAAGACAGCAACGGCGGCTTGTTACCACCGAGTCTCGAGCACACCTGCGTCACACATAAGGTTACATTAACGGGTTACCAGAAACAAAAAAGAGGTGGGGGGGATGTTCCATCGCCAATAGATACGGAACATCCCGCCCGGCGTTGAAATATTACAAGTATTTCAATATATAACAAATGTAACACAGATAATAAAGAAAACAACATGATACAATTATAAGCAATTAAAACCATCACAATAAATATACAATTAAGAATAATAATAATAAAAAAATATTAAATAGTTACTGAGCATTAATTTCATTATCTATCATGGGCAAAATACTAATTTTAGATACAGATCTTTTAAAAATGCCCTTCGCGGTTCTTACCTCTACTACTCTGACATGTCCGTCAGCACCTGGGATTACTTTAGTAATACGGCCTAGAGACCAAGTGCAAATAGGAAGTTGTGATTCCTTTACTAATACCAACATACCTGGCAAAATATTTGGTCTTTTGAATAGCCATTTGTTTCGTTGTTGTAAGTAACTAAGATAATTATTCTGCCAACGCTTCCATATAATTTGCACCTTTTTTTGTGTTCTTTGCCATTTGTTTAATAAGTTATCCTTTACCTCAATTAAATTTGGTTCTGGAAGCGCATTAAGCGGTCTTCCTATCAGGAAGTGACCAGGAGTCAATACTTCAAAACTGTCGGCATCTGTCGACAAAGGAGAAAGTGGCCGCAAATTTAATATGTCCTCGATTTGTGCAATTACCGTTAGAAATTCCTCTAACGTTAAAAGAGCTGAACCCACTACTCTCTTAAAATGATATTTAAAAACTCTCGCTTCCCAAAGGCCACCGAAGTTGGGTGCTCTAGGAGGAGAAAATTTCCAGCAGATGCCCTCTGATGCCAAAAGGTTATAGAGATTTCTTCGCTATTCATAAGTTTTCGTAGACGCTTAAGTTCTGCTGAAGCCCCAACAAAATTTGTAGTGTTGTCGCTAAAAATTGTTGAACTTTTCCCACGACGAGAGAAAAATCGCTTTAAAGTAGCAATTATTGCTTCAGATGTTAAGTCTGAAACGAAATCCAAGTGTACAGCCTTAGTGACCATACATACAAATATAGTTACATAGATTTTTTGGAGGGTACCCTTTCTCTGGCCCTTGTATTTTATTTCAAAGGGTCCACATAGATCTAATCCGACATTAGAAAAGGGGGAGCTAGGTATTACTCTCTCAGGAGGGAGATCCCCCATCAGCTGGTTAGCCATTATGGGCTTAACTTTGAAGCATTGTACACATTCATGTACAACCTTACGTGCAATGTTTCTGCCGCTAAGTGGCCAATATTTTAGACGTACAGCATTCAAAAGAGCCTGGGGTCCTACATGAAAATCACGAAGATGATAGTATTGAAAAATAAGTTTAGTTAACCTATCCTTTGCTGGCTTAATTATGGGATATTTGCTTTTATAATTTATGTTAGCATGTGAGAGTCTCCCACCTACTCTGATTAGTTCATTACAATCTAAAAAAGGATTCAGAAATTTTAACTTACTTGCAGGAGGGACTGAAGAACCTTTTTCCAAGGCATCAATTTCATGTGTAAAATATTTTACCTGAATGTATTTCAATAAGTAAATTTCCGATTTCTGGATCTCGCTGGCAGAAAGAGGGCCCTTTAATTTATCGCGCTACTTACAATTTCTAATAAATCTATAAATAAAAGCTAGAATTCTAATTAATTTCAAAAAATTATTAGTTAAATTAAATAAATCATTCTAAAATAGAGTCATTAATGTTAAAAAGAGTCATTTTAGCAGGAGGTTTCAGTTCATTCACATATAAATTGTCACACAGAATATCTGGATTACGAATAGTCTCTAAAGATTGTTCACTAACAGTTGAAAGTTGTGAACCTTGCCACCACAGTTCACTAGCAGCAAGAGCTTTTACGTCAAGTCCCCTAGAAACCATGTCCGCTGGATTGCTCTCGGATGGAATGTAAGGCCACTTATAGTTTTTTTATAACTGCTTAATTTGCGACACTCTGTTGCACACAAATGTCTTTAACAAATTTGGAGGAGTTTCAATCCAAGCTAGTGCTATAGTTGAATCAGAGAACAACTGGACGGAGTCGAGAGGTTGTTTTAAGGCCTCTAAGACCTTGTTAGTCAATTTTGTCAAAAGAAGACATGCAGATAATTCCAATCTAGGAATTGTCATTACTTTCGTCGGAGCAACACGGGACTTGCTGCAAAGAAGTTGACTAGATAGTTCATTAGTGTTGGAGATAGTTTGAATATATATGACTGCACCGTACGCTTTAGAAGAAGCATCTGCGTAACCATTCAGCACCACAGATTTAACGTTCACTTTTAAGAAACACCTTGGCACTTTAATTGTCTCTAATTCTGGTAATGTTGCGATGAAGTTTTCCCATTGCTGAGAAACGTGTGGAGGTAGTTTTTCGTTCCAATCCACAGTGAGTAGCCACAGTTGTTGCATGAAGATTTTTGCCTTTGCTATCACCGGTCCAAGTAGACCAAGGGGGGTCATTGATACGAGCTATTTGTGAAAGGACATCTCTTTTAGTAAAGTTTTGTTTTTCACTTATGTTTACCTTGTAGGTAAATGTATCACTGAAGCTATTCCATAGCATTCCTAAAGTTTTTGTCACAATTTCCTCGGAATTTCTGTCAAGGGGAAATATTTCCTGATCCTTAGACTGTACTCCATTGGAGCACCATTTGTGCAAGCTCATGCCTCCTCTTTGGAGAAGTTGCGTTAATTCTCGCTGAATTAATTGCATCTGGGTTAAATCTGATGCACCAGACAAGCAATCATCTATGTAGAAATCATTTAATAAAATATTCGAAGCCAATGGGAAGTCCCTTTTTTCATCCAAAGCAAGTTGTTGCAAAGTTTTGGTTGCTAGATATGGGGCGCAGGCTGTCCCGTAGGTAACGGTTGAGAGTTGGAAAACTTTGACAAGCGATGACTTACTGTCCTTCCAGAGAATTTTTAGGAATTTATGCTGTGACGGGTTAATTTCTATCATTCTAAACATTTGTTTGATATCTGCCGTGAATGCGTAAATGTGCTTTCTAAATCTTACTAATATTGAAGAGATCTTCCTGAAGCACCCCTCCCTTATATAACATATCATTTAAAGATTTTCCAGTTGTTGATTTTGCACTTGCGTCAAATACGACGCGCAGTTTGGTAGTTTTGTTTGATGGTCGCAGGATTCCGTGATGAGGTAAATAAAAACCGTCTTCAAAATCACTATTTTCCTCTATTTCATGCATATGCTTCAAATACTTATATTCATTTAGAAAATCTATGTACAAATTTTTCATTGTTGGATCACACTCTAAACGTTGCCACAAATAATCTAATCTTTTAGATGCGATTTTTTTAGAATTTCCTAAATTAGTTTCAGAAATTTCTGGTTTGAACGGCATTTCAACTACGTATCTCCCATCCTCCTTTCTAAAATGCGTTTTATCAAAATGTTGATTACAATGTGTTAATTCATCACTGCTGCACGGCTTTAAATCATCAACATTCTCTATTTCCCAAACTGAGGTCAAGGTCTTATTGAGTGTTTCTAGATTTTTTGTTAGAAAACAATGGGTTTCATTATGCTTTATATTATTGTCATAAACACTACCAGATACCAGATATCCAAAACAAGTTGATTGCAGAATTAAATTATCTTTCAGTTTTATTTGATCGGCATTTAAAAATTCGAAAAACAATTCCGCACCCAGAAGTATATCTATTTTTTGCGGAATGAAGAATTCAGGGTCCGCCAATTTTATATTTTGTGGAATGCTCAAATTAGAAATGCTTATCTTTCTAGACGGACTGAAATTTGTTATTTTCGGAATGATCAGACAATCAATATTCCATTGAGAATCCCCGCTTTTATTAGGTAAGCAAACTGTAGTTTTCGCCTTTATATTTATTGTTGAATCATTCAAATACGCAATCGGTATATGAATTTTTTCTTTCTTTAATCCCAACAAAGTTGCTGCGTGAAATGAGATAAAATTACTTTCTGACGCAGAGTCCAAAATGTCACGTAACGGTCTTTTAACCCCATTAGAATCTGTAATATAAATTATCGCCGTGTTTATCAAAACGGATTTATTGTTTTCATGAGAAAAAAAACGAATGTTTGGGAGTATCGTTTTCAGAATTATCTGTTTGCGTAAAGGCCGTCGCCGCTGTGTCTGCGACGCTTGATCTGACCTCGTAATGATCAGTTTGTGGCGCTGAATATTTATGTAGGGAAGTATGATGAAATTTTGATTTGCAAACAAAGCAAGTATTTTTTGAATCACAGGATGATAATAAATGTGAGGAATTAAGACAGTTAAAACAAAGTTTGTTTTTCTTGACAATATTTATTCTATCTGCTAATTTCATAATCTTATATTTTTCGCAATGGTACAATGGGTGGATTTCAGAGCATAGACTGCACTTTTTATTCTGTGTTTTATCAGATTTCATGAATAAAGACTTAGAACGGTCAGAGTTAGAATTGAATTTTGAAGAACTAGCACTGATGCTATTTAAGATTCGACATCTTCGTTCTAAGAATTCGAGAAATTCGTCAAAGTTAGGAACTTCGTTATCCTTTAACGTGAGCTCATATTGTTTACGAGTGTCTCGATCAAGTTTGTCTAAAAGTATATTTAATAATATGGCGTTAGAGAATGTATCTCTTTCAAAGTCTAAAACTTTAAGGGCTCTTAAGTTCTTTCTAACACTATCTAATAAATTTCGAAGATCTTTTGCGGATTCATGTTTGATTGGGTACAAGTTGTGAATATTTTTTATATGACAATCTACTATTCTTCTTCTGTTCTCATACCGTTGCTCTAATGCACTAAAGAGAGACGTATAACTATCGTCTGGGGTTTGTATGCTTTTGGGTTACCCCAATAAAGCACCACGAAGATAGAAAAGCTTTTCATTGTCGTTCAAATCAGAATTTTCAGTAATGAGCGTATTAAAGGCAGTTTTAAAAATGTTCCACTCCTCAATTTTTCCAGTAAAAACCGGTAATGGAATTTTGGGCAGTTTTATAATTGTTTTATGATTACTAACACTTATATCATTACTTGAAGAAGCGCTAACATTAGATTCACAATAAAATTTCTTAATAGAGGTTTTAAGACTTACCTCTATTGTTCTAATGTCCTCATCCAGTAGAGACAGTTGCTCCTCTGTTTGTTCAAGATGGTCATCTTTCACGATTTTATAATAATCCTCCTTGATAACTTCGAACTTTTCTTGTATTCTAGTTAAACACTCCAAATGAGACTGCCATTCAGCTATTTCGAAAGTATTTTCGTTAATCGCTTTGGATATTTTGGTGAGCTGAGACTTGATGTTACCGCGCTTTCGATTCAGAGTCGTAACTGCTGCGTCCGCCATACTGTTGATCTTCTTGTTGAAGATAAAAAATCACAAGTTTTTCGTTAAACACTGAAGATGCGCTGATTACCTCCGGGTCGCTTAGGACCAAAAATGTGCGGAGGTTTCGTACTAGTTGTGCGAACTTAGAACAAATGGACTGTATAAAAAAAAAACTATAGTATTTATTTAGGTAATAAATACAATGAAGAGAAAGCACAGCAACGGCGGCTTGTTGCCACCGAGTCCCGAGCACACCTGCGTTACACACAAGGTTACATTAACGGGTTACCAGAAACAAAAAAGAGGGGGGGGGATGTTCCATCGCCAATAGATACGGAACACATGCTTTCTATAGAATATAGAGTAAATAGCAATTATAGTTTGTTTACAGAGACGCACAAAATAATTAAATTACATTTTGATCTATGAGGGAAAATCTTTTGCAGTGCATTTTAAGGATGTTACAATATTTTAAACATAATCAAATGGATATATATTACGGAGTTGCACTACAACATGTTTTCTATAGATTATTGAATACGTAGAATTTATCGTTTATTTACAGAGACACTCAAAGGACTTTGGTTTGCAGGAAACAAAGTTGATATGCAGCACGGAGGTAGACAATAACATGTTTTCTATAGAGTATTGAGTAGGCGTCTATTGTAGTTCATTTACAGGGACACTCAAAATATCCAAAATATCCCGTTATATTACGGTCACTTGAGAAAAATCGGGTTCAGTGCGGGTTCTATTGTAGTTCATTTACAGGGACACTCAAAATATCCAAAATATCCCGTTATATTACGGTCACTTGAGAAAAATCGGGTTCAGTAACTATGATCCATAACTTCTGGATGTCTGTTTTCAGCTGTGAAATGCATTTTAAAACAGAACTATTTTTTAGTGTATTACGAAGTGTGTCAATCATATACAGGGCTACACGAAATAATTCGCATGAATTACCGGCTATGAACAGCAATTGCTGAAAATAAATTTTTACTCCGTTGCGTTTTTTCAATGTTTATTCAGATATCTCCATACCAATGTATATTATGTGAATGGGTGCCCCCATCCAGATATTTTTCTCATTAAGCTTTGTTTCCTTTTGGTTTTTGTTGTAGATTTTTTTTAATATTTTTTTTTTAACCTTTACTTTGGCGCAGCTTGTCCCTAATGAGACCTTGTGCCATTAAACCTTATACAAACAACCAACCAACCATATCAATCCGATTAATATTTTAAATGCGATTGTGTCTGTGAATGTTTGGCTGAAGTAAACGTGAAAACGGATGATTTTATGGCCTACATCTTTGCATGTAGATGGATTATAATCCAGAAATGAACATAGGGTAGTTGTTGTTTATTATTTTCAAATATTTTTCTTAATAATTCAAAATTTCATTATTTTCACATAGAATCAATGAATATTTTCCTTGTTAAATTTCATTAACCATTTTACGTTGCTAAGCATTATCGTTGCCAATAAATACAAAGCATGGAATAATATTTCCCCCCAACAATAAATTTTCAATTTAACGATTTCCGCGTGAAAACTGAAAATTAAAAAGAATTGAAAAGAAGATGAATTGCCGTAATATTTGAAACAAAAATATGGAGTGTTCGTTACTGTACTATTTGGATGGCTGTTAAAACGTTTCAGACAGTCGTTAAAAGTAAAATGGTTTATCAGGTAAAACTGACATTTGATTTTATCCAATTCGTCGTTTTCCACGATTTTATTTGGCCCTCCTTTTTTCATTGATTGCAGTTTCATTTTCGAGATTATTTGGCACAAAATTTAACTTTTTAAAAACCGAGTTATATCAAGGCCCCCTATAGCAAAGAAATACTGTGTTGTCTCCTATGAAATGTGATAGAGTTAGTTAATTATTTACGTTTTCAGTTATCGGTAGTGAAATATTTTGCTTATATAATTCATTTATTCTTCTTTCAATGTTACGTGAACGAAGTCACAGGCAACTGCTAGTGTATAAATAAAAATCAAATTTCTTAATAATATTCTGATAGTGTTGGAAAGTGTTTCATAATGTATGCAGTGATGCATAATTTTTCGTTCTTGTTATATTTGTTGACGGTACATAAATAATGAAAATATCGAAAAGAAGCTACGGAGAGTTCATAAAGTATTCGTTTCAAAAATAGAAAACAAAGATTTAACTTTCAGTAAATTTTCAGTAATTATTGTCGCTATTTATAGTTTACTCAAATATTTATAGTGTATGCATTGTTTATCTAAAAGTGCTAATGCTTTTTATGTGCGTTCGTAACACCTATAGTCGTCGTCTGATCTGTCCGTCTGTCCGCATATAACAGCGCAAAAACCACCCAAACCGAATGGTTTGAAATTTAATATATATAATCGTTGCAGAATTTTGTCGAGTCATTTCAAATTTTATGAAAATCGAATCAAAACTTAAAAAGATATTAATAAAAGTTTTGTTCATTCTATTAAATCCTATCATACGTAATTAATTCAATGATATCCCGTGATAGATAATGATTCTAGGTTGCAATGGTGATTACGTCTTATTTAAGATGGAGTCATATTATTTCCGTATTACCGAATTTAAAAACCGAATTTGTATACTTAAATTGTTTAATTATGGCAATCGTATAATCTATCGACAGTTTTTTTGGATAGTTTTCTGGTAAAATAGATATTAAATGGAAACAGAGTTTGTTTAAATACGGATTGCAGGTTCTGAAATTTTCAAAGATAGGCTTAAGTTTCCCATTGGAATTTTGAGTAAATGTCAACAAAAGATAAAATGTTGCCAACTTAAAATGTTCTTATTTTATTACGAAAATGAACCATGTCATAATAACATACTATATACTTTTTTTTTTTTTTCAGTGAAAGAATGACGATTTTTTTTTTTACGTTGTCTTGTATTGGATATTTGCGCATAGTATAATTTTAACGTCACAGAGTTGTAATTAATTGTTTGTAAAAGTGTATTGAAACTTAATTTCATAAAATAAAATTAATATCTATAAATGGAAAATCTGCACATAAAATAAATTTTGTATTCATGCATTTTTGCATAAGAGTGCAACAACTATTGCACCAAGACCTGAATATTTATTAAACTAGTTATCGTACAAACGTACCTCATTTGTCACATTTGACGTAGAATTTCCAACTCGTTTTTATAAGTAAAGGATTATTATTTTAACTATCATTATTTTAAACGCGAAAATTTTATTTATTCTTTTACATTTATCTCATTAATTATCACCTCTTAGCCATTATTTTTATGCAATACAACCCATCATCATTCATAATTTAAAAAAAATAATCACATTTTATTCATTCATGTACTTAATTACCATCACTGCTTGAATCTCAAATTGTCTAGACAGGGGTAATTGGCAGCTGCTGCCCAAGTTGCACTTAATTGCACCTAAAACACATTAATATTTTATGGTGGTGAAAAAAGATACTTATTCATTATAAGTAAATTACTGCAATTTTTTAAAACTTACGTTTAATAAATTGGAGCTTTAAATTTTGGAATGGAAGATTGAAGACGTTTTTGTTTTGTTCTTTATTTTAGACTGAAATTGGTAGGCAATTATGTTTTATTTACAGCAGTGCAGTTTTTAATCGCTAACAGTACAAAAAAAAAGAAAAGAAAAAGAAAAGGGTTTTATTTTTAAATGCAAAAACAGAAATCCTTCTGTGTAATAAACGTTGATTAATTATTATTGGAGGAGATACAATTCCTCAGTGCCATCGCTAAGACTTTTTATTGAGGGGGGAGAGAACCTTAAATTGCCAAGTCAAATTTCAGTATTTGCCAACTCATTGAAAAGGAAAAATAAATAGTTCTCGCCAATTCAACAAGTTTGCCAACTAGTTTTACAATTTACCAAAATACCACAGTTAGAAAATGTAATATAGTTCTTATTTGTAAAAAGTTTAATAATATTCCCAATTAGATCTGTAACTTTTGTCAAGTCTATTAAAAATAGAGAGTATATTATAGATTTTATTAAAGTTATATACAAATTTGCCAAATAAAAGTTTGTAAATTTGCCAAGTGTAATAGCATTCACAAATGTTTGGGGGGGGAGGCTCCCCCCCCGTCCCCCCCCTTAGCGAGGCCCCTGCAATTCCTGTTTTATTTCGCACTGTTTATCTGCTATTTAAAACATGCTTTAAAAAAATAACGCAATGATTGTCTTAATTTATACTCACTGGAAATGTTTATAGAAAATATCAAATGAATAAATAATAAAAGTAACAGAGTTCGTACGCTTCAGGGGAATCAGAGATTTGAATACCAGATTTTTCATATAATGGTTGCCATATTTAAGCAAGGAATTTCTCTGTTAAATAAGGCAAATATTTTTTGCGAAAAAACTGATATTCAAATCCCTTGTCGTGCACGAAACCTGAATAAACTACTTAGAGTTTACATAGTAGTGTTTGTTTCGAAGGTGAAAAAGGTTTATTTCAAAATATTTTCAGTAATTATTGTCGGTATCTAGGCTTTCCACAAACATTTATGTTTGATCTGAGATGTGCGTTATGCATCTCAAAGAGCTAATACATTTTTATTCTAATTAAAGGCACACATCTACTAACTATCTGCTATCTATATTTTAACGGGCAAACGTGTCCGTGCGTAACGCTTACGTCATTTTGCGAATGGCAACACTTGACGATGAAATTTCGGTTTTTGCGATATTTGCTACTGCAATTTTTAAATTTCTAAACATCGCATATTTATAATTTTTACACCGTTATATAGGAAAAAAATTCTACTTTCAAATGCAATTTGTTTGAAAACTGTATCGCAATTTACTCATTTATTATATCATTTAAATTAAATTTGAAGCATGATTTTTAAAAAATCATATCTCTATCGCTTGCAGAGGATTAAAAAATATTAATACATTTGCACTTTAAACAATATAAAAAGTTCAGCATTTGTTTCCAGCTAATATTCAATAAAACAGAATAAAAATTCATTAAGCAATACATAAAACACACATTTAACAGACAAGTAATTGAAATAAGCACTTAAAATCGCTGAAATTATCAGAATTAGAAAAAAAAAGTAATATAATTTTTTTTAAAGTCAATTCCTACTTTTTAATCATAAATATATAAAATAAACCCGTGCAGCATTAATGTCCCACGTTATCTTTATTGAACATTATTTTATAATCATCGTTGCGGTATTTTATTTCTGTGGCATCACTCATTTGAGATAAATCTTTCATTTCATTTATGAAAACAATAGGAGGAATTTTTTTCTCTCATTTAAAACTAAAATTAATTAATTAAATTTAATCAATGAATTAATATTTGAAAAAAACTGTATTAACATCAAGTGTCATCCACTACAAGTTTAAAAAAAATTATTTCAACTTGAGTGGATGAATAGAAAATATTTTATTAACGATTGAAATTTTGAACAAGATATATATAGAGAGAGAGTGTGAGCTAATAGTAGGAATTTAAAAACTGCTGCAGATAACGAAATTTTTAGCCATTTCTTCGGCTATTAACTTCTGACACGAGGCCAATTACGAAATGACTGCTTTTAACAAATTTCAAAATTTTATTTGAGTATATAATTGACATATTTCATATAAAAATGCTATTTGGTGTTGTTAGGGGGGGCAATCTAAAAAAAAAAAATTAAATGTAAAGAATCTGTTTTTGTTTTCATTATTAAAAAAAAAAAAAAAAAAAAAAAAAAAAAATGGTTTTTGTATACATTTTTTATTCCGGGAAGCACGGGTTGGATGCCCTAGTGTATATAAAATGCAAATGGGAATTTCGTTCCCGCTTCTTATAGCATATATTCTGCTAAATGAATTTTCATGGAACTTGCACTGTCAGTTAGATAATTTTTAAAGGAAGGTTTTAACTTTAAAAAAGTCCTTCCGGCCTGTACCGGGAGGAAAAGGTAACTTTCCTATATCTTCGTTTTAAAATTTTAGCTAATGTTACACGAAAACAGCAACTTAAAATGCAAAGAAACGTTTACAAAAGATTCGTTAATACTGGATTTGAATAAGAAATTCGCCAAACTATTGAGCAATAGCCAAATTGGCTTCATTTATGGAGACTTATTTTGGTCGCCAAATTTGGCGATATTTCGCCAAATGTCGCCAATTCTGTCGCCAATGTCGCCAATTTTGGTGCTAACCGATATGAATATATAGTTTTATGCGTATGATTGGGAAAATTATTACAACAATGAAAGAAAATAATTTGCGAGTAATCGCGTTAATGTGCTGTTTTGTTTCAAAATGACAGCCACCCTAGAATTTCAAACTGCTCTATCTCAGCCATTTTTTAAGATAGAGGTAAACCAAAAAATGCTCTGGAATCTTTGTATCAAGGCCTAACACGTAATTAAAAAATAAATTTGAATTTTTAACTTTTTTGTATATTTATTTTAGTTTTAAATTTTTAAATGGCCGCCACCTTGAAACAAAATGGCGGACCAAGCTGGCCAACGAACTCAGTCGAGACATTAATTAGCTTAATACACACAATTAGTTTCATCAAAATTGATTTATAAATACGAACGTTATCGTATGACATAGGTCAGATATATATATATATATATATATATATATGGATATATCTATCTATCTATCTATATATATATATATATATATATATATATATATATATATATATATATATATATATATATATATGGATATATCTATATATATAAATCAACATTTGAACGGAGGGTGGTTTTTGGGGTCTGGGGGTCATGATCGGTGAAAATATATCGAAATTTTCCGGAACTGCTTTCCTCCGAACGGCTGCAATAGGTACCTTTATACTTTTTTTGTATTGAAAGCTACCTAATATACACTAAAACACTTTTTATTTTGCTTAAAAGACGTCAACATATCAATATAAACATTAAAGGTGTTAAAATTTAAAATTTACATGTTTAGATTTGTTCATCAAATCGTCATCAAAATATACACAAACCACAAATACAATGTACATAAAAACCAGAGATTAAATTAATTAAAAACCAGAGAGTCTGAACAGTCACTATGTGAAAGAAGTTACAACGCCTTCTATATTTTTAATTTTAACACCGCTCATAGATCCATCTACAGACTGCTTCCCACTATTATTCAACCACTCAACCCAAATCTTCGGAATGTTAGATTGTCTGTAGATCAGCCATACTCAACCTGCGGCCCACGGGTCGCATGTGGCCCGGTGACCTTTTATGTGCGGCCCGAGACAAATAATCATTAATCCATGTATAAAATGAATTGAGATGTGCATAAAATGTATTTAAGACTGTTGTTTTATATATATTTCATGGGAAGACAAAATCTGCCCTGTTATTTATAATTAATTTAGAATCATGTTAAAACATCTTAAATGCCGTTTTCTTAGTCAAAATTTCTTTTTACATGTAGTCTTATTTGTGCTATAGTGGTGTATACATTTCTAAATCTACAACACTAATCAAACATTATTCCAAATTAATTAGATTTGCTATTAGATCTATATATTTCTACAATTAAAATAAAATAAAGTTTCTGAATTGAGCAAAATATTGGTTTATTAGAAAAAATCTTATGATTTTTTTTTAGAACTTAACAATTTTGCATTGTTATATTGTAACGTTTTATACTTATTATACAGCTATTACTGCGTTTTAGTGTTGAACGTTTATCTCATAAAAAATTGGCACCAAACATTTTTTACACTACTATTTCCAAACAACTAATTTTGCGGCCTATTTCTATAAAATTTATAATAGAAATCTACCACGAAGTTTATTGTTTGGAAATGGTGCTATTAAAATTTTTTGGTAACATTTCTTCCGCGACATACTTTTAACCCTATTGATGTAAGATTGCTTTGTTATACTACTTTTGTTAGATATTATTTTAATTACCCCTATTTTACCCTTTGTCAAGAGTGTTGCGGCCCGCCTAACGTCACAAACATGTGTCTGCGGCCCGCGAGAAAAAAGGTTGTGTATGGCTGCTATAGATGAAGCTCAGAGCGGTGTTAAAATTAAAAGTATTGAGGGCATTGTACCTTCTTTCACATAGTGACTGTTCAGACTCTCCGGTTTTCATGTACATTGTGTTTGTGGTTTGTGTATATTCTGATGACGATTTGATGAACAAATCGAAACATGTAAATTTTAAATTTTAACATCTTTAATGTTTATATTGATATGTTGACGTCTTTTAAGAAAAATAAAAAGTGTTTTAGTGTATATTTTAAAAGTTAATTTTAATGGACGAATTTCGATTCTCCACTTTATTTGAAATATCATTTGAAATAACATTTGAATAGAAGGTTTTAATATATAAAATAAAGTTCTACATTGGCTAGTTAGAGAATTATGGAGGAAAGTTCTATAACGAGATGAACCTGATTACGAAAATTTCTGTAATCAGATGAACCCGATTATGAAAGATTAGTCTTTTGAAAAGATTCTGCCGGATGGATTTCGACGAAACTTACACTATTAGTTAAATAATTTTGGGGGAAATTTTTATTATAAGACATATCGCTTTATGTTGATTAGTTATAGAATTATGGAGGAAAGTTCTATAATCACAGGAACCCGATTACGAAAGATTGGACTTTTAATAATATTCTGCTGAATGGATTTCGATGGAACTTGGACTGTTAGTTAAACAAGTTTAGGAGAAGGTTTTAGTGTATAGCATATCTTTCTACGTTGTTTATTGAAATAGATTATTTATGTTATTTATAGCTATTTATAAATTTCTATAATTAGATCAATCTTTTTATTAAAGTTAAATTCATTCCAAACATTTATAACTCACTTTATGCTAAAGGGATTTTTAGGTAACTTACATTCCCAGTTAGGTAATTTCGAGGGAAATATTTTAGTTTATAACAGATCGTTCTACGTTGATTAGGTACAGAATTAAGGAGGAAAGTTCTATAATGAGATGAACCCGATTATTGAGATGAACCGAAATTAATAAGATTCTGCTGGATGGATTTCAATGGATAATCGAATTTCCACTGCAGTTATCTCAGAATCTATACATTTTTTAATGCAACTCATCTCTCAAGCAAACTTTTTTTTTTTTTTTTTTTTTTTGAACGACCTTTCTATAAATATAATTTTTATGCAATTTTATTCGAAAAAATAATTTTTAATAAAAAGGGCAACTTTCCATATGAAAAAAGAAGTGGTTTGCCTGTATTTGTTTTCCTCAGTCACATGACTTGCGCTTTTATTATACAGATGACGTATGATAGGATTTAATAGAATAAAGAAAACTTTTATTAATATTTTTTTTAAGTTTTGATTCGATTTTCATAAAATTTTAAATGACTCGACAAATTTCTGCAGCGATTATATACATTAAATTTCACGCCATTCGGTTGGATAGTTTTTGCGGCGCTGTTACATGCGAACAGACGGATGGACCAGACGACGACTAAAGGAGCTACGTATTTATATAATTATGAACGCACCTAAATATGTATATATAGCTGAAGGCTGCTGATTAAGAGTTTTAAAACACCTTCGAAAGAAGAAAATGTAATAGAAATTTTATATGTTACTATGATGCCTTCTATATTTTATATAATTAGCTGCATTTCTACTTACTTTGAACATACAGTGTCTCACATAAGTGATGGGACACTTGTGCTTTACAAAAGGAAACTAATCAAATAAATTAAAAAAACATGTACACATTTTTTTTGTGGGTGTGTTTCATACTTAAATTTAGTAAAGATTATTACATAACATACATTTTGTCAAAATATTAAAATATTAATTTAATAAAAATACAAATGTTTAGAATGGAGCAAAAAATAGCTCACATAAGTGATGGGACACCATTATATATGCAACAAAAATCGCCTGAAATAAGCAATAAAAATATTTTTTGGGGTTTTATTTTTACTTAAAAGCAATTGGCAATAATTTATAAAATCGTCTGCAGTATTTCTCTCCAGTTTGTTTTGGAATTTTTGTGTTTTTTAGCTCTGTGTAGTCATGAATGCTAAACGAAAAGAAACTTCGCCTGAAATTCGAAAATTAGTTATTAATTTGCATATTGAACGTGGAAAATCTATTAGAAAAACTGCTGAAACAGTTAACTTGAGTCGTTCAACAGTTTTCAATATCATTAAACGATATAAAAAGAATCATATGATTCAGGATAAAAGAAGACCTGGCTGACCATCAAAGCTATCCAATGGAATAAAGCGAATTATCGTTCGAAATATTAAAAAAAAATCCAAGAATTAGTGCTTCAAAAGTTGCTGCTGATTTACAAGCATTATATGGAATAATTGTTAATCCTGAAACTATTAGAAGGGTAATTCGATCTGCTGGATATCACGGTAGAGTAGCCAGGAAAAAATTCTTCGTAAGTGAAAAGAATAGAAAACTCAGACTAGCTTTCGCAAAATCCAACATAAATAAGAATTCTGATTACTGGAATAAAGTTATATTTGCTGATGAGAGTAAATTTAATATATTTGGTTCTGACGGTAGAATCTTGGTGTGGAGAAAACCCAGGGAAGAACTTCGCAAACAGAACTTGGTACCAACAGTAAAACATGGTGGAGGAGGAGTTATGGTATGGGGGTGTATGTCGTCCGCTGGAGTTGGTAATTTTGTTTTTATTGACAGTATAATGGATCAGTACAAGTATATTGATATTTTAAAGCAAAATTTGAAATCTTCAGCACGAAAATTGAACCTTCATAACGATTTTAAATTCTACCAGGACAATGACCCCAAGCACACTGCTCTGAACGTTAGACTCTGGCTGCTATATAACTGTCCTGAAATAATAAAAACACCACCACAATCTCCAGACTTAAATCCCATAGAGAATATTTGGCAAGAATTGGAATCAAGAATTCGCAAACACACCATTTCTTCAAAACAACAACTAAAATCGGTGCTTCAAGAAGAATGGGGTAAAATCACTCCAGAAATCACAAAAAAAATAGTCGAATCCATCCCAAAAAGATTAAATCATGTTTTAAAAGTAAAAGGAAATCCAACAAAATATTAAAACCTTTTAAAAAGTAAAATTTGTGGATAAATATTTGATGGAAAAGTAAGTGTCCCATCACTTATGTGAGCCATTTTTTGCTCCGTTCTGAACAATTGTATTTTTACTAAATTAATATTTTAATATTTTGACAAAATGTATGTTATGTAATAATTGTTACTAACTTTAAATATGAAACACACCCAAAAAATTTTTGCACATGTTTGTTTATTTATTTTATTGCAGTTTCTTTTTATAAAGCACAAGTGTCCCATCACTTTTGTGAGACACTGTACATATTTGCATAAAACTTAAAATTTGAATTTTTTTTTTTTTTGATAAGACAATAGGTTTATATCATTATTGAAAATACTTTTATTTTTAGTGCTAAATTTAGTGGTAATTCGCACTACAGCAAAACTTTTTGATAGTTTGGCGATATTTTAGATTATGAGCGTTGTTTCGGGAATGCAACTGAATAACAGAGACACAGACAGACAAACTGAAGTCACATGCATTTTTCTATTATCATTCTAAAATGTCCACTAGTTTAGAAGTTTAATAACACCATTAGCATACACTTCGGGCAATAAGCGGCCTTTGGCGATAATATTTTCGAATTCTATTGTGTCTCTACACTGTTAAAAATTTTTTTGGAAACATTACTCCATCTAGTGGGGAAACAATCTGGCCCAGTAAATGAAGTAACGTTTCCATATATTTCGGAAAGATATCCGGAAAACTTCCTGTATATTTCGGAAATGTTTCTGCATATTTAAGAAACCTTTCTGTGTATTTCGGAAATCTTCTTGTATATACATCGGATATGTTTCTGAATGTTTCTGTGTTTTTCTGTATCTTTTTTTTTTTTTTTTCATTTAAGAAAACGATACACTTTTTTAATAGAATAAATATTATCCGATTGAATTTTATTGTATAGTAATTTTCGAGTTGCTGTTAATTTTTGTTGCACATACAAGCTTAAATAACTCGTTCGATAGTCTCTTTATACTCTAGTCCCATGAAACTATAATAAATATTACATATTTAATTGATGAATAATAATGTAAGACTACAGTGAAGTTCAGAAAACATTATTTATACGTTTTTAACGTTACATTTATTCTCTCAGTTTATGTTAGACGTTCTCAAGTTATACAAATAAAATAAATACTTTTAAGGAATATATTCAGAAGCATGATAATTGTGAAACACTATATTAAAAAATATTTACAAATAGACAAAACATTTTCAAAATATAGCTTTTTTATAAGTATACAATGCATGAAAAAAAAATAATTATTCGCAGATATGAATATTTTGAAATAGTATATCTACTTACAAGATAAAAAAAAATATTTATTTAAAAGTATTTAAAAAATCCATCTGTTTAGGGAAATTAAACATTTTCATAATGTATATGTATTTATTTACAGGTTGAAACTCCCGATACCGCAATTTAAAAAAAAATTATTTATAGATCTACAAATCAATTTTTCAATAATATTTATTTACAAATATATGATTCATAAAAAAAATGATGAAAAAACATATAGTATAAGTTAAATTATGAATTTCTTCTGTCATATAAACGATACATTTCATCATTACAAAAGTTATGAATCGGAACCCAATTTCAAAACGAAAAGATAATAAAAGCGCATAAACAATGTTCTCAGAACTTCACTATAGTCCTACATTATTATTCATCAATCAAATATGTAATGTTTATTAACAGCAACACGAATATTACTATACAATAAAATTCATTCAGATAATATTAATTCTTTTTAAAAAGTATATCGTTTCCCTAAAAGAAATTATAAAACAGCATACTTACTGCTACCTAAAAAAGTTATGTCTGTTTTAGCTCTTTCTCCCTTTTGATCGCACGCTTAGACTAAGTCTATCAATGAAGTGCAGAGTTTAAAACTTGTAGTTCCTCTATGAGCCATTTTTTTTTCGAGACCACATTGGGTCCCACGAACACGAGCTTTCAAACTCTAGAATGGCTCTTGGAGTTTTAAAAATTATTTTCAGATTCGGGCCGTTTCTTTGCTTCTAATTTTTTTTTTTTTTACTATATTTATTTCGGTGGAGATTTCGCGTAGCGATTTTCACGACCACGTTGGTGTAATTCTAAGCAGCACATTAACATGACTTTACTCTCCAGAACAATGCGAATCACGTGACGATGACGTTTGTAAAACGTAATGGGTTCGAGAAGATGAGCATGCGCAAATCGTACTTCACTTTATATTACATTTTCCTTTTTCGGAAATTTTACAAGAAAATTAGCGTTGTATATCCGATCTAATAAGTAACTGAAGAGAACCCATAGTTTCGGACACATTTCTGCTTTAGAATGAAACGTTTCAGATTTCTTTTGATAGTGTTTATGGCCTTGAATAGTTTAACGAAAATACGTGTGACGTTTCCGAACTAGCCAGTTACTGAAAATAATCAATAGTTTACGCTAAATTTTCGGAAACCTTTCTGCTACAAAACGTTAATCTTTTTTTTTTTTTTTTTTTTTTTGTTTACAGTGTATGCAATTGACTTTTGAAAAACATGTATATATTGAAAAAAAAAACATCATATTAGTAGAAATATTATAGAGCAAATATTCAATCCCCCCCCTCCCCGTCTCCGATAATGTGCCATGTTCCACAAAAATAAAAACTAAACAAAATAGCGCTCCGATGATAATAATAATGGGTTTTGAAAGGCTTATATTATTATATTTTAAAAATACAAAAATGTCGTGCATATGAAAAAACATTGTCTCTTCAGACATAAAAATCAGTGAAAGCATTTTCAGCTAAAACTTTTTCCTGTTATTCCCTTATCTGAAAGGATAATAAGATTTAGTTTTGCGGCACGAAGCATGTTAGGCATATTTTTTTCGCGTTAAAGTATTTCACATAACAAAAATAAAACACATGCGCAAATACTAAAATGTTTTAGACTTACACTAGATTATCCTTTTTTTTCTTAACAGTACGTTGGAAAGGTACTTTTTTTTATTGTAGAAAAATGGAAAATGATATTTCAGTTTCCTTTAATAAGAAAATATATAAAAATTTACTTTCTAATGCTTATAAAATAGGGAAAATATACAGTTACTTGCTGCAAAACTTCGAAACAAAATAATGAAAATATCCAGTCGAATAGATTTAAAAATTTTAGAAATATGTAAAGTCGATGCAATTTCAGTATTCCAACCCCGTTTCAAAAGCTTGAGCAGTTTAGTGTAGTGTAACAGCTTAGTGTAAATCAGTAGTTTTCTACCTTTTTTTATATCGAGGCATACTTACAAACATAGTTACACTACCGTGACAAACTTAAAGTATGGTAATAAAATAAAGAATATACCTTGTTTTGTTTATTTATTCATGCAGGGATGAGATTTTTCAGACTTTTTGCATACCAATATAATCTTAGAGAAAATATTGTTTTCTTCAATCGCAGAATGTTCCGATTAAATTAAAAAAACATTTTCTCTAAGATTATACTGGTATGCAAAAAGCCGAAGAAATCTCATCCCTGTCATGTAACCAAAATGTTTTTTGATGCCAAATTCTAAAAAAAAATTATCATAATTTGCAATTAAAGATATAAAAGAAAATTCTTTGTAAATTATTCGTATCATAAAAATTTCAATAAATATTCATTACTGATTGTCTTACAGCAAAATGAAGCGAAAATTCATAAATAAATTTTTCATTCTTATATATATATATATATATCATCAAAAACAACTCGTTGTAAATGATCCCGCCAAGCCACAAACCTAAAACATCAGTCATAAAAAGAAGTGATATCGCATAAAAAGAAGCGATTTAGAAGTGCATACTCCGAGTCCCGTGTAAAAATCTATCACCACTCATAATGTTTCCAAAGGACTCGGAGAGAGGTACAATATGTGAAAACTGCTTGTTGATCTGCAGGCTTTCATAATGTTTGCGTTTCCTGCAATTACATATGACTATATTATTTTGATTTGATTTGATTCGATTTGATTTATTTATTTATTTTGCTCCCATAAAATTGTAAAAAGTTGAAGCTTCTGTGTTTGCATGTCCTTTCTTATTTATGAGCTTGAAAAATCAATTTGTTGATTTTAGGTATTTACCATTATTTAAACTGGAAACACCACTCTTACGAAGAGGCTTTTTTTAAGTAAACATGTAAAGATTTTGAGTTTGTAATATATATATATATATATATATATATATATATTTTATGTGATGGCGTTCAACCATCACGTGTGCCATTTTCATATAGTGGAGTATAGAATCACAGGTTCGAAAACGAAAACCCTTTTTCACTGGCAGAAAAAGTCGATTTTTTAAAAATGAATTAATTCTATTCCGTGCTCCACAAAATCTTTATTTTTCAGGCAAAGTTGAAGTAATAAAATACAGATGAGCTACGAGTCAAAGGAGTAGCAGCAAAAATATTTAAAAGGACATAATTGCTTTTCATTTAATCGACACTAAGGAGAGCGCATGACCTCATGTCACCGTAACAGTTACATAACTAACTAAATTTTTATCTAAACAATAACGCCAACACAAATACTGGCGAAAAAAATAGATTCCCAACTAAACGACGGGTAAAAGACGTTAGATAGAAAATAAATGGAAAAATTTTAAATTGAGTGCGCAGAAAGTGAAAACAAACATCGCCCTTGGCGAAAGGAACATGCCAAGTACGACAACCCTATAAGGAGCCACCTAGTCTAGCGACACCTCTGTGCTATTACTTAAAATACCGTTTTTATTTAAATAAAAACAGATAACCGAAATAAAAATGAATATCAAAGGGGAAGAAGTATAAAATTTAATTGTTAAACTATAACGGAAAAAAATAGAAAAGAAATGATATTTTTAAAGTAGTATATTAATTATGTCTTATTATTAAGTTTTATTTATTACAAATTTAGGAAGACGCACTCAATAAAGAAATAAAAATAAATGCTTTTTTTCTTTTATTTTTTTAAATACAGTTTAAATGTGGAAAAATTAATTTTGAAGCATTTTAAAATGAAAAATGAAATAAAATATGTGACTGCATCACATATTATCACTCAAAAGACCGCTAAAAAAAAAAAAAAAAAAAAAAAAAAAATCTTAATTTAATTGAATTTTGAAAAAAAAAAATCTGCATTTTTTTTTAAATATTTAAAATGTTGGGAATCTATGTACAATACACTAGCACAATAAACAATTATACACTAAAATAAATGAATATTCGTAATACTATAGAAGTTATATGACATAAAGAACATTTATTTTATATTGTATTCTATACGTAAGAGAATACCAAAATTTGAATATCATTTGATGTGATGCCTAGGTCTTTTTTATGTCTTTTCAAACAGTTCAATGTGATGCCTAAGTCTTCTGTTTTATCAGTCTTTTCAAACAGTTCGATGTGATGCCTAGGTCCTTTTTATAAGTCTTTTTAAACAGTTCAATGTGATGCCTAGGTCTTTTCAAACAGTTCAATGTGTACACACCAATATTTATTTAATATATGTAGTCATCTTTTCAAGTGAAAGCGCTTATAAAAAATATTTCTTCTGCAGAAGCAATTTTTTTAAATATGACATAATTTCCCTTATTTGTAGAAACTGTTTATAGTTCTTATAGATGTTGCTTAAAAATATTTGCAACTTGATTTATAGTTATCATAACAGTCCAATAGTCTGTTTTGAACACAGAATGGAATAAGTGCTTAAGTGCTTTTTTTTATATAATGTAGGATGAAAATACAATGTAATATTTAAAAATCCAATATTTATTCTATGCGCAAAGAAATTACCTAATAGTAACATTTATTAGTATTAGACAATGTTTAGAAAGTATAATTAATGCAATTCCAATAAAGTGCAGAGAAAACTTACATAAGTATATTATAAAATGAAAGCATTAAAATATTACAGTAATTAACTGATAGATATTTGTGACAAGAAAACAAAATATAAAACCAAATTTGTATGCTGCATAAATAATCTTATACACCATAAACTGTACCAGCCAGTAAATTAGTAAAAGATTGAATATATATAGCACACAATCAAACATAGTTCCATGTCCTGGCCAGTTGACATAAAACATGTGGTATTACATTTATTTTCTTTTTCTAAGATTATATCTGGATATTATATTATAAGGAATGTTGTTATTATTATCTTGCTGATAATTATTGCTATTATTAGTACTTGAATTATTGTCAAAATTAGAATTAAGATAGGTATTTCTAGGTGGAGCTAGTAAAAGCCTATCAATGTGCACTTTAAAAGAAGCAGCATGTGGATACTGATATTTTCTTATAGTGAATGAAACAGGTGAATGTTTCATAATAATTTCATAAGGTCCAGTATATTTAGGTTTATATTTATCTCTAGATTTCAGATAAACAATATCTTGGACAGTTAATGGTCTTAATTTTGCATGTTGAGAAAATTTTAGGTTTTTTTTATGTTGAGCAGAAACAATGTTTTCATAAGCTTTTTGGTACATTGAGTCAAGTTCTTTTAACAATTTATATGTGTCAACATTATCAAGAAATGGTTGATTTGCATGAGTGTCGTATGTGTCAAAAATCAATGATAATTCACGCCCAAATGTAAAAGATTAGGTGAGAATTTAGTAGCTGAATGTGTAGAGCTATTGTATAAGCATTTGTGAATCAATAATGCATGTTCAAAGGAATGTCCTTCAAGTAATAAGGTATTAACTGAGGTTTTAATTGATAAGTTAACCCTCTCAGCGATAGCATTCGCCTGGGGGTGTGAAACGGATGCATGAGATATTTTTATACCAAGGGTTTCGTTAAAGATGTTATAAACATTAGAAATGAACTGGGGACCTAAATCTGATAAAATTACGCAAGGTCGCCCGAAACAGGTGAAATATTTGAATAGTGATTCAACAACTCGATTAGCAGTAGTCTCTTTTAAAGGGAATAATTCCATGTGTCTGGAAAAATGATCTGTTACCGTTAAAACTGTATAATTATTGCTGAAAGGACCAACAATGTCAATTCCCACAGTATGACCTGGTTGTTTAGGAATGTAAGTTGTTTGTAAGGGTGCAGGTTGTGTTTTGTGGTGCTTATGTTGCAAACATTTAACACATGATGCAACGTAATTTAATGTGTCTGTATAAATGCCCTTCCAAAAATATCTTTTAGTTAGAAATTCATAGGTTTTCTTTAAACCAAAGTGTGAAAGATGTGAAATCGCTAAAACCTTAGCTTTTAACGAATGTGTTACAACAATGTGATATGAAACTGTAGAGTTATATGGAATGATTTTTTCAAACATCAGAACTTTGGTGTCTGGATGAATAAAATACATATTATATTTCTCTGAATTACCATTGTTCAATATTTCCTGATATATAACAGATAATTCTGTATCTTTTAATTGTTCATCGACAAATGTTTGGTTTGATATCTCAAGGAGAGGATCTTTATGATGTTCTGAATTACCGACATTCAAATAATTAATTGAGTGTGATTCTGTGATACTTTTGTCTTGTTTATCATTTTCAACAATTGGTAGAGTATGGTTAGATTCGTAAATCAACTCAGGATTTGTATCCAAAGTTTGTTGATTATTTTTGAAATCATTTCTAGAGAGACAGTCCGCAGGAACATTAGATGATCCTGGAATGTGCCGAAACTCGAATGAATATTCTGATAACTCAGTGAGCCATCTAGTTATAATGTCTGCCGGATTAGTGGTTTTACGATATTTGTCTAAGGGTGCACTGTCAGAAAAAACAGTGAAATGTCTGTTATAAAGATAAAATTTAAAGGCAATAATTGCTTTATAGATAGCCATTAACTCTAATTTAATTGCAGGGTATTTTTTTTCAAAAGGTGATAGTGCTTTAGAGAAATAAGCAACAGGAAGTAAGTTATTGTCAAATTCTTGGAGTAAAGCAGCTGATATAGCAACTTGTGATGCATCAGTATTTAAGAAAAATTGTTTATCCCATTTTGGTAAATGGAGCACGGGTTCAGAAAAAAAACATTTTCTGTATATCATTGAAAATTTTATTATGTTCTGGTGTCCAATGAAATTTTGCTTTAGATGTAGTAAGCTGAATTAACGGATGTATAATCTCAGAGAATTTACGTATCAAATTTCTATAAAATGTCGCTAAACCAATAAAACCTTTAATTTGGCGTTTAGTTTTAGGGACAGGAAATGAAGTGATTCGCAAAATGTTACTTTGAATAGGACTAATTGTATGATTTTCTATATGAAACCCTAAATAGTTAGTAGAGGTCTGATGAAAATTACATTTATTGGGAGTAAAAGTCAAGTTATACTTTGAAAAGACCTGTGAAATTTTCTCGAGTTTTTGAAGAGTTTCTTCGAATGTGTTTGCACCGAAAATAAAATCATCTTGATAAGAGAAGATACCTTCACAATTCGTTTCATCAATAGATATGTCCATTAATGTTTGAAACACTGAGGCTGAATTTTTTAATCCAAATACCAAGCGTTTATATTTAAAACAGCCAAACTGAGATGTAAATGTTAGTTTATCTTGTAAATCTTGGGGTATGTCAATTTGGTGATACGCCTGTTGTAGATCTAAACTAGTGAAATATTTATAAGATGACAAACTGGTAATGATATTTTGAATTTTGGGAAGGGGGTAGGAAGATCCCTGTATAACTGAGTTAAGCATTCTTAAGTCTAATGCCAAACGAAATTTCTGCTTGACTGACCCATCAGGCTTTTTTTTACAAGTAAAATTGGGCAAGCCCATTCAGAACAATTCCACTCTATTATTCCTGCCTGCTTCCACGAGTTGATCAATTTGTTCTTTTGCTTAGGCCTGAAGCGCTTGTGGAATACTAAAAGGCAGAGTTTTTATCGGAAAATCATTGATAAATTTTATCTTTGGCACAATGCGGTCAGTGTGACCAAGTGTTTTTACTGATTTTGAAAGAAAATGCAGGGTAATGTTTTAATAAAAGTTCAGAAATTTCTTTCTTTTCATTATCCTTTAAATGGTCTAATTTAAAATCAGTAATAGAAAGTTCCTTTTTTCGCTGCGCAAGCACTTCATCAGATGCAGTAATAAAATTACACTGAATATCAATATCATTACTCTTAGAAATATTTGATTATTTTACCATGTCATTTTGATCAATAATTTCATCAGGAACACTCAGATGACCCATTTCCATATTCTTATTCAAATGAATAACAAGATCAGACAAATTTTCAACATACACATGCATAATTTTAGGATACGAAATGTTTTGATGATGAAAATCAAGTTTTATCAGAGAATCATGACATAATACATTAGCAGACGAAATGTCACTACAAAATAACATCTCATCGTGTTTTGGTGAGATGGGAATTTTAATCTTTACAAATTTTTGTTCGTAAGGATCTAAGTTTACTTTATGTGCGAGATATGCACAAATCTGATCATGTGATTCATCTACTTTGACATTACTCACAATATCATTCGAAATAATTTCATTATTAATTATATCACTTGCAGAAATTTGATCAACACAAACTGCACTTATTGGATTTTGCATAGAGTTATTTTTTAACTGTATCACAACACCATTTATTGAGGCAGTATTATCACTGGGATTAATGACTATATTATTTTCCATAATAAAATCATATCCCAAAATCCCGACAAATTTTGAAGAGTTTGCAATATCAACTATATAAAAAGCGTCCCGAAAGAATACTTTACCAATTTTGATAGATACAGAGATACAAGAAGAAAATTTGACGGCAGAATTGACAGTTGAAATAGTTACTGACAAAGCCAGATGTTTATAAGAAATATATTTTTTTATTTCATTAAAAAAATTGCACGATAAAAACGAAATTGAACTTCCCGTATACAGTAATAAAAATGCCTCAAATTTACCACATTTACTAGAAACAATAGGTAAAAAAGAACATTTATCATATACATTGTAAATGACTTCTTTTTCATCAGTCTGAGTTGATTGACTGTTACAAATCTGAATTTCATTAGACGTTTGGGAATAAGTTGATTTTACTAATCTTTCACTGGACAAAATAGGCATAATTGCTGATGATTTGTATGAATTTTGAGACGACAGCTCACCAGCTGTACTGTGTCTCAATGGTGGTTTAAAGATTCAGAATGGTTAGAACCATAATTATCTGAATTTAAATTTCTGTATGATGTAGAATAAGTTCGATTAAATGCCTGCTTTCTTTTACACAAATTCTTATATTTAAAACACTGCAGAGCAACATGACCAGTTTTAGAACAAATCTGACAGATTTCTACATTTTTGTTATTTTTATTTTGAACTTTAAAACCAAAATTTCTAGAATTCTTTGATTTATATAAAATACGATTGTCCTTCTTATAACTAGGACGTGTGTGTGATTGTTTAGAGTCATCAGATTGTGTATTATTTACAAATGACAAAGCATTTTTTTTCCGGTTAATTCAGATATTTGTTTAGAAAAATCAACATGATTAGAATACTCATTATGAATGTTAATTAATTTTTCATTGAACAAAATATTTTGTAAAAATTCTGCTCTTTCAACAGCTTTGTCGTAATCATCAATTCGTTCTTCTCTAATTTTAATTCTAATATCTGATGGTAAGCATTGCAGGAGTTTCTTATATTTTATTTCATTAAGAAACCCTGGATCTTTAGTTTTGAAAGCTTTATTAGCCAATGTGTTTAATCTATGAGAAAAGTTATTGAGTTTGATATTATCAAATTCAATATCAACAACTGTTTGAGATTCTTTAGAAAAGAATCGAGAAAATTCTTGTTTAATAAAATTCACATCATTTGAGTTTTTTAACTTTTCATTTTCAAGAAAGAATTTTAACGCGGGACCAGCTAATTTAGTTTTTATAAACAAAACCTCCTGATCATTGGTCCATTTGTTAATTTTTGCATAATTACTAACAATATCAAAGAAAAAATTTAAAGTATTTGGTCCCCCTTCATAAGCGGGTACTGCAATGTTAAAATTACACTTTGAATTAGTCATAATGATACAAATATATTCTCAAGAAATAAAAAATATTTAAGTAAATTATAGTTATTTATAAACAACTATATGAAATATAAACACATATTTAATAAACAGTGCAAAAGAAAAACAAGACATGTACTTTACCTGTACTATAATATGAGTAGAACTTCAAAAATAACAAACCTTTCTTCTTGTCATTTTTTTCTGTTTTTTTTTTAATCACAAGATAACAAAAAAATTTTAAATTCACACGCGAGTCAGATTTCACTTATAGTCATCCATTGTAGGATCGTAGTGAATCTGTCTTATTCGTTATGAGAAGATAGAACAGCTATACTAAATCAAATCACCTTTAATGCAGACTAGAAAAAAAATAATTCAGAGCAGCTCCTCAGATGACACAAATCCGCATTTCCAACGCTGAAATCGCTGTAAATGCACAATAATAGCGAACATCTCTTGTTCCTTCCCAATTGCACATTTTGTAGAAATTCCCGAGAATTTATTGATGCTGAGGCCTCTCCAGCCCTACTGACAGTTAATACGTACTCAAGCATTCCGCACAACCACAATCTCTCAACTACTGGAATCATACAGAATTAACGTATTCTTGTGTACTTAAAAATTGATGCATCCAAACACAGGAACAGTTGAAGCCAACGTAAATATGAAGTATCACCTCCAAGCAGTGCACAATAGTACTATGATGACATTTTATCAATCTCTCCAAAAATTTTTTTACCAGATAGTCACAGTCTGTATTTTTATATATCTCAAACGACCAATCCAACCAAAAAAGTACTTTTGTCATGCACCAATTGTATGTGATGGCGTTCAACCATCACGTGTGCCATTTTCATATAGTGGAGTATAGAATCTCAGGTTCGAAAACCCTTTTTCACTGGCAGAAAAAGTCGATTTTTTAAAAATGAATTAATTCTATTCCGTACTCGACAAAATCTTTATTTTTAAGGCAAAGTTGAAGTAATAAAATACAGAATGAGCTACGAGTCAAAGGATTAGCAGCAAAAATATTTAGAAAGGACATAATTGCTTTTCATATAATCGACACAAAGGAGAGCGCATGACCTCATGTCACCGTAACAGTTACATAACTAACTAAATTTTTATCTAAACAATATCGCCAACACAAATACTGGCGAAAAAAATAGATTCCCAACTAAACGTACGGGTAAAAGACGTTAGATAGAAAATAAAGGGAAAATTTTAAATTGAGTGCACAGAAAGTGAAAACAAACATCGCCCTTGGCGAAACGAACATGCCAAGTACGACAACCCTATAAGGAGCCACCTAGTCTAGCGACACCTCTGTGCTATTACTTAAAATACCGTTTTTATTTAAATAAAAACAGATAACCGAAATAAAAATGAATATCAAAGGGGAAGAAGTATAAAATTTAATTGTTAAACTGTAACGGAAAAAAATAGAAAAGAAATGATATTTTTAAAGTAGTATATTAATTATGTCTTATTATTAAGTTTTATTTATTACAAATTTAGGAAGACGCACTCAATAAAGAAATAAAAATAAATGCTTTTTTTCTTTTATTTTTTTAAATACAGTTTAAATGGGGAAAAATTAATTTTGAATCATTTTAAAATGAAAAAGGAAATAAAATATGTGACTGCATCACAGGTACAGTATGTGAAAACTGCTTGTCGACCTGCAGGCTTTTATAATGTTTGCATTTCCTGCAATTACATATGACTATATTATTTTGATTTGATTTGATTTGATTTTATTTATTTATTTATTTTGCTCCCATAAAATTGTAAAAAGTTGAAGCTTCTGTGGTTGCATGTCCTTTCTTATTTATGAGCTTGAAAAATCAATTTGTTGATTTTAGGTATTTAACATTATTTAAACTGGAAGCACCACTCTTACGAAGAAGCTTTTTTAAGTAAACATGTAAAGATTTTGAGTTTGTAATATATATATATATATATATATATAATGATCAAACGCATATTAATAACAATGCACCTTATAATAAACGTAAACTAAATTGAGAAATATTGCAGTAATTCTAGCGTAAGCGGAATCGCATAGATCTGGGAAAAAATCCGTTCTGTCAGTTCTTTCACATACAAAAACATTTATAAAAGTGATGTAACAAAAAATAAAAATTATTATTTTTGATTTTCAAAATTGATATACTGCATGTATTATAAAGGCCTGCAGGTCGCCAAGCAGTTTTCACATACTGTACCTCATTCCGAGTCCTTTGGAAACATTATGAGTGGTGATAGATTTTTACACGGGACTCGGAGTATGCAATTCTACATCGCTTCTTTTTATGTGATATCACTTCTTTTTATGACTGACGTTTTAGGTTTCTGGCTTGGCGGGATCATTTACAACGAGTTGTTTTTGATGAGATATCACTCCTTTTTGTAAGGTGTTTAATTTCAATTATATAGATTCCATTTTTATTCAGAAAAGAAAAGATAAAAGAAAGATGGAATTAGCAAAAAAAAATAAAATAAATAAATAAAATAATAGTGATGCTATAAACAGAATTATACAATTTATTGAGTGACTTACTCCACTGTACATTAGGGTGGTGCGAAATTTTTTTTTCTTCAAATCAAAATTGGACGGGGTGGGAAAGTTGCTCTATCAGATCCTCATTCTGAATATAAAATATCTTTGAAAAATATGAATATTAAATACTGCCCCAAGGTCATTGAAAATTGAAAAAAATTGTAAAAGTTGTGCATTTTCCCATTTTCTTGTCAAACATATAAAATGCACAATTATTATTAATATTAAATTAATTTAAAAGTATTTTTCTTAAATTATTATTATTATATGCTTATAGTGAAACTATGTAATATTTATATCAAATCCAGGTGTCTTATACTGCCCCAATGACTTCAAAATTTTGAAATATATATAAAAAGTGTGCAATTGTAAAGCATAATCGAAACGACAAAATTGTGTTACATTTTATACTTCGCAAGAATATATTTTTAAAAATTATACTTGAAGATGAAGAATAAGAAGAAAAAATAATTGATTATTACAATTTACAAGCATTATAATCTTAATAAAGGAACCAGGTTCCGAGTACTTGGGACACCTTTCTTTACATCTGGAAAGGCTTAAAAGAAATAAAAAAAATTAACTACAAAAAATATTGATACCAGTAAGCTTGTTGCAATTGGCTGTGACGGAACTACAGTTAACACGGGTTAGAAAGAAGGTGTCATGAGATTTCTAGAAGAAAAAGAAGGAAAACCACTTCAATGGCTTATTTTCCAAATACATGCCAATGAGCTTATCTTGAGCCATTTGCTCTAGCATCTTGACGGTACAACAAATGGGCCTCAAAGTTTTACAGGGTCTAATGGCAAACTTCTAAAAAATTGTGAACTTCTTCCTCTTGTACATTATAAGAGAATAAGCTGTGCTTTGCTAGAAATTACTAATAAAAAGGATTTAAGCACGGATCAACTCTATTTGCTTGAGATATGTGAAGCAATTTCTTCGGGATTGTGTCCCGAAAAATTGCACGAAAGAAATCCTGGTAAAATTGTGAATTCTAGGGGACTTACAGTGACAAATAAAATTCTTAGGCTATACGTTTCTTCAAGTGAACCGTCTGAAAATTTGTTAATTCTGACAAATTTTATACTAAGAGTTTATTCAACTATATGATTTCAAATTAAAACTAAGTCTTCATGCATTTACGGAGCTAAGCATTTGCATCAAACAGTTATGTTATCATGATATTTAACAAATGAATTACAAACAATAATAGGTCCCGTACTTCAACGAAATGGTTATTTTTGTCATCCGGAAAATATTTTGATTGCCATGTTGGCTGACGATTGGGGACTATGTAAGAGTGTTGGCACTACGTAGAATAATAAAATCATGAAAGTTAAGCAATTCTTTATGTACGTTCAAGTTACCTGAGATCAATTTTGAAGTCAAATACTATATCGATTTTATAAATTGGGCTGAAGTGACCGTGACAGAACCTAACTAAGTAATTAACAATTCAGTATGTAATTAGATCATAATATTATTACAAAGTGTATCCTAAATCCAAATTCAATAGATGAAAACATCTTACCTAAGATTAAACTATTCCCTTGTCACAATCAAGCCATTGAAAGATGTGTGAAACTTGCTACGTAGGCTTCTTCAGCTGTTTGTGGTCCTTTGAGACGCGATGGGTTCATTAAAACTTGTCTGGAGTCTCGGTAAAAAATGCCAGTTTTTGAAACCAAAAAACAGTATGGACTACTATAAAATGGTAACTTCATTGCTTGTAAATTGTAATAGTAAATTACTTTTACCTTATTACAATAGTTCTTTAAAAATAATTAGAAATATTTTCTTACATAGGTTAAGTAAAAAAATATAAAACAATTACAATTACCCAAATTTCATATATTTAAATAATATATAGTCATTGAGTTAGAATAATAAAAGCGTATTTGATATAAATATGACATAATTTTACAATTAATATATAATATTAATAATATTAATTCGATGATCATCCTTTTAAATTAAATTATTATTAATAGTTTGTATATTTGAGGAAAAAAATGGAAAAATGCACAACTTTTACGTTTTTTCTCAATATTCAATGACCTTGGGGCAGTATTTAATATTAATATTTTTCAAATATATTTTATATTTAGAATGAGGATATGATAGAGCAACTTTCCCACACCACCCCATTTTGATTTGGTGAAAAAAATTTTTTTTTAAAGGCGAGCGCTTTTACGTTTTTTCTCAATATTCAATGACCTTGGGGCGGTATTTAATATTAATATTTTTCAAAGATATTTTATATTCAGAATGAGGATATGATAGAGCAACTTTCCCACACTGCCCCATTTTGATTTGGAGAAAAAAATATTTTTCCATAGGCGAGCGCCCCACCCTACTGTGCATGTCGCTGCCATAGTAACGGGGAAACTTTTATATTAATTTCCTTACATTGTATTCATCAGTTTACTTATGACATGTTTATTTTTCTTTTTCTTTTGTTTATATCACTCTTCCGTTTATATACATTCAAAAAACAAAAAATTAGAAATTTTTACAGTAGTTTACAAACTAATTAAAATGCTGCAGTTTCAGAAAAATGTGAAGAAAAGAAGCACTTTTTTTCGGTCAAATATAATAATAAGTTTATGGAGCATACTTTACCGAGAATAATCAATTTTTTTTTCTACGAACCATTGTAATTCACAGGGATTTTTATACTAATATAATAAATATTATTTTTGAAAATTAAGTTTTTTAACTCAACTTTTCGAGAATCGGAAAAATATAAGAATCTCAACGTTTGCAAAAGTATAAAAACTATTAAAGTGATTTTAAAATAGAAACTGTTCGTAGGATGACATGTATTCCAAAATTTTGTGTGATTTTGCAAATATACTACAAAGACTAAAGCGTTTACGTAATGAACCATTTAAAAAGATGTAAAATCTTATTAAAATTTTTGATCTGATAATTCATAAAGCTTTAAATTAGATTTTAAAAAGGAGTGTAATTAAACCAAAAAGGACTATATTTACTGAATGCACAAAATACATAAAGACACAAAATACAAAATTAATGTTTCTAGTCTGTCCATTTTAATTCGAGGATCCCAAAATATAGGTCCCCAATCTCCGGCAGTCCATGAATTAATTAGGACATATGTATGCAACTTTTAAAATGTTCTCTAAGTCGACAATAGAGGCAATAAGTATAGCTCGGCAAATATGAAACACGGCATTGCTTCATCATGGCTTTGTTTCGTGAGGTGTTTGTTCTCCGAACATAAAAATCTTTCGAAAGTGTTCGTTATCCGAACATAAAAATCTCACGCGAAAGTGTTCGTTAACGGATTTGTTAGTAAACCGCACAGTTCGTTACCGATTACCTTTTGTATACGAAATTTAGCATTTTTAATTTTATGGGGAATTTAAGAAGTTAATTCCTTTTCATTGTACTCTTGGCCCGTTTTTAGAGCATTTTAAGTTCGTCATAGCCGGAGATTCGATGAACGGCAAATATTTAAACACAAAACTTCTAATCTTGGGGTAACAACATATTTACATTCTATTACTCAGCGCATGAATTTAAAGTTGGAATTTTGTAATCGCTATTTCAATCAATTCCTGATACGCTAGAATTATATATTTTTAGATAAACACGCTTTTTTTAATCGATGAAAATACTATATTTTAATAGATTTAGAGCTTAAGATCGAAGAACTTTCAGGCGGACAAAATGAACTCGTATTAAATTTTAAAGCAAGATAATAAAACCTTACAGAAATTGAAACAGTATAAAATTATTAAAATACATCTCACTGAATAAATATACATCGCTTGTAATGTAATCAAGATCTTCTAAGAGACCTTGTAAACGATACGTATATGGTTCAATGCCGCTTTACAATGGAGAGTTTAAATGAATTGGATTTAGTAACATATTTGAATATCTTGTGTATATAGCCACTTTGACAAAGTTATGCTATTTACTATTGTTTTTCCTCTGTGTTAAGTACAGGAATCAAGTACTTCAACGTAAAAATTCGCTAATTACCCAACTATTTAGTCTTATTAAAAAATCTTTTGAGTTGCTCTGTAAACGAACAGTAAATTCTATAATTTTGTTTTACAATAGGAAGCTAACTTAGGTCATTCGTAATAACATATTTTAACATCATGCGCATACGTTTTTTTTTAAAAGAGTTAGAACATTTAATATTTCGTTGCTGCATCTTAAGTAGAGGAATAAACCACTTTAAAGTGGTATACATAAAAAACTAATTAATATTTTTACGCGAAATATTAAACATTTGAACTACTCATAAAAAAATTCAAATGCTGCAAACCGCGTAAAAATCGGATAATTACACAACTCTTTAGCCCTATATAAAAGATCTTTTGTGATACCCTGTAAACGAGCCTTAAATGTTACTATTTTTTATAATAGGAATCTTAATTGGGTCGAGTGTAATAACATATCTTAATACCATGTGTATACGACTAGTCCTAAATGAGTTGGGTCATTTATTATTTTTTTGCTCTATGTTAAGTATAGGAATCAAAAACTTTAAACTGATATAAATCAAAAACTAATTAATATTTTTACATGAAACTTACAAAGGTTTGAAATACTCATAAAAACAGTTCAAATGACGTAAACCGCGTAAAAATCCGATAATTGCACATTGCTGTAGCCCTGTCAACAGTTTTTTGATCTATGTTAAGTATAGGAATCAATAACTTTAAACTGATATAAATCAAAAACTAATTAATATTTTTACATAAAACTTACAAAGGTTTGAAAAACTCTTAAAAACAATTCAAATTACGCAAACCGAGTAAAAATCCGATAATTACACATTGCTGTAGCCCTGTCAACAGTTTTTGGTCTGAACAAGATTTAAAAAGTGCAAAAAACAGCACTTTTGAAATCGCATTTACTGAAAACCTACTCGTCGGATTTTGCTTTACTTTTGATTTCTTAGTCACGTGACACGCCCATTCCATAGAATCAAGAATTTTGTTTCTATCATAAATAGAACGCGAGATATAGATGTGTCAAAAACCCGTTTTGTCCCGTCCGCAAAATATAAACTGACAGAGTGCTAAAAAATTTTTTGTAAAATCGTTTGGCATCCATTGGCGGAAATTCCTTTCATTTACGATTCAATGCATTGCTGTTTCTTATGCTTGGCGAGAAACTCTGTCGAGTTTCTATGATATATCAACGCAATAACGAAACTAATGTTCCATCGTGAAAATCGCATTTAACAATTTTTATAACTACTGAAACATTTTAAATTAATGCCACAAAAGAAATATATATATATATATATTATGTATTAAGATTTCGTAACATAAATTTTACTGTTAAAAATTATTTTAATTATCATGGTTGATGGCTGATGATGGCGCGTATATATATATTAACGATTATCGATTCTCTTGTGACTAAGTATGTGATTGTGATTTTGAGCTGAAAGTTTAATTGATTATTATTATACCGGATTTGAAATTTTATGAATTTTATCGATCCGAGACAAAGAGATCGTAAAGTGCTCGTCTTTCTGACTTGTCGAGCTTTATGCCTTTAAGAATTTCCATGAATTTAAATATATTAGTAAACAATTTATATTGCTTTTTAACGGTTTTAATATATAACTCTAAGGTTCCTGTTTTATATACATGGTGTTTCATAAAATAATCCCTAATTTTAAAATTCAATAATGCATGAAGTATAATGTAAAGATGAAATAATTGATTTGTTTATCAGATAGCATATTATCTCCAATTTTGTGCAATTTCTCATAAATTTTAAACAATATCTCAAGTTTTCGTCAATAAATCGTGTTGTGTAGTCTCAAACTGTAAGAATGCTCAAACTTACGTGTGAAACTGTATCAAAGCAATCTTAAGTTTTATTTTTATTTTATTTAGTTGTTAAACCACAAAAAAAGTTTTATATTTTGAAATTTTCTTAATTTTAGTATTCTTACAATTTTAGTTCGACAACGGTTCGACAATGAAACACCCTGTAGATGTGTATCTACTGACGAAAATTTGTTTTATTTTCAAGAGTACTATATACAAAATTTAGGAGTTACCTGATAAATATATCACTTATTTTATTTTTATATTTATTATAGTTACATATTTGCCAACCTCCCGATATTTGAATACCACTATTTTCACATAGAAATGTTCGTTTTATTTGATCATACAATTTCTGCGATTATACAAAGCGAATATATCTAAATAAAAGTAGTGGTATAAAAAATACCGTGGTTGGCAACTATGTAGTTGATACATTGTTGAATTTTAAAATTAGGGAATCCTTAATGAAACACCCTGTAGAGGTTTAAAGCTTGAAATACATGAACGCGAGAGTGTGAGGTGCCTGATTCATGTGGTCATTATTTTCCTGTGCGACAAGATAATGTGACTGTAGTGAAGGAGAGCCCCTGACATCCTCATCGCCTCACCTTCTTTTTGCTTTTGTTAATTTTGTGCACATTGCTACGATACCTTTAAAGAGCAACAGAAGCAAAAAAAAAAAAAATCATGCGTCAAGCATATATTATGAAATACTTCCCAATATTTCCAAAACACTTTAACAAAACTTCGCTAAGATACGTAAATAAACGTTTTAGGAAATGCATAACACATTTGAAAACCAGATTTCTTCAATTACCATCCATAGAAGGAAAAATGCTCCGATTATTTTGTGCAGCCTTGTATGATCTATAGATTTGTATATATTCTACATAATAGGCTAAAAATTAGTTTAGTAAGAAAACGCATAATAGGTTGAAAATTCACCTTCATTAATTTCTACCTGTAGACGGGAACATACTTGAATTCTTTTCTAGAGCCCTGTATATAACTACATATTTTTTTTATACACGCCAAATATAAGGCTAAAATTTAATTCGGGCTAAAGCATGCTTAAGACTATTGAAATCAGACTTCCAAAAGTTATCATCTCTAGGTGGCCATGTATCCAGTTCTTTGCGTGGCTCTGTATATGATTTTATTTATATTCTACAAACATTTCTTAGTATACTAAATATAGTTCAACTTCAAAATGCATAACTCAATTAAAAACCACCATTAAGCAGTTATCGCTCAAACACAATAATGCTTATGAATTCTTTTGTGTACTCCTGTATATGATCTATAGCATTTATGCACACCACGTAGTATGCAAAAATTTGGTTAAACATATAAACGCATACCATAGCTGAAAATGTACTTCCAATAGTTATCGCTAATCGACAATACTTTGGATGCAGTACTGTATCCGAAATCTTTTGTGTGTTCCTGTAAAAGAATGATAATTGCTATGCACATCATATTCAACAAGTATCTTGTAGTAAGCCTCATAATGTATATCAATATCATAATATTTGAAATAATTCAACATAATTAAAATACGTTGACTACGAATTATTTGTGTGTACCTGTTTAAATGCATGATAAATGCTTTGCACTCCATATTCTACAAGAAGCGTGTTTCAGAACACCTCACAAATTGATATAAATTTCCTTTACGTATAACATGATAAATATACACCGAAAACGATTTTCGTCATAGACCCTAATGTAACAGAACTCTTTTGAGTTCCCCTATGAATGAATTGTAAGTGCTGTACATAACATAGTCTATAGTAGCTATCTTGTAGTGCACCTCAATAACGTATATAAGTTTCATTATGTTTGCAATAGTATAATACCATTAAAGTATACCGCAAATGACTTTTCGTCGTTGACCGTAATGTAATGGAATACTTTTTAGTGCCCCTGTAAATTAACTATAAATGCTAAACACTTCATTTTCAATACCGAACAGGTAATGGTAAGTCTCAATAACATATATCAATTCCATGACAATCTGAGTATATTTACGCTAGTTAGAGCGCGGGGAGAGAAATGGCCAGGCAGACAGATTGCCAGACAAACGACCAGGCAGATAGAGATGCAGACAGACGGCCAGACAAACAGTCATACAAACAACAGACAAACGACCAGGCAGACAGACGGCCAGACAAACCGAATAAGATAACACTTTCCAACATAGTTGAAAAGTGTGTAAGTACAATTGCTAAAACTTACCACAGAGTTTTTGGAAAAGAAAGACCAAACAAATAATTTATTGCCCATGTCTTATTATTTGGTTTGTACGCAACTTTCTAAGACGATTCCCTGTTTTCTTTTGCAAGAGAGCAGCTTGGGGGTGGGGGTGGGTATGACTCATCTTTAGTCTTATCTCAGAAATGTAGAAGTACCTGCACTGCTTCAGGGTGATGAAAAAGATAAACATTCTTAAATAAAATATTTTTAAAAAGCCTTTTTCGAAAACATGGTGTTTTCTGTAAATCTCCGTGGATTTTTGAAGAAAAATCTTGGCCACAAAAAAGCAAGATGGTAAATTCCCTAAATAGGTTTTTCTGTGCTTTCATTCTGTAAATCTGTTACTCCATAATGGGATTTACTTTCCATTACAAAAAAGTAAAAACTTTAGTATACGAGCTCAAATATTTTACTTGAATATTTAAAAGACAGGCGTGGGTGGAAAAGAAAAAGGTAAACCACGTAAAACTTTTTTTTTCTAATCTTTAAAGTATAAAACATGTAGTACTGAGATTGGTTCAACGATAATTACATTTTATTAATTTTATTACTCGAAGAAAGTTTATTTAAATACTGTTTAAATATTTACAATTTTTTAAAAAAGGATAAAAATTACCTTTGTTTTATATAAATGTTTAAGTTTTAAACTTAGAGTAAAAGTTCGAAGTTTCGAAAATTTATGTTTTAGAATTAATTTACAATTTTTTAGCAGACACATTGATGTAATGTAGGCATTAAGTAATGTATTTTCCATTCAATCACTTAAATCAAAATGAAAATGTAAAGATCTCACTGAGTGAGATTTTCTCTAATTCGAGATAAAATATTTATTGTTGATTCATTTACTTATATACAGGATGTTCCATAAGTCCGTTCACATTTCAAAACTTCGTTTTAAAAAATTAAATTAGTGTATCAGTATGCCGTTTGCGTCATAAAATTTGTCAAAGTACAGAATGTTTTGTGGTAAACGAAAGAAAAAAACGAAAAATCATGCCACAAACGTAGATTATAAAACACTTTCCAACACATTCAGCAGACTGTAACGAAACTTCTCCGTTTAATAAGGTGAAAGTTGGCTACACAAAAATTGAAAAACGGTTGAAAACCCAAATTTTAGCAATTTCCATCTATAGTCAGGAAAATATCCGATTTTTCTTGTGCATTTCTGTATATGATCTATAGATTTGTATATCTACTTATATAAAATCCAAGTATAGGATAACCTTTCCAGGCGTACCGAATCGGCGCTGCTAATCGACCGTAGCTAAACGCCATGTTCGGCTTAATGAAAAACATTTGCTAACATATGACAACTAAATGATACTTTCTTCTACCTCAAATCATGTCTGTTCAGCATCTATACTATTAAAAACCGTTCGCGTATCTATCTATGTAACCTCAAAAACTCGAAAACCACAGGGCGCAGGGCTACGAAATTTTGCACACGGGTAGCTGGTAGGGCGATCATGAACGATTGGGGCAAAAAATTTGAAAATTTTAAATAGATTTTTGATAAATTAAATATTAATTAAAATCCAATCATTAAGAGATCTCAACAAAAATACGCTTTTTAATCTTCGGTTGGTTGGTTGTATAAAATCTCCGCAGAAGTCATTAAATAAATCAAGGTAGGGATCATTGCAATTTGCGAGTCCAGTTTTTAAAATCGGTGGTTCAGAGATTAAATGGCATGTAGACAATCAACTTAATTATTAACCGTTGCCAAATGCTAAAAACTTAATTTTAAAGGATTTTATCGACTTAATGAATGATAATTAGCTGGGTTTAAGAAGTTTTTTACACGACATATATTAGTACGATAGAGATAACTGTAATAGAGAAAACTTTATTTAACAAATTATTTGTTAAATTTGCAAGGATGGGGAGACGTGAGGGTAAACGACTTTTTATTAAAGATCACATATATTTTACTTGACCGCGCACCACCTGGCGGCGGATTTTTCATTAATTGACCCTCCTTATTAATAAATCCAAATCTACTGCTCTGATTTCAATAGAACTAATTACATTTAACAAATTTAACATTTTTAACTTCACCTGTGACGTTTAATCGCTGTTTTATATAGATAATACCGCTATTTTAGAATAACAGTTTTCGTAAAAATTAAATTTATGTTCAAACAACAAATTATGTTCTATTTATGTTTCATAACAAATTTTTATATTCATAAACTTAAGTTTGGTTGTACTGATTTTTATTTTTTATTTTTGTTTTAGAATTAAATTCATGAACTCCCGTGTGTAGAACGGGTTAAACAGCTAGCAGTTTATAGATAATACAGCTATTTTAGAATAACAGTTTCCGTAAAAATTAAATTTATGTTCCTAATAAAAGTACAGAGCCCGTATTCAGTTGATGTTAACCAACAGTCAAAGTTAGTGAATTGTTGTTGAGCACTTGTGGATCTGTGCGCGTATCTATCTATGTAACATAAAAAACTCGGAAACCACAGGGCGCAGAGCTACGAAATTTGACACACCGGTTACTGAAGCTCTTGAACGATTAGGGCAAAAAATTCAAAAAATTTAAATAGATTTTTTAAAATGCTTTTCACGAATTTTTGCCTTTTTTATATTCAACCCGTAATCGCGCGAGTTCTAACCAGTTCTACATGTTTACTGCAATGTGAGATATGCATATTACGTACGCCACGCTACAATACTAAGAAGCTGTAGCGGGTTTTACGAAAATACTTTTACCTGGCATGCAAATGATTAAAGATTATTTAATTGCGCTTAGTTATTACCTTTTTTAAACAATAAAGGAAAAAAAATTATCACAAACATTAACAAAACTTTTTATTCTATTTATTCCGTTATTCCAAAGATGTCGTTTTATCGTCTGCTGCCACAGAAACATGATAAATTAAATTTCGTTAAAAAAATGCACAGTAGTAGAAAAATATTTTTCTAAATCGAATAGTTGAACAACTCAACACTTTAACAGGAGAATTCTTATTTGGATAGTTTAAAGTTGTTTGTTGTCATTTTTATTTTTAATTTTTGTTTTAGAATTAAATTCATGAACTCCCGTGCGTAGAATGGGTTAAACAGTCTATACTATTAAAAACCGTGCGCGTACCTATCTATGTAACCTAAAAAACTTGAAAAACACAGGACGCAGGGCTATGAAATTTGACACACGTGTTGCTTTGTAGGGAGGCCATAAACGATTGATGCAAAAAAATTGAAAAATTTAAATCGATTATTTTTTATTTTATGTTTTTGTCGAATTTTTGTCTTTTTTATGTTCTACCCGTAATCGCGCGAGTTCTAACCAGTTTTAAATATATACTGAAATGTGAGATATACATATTGCGTACGCCACGCTGCAATACTAAGAAGCTGTTGTGGGTATTACGATAATTCTCTTACTTCACATGCAAATAATTAGAGAGTATTTAATTGCGCTTTATTATTACCTTTTACTAAAAATAAAGGAAAACATTTTATCACAAACATCAACAAAACTTTTTATTCTATTTATTCCTTTATACCAAAGATATCGTTTTAACGTCTGCTGCCATAGAAACATGATAAATTAAATTTCATTAAAAAATGCACAGTAGTAGAAAAATATTTTTCTAAATCGAATAGTTATTGAAGTTTATAATCCCCTACTTTATGGCGAAAACGTCTGCAGCAGTATTGCGCCAAAACTTTAATTCGGTTGTGTAAATACTTACTTTCTTTATTTTTTTAAGACATGACTGATTTTTTGTGTACATACTTGTTTCATATCAGTTGTTTAGATACTGATTTGTAATAGATATAACAAATTTTTATATTCATAAACTTTACTTTGGTTGTACTGATTTTTATTTTAAATTTTGGTTTTAGAATTAAATTAACGAACTCCCGTGCGTAGAACGGGTTAAACAGCTAGTATCTATATTAATAAAAGAAAGTTTCGCTCTGTGTGTGTGTGTGTGTCTGTTGGCGATGGCTAGGAAAATTTAACCCACCTAGAAGGCTGGAAATTTAGATTTAGGTAGTCCAAACCCTCTCCTGGTGCAACATTACTTCAGAATTTTAATATTTTAATTACTTTCTGAAATATTAATTAAAATGCACAAAGCACTCTCATTAAAAATACGCTTTTATTCTCTTGGGTTGGTTGCATCGATTCTTCACAGAAGTAATTAAATAAACCAGAGTAGCGATGCAAAAATAAGGATTTCTAAGGAAATAGTGGTCGCACGGCTCTGCCGTTACAAACATACAACCGTGCACACTTAGCGCCATCTGCCGACGCGAAACTGAAAGTGTCATTAACGCAGAAGAACTGATGCAACTGTCCTACTCGAGCGCCATCACCATCTATTTGAAATATTTTAGAGGGACGTTTTTCGTTCGAAATCTTTGGATGAAAGTCGAGTGTTTCATGAATTACTGTTTTTTTTTTCAGCTAAATATTAATATTTTCACACAAAAGATTTTTTTTTAAACATTAAATAAAAAATTAGAACACTTCTAACAGGCAATTTTGTCACTACAAATTGGCAATTCTTAAGTTCTTGCTTGAGCTGCGGATAGTTTAGCGAGAATTCTTCAAACTTTCTATTGCAAATTTATTAATATTAATATTTTATATCTATATTAATAAAAGAAAGTTTCGCTCTATGTGTGTGTCCGTGTGTGTGTGTCTGTGTGTGTGTCTGTTGGCGATGGCTAGCAAAATCTAGTCCACCTAGAAGTCTGGAAATTTAGGTGTGGATAGTCCAAGGTCTGGCCATGTGCACCTGAGCCTCAGAATTTTAATATTTTGATAATTAGCCTAGATATTAATTAGATTCTCATTAACCATCGCTTCTAAAATGTCATCTTTTAAGTCAAAATGGCGAAAGAAACGAGCTGGCGCGTTGTATTTGCAAGCGGAAATGAACAAATTCGAAATTATTTTACTAATTAGTGAATTTTAAGAAAACTAATTGAGATATCAATTTGAAAATTTCTCAGCATATGTAAAAAAAATATTCTGTATCTGAAAATGTGATTTTTGAAAAATTCGGTTGGTAATTTTTTTTATTTATGCAAAAAACTGCCAAATATCTGCCGGCGCCAGTGAAAACGATCCGAGAAAGTTTCAGACAGGGATCTGCTTTCATTAAAAACTGAACTACAAAGAGATCTGTTTCTCGGGCCGAACCCTCCACTTAGTTTGCGAAAATGAAAGGAAATAATTGCCAATTTTTACTAATGAACAAAAATTTAGGTAACTAATTAAGATATAGATTTGAAATTGAGGTCGGGAAGGGGTGTCATCTGCCGGCTATTTTAGCGTAGCGTCTTCGTTATGTTCTAATTATCAGAAAAATGTAATTCTTTTTTTAATGATCGCGTTAATGTAGGTGACGGTGGTTCTCTTGAACAAATTATTCATTATATTTGCGGGTATGGGGAGGGAGGGGGTTAACGCATTTCTCTGAGATTGTAATTATCTCGGGCCCGGGCAACGCCGGGCGGGTTAGCTAGTTTTCATATAAAGCATGTATATCAACATTTCTGTAAACAATTTTTTTTGTAAACATTTTCTTCCGAAAAAGTGTGAAAAAGGAAAGCGGTTTGGCGAACCACTTGAATCCACGAATATTGAGCTTCGTTTATAAATATTGTTATGGCGCCATCTATCGGCAATTAATATAAACGAAGGAAAACTTTCTGTTGAAATTGTATTTTTTAAGCATATTTTTAAAATAGGAAAAATTCAGAACGTATTGATTAATTTAAAGATCACCTTTTAAAAGCTTCATCTATATAACTTTAAAATTTCATTAAATATAAATAAAATGTAAATTAATATTATTTCTTTCTAAAAATTTTAATTTAGTTCTATCAATTTTTAAGAGCTTAGCTTATATTCACTTAAATTTTCAAATTTTGCTTGCATTATAAATTGAGAATAAAAGTCGTAGCCGATATTTTGGACGTTTTGTTTATTGATTTGCTCGCATTTTTTGCGTTCTTCTATCTTTACAAGAAGAAAGTATTGGATTTGACTTTCGGTTTTCGACGGATTTATACGTTTTAGAATGTCCTGAACACGATTTGACTGTTTTTAGAAAATGTCAGTCTGAGTCTGTGACTGTCTGTCTGTATGTAACAAATATTTTGTGGACGCTCTATCTCAAGAACTGATGCACGAAATTTAATAAAACTTTATATTCAGTTAGTCCCCGATTTAAATTGGTGCGGATTAGATTTTGGTGAAAATCGCCCAATAGGTGGCGCTGCTATGCTACATTTTTCGCGAGTTCCGCAATAGCTCTATCTCAAGAACTAATGCCTTTATTTTCATAAAACTTCAGATTCAGTTTGACCTTGACATAAATAGACTCTGATTACGTTTCGGTGTACATATCCCAAGAGTTGGCGCTGCTATACCACTTTTTCATGATTTTTACGATAGCTATATCTCAAGAACTAATGCAGGGAAATTTCAAACTTCAGATTCTGTTAGACCTTAACATAAAGAAATGCTGATTCCATTTTGGTGTAAATAGCCCAACAGGTGGCACTGCTGTGCTACTTTATTATTATCACGATAACTATATCTTAAGAACTAATGCACGGATTTTCATCAAACTTCAAATTCAATTAGACGTTGACATTATTTGCTATTGATTAGGATTTGGTCTAAACTTTCCAACAGGTGGTGCTGCTATGCTAGATTTTGCAGGATTTACACGATTTTAGCAATAGTCATATCTCAAGAACTAATGCACGTAATTTAATAAAACTTTAGATTCAGTTAGACCTTGATATAAATTGGTGCTGATTCTTTTTAGTGTATGCGAAAAAACCTGTGTGAGATAGAAGAAAGTTTTGGGATTTGCACATCCGAATCCGACCAGTTTTTCAATGTGGATAAAGTCACATTGGGCATGGGACAGCGTCATGGGACAATTATCGTATTCAGCTTTCCATATTTTATTGAATTCATTTTAATGCGTCATAAAAAAGCGCACGTTACAAATTTCTTATATACGAATAAAAATCTCAGATGATATAAAACCCTTTTTTTAGAGATAAACATTAAGAGTAACGATAACTATTACATAGAACGTCAAAGTGTTAAAGAAGAAAAGTAATATTTATAAATCACCGATTTACATTTATATTCTAACAACGTCAGTTTGTAACGTTTACTTTCATGACTTGTATGTAATATGTATGTATCTGCATAAACAAACAAGGACTAAAAATCATGCATCAGGCATAGATTATGAAACACTTTCCAACAGAAGCAGAATATTATCAGAAATTTCCCTTTTTTATACAATGAAATGAGATAGCTAAATAAGCAAATTAAAAAAAAACACATAACTCAGTGAAAATCTATTTTCAGCAATTGCTGTCAATACGCAATAATGTGTGCAAATTCTTTCGTGCAGCCCTGTATATGATCTATAGAATTTATACACAAAACATAAAATGAGATAAGTTTAAAATTACATATCACAGCGGAAAACGCACTTCCAGCAATTAACTATCATAATCAGTCCTGTCACCGAATTATTTTGTGTATCTCTATGAATGCTTATTTGAGTTAGATTTTTGCTCCAGTGTCAGTTGTTGGTTAGGTGTCAATAACTGGTGGTTTCATCCTATATGAATTTATATATGATATTTCGTAATTCTATCATTTAATTTTCTCTTTTTCATTATATCGTAATTGTTAACCCTATGTTCTCAGCAATATCAATCAGACTAATCCCTTTGAGGGAAGTCATAGCTATACAGGGTGAGTCTAAAATCATGGGACAAACTTTGAGGGGTGGTAAAGCTCACTATAACAGACAGTTATTGTATAGGAATATATGACCGGAAGTGACCCGTTGAGGCACAAACAAAAAAAATAACACATTAACAGAATCATAAAATGTTCATCAGCAGGAAACTTAACCAGTGATTCCGTACAGAAAATGTTAAAACTTTTGCTGGAAATTGCATCCAACAGCAGTCACACATGCTTGGCAACCTCTATGGCGTGATTGGCTGACATAGTTGAGGGCAGTAAAGCGGTGCACCAGTGATCTGCTGCATCAGCAAAAAACGGCATTTGCCCTTAAGATTTTGGCGGTGATGGGTGATTTTACTAATAGCAAGAAGGCAGACATGTATCTGATGTATGGTGCTGCTAATAGTAAAGGCAGAGCAGTGCTACGGCTATATCAAGAACAATTTCCAAGTAGACGCATGCCGAACCACAAAATGTTTGAGCGATTACATCGGTAACTTTGTGAAAATCGTTCATTTAACACCAGTACTGATTGAAGGGATCGATCAAGAACTGTACGAGAACCATACATGGAAGGAGCCATCTTGGACAATGTGGAAGAAACACCCGGCACAAGTATAAGGGCTGTAGCATGTCATCTACATGCCAGTCAAAAAACCGTTTGGAGAGTTTTACACGCAGAAGGTTTACACCCATTCTACATACAGAGAGTCCAAGATTTGCAGACGTATGATTACTCTCTACGCGTGGCTTTCTGCCAATGGCTGTTGCAGCAGAGTGCATTGTTACCGGCTTTTACAGCTCATGTGCTATTCACAGATGAGACGAATTTTACACACGAAGGCGTTTTCAATATCCACAATTCTCATGTGTGGGCAACAGGATATCCACACGCCACACGCCCACATGCATTCCAACAACGCTTCTCTGTGAACGTGTGGGCGGGTATTGTGAATGATTCCCTCATAGGCCCATATCTCCTAACAACCCAACTCAATGGCCGTTGTTATCGGATTTTTCTGGAAGAGGCTTTACCAGAATTGCTGCAAGAAGTTCCGATTGGCGTTCGCAATCAAATGTTGTTTCAGCATGCTGGTGCGCCAGCACATTACAGCATGGAAGTCCGCAATTACCTGGATGCTACTTTTGGGGTGCACTGGATCGGTGGCACGTAGTGGGCCAGTCCAATGGCCACCACGATCGCCAGATTTATTGAGTCTCGATTTTTTTCTATGGGGGCATTTGAAAGCCCTCATTTACGAGACTCCAGTTGACTCCATTGAAGAACTTGTTGCTCGACTATCCTGTGCGGCTCCACGCGTACGCGAAATGCCCAGGGTATGGGAATCTATTCGCCAATCACTCCACCGACGCTTCCAAGGTTGCATTACTGTCGGTGGCCGCAATATTGAGCATTTATTGTAGACATTGCTGTAAAAAAAAGGATTTAGCGACGACATTGTAAATAAACAATGTTTTTCATTTCATGTGTTATTTTTTGTGTTTGTGCCTCAATGCGTCACTTTCTGTCACTGTGCCTCAATGCGTCACTGCTATTCCTATACAATAATTGTTTGTTATAGTGAGCTCTATCATTCGTCAAAGTTTGTCCCATGATTTAGACTCACCCTGTATATGTTTTTAATTATCGGGTGTGAAATGTTTTGTTTAATTAATGCATTTATTCTATTAGGTAGCTTTCAATACAAAAAAGTATAAAGCTACCTATTGCAGCCGTTCGGAGGAAAGCAGTTCCGGAAAATTTCGATATATTTTCACCGATCATGACCCCCAGACCCCAAAACCACCCTCCGTTCAAATGTTGATTTATATATATATATATATATATATATATATATCTGACCTATGTCATACGATAACGCTCGTATTTATAAATCAATTTTGATGAAACTAATTGTGTGTATTAAGCTCACCAATGTCTCGACCGAGTTCGTTGGCCAGCTTGGTCCGCCATTTTGTTTCAAGATGGCGGCCATTTAAAAATTTAAAACTAAAATAAATATACAAAAAAGTTAAAAATTCAAATTTATTTTTTAATTAAATGTTAGGCATTGATACGAGGATTCCAGAGCATTTTTTGGTTTACCTCTATCTTAGAAAATGGCTGAGATAGAGCAGTTTGAAATTCTAGGGTGGCTGACATTTTGAAACAAGAGAGAACATTACAAAAATTTTCATTGTTGAAATAATTTTTCCAATCATACGCATAAAACTATATATTCATATCCGTTAGCGCCAAATTCTCGCCAAACTTGGCAACATTTGGAGAAATATCGCCAAATTTGGCGACCAAAATAAGTCTTCATAAATGAAGCCAATTTGGCTATTGCTCAATAATTTGGCGAATTTCTCATTCAAATTCAGTGTTAACGAATCTTTTGTAAACGTTTTCTTTGCATTTTAACTTGCTGTTTTCGTGTAACAGTAGCTAAAATTTTAAAACGAAGATATAGGAAAGCTACCTTTTCCTCCCGGTACAGGCCGGAAGGACTTTTTTTAATCTAGAGTGACTGAGATTTTGAAACAATCTGATATTTGTCATGCTGTAACTCTCTTATTTATGAACTGATTTGGATGTAACTGAGTATGTGTGTAGGACATACTAAGATCTCGACCGAGTTTGTTGGACAACTTCTTATGCCATCTTGTTTCAAAATGGCGGCCAGTCAAAAAATTTCAAATTTTTAAAAATTCAAAAGATGCAAATAAAATTTATAAATTGAAAAAATTGTTTCCATTAAGTGTTAGACTGTGATACAAGAATTCCAGAGCATTTTTTGTTTTGGCTTTATCTTAAAAAACGGCTGAGATATGGCAGTTTTAAATTATAGGGTAGCTGACATTTTGAAACAATGGGATGTTTGTTATGCTGTAACTCTCATGCTGAAATTCACAATCAAATTCAGTATTAGCGAAAACTGGGATTGAATCTTCTATAATCGAGTTCCAAGCATTTGAGCTTCGAATGTTTGAATAAAATGAGTTGAATTTTTAAAAACATGGAAGCTACCTTTTCCTCCCGGTACAGGCCGGAAGGACTTTTTTATTGAAACATAGATTCTTCCTTATTCATATACAGTCCTCCTATAACATAAAGAACAATAAATGTTATAAATGACACTTAGACTATTTTTTTAAAATCCTTTCATTGAGTAAGAGGGCGGAAGACTCGATCCTTTGTGATTCTTTAATTTTAGTCATTTTTATTAGAAGTTTGTTGGCTAAGTCAAAATCGTCTCTCATCAAATTCTTCCATTCGGGTGTCACAAATATTTTGCTGCAATTTTCATCGAAAAAATCTTGAGTTGCTGATAATAACTTTGCATCATCATATTTATCAGCTAATATAACAACCTCGCTTACATTATTAGAAGTCAAACTTACGATTAAAATCTCGACGCAAAACTCCTCCAGTTTTTGTACGTCATACTTATGCGAGGTACAGTACAAGTGATATGCGCTGCGGTAAGAAATATTTTCAATTTTACCGCAATACAAATATTCTAAAAACTCCTGGAACGTTTCGGGGTCGCAGTCGGGTATATTTATGACGCCTGTCTGTTTTTCTAATGTATCATGTTGGAACATGGCAGCAAAGACCAACGATCTAGCCATTAAAATGGTCTTATGAGCCTTGAATTCTCTGTCTTTTACATGTAGAAGAACATCACAGCTGTCTTTCTTAGTCATGAGGTCTCCAATATTTTCAGAGAGCCCATCAAGATCTGAAAATAAAAATAAATACAAAAGTAAACTAGTCGTTGGGGGCCATCGTAATACGTACCCATCATGGATAGTCATAATATAAATTATTAAAATAAAAAATGTGTAAACTACTTATAAAATGCATTGCAATTCGAATAAAATCCTGGCTCGATGACGTCATAAACTTTAAAGGATTAAGCGTCTCATTTTCAATTAAAATATATCTTTGAATTGAAATTTGGATGAAATACAGGGTCATGAAAAATCGAAGAGTGTAGAAAATAGGATTACAAATATCTCGGAAACTAATTATCCGATCAACTTCATTCTTTATGCAAAATTTATGTGTTTTTATTGTATTTTATATTTACTCCTTAAAATAAACAATTTCGAAAATTTTTATATACCTTTTATCAGAACGAATATTTAGAGAGTCCGAAAAAAAAATTCCGGATAATCGAGGTTACTTAAATTCAATAAGCTTCTTCCCATTATTACATACTAAGTACATACCAAATTTCAAGTCTCTATCTCAATTTGTTCGGGAGATAGAGCGTTTACAGACACACAGACGGACGGCGAATTTTTATTTTTATTTTTTCTAAAAATATGTTTTTCGGAATCTTCAGTATCTGAAACGTGTAAATCCATCAATTTTTTTTCTTTTTAAAACGATTACAAGACTTACCTTATACTACGTATGATGGGTAAGTATAATGGTTATTTAGAAAACCCCCTTTTATAAGCATTTATTTTTCATCCTGAAAATCACGAATAATTTTGAAAGCAATTCGTGTTTTCTCTTCAAAATTTCCGTTACAATCTATTAATTTGGTGCGGACATCGAACTCGATTATAAAAGCTAGCTGATCCGCTCGGCGTTGCCCTGGCCCGTCAAAAAATAGCACTAAACAAGAAATAATTTAACACGACGCAAGTTCCGAATATTCTTTATTGGAAAAAGATTAAAATTTATTATATTGGGCTAAACTATTGAAACTGGATTCCTTTCTCTAATGTGCAGAAATCGCAGGGTAACGCGAAAATTTATTTCAAAAGTCGCAGAGGACAAAATTTATTATACAAATAACGAAGCCAGCTAAAGTTAGGGTTTAGCAGGTTTGATTTCCTAAACAAAGTATAAAGTAGGTGTTGGGACAGCACACCCATGAGAAGGTGTCCCGGGGCCCGTGAAGGAGGTACTCGAGTGCAGGTCAGCCAGACCAATAAGATGTGGGGGCGTAAACTTCTTTTCAAAAAGTGAAGGGCCAATGGATATGGTCAGTGATGGGGGGGGAAAGTTAGCCCCAGAGTTTCGAGGGGTTGGAAGAGGAAAAATTGAGATAGAGACCCCATCGAGAGATGTGGAAGATGTGGTGATAAAGTTCCAGATCGAGAGAGATGAAACACCTAAAAAGTAGAGTTCTCTACAGTTTTTTTTTTTTATATATGTTTAAAAAAACAGCAGCTGGCTGGTGATAGATGGTGTGCCCGGTAGATGATACGGCAGAGAGAACTTATAAACGCCGAACCTAAAGATGTATTACAGAGTTTCTCCCAGGTTTAAAAAAGGATAGGGTGATGCTGGTGAAAAAAAAGGGCGCTTTTTTATTCTTAAGGACACTTATTCTTATTCTTAAGGGCACTTTTTTTAATTGTTAAAGGTATTCTTTTGGTTTTTAAAGCCACTTTTGATATTTAAAAGTCAGGGTACTCTTTTTAAGACAACACTGAGTCAGCTTTTACTATGGAAGCAAAATTTTTAATGCAAAAAGGAGAAAGGGCACTTTTTTTACTGAGGGGCAAGAAGGGTGCTAGTTATTTTTATGAGCGGCAAGAAGGGTGCTATTTGGCAAACCAAAGGGTAGGCAGGGTGCAGCACCCTGCTGAAACTATCTGGGGGAAACTCTGTGTGTACCATCAACTGGTGATCCGAGCTTATCCCGTTTGCAGTGAAAGAATTGCCATGCAGACACCAGGACTCTGAAAGTTACAGCTATCGATTCACTATTTCCTGTGTCTTGGTATATAAGGTTAAAAGGTATATAAATGCTAGGAGTGACTAGATATAATGTAGAGGAATTGTCCAACCTTACAGGGATTTAGGGACTTAATACAATTTTGATCCAGCATCTTGTAAAGTGCGAATATGTTAAAGCACGAAGATGCTGTAGTAGGGTCCATAAGTGACTCATTAATCTTTTAAGGTTTTATTCTTTTTGTAATTTTTTTCACTTAAAATTCATAATTCCTGTTATTGACGTTTTCTTTTAATTTTATATGTTTTGTAATTAGCTGTAAATAAATATTTTCGGTTATGTATAACACATGGGCTGATAAGTTCCCGGTCTAATAAAGAAAACACAACTTTTTAACAAAGCTTTATGACTTTATAACTTTAATAAATAACATAACTTTAATAATAAATAATAATTTAATAATAATAATAATAATTTAAAAATAATAATTTTATAATAATAATTTAATAATAATTTTAAAAATAATTTTATAATAATAATTTTATAATAATAATTTAATAAATGATTAATAATAATAATTTAATAAATGATTAATAATAATAATTTTATAATAATAATTTAATAAATGATTAATAATAATAATTTTATAATAATAATTTAATAAATGATTAATAATAATAATTTTATAATAATAATTTAATAAATGATTAATAATAATAATTTTATAATAAATAACATAATTTTATAACGTAAAAGCTCCAAACAGTGCTCAGAACTCGTTGTTGTTTTTGGTCAAAAGTCAACACGCGCGGCAGCCACTTTGACAACAGCTTTTTCATAGACAAATGTTCATTCAAAGTAAAACCTACACGTTCCTTGGATATCTTCAGAGCCTGAGCTATCTCCTGCAACCTCACTTTACGGTTCCCCAAAACGATTTTGTGGACTTTTTTTATGTTTTCCGGAGTAACCACCTCTTTTGCGTGGTGCATCACTGGTGTACGTACGACCACGTTTAAATTCAGCAAACCAGTCAATAATGGTTGATTTACCTGGTGCAGTGTCCGGATAACGCTTATCTAGTCAAGCTTTTGTTTGAACGGTATTTTTCCCAATCAAATAACAATTCTTGTTATCCATTTTTTTTTGTTTATCAATAAAGTCGTTCAACTAAAACCACTCTAACGTTTTATCCACACGGCGAATCATCATGGCATTTTTCTACTACCTTTTAAAGGTTAGTATTTACTAAAAAAACATCGGTTCGGCGATTGCAACGCCGGACCGGGTATTTTATATGGGGTAATACTCATTTCTCATCGAGAAGTTGTTTTTTATTTTTCTTAATTAATTGTTTATTAATTTTTAGTTGATTTATCAGTGGTTCAACTAAAACCACTCTAACGTTTTATCCACACGGCGAATCGTCATGGCATTTTTTCTACTACCTTTTAAAGGTTAGTATTTTCTAAAAAAAACATCGGTTCGGCGATTGCAACGCCATCTGTGTGCCAGACCGGGAACTTATCAGCCCATGTGTTAGTTCTCTGTTTTAATTTTATATGGGGTAATACTCATTTCTCATCGAGAAGTTGTTTTTTATTTTCCTTAATTAATTGTTTATTAATTTTTAGTTGATTTATCAGGTGGACTAGTTTGTAATTTACAAGTATGTTAGATATTCATATACTTTGTTTAGTCAAGCTTCATACGACGTAGGGCGGCGTAAAAAATTCACAACGTAAGAAACTTAATTTTTAAAATTAGAGTAACTTAATTAATGGAATGCACTAATATGGGTATTATTTATTTGATTACTCTAAATTTTCATCGACGTCCAGAAGCAACGATCACACATTTTACACACAAAGTCAACACCTAACGCTTCGGGAGGGAGGTATTAACCCATGCCTCATTTGGTTAAATATGGAGAGTTATTATTTAATTGGGCTAAGTAACGTACTCCAATTAGGAGACCCATAACTTACCAGCACAGAGCTATTTCACGTGCATCCTAAAAGGTATGTTTGATTATATTAGATTAAATTGTATTTTATATTTATTAAATTTATTTTTCTTTGTCCCGTGTGTTTTCCCGAATCGGATGACGTCATCCTCTAATGCAGTTAATTACAACTGTTATTATTTTTTAGCACGTGCCATTTGATACCTTTGATCAGTTTTTACGGAATAAATGAGATGTTATTTTGCCTTGACTAATGTTGTTTAAAGCAGCATCTGAAAAATATTAGATATAGGGTAGTACTAGCCCTAGGTGATATTTTAAGACATACTGTTTTCAATATTTTAGGACATATTTGCTTGGCATTCTAACCGAAAAAAAAACTTTAACTCCCTCTTCAATACAGTTTATTATAATAAATACACATTTTTTTTTTTTTAAGTATACATTTAACCCTTTCAGGGGCAAAGTACTTATGTTTCTAAAATGTTGAAATCAGTGATTCACACCGGGATTTAAAAACAAAATTTATTTCAAAATAAGTAGAAGCGTTTCTTCACGTATATTTTAAAAGTAAAATTTGATTCCAATATTCCGGTGTCAATGTGGCGTTTGGGAATTAAAATTAAGTGGTATATATTATATACCACCGCCTCTCAAGGGGTTAAAAAGTAATTTTACCAGATCCCTTTGACCAAGCTGCTAAATAATTGCGATTTTTGCATTACTGAAGGACAAAAATCTCAATTTTTTCTTCACTGATCAACAAAAATTGCAAAAGATTTTCTTTTTTATAACTGATTGGTAAAAATTGCGATTTTTTGTAACTGACAGACGAAAATAGCAAACTTTTTTTAATGACTAATTGATAAAAATTGTGATTTTTGGTAACTGATCACAAAAAATTGCGATTTTTTTGTGCAAATCGATGAAAATCACTATTTTTAACGATAGATTGAAGAAAATGGCAACTTTCATGATCATTTTCTATCAGTAAAAAGGTACACCTACTCCCTATTTGATGATTTTTCAAATGCCGATGTAGCACAAAACTCGCAAAATTTCAGGAATTTTAGGACAGACTATAGGTCCAAATCTGATGAATATATTTTGCAGAATAAAACTGTATTTCTTGAAAAAAATAATCCAACTAAAGAGTAAGCACATGAGTAAAAGTCGAAATATTGAAAATACAGCTAAGTCATTGAAATCTGTTTGCATCTGGTAGGGAAAAGAATTAACCAGTTCTCTAATTAGATGTAATTAGTGTAGAAATGCACATTTCCATGAAAAATGGTGTATTTCACTTGGCGATCGGTAACATATTTTTTAATCGCCACTTGGCGAGTGGCGACTAGGATGGCGATCGATGACTGATTTTTTAATCGCCACTTTTTAAACTTTAATCGCCACGTGGCGAGTGGCGACCGCTAATTTTCACCTACAGGACAGACTACCGTATTTTAGGACATTTCAGGACGTTTTTATTTTTTTTTTTCAGGAATATCAGGACAAGTACTACCCCTGTAGATATTGCTAAAACATATTAGAGTGCAGTGGGAAATCCTCGCACGGATCCACCGGTTACTTACCTATTAACTTATTGTGATTTTGTTCTTTCCGCACAGAGCTTCCACGCTTCAGCGTACACACGATACAAAGCACATTCGAAAACGACATCTCACGATTTATTTCCAGAATGTCCGATAATTTACGGTAGAATGAACGACTACTGGGATTATCATCCTTCTTTAAAAGTCCCCAGTGTAACTGCTCCACTCTGCCATCCAATTTTTTTAAGCCAAACTCATATTGCACGTAATCTTTGCAAGAGTATTTGTAGGTGAGACCGATTTTCGCGAATCCAGGCTTGCTGTATGCTTCGGGAAGGAAATGCAAGCGCCATTTATTATCTGCAAAATAGAAATACGGACTTATGTGGTTCGTTTTTTCGTTTCCAGCGACACCAGTTATTGTCCATTCGAATTCGGTTTCTTTTGAGGATTCTCGAATGTCATCAGCTACCTTAATACGTTTAGCAGCCATTAGTGCTAAAATTCAAAGTTCTTTTTGATCAACTTGAAAACAAATCCTGAAAAGAAATGAGACAGAATGAGAATATGCCAAGGAGAAAAAAATATATATATTTTATTTGTTAAAAAGTGTAAAATAAAAACTGTATAAACAGTAAAATGTTTTATTAGAGTGTTTAGATGTTTCGGCTCCATTGAAGACATTATCAAAAGAAATAAGAATATTCGGTACTTTTCTAATATAGGGGCTTTGGAGAGATAGACAGAATAGTCTTGGCGAGAGTAGGAAATTCGCCAACATATTTTCCGGCAACCTATTCACTGTTTCAGAAGGGTTCTGTGCTGCACCCTGCCTGCCTTTCTTTTGGTTTACAAAATAGCACCCTTCTTACCCTTCATACAAAGAATTAGCACCCTTCTTGCCCTTCATACAAAGAATTAGTACCCTTTTTGCCCCTCAGTAAAAAAGTGTCCTTTCTCCTTTTTGGATTAAAAAATTTTCTTTCATAGTAAAAATTGACTCAATATTGTCTTGAAAAGAGTGCCCTGACTTTTAAATATTAAAAGTTGCTTTAAACACCAAAAGAATTAATGTAAAATTAAATACAGCGCTTTTAAAAATCTGAAAAGTGTCCTCAGGAATCCAAAAAGTGTCATTTTCTCGCTAGTAGCATCCTGCCTTTTTTTAAAGCTGGGGGAAACTCTGCTGTTTCATATACACAACCAAATGTTTCAATATTTATGCAATTTATTAACATAAAGAAATAGCCATTTATCTATTTTTATATACTTTTAGAATTACCGAAAAAGAAAAAAAATATGCTCTTCTTCTTTTCGACGGTGCAATCAGTTTTCAAAAATACGAATTTTAACCCTTTCAAAATCATTGGCGACCGTAGGTCAATTCCCGCCTACCAGAGATGATATTTTTTTCTGCGTTAAAAGTAACTAAACGTCCGTATTGCCATGTCTTTTTTGAGTGTCTGAGCAGACCAGATTTACATCATCTACAAAAATTTAAACGTTCGGACGAGTATTTAATAAAAGTAGTATTTAAAAATAAATCTGAGAATTTTTTTATGAAAACGGCAAAACGTGGGCTGTTTCGGGCCGGCTCCTACTTATGTTTTCCCTACTAAATATGCATATTTTTTCACGAAATTATAAAGTGAGGTTGGATATAGTTATATTTACAACCGATTAAAATAGAAGAAAACATTTCTTTTATAACTAGATAACAATATTTTTTCACAAAATTTTTACACGGACTATAAAACTGTTATATTTAACACGGATAAAAATTTCAAAGTGTTCAAACAACAAGAAAAAAACTATCAAGCGACCTTAGGTGAAAAAAAAACAAGAAAATATCTTTTACGAGCTCTTTTACCACTAAATATCAATATTTGTTCATGAATTTTTCATTTAATAATATAAATTCATCCAAAATCAGATTAAACCCGCATAGCATGCATGGTCACAGTGAGTCACGTACGTCACGTCACATCTGTGACCAAAATACAACCACTCAGTGACGTCACATTGTGACTAAAATGTGAATGGCTTGGAAATCATAAAAAAATTGCAAGAACACTACAAAATATGTTATTCAATGTAAAAAAAATATGTTTCTGACATTTTTTTAAATTTTTGTGACGTCACTGTGACGTTACTGCAAGTCACAAACACTACGTCACCTGTGTTATCAAAATACCACCATGTTGTGAAGTCACATTTTGACCAAAATGTGAATTTTTAATATATTTTAAAATGATGAGAAATATATATTATTCAGGAATGCTTTAATGCACTTAAAGGGTCTGATTCTGACTGATTTTTATGATCCCTGGAAAATTAAGCTATATTGATTAATTTATTTTCTGACTTACAGGAAAATGCTTTATAAATAGGTAATTTTCAATCAATATGCAATTATAAATTATAATACAAACATAATGCGGCATGTACTCCATGAACAATTTTTTTTAAATTAAGGCAGTTTCTCATTTGCTTTTCATATTAATTAACAACTTTTGTAAAACTGAGAGCAACAATCTATATTATAGAGCGCAAGCTATCCAAGAGTAACAATGACGTCATGTTAACAGCGGCAACAACTGAACAGTAAATTTCGCTTTTACAGTGATTTTTTTTAACTTCTAAATATTGCACAATTTCAATTTTTAACCGTCGAATAGGAAAAATAAAATTCTCTTTCAAATGCAATATGTTTCAAAACTGTACCTCAATTTACTATGGTAATTAAAGATTTGTTTGTTTGAGGGGAGGTGGGTTGTGAAAAACAGACACTTTATTATAATAAAATCAGTGGTGTACTTCCGATAACAATTGTTTTTCTTTAGTATTTAAGTAGATTGAGTACCTCTTCCAGTATATATTTTGCTGTTTGTTTCATACTTTGTAAATAAATTTAACATTTTCCGAATATAAAATGAAATTAAAAAAAAATTATGCAAAATGTGTATGATTTAAATAATTATTCACGTGTCCGTTTCATTAACCACAAATTTCTTTAAAAAAATATTGTTATTTTACAAGCTGTTTCTTCTACAGGACATTAATAAAGAAAAAGGAAATTTTGAAAAAGGGAAAATGCCCCCCCCCCAACCTTTTACTTTTTTAGGATCACATTTTGCAATTATTACGATCTATGCAAATTTTACTTTTTTTATGATTTTGCATTCTTGTCCATTAAAATATTTTTTATGTACCCTAAAAATTTAAACAATATTTTATTTGATACGCCATAAATATTGATATTTTTTACAACTTACAAAAAAAAAACTATACAAGTATTATTATTGTGAAACTAATCGTAAAAAAAAAGGTAAACTGCTTCAAAAATAAATCTTCAAATAAGAAATTTTAATTGGAGAGACTATAAAAAGAAATATTCTGCCTTTTTAACCTTCTACTCTAACATCAACTATATAAGAAGAAAAAAAAAGAAAAAAGATCATCTGCCCTGCTATTAAATGCGCGCAGGTGTTTTAAACGCTTTCAAAATTATCGTCTGCTTTTTTAACCTCAGAATAAGAGACGCACAACAGTGTATTTAATCTTTGGATGTCAGTTCGTTGGACAATACGCGTGTTATGAGCGTGTATAATTTCTACGTATTTAAAATTAAAAACCTGCACAGGATTCCGCAAATACAATTTTTATACGAATTTTCTTTCCATGAAAAGTACAATTCCTTTGCGTGGTTAAATTTGTTTTCCGCCAATGTTATTGTACTTCATTTGGAGGAATTTTGTCTTCTCAAGAAACTTTCGCTATTTTTACGTCAAAATAGAATATTGAAGATCACAAAGAAAAAGAGGTATGGAAAAATATTATTTTCCCTGTTAGCTTTGCATTTAGTTATATCGTTTTCAGTTACTTTCATGCAGTATTTTACAAAAGTTAAATATTTCGTTTAACATTTATCAGTTAAGTTTATTAAATTTAATGTTTATTTTGTTAAAATAAGTAACAATATGTCAACGATTTTAATCAGATAATTACTTTCACTAAATTCATTTCCTGAATCATTTTATAGTTATAAATTTCAAAACATCTGTACACTATTAGAAAAGAATTATTATTAAAGGGAAATGTTCTTTATAATTACCACCTAATCCTGTAAAAAAAAAATAATAATAATAAACCAATGTGTGGTTCCATTTTATGTTGTTATCTGAATTTATATATTTTTTCACATTAAAAACTGGTTAAATATTTGAAACTATGTTTATAATTTATTATTTTATTGGGTTATGTAACTATGATTATCTACATTTCAAATGGACTTTATATCTAAAATTTTGGCCAAACTTTATTCTAAAACTTTTACGGTAGATTTTTTTAAATCAGCTTGCTCTATTTATGATGAACAACAGATTATTGTGATTATTCCCTAGTCACGAAACATCGACCCAGATAGATATTTCATCGGCATCATATGATAAATTATATGTGTTACTATCGATGCATTTATTACAATTCCATAAATAATTGACAATAAATTAGTAACATTATTATATTTTAATAACCAAAATATTGTTTTTAAGTATGTTTTTTACTGCAGTTGCATACCTCTAAACATACCAAAAGGCAAAGTTATTTTCAGCGGGGTTAATAAGATGATTTTCTTTATTACTGCTATCTTTTAACGCAGTAGTTAATATAAATTGTTTATAGAAACCTCAACATACGACGATACTGAGTTAATTTTTAATATCAAAGTTTTATTTATCATTTAAACAGTTTCATAACTTTATGAATAAAATTAACTTTGTTGAATTTAAAAGTCTGCAGATGTCCCAAAATAGATTTTTTACAAAGGTAAGTTCGTACACGTTACAATTTTGTATTAAAAATTTAACAATATTTATGAGAAGAAACTATATAATTTTTTGTTTATTGTAAATATGAAAAAGTATCTTTTAGTAAATAATTTTTATTTTTATGATTTTTATTTTTTTTTTACTTGCTTAAAATGATGTATGTCAGAGTAAATATTTTTCAAACTGATGTTGTCGAGTCACAAAGGGTTAAAACATAGTTATAAAATAAAGGTTCCATGTATGATAACGTATTTTGATCTATAAGTTAAATTTTCTTTTTCAAAAATGGCAACTTTTATGAAATATTTTTCAAAAATATTTCTTAATAAATTAAAACTTACAGTTATTTTTCTTTTAAATATGATTTAAAACCTGGACCCCGATGTGAATATTTTGGGGAATACATTATTCGAATATTTTCACTAGTTAAATATATAAGATACTGTTTAAAAACTATTGAAATAGTTAATAAAAATTACCCTTTAAAATTTCAAGGCTTAAAGACCTTATCACAGTTAAAATATTGATTATTTTATTATTATCTCAAATTATAGATCTAAACTTTTTATACACGTGGTTTAAAATTTCAAAACTGTATTTTTAATATGTACACGATTGCCATTCAAGGGTTTTTCACTCATGAAAACTAAATAAATGACTTTTTCTCAATATTGATTTTTTGTTCATTCTTATATTTTTTAAGTTCTTTACTTCCTTTAGTATTTCAGTTTATTATTTTTTATACATATTCTTTATTATGTATGTAATAAAACCTTGCATGCAATTAGTATTACAGATTTCTTTTTGTTTTCTATATATGAAATCCCATGAAGAAGAGTTAAATTTCACAGTTCCTCACTATATAGAATAATAATAAATTTATATAAAATCTAATATTAATTGAAATAGAAATCCATGCACAGTGTTCTATAACATATTTTAGTAATTGTAAAAAAATAATAATAATAATAAAAAGTAAAGTAAATAAATTTAAAAAATATCAATACTTGTAAAAATAGCAGGAATTAAAGCATTAATTTATTTTAATTTTGTAAACATTTTAAATAAATCTATAGTTTTATTTTTCAAAATGTGCTTTTAACTGACTATTAAAATATACTGCAATAACAATTTTTATCAAAATTCTTAAAATTAAAAATAATATTGAAAAGTACCGTTTCCCATTTATAGCAAAATCACATAGTACTTATTTGCTTTATTTAAAAGCATTTCTCTAAAATTTTTAAATACCGAGCCTAAAATACAAAAAATGTTGCATTAATATTATAGAACAACAGAATTTTAATACATTTCACCACTTTTATATAATTAATTTGAAAATCTGCAAATCCACCTTTTGCTATTTAATGTGTAACCAATGGTAATGATTTGGGTTCGTTTGAAATCGGGTTGTCTCACTCGATTGCAGGACTTAAAAAAAATCGTTTCAAAATCGCGTTACCCGACCTGATAGGGTATTCATATAAGAATCGGAGCCCAAGCAAAACCTTAACTAAATAGACAGAATAAAATAAAATAAATAATTTAAAACCCTGACTTAAGTCCTGCATCGGGTTGGTTAATCCGATTTTACCAGCACCCGACATGACGTTCAGCTTGAGCCGAGTAAGAATAGTGATAATTGTTGTTGTTGTTGTTGTTATTCTATTTGGGTTAAATTGATTGTAATTTTTTCGGGTTCGGGTTGATTTAGGGTTGAGATTTTATTATTGCAGCTTGGGTTTGGATTAATATGAAAAACTAGAATAAAATAATAACTTGATCTAAAGAAAAAATAAAATATTCTTTCAAACCTGTAGAAAAAAAAAAGAAAAGAAAAGAAAGAGAATAAAAGAAAAGAAAAAATTAACCGACCCGTAATTTTCCTCATTGAATATGGGTAAAATATGGTCACTCGACCCGATGAAGAATCGTCACAATTGTCACAAACCTGCAGCCAAAACAATATATATATCTGAACTTTACGAGTTGGATTCGGGTAAAATCTGGTCACCCAATCCGATGCAGATTCGTCACAAATGTCACAAACGTCTAGCAAAAAAAAAAAAAAAAATGTCGATCCGAACAATCCGGATCGGATGCGGGGAAAATTTGGTCACCCTATCCGATGCAGATTCGTCACACTTTTCACATTGAAGTCGCACGGTGACTTCACAAAGTAGTCACATTGTGAGGTCACAGAAAGCCTTGAAAACGGCCATAACGACTTCACATTTAGGTCACAGTGACTTCACATCGACGTCACCATGCCTTACGGGAAGATATAAATCATACACATTTGCGATTTATTTAAGGCTATTATTACGCGCCCGGGTCATGTAGTTTTTAAATAAATTCACTTGCTTTCGCTTTCTACTAAGCGTAAAAAAAGCAGTGAATTTTTCATAATCGAGTTCGATGGCGAAGCCAAATTAATGTATTGTGACGGAAATTTGTTGTAAAAAACATGAATTGCAGTAAAATAATTAAGCGTGAATTTCAAAATGAACATTGAATACTTATTAAAAAAGTGTTTTTAAAAAACTATTTTTATTTTTATCAGAGTTTCCCCCCAGGTTTAAAAAGGGGAAGAGTGCTGCTAATGAGATAAGGGCAGTTTTTTTATTCTTAAAAGCACATCTTGGAATCTTGAGGGCACTTTTTATTAAATTATTGTTAAAGGCATTCTTTTGGTTTTTAAAGCCACTTTTAATATTTACAAGTCAGGGCACTATTTTCAAGACAACATTGAGTCAATTTTTACTATGAAAGCAAAATTTTTAATGGAAAAAGGAGAAAGGACATTTTTTTTACTCAATTACAAGGAGGGTGATAAATTTTTTTTAAGAGGGGCAAGAAGGGTGCTATTTTGTAAACCAAAGGGCAGGCAGGTGCAGCATCCTTCTGAAACTGTCTGAGGAAAACTCTGCTTTTATACTTATTATGGTTGAACATATATTCTTCAGACATGTATAAGTTTTAGTTCAGAAAAACAAGTGTAAGTTGTTAAAATAACCTTTCAGAGGCAACGTGTTTGCCTCTTTTTTCTTTCTTTTTTTTTATACGTATTTGGATGTTATTTTCGTATTTTTATTACGTATTTAATTCGAGGGACTCAATGAACCAAATACCTCAAATATACCTCAATAGCAAATGCTTGATAGCAAATTATTTAAGCATTTGAATAAGCGTAAAATTATTTTGGTTCAACGAGTCATTCAATGCGAAATAAAAAAAAATATTTGCGGGAGTCTCGTTAATGCCCATGTCTGTTTACCTTCCGATAGAATACCTTAATTGTGGGAAAACACCCTATTTTCTGTTTGTTTAAAAAAATTTCTCTTTTCAACCTGATGAAAGCAAATTTTCCCTCCATTCAAAGTAAGATTGAATGTTTCCTCAACTGCAATTTTAATTTTTTTTTTAAATCTTTGTATAATTCCTAATTTTTACGCTCTTTCAAATCCTTCGCCCAACATCAGAGGAGTTGCCCATGAAGCTGCAAGGGCTTGTTCGGAGAACTTGCAATGATCGCCAACTTAACCTAATATTATTTCTGTTGTCAACCTCCCTTTTTCTATGCTCAGACACAACACCCCCTATATGATTATAGGGGGTGTTGACAGAGGTGGTGAATTTTCAAAAACTCTTACCAGCCAACTATTTTTTTTTTTTTTTTATCAGCCAGCAAGATGCAGCATACAAAAGTTTCGTGACTTCAAAAATAATTCATTACAATGAGTTTTTATAGTAATATTTCAGAGTTTCTCCCCAGACAGTTTCAGATTAAGAATTAAAAAAGTACTCTTTTCTCACCAGCAGCCCCCTGCCCTTTTTTTAAACATGGGGGAAACTAAATATTTTTATGAAATTTTAGTATAAAATTTAAAAAAGATATATAACAGAGAAAAGTTTGTCTTTTAAATCAAAGTTTAAGATTTAACTGCAGAACATTGTATGTACAGTAAATGAAAATTTGCAAGAAAATTAATGAAATTTTTTAGTTGTCCTTGCAATCATATTAAAAGGGTTATATTTGATATCAGTAAGAACAATGTAGCAAATATAAGTTTCACACTTTTAGATTCTTTAACTATAAAGTATTCATTAAGGATTATATTCTTTGCCGAGACATTCTATTCCTGATTTTAACGTAAATGCTTTATTCTTTAAATGCATTAGAGAGGCTACACAATTCATAATTTAAAAAGATAAGAAATTGGCATTTCATTTTACTTTCTAAGAGCAGGGTTGTTATGATTTAGCCCAACCCAAAAAACCCAGGTGGGTTTTTTTCTGAAAAAACTCAACTGGGTTTTTTCAAAATTTCAACTTTAAAATTACATAGGCAATATCTATCTTAATGTCAGTACATCAGTCGTAAAGTTTATCAGTCCCAGGGTTGGCTTGATTTTGCCCAACCCGAAAAAACTCGGGTGGGTTTTTTCGAAAAAACCCACTTGAAAAAACCCAAGTGGGTTTTATCTAGATCTTTATTTCAAATTCCACTTATCTAACTAATAATAAATATATTAATTTAAACCAAACATAATATACATATTATATGTCACAGATATAGTTTTCGGAAAATTCTAAATGGGCCTAATTGCTCTATCTGAAACAAACGTGGAAAATTCACAGAGAAAAATAATTATCTTAAAAAAAATACATGTAAAATTATATAAACAACAATTAAAAATCAGGATTATTTGTCAATATGACGAAAACAGTGGGGGGGGGGGGGGTTCAATCAATTCTCAAAAATTAGAGGCACGAGTATTTTAGTACGATTCAAAATATATTAAGCATAAAACTAAATTAAATATGTAAAACTGTAAAATAAAAATATTAAACTTCTATGAACTTATTTTTAATTTTTCCTTATACATTAAACATAAAAATATACAAAATACAATAAACAAAATTATTACATAAACATTGATCTATGATAATTTAACTCTTTACCAGTCACCATTCTTTTTCTACGCCTTTTGATGACTTTAAAGATCTGTACACTTTGACTAATTTTTTTGCAGTATCACATCCTAGTCTGCTTCGTTACTTTGTCCAAACTAGTCCAAAAGAGGAAAAGATCCTTTCAATAGATGCTGAAGTCGATGTAATCGAATGTAAATTCTCTAAAAATTTACAAAAATCAACATTTATTAGTTTATTTTTTTCTGCTTTGCAACTCATCACTTTCCACCATTTTTTAGCTTCAAGTGACTCTACTACCTTTTCTGTAAACATCGAAAGTGGAAAATAATCTGAATCCTGAATTTAGAACATCTTTAATGATATATTAAACTCAAGGTTCAGAGTATCAAGCCACTCTTCAGCAGTAGCTTCTTGTACTGCATTTAATCGTTTTCCTCTCACAGCAGGATCGGTCATATTTGCGAGGTAATGAAATGGAGTGAGAGCCTGTTCTAAACGATATTTTATTTTATCTTCATAGGATGATAACTCTCTGTTTTCAATGACATCTAACCAAATTTCTACAGTTTGTGAAAGAGTGCAGCTATCTTTTTGCAATTTATCTATTGCTTTAGCAATAACAGTTACTTGTGTGTGCAAGTTAGCACATTCTCGATACAATCCCTTGTTATCTAGCAAAGTCAAAATATTTTTTTCAAACTCTTCACCATGCTCAATATAGAGATTTCAATATACTTTTGATAGTTATAAATAAATGTTGACAGGCAAGCTTCTTCAGATTTCCACCTGGTATCATTAGGTATCTGAGGCCTGAGACCTCCTTTTTCAATAAGCCTCCCAAGAGGTATGTGGTGGTTCCGAAAGAATTTCTGAACTTCAACAACATATTTCATCACATTTTTAGGTGTGATTTCTTTACCAAGAAGATTCATATAATGGGCTGAGCATCCTAATGCAAGTATATGAGGATACTTTCCAACAATTATTTCTCGAAACTTCTTCATTTTGTTTTCATTGTCACAGCATACAGCAAAAATATTTTTATTATACTCCAATTTGATTTCATCAATAAATTTTACAGCTATTTCAGAACAAAATTCTGCAGTTTTCTTTTCTGATCCACAATCTATCTATGGCATCTAAAAAATATATTCCTTTGCCAGTATGGATACTTACAGCAATAATTGGGTCAGCACTGGTACTTGTCCAGCCATCCAGCATAAGAGTAATGGTTGCATTTTTCATTTCTTCTTTCATTAATAAACCAACTGATTTATCAGCCTCATCTAATAACTCTCCAGCTAATCTTTCTATTAGGAGGGTCATAACCTGGACGCAAAGCATTAATCATTTCTCTAAATGCACCACTATCTGCAATATTGAACGATACATTGTTAGCATAAAAAAATTCAGAAATTTTCCGATCAAGAAATTCTTTTTGCCTATCATTTGTTTTTATTGTGAATTCTCCCATCGATAACTGACACTTTGGATTTGATGATGTATCTGATCCCGATGATAAGCTGAAATCACTATTGATATTGGGTATTTTATTTACAGGAAGATGGCATTCTTCAAGTGATAGCTTTATTTTTTGTGTACTGAATATTTCTATGTCATTTGAAGTTTCATCATCATAATCTATGGAACTTGAAATAGCTTCACGTTTCTTGCATTTATTCATGTGAGCACGTATTCTTTCTACTTTGGCACTGACTGTATCATTACAAAATTTGCAAGTTACTTGAAATTTATTTTCAGTTTTATTCACCATAGTCCCAGGCCTAGAAGTGACATTTTGTGGAAATATTAATAGGAAATAGGAATTTTTAAAATATATATATAGGATTTTTATACGTATATAAATACATATATGCACATAATAAAATGCATTAATTATAATGCATACAATATGGATATATTAACATACAATGCAAACAACTTATACTTTAATATCTTATCAATTTAATTACTATAAGCAGTTTACAGGTCAATTTCTTAGAAAAAATATCCATTCAAATTAGAAAAGATCGAAATGCAATTACAATGAATCTAAACAGCACAATTTACTCAGCAAGCAAGAATTCTATATTTATTGGTGCAAAAAGTTTATTATTATTTCTATTCATTGGAGAGTTCACTGAAGTTGTATATTCATTAAAAAAAAATGTTCTATTATAAAAGCAGAATGGATGATGAGAAAGATCATATTAAAAGTATGTGCTGGGAAAATGAACAAATCATCTTTAAAGGAAGAAATTATGCAGCAGAACTTAATTTTGATTCCCCCCCCCCCCCCCTTCAGCTTCAGGAGCAAGCTTTTCAGCTGAAATTCAAATGATATCAAACGCAATAATTGAAGAAGCAATTCCTACTCATTTTTTTTTTAATCTTTGTTTAAGTAAGTCATTTTGTGAATGTCCGTTGCCTTCATTTAATAAGGATTATACAGTATTTCAATGATTTTACAGAAAATTTTGTACTTTTTTTCCATTTCCTTTTATATTTTTTCCAACAGTTTTAATTCTCATTGGACACATCTCCATGCGCTTGTTGTCTGACAGCTTCTTCTTGTTCCTTTTTTCTCTTTATATATAAAAAATTTTTAGTTACAGTTCAGTAATTTTCCTCTAAGAGCAATTAGAGATCAGACAACTTCAGCCCAAGCCCGGGCCTGAAAAACGGCCTCTGTTTTTTATACCAGTGTTCAAGCTTGAGCTCAAAGTGAATATATTTTATTTATTCCTACTTTGAAAAAGGGGGGAAAAACTTGTTATTTGAAAAATAAGAATACAGCCGAAGTTTTTTAAAGTGTTTTACAATCTTTAAAATCAGTTTGAAAGGGAACTGAATTGTGACGGGATAAAATGAGAAATATTCTTTCTGAGGCCTTTGCACAGTCAGTGTTGTCAGCATAAAGAAACCATGGAATATCCCTTGTCTTTCTGTGAAGTCATTTTTCAGAATTGCTGGAAAACAGAACTTGTGTCTTTCTGCCATAGTTGGATATTTTGAAAAAATAAGAATTGTGAAATTTTCTTATTTCTGCCAGTGGGTAGGTTTAAATAACAAATTTGCTACTTTAAACAGATTTCCAGAGACATGAAAATTACAAAACGTTGTAATAAGGGGATATTTAGAATTAATTCTATGAAAAGATTTTTAAATGAGAAATTCATTTTTGAACAATTTTAAAATGTTATTAATAATTTTCTACTGTGCACTTTCTGATGATACCCAATTTTTCAGGCTCAGATTTCAAATTGTTGGATCAAACTCATTTCTAATAGGAATGTTTAAAATGTGTTCATGTCTGTGAACAACATCTTTCACTAGTCTTAGTTTCTTCTAAACTTTTCTTAAAAAAAAAAAAAAAAAAAAAAAAAAAAAAAAAAAAAAAACATTTATAGAGAATCTTGCTCTATATATTCATTGCCGTGAGATAATGACAAAGTAGATTTTATTGTACAAGTAATTTTAGTCGACCTAAAACACCTACAGTTGAACTAGATGTATAAACCAAAGCAGTATAATAATATTATTTATCCAAAGTGATTGGAACCAACTAGTTTTTTAGGGAACTTGTTGGAAATCAAAGCAACACTCATTCAATAAGATTTGTATAATATGTGTAACTGTGTCATTGTTCTTATTTCAAATTAATTATTACATTAACCAGTTTAAAGATTAACGAAATTATGGGAATCCCTTAGAAAAAATAATTCTGTATAAAAATAAAAACACCCTACATCAAAATTGTTCCATTTCAAATCCTAGATGTTGTCATCAAGTTATGTCATGCATGTTTGATGTCTCTAACAATGCACATGTCAAACTGACATTGTATAAGGCACTTTTTTCTGGAAACATTCTAAAATTAATTGGTTGGAAATATGATTCTGGATAATTGGTTTCCAGAAAAATGGTTTCAAACTGTAGTACCATATTTTAATGAAATGAGGAAACGGCTTTTGCAGCTATAATAATGTCTCGAATGCTGTTTTATCAAGGAGACAACCAATAAAGGAATATATATATATATTTATTCTTATAAAAGTATAAATATCCCATCCAAAACAATTACTCTGGTCTTTCTTCTGAAAAAATAAGTATAGTATATATCTGAACCTGATCAGTATGAAATCCAAAAAACAATCCAAAAAAATTTGTCAACTTGAGCCATAACAAAAAATAAGTAAATAAATAAAAATTAAGCAAATACATGGGGTCAGATTGTGCTCAGGTAAAACTAGCTTACCTAACCCAATGCAGTATTCAAGGCAGAGTTTTTCCGAAGTAACCTAATTAGAAATATTAAAAATTAGTTAAACTAATTCGGTTACTTCACAGTTTTGTAGTTCTAGTTCTATGTATGTTCTTTTGGATTTCATTAATTTCAAAATGACTTTTATCGTTCAAATTGCAATATCCAAAACCTTAAACTTTAAGACAACTACATATCTCCTTCAAAAATTATAGGAAAAAATAGGAATTATAGGAAATATAGGAACTTTTAAAAATTTATAGGAATTATAGGAAATATAGGAGCACTTCTAGGCCTGTAGTCCATTCAACAGACTGCTTTCTTCCAGAACCTTCAACTTTAGGCATAATGGAATTATATCTGAATTAAAGCTCAAAATACATATAAAATTTTAAACCACTAAAATAAAATGCAGCAGAAGAAAAAAAATGGCAGTATAGCTAAGAACACCAAACAAAATGAATGAATGTTGTCTACTCCTTTATTGGGATCTTTCTAGAGAGGATTGGCAGGGTGGCCTGCCCTCATGACCTTTTCTAATAAAATCTCACCCTTCTTGCCCCTTTTCCAGGTAGAAACCAGCCCTCCTGTTTTTCCAGATAAAAATCCCTTTTCTTTTTTTTTCCTTTTTCAGTGGTAAAATCCTGTTTTGATTGTATTGTACTTTCAAAAATTCCTTAAACATCTCTCTTTAAAATGCTAGTATGATATTTCTAGAGTAATTGTTTCCTTTCTCCCCCACTTTCTTTGTTATCTTATCTGTGGTATGTCACTAATCTTGGACTTGACATGAGTATTCAAAGTTGAACAAAACATAAAGGGTAGATCATTGATTCATTTCACTTTCTTTAGTGAAATAGTATTATAGTGCAGCACAACCCACCATAATAATGAATCTTTTCTGCATAGCTAAGAACATTCATTATCAGATGCAAGATAAAGATAGTGATAGTAGTTTTTTTTTCTGGGGGGGGGGGGGGGGATTCTAATTTTCTGAAAACTTATTGCATTTTAATAGAAATTTGGTAAGCTGCCTAATTTATTATTATTTGAATTTGCTGAAAATTTAAACACAATCGGATAATTAAAAGTTTTTTTTTTTTAAATAAGTAAGGAAAAGAAAAAAATATCGTTTCGTTCTTGTTTTAATTATTATTTCTATTTGCAGTTTAAAACTTTAATTAAATCTCAGTCATCAGCAGCCAGCTCGGGAAAAGAAAATTGACCTGATAAAAATCCATCAATAAAACAAAAGAAAGATACACTGGAGTGTATTTTTTCTCATTTTCCAATTAATGATGATCCAAACAAATTCTGTGCCCCCCCCCCCCCCGTACATCAAGATGTCCCCTAAAAGATTTAGGAATTTATGCTTACAATTTAGATGGTTTAAAAGTGAATTCACACACCTCCCCCCCCCCCCCCCACACACACACCTAGTAGGGCAATAATTCCAAACATTTGATAAAATTCTATTACATAAGAAAATTTTAATAAAACAAAAGTAAATGATTCACTGTTTAAATCCAATTTTTATTTATAAAAGAGAAAGAAACAAAATTTTAGACTATTAATTTAATTATTTTAACTTTAAAAAATTTCTTTCAATTCAGTCATAAAATGTCTTTAAAATCATTACAAATTTTTAAACTATTTTTATATATTAAACTAGGGGGTCTACCCCCTGCGAGCTACGCTCGCCAACCCCCGCTCAGACTTCGAGGCCTCTAAAAAACATGACAGCGTGCTTTGTTTTAAAAATATTGGTAAATCTGTAATTGGACTATGCAAGGCTATGCTTTTAACGTTTTAATGGGGCATTTTTTGATTATCATGGCCTCATACAGAGCTGTTGCGACAACTGACGACTGTTTTCGGGATTGATAAGTAAAATCAATTACAACTTGAAAACCAGCTTGTATAAAATGGTTAGGTTTAAATTGTGGCTACCTCTCGGACTTTTATAACAACGATCTGTATTCTATTCTTCCTTTGCATTTAAGGATGAGAAAAATTCCATCTGCTTGTGAATAACATTAAGAACCACGGTATTGAAAGGTACTATGTTATAGACATTTTCAGTAACAGGTTTTAATTTTCTCTCTATTTTAGTGTACCATCATGCATATTTTCATGTTATTTTAAATATGTAAATTATTTATTTTAATTAATATGTATATACGAATTTTCTAATAATTATTTATCATACAAAATTAATTAAATATTATGTGCATACATGCCTGCATTTATTCGGCATTACTTGATGAGATATTTAAACAAATTTGCGATCCGCGATAATTTTACACCATGTTATGTCACTTGATTATTGTCCATAAGAAAATCGGGTACTTTTCCAATATAGGATCCTTTGCTTTTAGGTTTGGCGTAATTCGAGCTTCAAAAACGGATAGATTCGTTAATATACATAGATTTGTTGCCAAAAGTTATGAAAATAAACCCAATGAACTTTTGGTGCTTTTCTATTATAGGGGTCTTGACGCTTTTTTAAAAAGCTTGGCGGAAAAAACCAAGCAGGATAGAAAACCAAGCAGAATATTTTATTCTCCTTCCGTTCAGTTAGGCAATTATTACTTTATATATTCGTTACAAATATCCGAATTAGTGATTTTATAAATTCGTTTAATTAAATTTTACAAAAAAATAACAAAATGATATCAATAAATAATAATTACTATTAATTCCTTTTCCCCCCCTTTCTTTTGCGTTTACATAAATGACGTCATTTGGACGAATTTATTCAAAATATGTTCAGTTTTTAAATTAAATTAAATGCTGACAGACAATTGAATCCTGACGATAGAAATGTGATTTTTTTTTTTCAAATTTTCCTGAAAAACATAATTCAATCACAATCTTGTCTTCATTATCGATTGAAATAAAAGATAAATTCAATTTCAATTTGAAAATGACAAATAAAAAGAAATCAATAATCCCTATCGGGATCCTTTTCAATTTTTTTCCCTTTTTTGTCACAAAAAAACTGAGTAATTAGTTGCCATCATTACAGAAATGTCATTAAAATTAGAAAAAAATTAATATCTCGAAAACTAATTCCAATTTCAAAATTCTATTACCAGTTTCGACATCCGCGGATTTTTATGGACGATTGGTATTAATTTCACCATCAAGCGTTTAATATTCTATTTAAAATAGCCCTGAAACATAATCAGTCTTTTAATCAGTCGTTTCATAAAATCGTTTCATAAATTCGTTTCATAAATTCGTTTCACAAATTCGTTTCATTAGGATTTTATATATATAGGGTAGATAAAAATTCTAAATAATTATACTTAAATAATATATTAAATAAAATTTATTAAAGTATTAATATTTATTTTTTAAAACTTCATTCCATTAATTATATAGTTGTTACAAAACAAACAAACAAAGAACGACAAGAAGAAAAATCCTCAAAACCCTGAAAAAACCCAAAAAACCCTCAAAAAACCCCACTGAGTTGGGGGTTTTCTGAAAATAACCGGGTTTTTGCCAACCCTGATCAGTCCCCACCCCAAGGGAAAAAAGTCTTAATTCTTCTAATGACAATTTTTAAAACAAATAATTGTAACTTAATTTTCTATAAGTATGTGTAACTATCACAAACACAAAAACTAATTTTTTTCCCATTAAAAAAATACTTTGATATATAATCCTGAAGTTGGAAACTCGTAACAAAATACCACATATGCTGAGAATCCTAATTTAATGATGTAGACATGTAGAATTATTTGGTTTATTCTATTAATTAGTTATAATAAAAAATACTTTACAGCAAATATTTTTTTCCCAGTTCTGCTAATTTTGTTATATCCAGTTTCAATTGCAAAATATTTTGCTGAATTAAATATAAACTACCCCCCAACTTAATTCAATAACAACATAAACTAAGGGAAAACCGAAATTTCCTATTTACCTCGGGCTGAGGAAATGTTACTTACTGTGCCTAAGAAAGAATATAGCAACACATTTTGAAATGCAAACAACTCAAAATAAATAAATAAATAAATAAATAAAAATCTTGCAATCCATCATTAATCAATATGTTTCAGAATGAATTTTTTCTAGAGAAAATATATATTATATATAGGCAATCACTTCAATTAAAATGAATAAAGATACTTTATCCTTAACAAAATATTAGTTTAAAAGTTCTGATTCAGCACTAGTATTAGTATAGTACTTTAATGATAATTTCATTGTTAAAACTATGACTAATAATAAGTTTATCTAAAAGCAAAGCATAATTTTGGTTATTGTCATTGATTTATATATTTTTGCAATCAATTAGTTACTTTAAATTGTATTTAGTAGTAAGAACATTTTTTTTTTCAAACATTCTGAACCACCTCTAACTTAAAAAACAGTGATAAAACTCCAAAAGCCCTGATAAAACCCAAAAGACCCTGATAAAACCCAGTGGGTTGGTTTTTTTCTGAAAAAAAAAACCCGGGCATTTAACAACCCTGCTTGTAACTGAGTACAATGCCAAGGCTCTGTCTAGACTTTTCCCCCAGGGTCCTGTTTCTGTGAAATTGTGAACAGCTTTCGACACTTGTGAAAAATCTAGTCATAATTTTGTGAATTTGAAATTCGCATTATATTCAGGTTCTTGTTTATGCATTTTTAAGAATATGTATAATACACATATTTTCTTTGTATATGTAAAAGTGGCAGTTAGATTTTGCTTTTAAATGGTTAAATTTGTGAAAGGTTTAGTTTAGAGAGAGAAGTTTTTTGTAAAAGGTCTATTTTTAAGACAAAGATTTTTGTGAAGGGTCCTGTTTTAAAATGAAACATTTTGTAAAGGATCCTGTTTTGAAATGAAACAAATTGTGAAGGATCCTTTAAAGGACCCAATTTCTTCCTAAACAGATCCTTGAATGCAAAATTCATTCAAAATCAGGGACGATGCGAGCAAAAATTGGGGCCTGTTTAGTACCCCTTCATAAAATCCCTTTAATAAAACAGGACCCTTCACAAAAATCCCCTTAATAAAACGGGATCCTTCACAAAATTCCTTTTGATAAAATAGGCCCCCGTCAGCCGTCACAAAATCCCATTCCATAGAAAAATACTCTTCATTAATTATTCTTTATTTTGCTAGGTTTTAAATTGTGTAATTTGCAAATAAAACAAGTACACCAGAAAGGAAAATTTTAGCAGAAGTATTGAAAGAAGTTATTATTAATAAATACTTCGTTCGAATTTGAGTAAAACTGGATGTTTTTCTTTGTTACAAAATGTTATAATTCACAAAAATATAATACATTTCACACAAAAATAACTTGCACTTTTCACAAAATGCCCCCCCCCCCCCAAAAAAAAAAAAAAAAAAAAAAAAACTTATCGATTTACGAAAATATCATTTTTACGAAAATTGCATACTAAATTTGAAGACCACTGACATCAACGGGAACAAGAGCAAACCGCAGTTGATCCATGCTTTAATCAGGCCTTATTTAAATTCACTTTTATTTATAAAAACAATATAAAAAAAATTTTAAGTCAATTCCTACTTTTTAATCATAAATATATAAAATAAACCCGTGCAGCATTAATGTCCCACGTTATCTTTATTGAACATTATTTTATAATCATCGTTGCGGTATTTTATTTCCGTGGCATCACTCATTTGTTCATTCATTCATTCATTCATCCATTTTATTATGAAAACAATGGGAGGAATTTTTTTCTCCCATTTAAAACTAAACTTAATTAGTTAAATTTAATTAATGAATTAATATTTAAAAAAACTGTATTAACATAAAGTGTCACCCAGTACAAGTTTAAAAAAAATTATTTGAACTTGAGTGGATGAATAGAAAATATTTTATTAACGATTGAAAATTTGAACAAGATATATATAGAGAGAGTGTGAGCTAATAGTAGGAATTTAATAATCTTTAATTATAATAATTGATAAATTTTTACATACTTTCAAGTTACATTTCTGTATGTATGTGGCAGTCAAATCTTGTTACTCATTTTTCACCCACTTCCTCTTGACTTATTAGAGCTTTGAAATTTTGAATATGTATGTATTCCTGGAGGCAATACATGAATTAGAAATTGATTTTTTACAATTTGATCCCTGAGGGAGGGCAACGTCCGCCGGAAACTTGCATTTTCCCCATAGAAATAACGTTACGATTGTTTAATTTTAATACCAAGGGCGATCCAAGAAAAATTTAGAGCCTATTTAGGGCCTCTTCACAAAAATCCATTTAATAAAACAAGACCTTCACAAAATTCTTCTTAATAAAACAGGTCCCTTCACAAAATTCCTGTTTATAAAAAAGACCCTTCACAAAATTCCATTTCATAAAAACATACTCTCCATTAATTATTTTTATTTTGTAAGGTTTTAAAATGTGTAATTTATAAAGAAAACCAATTCACCGGAAAGGAAAACTTTAGAAGAAGGATTTAAAAAAGTTATTATTAAATGCTTGGGTTGAATTTGAGTAGCTGGATTTCATCTTTCGTAACAAAATATTATTTTTCACAAAAATATAATACATTTCACAAAAATATGATAAATTTCACAAAAAAAACTTTTACTTTTCACAAAATGGGCCCCAAGAAAAAAATACCTGCATCGACCCTTGAATACTAATTGAAAAAAAAATAGCTTCATTGTTGCAACATTCATCCATTTTAATCACATTGTTGCCCGCATTATTACGACAATTGAGCATTTACGACAATTGAGCATTTACGACAATTGAGCATTTACGACAATTGAGCATTACGACAATTGAGCATTTACGACAATTGTCGCATTGAGCGACGCACACATTTGTGCTTTATAATATACGTTGACTTTTTGTGAATTTTAATAAAAGCATGTTGTTTTTAAAAAAACATTTTTTACATTTAATTTATTTATATTAATTTCGCTAATCTTCTGATAATGTGACTGTTTGATTATTTATTTTTAATTTAAATGAAACATTACTAAAATGTAACAGAACAAACTATAAATGGACTTGAAATTTTCATTTTCATTTTCGTGATTTATTTAATAAAATATAGTTTTTAGATACTGAAATTTAAAATAATTACCAAAATTTCAGTTATTGTCAAATTTTTACCTAATTTTCACATAGTTTTCCCAAGGGCCCTCATATTAATAAATCGGCCCATCACGCTAACTGGCTGTATTTAGTAGCCTGTTCCTGTACCATGTGTATGCATTATTTTATTTAATCTAGAAACTTTATGAATGAATTCAAAACAAGATACATGTTTCCAACAAAATATAAGCCTCATTGTATGATTTAATAAATAAAATTATATGAATTCTCTTTGAGCAAAAAATCTTTTAACTATCGATCTTTTTGATTAAAAAAATAAAAAAATGTAGATACACCAAAATAAATAAAATTAAAATCCTATTTAAACTTTAATGTGCGAGTAATTATATTTTAATACAATTTCATTTTAAACACTTTCCAACCTAGTTGAAAAGTGTTTATGACTTCGGTTTGTCTGGCCGTCTGTCCATGCTCTAACTCCCGTAAATATGATCGGATTGCCCTGCAATTTTTATATGTTATTGTCGTTATCTATAGCATGTTCCCTATTCCAACTGAAGTGCGTAGCGCTTAGTTTTTTTACAGGCACACTCAAAAGAATTCCGTTACATTACGGTCTACGGGGAAAAATCATTTGAGATTTATTTTAATGATGTTACACAATTTCAAACACATTGTAATTGATATATATCAGTATATCACTAAGGTGCATTACAAGAAGCTTAATATGGAATAGGGTGTGCATAGCACTTATAGTTACTTTACAGAGATAGTCAAAAGAATTCCGTTACATTACGTCTATGGAGAAAAATCGTTTGCAGTTTAATTAAATAATGTTTCACTATTTTAAACGCATGGAAATTTATATATATCACTAAGGTGCATTACAAGAGGCTTACTACCGAATAGTGTGTGTATAGCAGCCATCGTTCATTTACAGGGACACACAAAAGAATTCTCTACTGTCTGTTAACAATCATTCCTGGAAGTGCGTTTTAAGTTGCTGAAAGTGATTTTAAATTTAACTCATTTTTTGTCTATTACTTGGTGTGTATAAATTCTGTAGATCATATACAGGGCAGCACAAAAGTTCTCGAACACATTTCCGTTTATTGACAGAAACTCCAGAAGGAGCATTTTAAACTGTGCTACGCGTGTCCTAACTGAACTAAAATTTAGCATCCTAAGTAGTATATATACAAATGTATAGATCATATACAGGGCTGAATAAAAGTATTCGGATATTTTTCCGAATATTGTATATGTTGGAAATTCAAGAAATTACGTTTTTAAATATATTATGAGTTTTCCAAATTGTTTACTTAGATGTTATCTTTCAGCTAAAAACGGTAATGATTTGTAAAATTATTTGTAAAGCGTTGGAAAGTGTTGCATAATCTATGCTTGACGCATAATTTTTCGCTCTTGTTAAGTATAAATTTAAATACATTGAAATTTTAATCATAGTGGGTTGAAAAACATTTTTTTTTTCGTTCACGCGGCAATGTATTACTCCAAAATAATTTTTTCTCAAAGCGGTATATACAGTGTTTTCCCCAGACAGTTTCAGAAGAGTGCTGCACCCTGCCTGCCCTTTGGTTTACAAAATAGCACCCTTCCTGCCCCTTATAAAAATAATTAGCACCCATCTTGCCCCTTCAGTAAAATAATTAGCACCCTTCTTGCCCATCAGTAAAAAAAGTGTCCTTTCTCCTTTTTGCATTAAAACGTTTGCTTTCATAGTAAAAATTGACTCAATGTTGTCTTGAAAATAGTGCCCTGACTTTTAAATATCGAAAGTGGCTTTAAAAACCAAAATAATACCTTTTAACAATTTTAAAAAAGTGCGTTTTAAGTTGCTGAAAGTGATTTTAAATTTAACTCATTTTTTGTCTATTACTTGGTGTGTATAAATTCTGTAGATCATATACAGGGCAGCACAAAAGTTCTCGAACACATTTCCGTTTATTGACAGAAACTCCAGAAGGAGAATTTTAAACTGTGCTACGCGTGTCCTAACTGAACTAAAATTTAGCATCCTAAGTAGTATATATACAAATGTATAGATCATATACAGGGCTGAATAAAAGTATTCGGATATTTTTCCGAATATTGTATATGTTGGAAATTCAAGAAATTACGTTTTTAAATATATTATGAGTTTTCCAAATTGTTTACTTAGATGTTATCTTTCAGCTAAAAACGGTAATGATTTGTAAAATTATTTGTAAAGCGTTGGAAAGTGTTGCATAATCTATGCTTGACGCATAATTTTTCGCTCTTGTTAAGTATAAATTTAAATACATTGAAATTTTAATCATAGTGGGTTGAAAAACATTTTTTTTTTCGTTCACGCGGCAATGTATTACTCCAAAATAATTTTTTCTCAAAGCGGTATATACAGTGTTTTCCCCAGACAGTTTCAGAAGAGTGCTGCACCCTGCCTGCCCTTTGGTTTACAAAATAGCACCCTTCCTGCCCCTTATAAAAATAATTAGCACCCATCTTGCCCCTTCAGTAAAATAATTAGCACCCTTCTTGCCCATCAGTAAAAAAAGTGTCCTTTCTCCTTTTTGCATTAAAACGTTTGCTTTCATAGTAAAAATTGACTCAATGTTGTCTTGAAAATAGTGCCCTGACTTTTAAATATCGAAAGTGGCTTTAAAAACCAAAATAATACCTTTTAACAATTTTAAAAAAGTGCGTTTTAAGTTGCTGAAAGTGATTTTAAATTTAACTCATTTTTTGTCTATTACTTGGTGTGTATAAATTCTGTAGATCATATACAGGGCAGCACAAAAGTTCTCGAACACATTTCCGTTTATTGACAGAAACTCCAGAAGGAGAATTTTAAACTGTGCTACGCGTGTCCTAACTGAACTAAAATTTAGCATCCTAAGTAGTATATATACAAATGTATAGATCATATACAGGGCTGAATAAAAGTATTCGGATATTTTTCCGAATATTGTATATGTTGGAAATTCAAGAAATTACGTTTTTAAATATATTATGAGTTTTCCAAATTGTTTACTTAGATGTTATCTTTCAGCTAAAAACGGTAATGATTTGTAAAATTATTTGTAAAGCGTTGGATAATCTATGCTTGACGCATAATTTTTCGCTCTTGTTAAGTATAAATTTAAATACATTGAAATTTTAATCATAGTGGGTTGAAAAACATTTTTTTTTTCGTTCACGCGGCAATGTATTACTCCAAAATAATTTTTTCTCAAAGCGGTATATACAGTGTTTTCCCCAGACAGTTTCAGAAGAGTGCTGCACCCTGCCTGCCCTTTGGTTTACAAAATAGCACCCTTCCTGCCCCTTATAAAAATAATTAGCACCCAACTTGCCCCTTCAGTAAAATAATTAGCACCCTTCTTGCCCATCAGTAAAAAAAGTGTCCTTTCTCCTTTTTGCATTAAAACGTTTGCTTTCATAGTAAAAATTGACTCAATGTTGTCTTGAAAATAGTGCCCTGACTTTTAAATATCGAAAGTGGCTTTAAAAACCAAAATAATACCTTTTAACAATTTAAAAAAAGTGCCCTTAAGAATCCGAAAAGTGCCCTCAAGAATCCAAAAATTTCCCTTAAGAATAAAAAAATTGCCCTTTTATCACTAGCAGCACCCTGCCCTTTTTTAAACCTGGGGGAAACTCTGCGGTATATAAATATATATCAAGTTAAATAAATAAAATATAACAATGTACATTGTGAAGAACTTTTGTTTCATACAAAATAACTGTTTTGTTTTAATTTAAATAATAATTAACATTTTAATTTAAATAATATCAACGCAACGCCATTTTAAACTGTTCCTTTATCTTGATTATTATTACCTCAATTATCTTAATGATTCAGATTATCATTATTTAGAATATGTAAAAAACTCTTCTTTCGATAAAGAAAAACTGACCAATAAATGTAGATTAAAAAAAATGAATTAAGCAAAATTGGCATAATAATGTAATGATTATACAATTAATGTAATGTAATGTAATTAATGTAACATTAACAGTATTTCATATCATTTAAGACAACAGTCTAAATATATTCAACTAAGCAAAATTAATGTAATAATGTAATGATTACACAATTAATAAATAAAAATGTTTTTCAAAGTTACTAAATAATTAATAATTACCGAAAAAAGTCAAACAACATAATAAAAGTTATTTAGTTATTTTACTGTGTATTTATTAATCAGAGGCAAATCTAGCCCCATATATAGGGCGGCGGGGGGGGGGGGGGGGAATCACATGTCTTCATTAGAAAATTTTATATTTTAAATCCAAATTGGCTATTTTCTGACATAATAGCCGAATTAATTTTCATTCATAAATGCATGAAATTTTCAGGTATATTCGTAAATGATTCGTATAACATTTGCCCATTCAGGTCAGAAAAAAGAACAGATACTATTTTGTAAGTTTCCCATTTTCTTATAAAAGCAAAGAATCTTATAGAAAATGTTTCTCAAAATTCGCATTTTATGCCGACTTTTACGTTTGACAAACGTCGTCTTGAAGGAGCAATTGAATACAATTCAAGATGGATCACATTTATAAGAAAATGAAAAACGCTTTTCGATTCTTTAGCGCTTTAACAATATAGTGTCTACAGTTTTCACACATTTCTGTATAAAAATAACTCCGGGAATGTATCAGAAAAGTTAGCTTTTTAAATGGGGGGGGGGGGGGGGGAGAGAGAAAACACCCTTAGTGCATATTTAATTTGTTATATAAAAATGTTCTTCGTTTAGAGGGGAGGGGGGGGGGTCACGACCCCCATGACCTACCCCTTGGAACCGCGTATGTGTATTATGTTGTTAATTTACACAGTTTAGCGTTTAAAAGAAATATAAATAGATTCAAATTATCATTATTTAGAATATGTAAACAAGTTTTTTTTTTGTTTTTTCGATAAACAAAAGACTGATCAATAAATGTATATAAAAAATGAAAAATGAATTAAGCAAAATTAGTATAATACAATGATTATACGATTAATAAATAAAAATATTTTTAAAAGTTACTATGAACAGTATTTCATTTAAGACAACAGTGTAAACATTTCTAATTTGAAATTACAGGAATTATTTTAATGATTCATACTACCATTATTTAGAATTAAACAACTTTTCTTTCGTTAAGCAAAAACTAGTCAATTATTGTATTAAAAAAAAAATTAAATTAAGTAAAATTAGTATAATAATGTAATGATTATACAATTAATAAATACAAATATTTTTCAAAGTTACTATGAACAGTATTTCAATTACGACAACAGTCTAAATATTTTCAATTTGAAGTATACGAGCATTGCTTCTTAAAGTGACATTATTATTATTGTTGTTGTATTTCAATCTGACCCCTATATTTACTTTAATATATTTTATAACACTCTAAAGCTTATTAAATATAATAGATGAATTATTAATAATATAAATAATTGGGTATATTATTCAAACGTCAGTAAATTATTACAGGGTTCATACAGTTTGCTAAATGAAAAATAAGGACTCTGTAATGTAAGGACTTCGTTAAAAATATATATATATATAAGGACTTTCTAAAGTTTATAAAAAACAGTATATATACTTACTCGCATTTAAATTTAATCACAAGGTTGAAATTTTGCATAATAAAACATAATTACCCTTTCTAATTATTTTTTTTAATGATTTACAAAATGAAAATAAATACAAAATATATATAAAACAAACATTTTATTAGTTGGCTATCAATTGTTTTTAGCTTCAATTTATTTGGACAAGGAGGAAATTTCCTCATTTTTTTCTTTAGCAGATTTCCTACAATTGTTTGATTTGATAAATAATCCAATGTCTTTAGTTGTTTTAGCTTTATTGGCTAATTCATTGGCCATACTTTCCAACTGCAATACCTCCTTTTCAAGACACCATATTTTTTGCTTTATAAAACTAATTTTGAGCTGCCATACTTGCCAGATTATGAATGTTTGGAGATTTTAAAAAAAATATTTTACGAACTCGCGTTAAATATTCAGCTCACGTTAAAAAATAAGGACTTTAAGGATCCTTATTAAGGACTATCAAAATGTAAGGAGTTTTTAAAGACTTTTAAGGTCCGTAATAACCCTATATTAGGAAATTCACCACGTGTACGCTCTTCTTGATATCTAATTTAAAAAAAAAAAAAAAAAAAAAAAACGAGCGCAATATAAGAAATAGAGGTGGTAAGTACAGAAGATTTTAATAAAAAATATTGATAACTTACCTTCACTTGTTACTTGATTTAATAATTAATCCGCTGTTGAAGACAAGCTGATAGCACATTTCCTTCACATACACCACAAATTGACAACAAAAACACGTGCTGATAAATATACAACAAACTTGCATACCACGTTTTTCTTCTACGGAGGATTTATTGAAGAAATTCCAATGTATCGTATGTGCTGCCATCTATTTGTCACTCATAAAATTAATATTTTACCACTAAACTGTTAATAATTACTATGTAACTATGACATAATTTTTCGGATATTTGTCATTGATCTATCGAAGGTTTTCCCCTAGTTAATAAATACTTTAAGAATAATTTTGTTCTGTTCATCTTAAGTGAAATTCAAAGTTTATATTATCATAGGCATACAGTTTTGAAAATTATTAGTAAGGCTCAACTCTTTTTTACATAAATATGTGTATGTGAGTGCAAAAAAGATCGATTACCAATTTAATATTACCTTTTTACTCCCGTTTAAAGAAATTAAACAGAATCGTATATTGATAAATAATCACAAGTTAAATAAAGCATTAAGACAGTATAAAAATTCGAATGTACAGACCCGTTTATAAAATGATACTCGCTGATATTCGCGAATCGTTTATAATAAAATCACAACAAAAATTGACTTTTAGTAGCGTCTTTTTTTTTTTTTTTTTTTTTCATTTTTTATATAAAAAGTTCGAACGTTGAACATTTTATTCTAATTTAAAAAAAAAAAAAAAAAAAAAAAAAAAAGAACATAAAGTTAAAAAAAAATCCTAATGTCATTTATCCCTATAACGAAAGTAAAATGGGTAAAAAATGGAACATTTAAAAGTTCTATAAAATACTAGAAAGTAAAAATCTAAACTTTCTTTTATATTAAAAGGGGGAGGGGGTGGGAGGTACTCGAGCCGCACAAGCCCATACGACTCTACACCTATGGGTATTATACTACGCAGAGGGTACGCGTACGCAGAGGGTTAAGGAGCACCCCCACCCCCTTCCCCTTCAATAAATGTTCGAAAAGGAGATTTTCCTTTTATTTTCCTTTATTTTTATTTTTTTTTTCCACTAAGAAATGTATGAAAATTGTTTCTGATTTTCATAGAACTGATTATTTTATTATTGCAATCCTATTGCATGATAATGTTGCTTAAAAGGTTTATCTTATATTTTATTACAAGTATTCACAGTTTTTAGCAGCCAAAGGTACTATTTTTCTTGTCCACCCCTACCCCTTAATGGAAATCCTGATTACGTTTTATGTCCATGACTACGCTATATGTATTACTGATTTAGTAATATTAAATATTACTAAATACTATAAAATAATTAATTAAGCTGTTTCAGCCCTTAAACAAGGTTTCTAAATAATATTATATATAATATTAAATAACCAAATAGTATTATATATTATGATTATACATAAAATATTTTTTTTAAATAAAAAAAAAATGCTAATTCTAATAATAGAGTTATTGTGGGCGCAGGGTTGCAAATATTTCTTTCTTTCTTTCTTCTTCCTCTTCTTATTACTATTACTATTACTATTGTCAGGGGTCGAAAGTAGCGCGCTACAATTAGAGAAATTATAGTAGTCGCTACCTTTTACAGTAGTTTGTAGTGTAGCGCTCTACATTTTGAACAATGTAGTGTAGCGAGTAGCACGATACAAAAATCAGTAGTTTGTAGCGAGAACCGATGCTACCGTTAACGATACTTCAGTGGGGTGGGGAGTGCCATTCTGCAAATCACGTGGTAACTTGCTTCTTTTGTGCAGAATTTGTTCTGCTCAACAATTTCTAAATCGCAGTGGCAAATCTCAGCTGCAGTGTATAGGGCAGTTGCAATCAGCTGATCAACCATTGTATTCACTTGGAGGTAAGGGTAATTCCACCAATCAGAACTGCCTTGTTCAAGTGGCCTTCAGCAAATAACTAATTAGGAGGATCACAAACAATACATTTTTAAGGATTGATTCATTTGGTTAAGCTAGGAACTTAATTTGAAATTTGGCTTAGACTAATATTCGGAAATTCTGGTAACTGCTTTCTAGAAATATGCCTTGAAGCTTAAATGTAATTAACCCTTGCCCTCCTGCATTCCCGAAAATATAAAAAAAAAAAAAAAAAATCTGTTAAAGTTTTCTGTATTAACAATCTCCATCATAATAATAAATGTCATGTAAAAAAAAAAAAAAATAATAAATAAACCCGACTAATTGTCATGAAGAAAAATGTGCAGGAAAATATTTCAAACAGTGTGACGTATGTGTAATTTGCCATGTATAGGTGGCGCGACATTCGCATGGCTCCTCTACGCTGATAACTTCAATCCATATTGACACTATTTAGTTAGAAATCCTTATTTATGCATCGCTACTCTGGTTTATTTAATTACTTCTGTGAAGAATCGATGCAACCAACCAGTGAACCAACCAACCCAAGAGAATAAAAGCGTATTTTTAATGAGAGTTCTTTGTGCATTTTAATTAATATTTCAGAAAGTAATTAAAATATTAAAATTCTGACGCTCAGGTATATCAGGAGAGGGTTTGGACTACCTAAATCTAAATTTACAGACTTCTAGGTGCGCTAAATTTTCCTAGCCATCGCCAACAGACACACAGACACACAGAGCGAAACTTTCTTTTATTAGTATAGATATCCCAGCAGACGCGATATAAAGAGGGGTCACTTGGTTATTTAATCCGTGTCTTCAATTTCTAGTGTAAATTGAACACTGACAAAAATTGAAACTAACGAAGTAGTCACTACTTTTGAAAAGTAGTTTGTAGTCGCTACTTTTTAAAACAAGTAGTTGTAGTTTCTACATTTTCGACAAAGTAGTTGTAGTTGTAGTTTGCTACAATAAAAAATTAGTTTTTCCGACCCCTGACTATTGTCTTTGGAGTGCAGGTTGCATAGTCTAAATCGAAATATTTTTACCACTAAACCGATGAAGTTTTTCTCCAAGGAAATTTTATATCAATAAATCACCATCGATATCGCTGCCGTAAATGAATTTTTTGTGACCGCGGTCTTTCTCGGTTAATATTAAGAAAACTATTGCGTATAAAAATATGAAAATTGGTAGTTTTATAAATACACTGTAGCAGTTAGTTTTTAGACGGAATTTTAAGAGCTTTTTAAAGTTGAAGTCGATCAAAATAATCCGCTAAAAAAGTTGTATAGGATGGATCAAAAACAATGCATAGCAATTTAATCATCTTTTGCAGAGACATACTTGATAAGCATGCGATGTGCAGTGTAATATATCTACCCTATATATATAAAATCCTAATGAAACGAATTTGTGAAACGATTTTATGAAACGATTTTATGAAACGATTTTATGAAACGACTGATTAAACGACTGATTATGTTTCAGGGCTATTTTTAATAAAATATTAAACGCTTGATGGTGAAATTAATACCAATTGTCCATAAAAATCCGCGGATGTCAAAACTGGTAATAGAATTTTTAAATTGGAATTAGTTTTCGAGATATTAATTTTTTTTCCAATTTTAATGACATTTCTGTAATGATGGCAACTAATTACTCAGTTTTTTTGTGACAAAAAAAGGGAAAAAAATTGGAAAGGATCCCGATAGGGATTATTGATTTCTTTTTATTCGTCACTTTCAAACTGAAATTGAATTTATCTTTTATTTCAATTGATAATGAAGACAAGATTGTGATTAAATTATGTTTTTCAGGAAAATTTGAAAGAAAAATCACATTTCTATCGTCAGGATTCGATTGTCTGTCAGCATTTAATTTAATTTATAAGCTGGAGATATTTTGAATAAATTCGTCCAAATGACGTCATTTATGTAAATACGTCATTTATGTTTATACAATTTATTTAATATAAAGAAGTCATTTATCTATACAAAAAGAGGTAAATTGAAAGACAAGTATAAATAAATTGTATATATACATATAAATACATGTATAAACAAGCATAAAAGTTCGGTGTTTCTCCAGTATATGGAGCCTTGACGAAACAGAGAAAACAGCCTTGGCGGAAAAAGTAATTTGGCAACATACTTTCTGTCAACCTATTCACTTTTTCGTATACAGAAGCATTTTTTCAATATTTATACAATTTGTTTAGCGTAGAATGTCATTTATCCTATTTTATATATAATTGAAGTAATTTGCATTGAAAAAACAATAATAATATACGTATAATTAAAATACGCATATAAACAAAAAAATCGTCGAATTTGTTTCCATGGCTGTTTATGTCATTTGGCACCAAATCTCACTTTCTGATGCCCGAATTGCGCCAAACTTTTTTAAAAAGCGTCAAGACCCCTATAATAGAAAAGCACCAAAAGTTCATTGGGTTTGTTTTCATAACTTTTGGCAACAAATATATGTATATCAACGAATCTATCCCTTTTTGAAGCTCGAATTACGCCAAACCTAAAAGCAAAGAATCCTATACTGGAAAAGTACCCGATTTTCTTATGGACAATATTCAAGTGACATAACATGGTGTAAAATTATCGCGGATAGCAAATTTGTTTAAATATCCCATCAATTGATGCCGAATAAATGCAGGCATGCATGCACAAAATATTTAATTAATTTTGTATGATAAATAATTATTAGAAAATTTGTATATACATATTAAATAAAATAAATAATTTACATAGTTAAAATGACATGAAAATATGCATGATGGTGCACTAAAATAGAGAGAAAATTAAAACCTGTTACTGAAAATGTCTATAACATAGTACTTTTCAATACCGTGGTTCTTAATGTTATTCACAAGCAGATGGAATTTTTCTCATCCTTAAACGCAAAGGAAGAATAGAATACAGATCGTTGTTATAAAAATCTGAGAGATAGCCACAATTTCAACCTAACCAAGCTGGTTTTCAGGGTGTAATTGATTTTACTTATCAATCCCGAAAACAGTCATCAGTTGTCGCAACAGCTGTGTATGAGGCCATGGTAATCAAAAAATGCCCCATTAAAACGTTAAAAGCATAGTCTTGCATAGTCCAATTACAGATTTACCAATATTTTTAAAACAAAGCACGCTGTCATGTTTTTTAGAGGCCTCGAAGTCTGAGCGGGGGTTGGCGAGCGTAGCTCGCAGGTGGTAGACCCCCTTGTTTAATATATAAAAATAGTTTAAAAATTTGTAATGATTTTAAACGTTAAAAGCATGGCAACCCAATTACAGATTTACCAATATTTTTAAAACAAAGCACGCTGTCATGTTTTAAGAGGCCTTGAAGTCTGAACGGGGGTTGGCGAGCGTAGCTCGCAGGGGGTGGGCCCCCTAGTATATATACAGTCAAACCTCGTTATACTGCCATTATCCGTTCAAGAAATTTTTGGCGCTATAACGAGTTTGGCGGTATATCGAATTAAAATACAATAAAAATTAATTTTCATACTATTATACTAATATTATTATTATTATAAAAATAAATATCAGTAATGCCTTTTTATTAAATTATCCAATGGTATATAGTATGTTATAATAGTATAAATTAATATAATATAATTAATATACATAATATAATTAATGCTACATGATTCAAAATTATCCAATTAATGTATGAAATTAACACGCACTTACCTCTTTATATAGTCAATTTTAGATAAAGTAGATAATTATGCACATAACAGACACACACATACATTAAATATCACACTGAATTATTTTACTTTAATTATCTTTTACAGGAAAATATTTTAATATGCTAGTTTGAGTTTTCCTTTCAATATTGATTTTTTCAATATCTTTTTCTACAACTAAAAGATTGTTCATCATTTTTTTATCAGTTGCATGTTTTTCTAAGAAAATTCTTATTTTCCCAATGCAAATTTTAACTTCATCAGATGTAACATGCGGCGTTTCAGCTTCTTCAGCTTCGCTGTCAGATGAATTTTTATTTTCATTTTGATTGGCAACAATTTGTTCGATTGTCAAATCTTCAAATGTTGAAACACTTTTGTCTATATTAATGTACTCAATTGCCGATAGAGGATGCTCAATTTCTGTTAATTTGTGTATTTCGTCTTGTAGTTCCTGAAGTGCTGTACTGTTTTGTTTTTTAGTAAGGTTTAATCAATCCAGTATGTTTCCAGCAGTTAACAATAGTTTCTGATGAAATTTCATCCCATGCTTTTTTTATCATGCGAATAGCATCATGTAAAAGGATTGGAGAAGAATCATCTTTACTGATTTTTTCAATGATATGGCGGACGTGATACTTTCGATAATGAGCTTTGAATGAGTTTATTATACCAGCATCCAAAGGTTGCAAAAATCCAGTACAGTCAGGAGGTAAAAATTCAATGCGGATATTACTCATTGGATATGCTTTGTGACAAGGGGCATTATCCAAAATCAATAAAATATGGCGTTTGCTTCTTTTCATTTCTATGTTGAAATTCGCTAAACATTTTTGAAATAATGCTGAAGTCATCCACGCTTTGTTATTATTCTCATAACCTACATAAAGAGCAGGATTAAAATTTTTAAAACATCGTGGCTTAGCTGATTTTCCAATCACTGTCATAGTTCTTTTATCAGATCCATCACTATTCGTACAGAACACAAGAGACACACGATCTTTTTTTTTTTAATCCTTTAGCAGGCCCACTCGAAATTGTTTTATCTGGAATTGTGCTTATGTTTATGTTCTGAATGACTCTGTGAAGACATATGAAATGAATTTCTGGTGATTTTAATAGAATAAAAAGTGTTAGACGCAGATGAAAATGCATTGCGTTCCACGGCGTTCCACCTGCTTTGTAACTAATATGGCGGACTTTCAGTCAATGTCCAATCTCTCTCTAATGTAGGATCCCTACATTTTACTAGATAACAGCGCCATCTATGATTTTCCGAAGAAAATGTTCAGTATAAAAGTTACATAATATTTCCAGTAGTATCCAAATCTGCGATTAAAACAAAGGGAGGTTACTATTTAGGATTTCAAAGTTGCCCCCCTTTCCCCCCATGGGTGCACATTTAGAGGGGCAACTTTGATATCTTTAAATAGATTTTTCAAAAATATTAAACATGCATTTTTCAATTTTTCAGTCCAATGTTTATATCTCGAGTTATTTGATCGTTTCCAGACTTTTCGGAGACCTTGTATATATATATACTTGCATACCTTATATACATACAGGGTGTTTCACAAAGGACGCCTAACTTTAAAAATTAATAACCCTGAAATGGTGATAGATAAAAACATGAAACCAGTTGTATGTTTATTAAAAAAAATCGTAAGAATCCTATACATCAATCTCAAAAATTAGTTAAAAATTGCTCCGATAGATGGCGCTGCGATAAACAGGCGTATCACATTAAAAGTGATTCAAAATGTGCACCTTTTACACAACGGACATGTCGCAAACGAAGAATGAAATTGTCAGTGACTCTCTGCTGTAAGTCAGCGGCCTTTCTGTTGAATTTTTTTTGAAAAGCTCACGAATTGTTTTCCCATCTGGGCCTTTTGCGACTTGAAATCGCTTTTGAAAACTTCTCCTTGTGGCAGTAGGACTCAATTAGGAACTCAAGTAGGATTTAATCGGTGGTACTCCAACACAATAAACACACGTTCCTCCACGGTATACATCCCTTTCGCAATTATTTTCACTATACGCTAGTAACGGTCAGATTAAAATGGCGAAATCTTCGGAAGCTAGTCTTTCTATGCTTCTGAACTCTCTTTAAAAGGATTGTTCATCATTTTTTTATCAGTTGCATGTTTTTCTAAGAAAATTCTTATTTTCCCAATGCAAATTTTAACTTCATCAGATGTAACATGCGGCGTTTCAGCTTCTTCAGCTTCGCTGTCAGATGAATTTTTATTTTCATTTTGATTGGCAACAATTTGTTCGATTGTCAAATCTTCAAATGTTGAAACACTTTTGTCTATATTAATGTACTCAATTGCCGATAGAGGATGCTCAATTTCTGTTAATTTGTGTATTTCGTCTTGTAGTTCCTGAAGTGCTGTACTGTTTTGTTTTTTAGTAAGGTTTAATCAATCCAGTATGTTTCCAGCAGTTAACAATAGTTTCTGATGAAATTTCATCCCATGCTTTTTTTATCATGCGAATAGCATCATGTAAAAGGATTGGAGAAGAATCATCTTTACTGATTTTTTCAATGATATGGCGGACGTGATACTTTCGATAATGAGCTTTGAATGAGTTTATTATACCAGCATCCAAAGGTTGCAAAAATCCAGTACAGTCAGGAGGTAAAAATTCAATGCGGATATTACTCATTGGATATGCTTTGTGACAAGGGGCATTATCCAAAATCAATAAAATATGGCGTTTGCTTCTTTTCATTTCTATGTTGAAATTCGCTAAACATTTTTGAAATAATGCTGAAGTCATCCACGCTTTGTTATTATTCTCATAACCTACATAAAGAGCAGGATTAAAATTTTTAAAACATCGTGGCTTAGCTGATTTTCCAATCACTGTCATAGTTCTTTTATCAGATCCATCACTATTCGTACAGAACACAAGAGACACACGATCTTTTTTTTTTTAATCCTTTAGCAGGCCCACTCGAAATTGTTTTATCTGGCTGCAAGCGGTAAAAAAGGCCACTTTCATCCATATTGTAAACGTCCTCTTGTTTATATTCTAAAATCAGCGCACTCAGTTTTTTGCGACCATTTGACACAATATCTTCATCAACACCTGCAGTTTCACCACTTCGTATGTACTGAGAGAATCCTCGTCGCTTTTTAAATCTGTTCAACCAGCCACTACTGTATTCGAAATCTGTAATATTCATTTGCTGGCCAAGAACTTTTGCCTGCTCTCTGATGACATCTCCGTTGATAGTGGCATTTTTAGCACTCATTTGTTGTATCCATGTGCAAAGGGCATCCTCTAAGTCTTCATGTTTCGCTGCTTTCAGTCTTTTTACAGATGATTGCAGATCGTTGGTGTTAATCCATTTTTCTGTATTCATCAAAATGTCTCCGATGCAGCGCCTGCTAACAGGCTTTTTCCAGAGTGTAGAAAAATGATTGGAGATGTGTTGCTGCGATACATTCACATTTCTTTCTTTATATTCACAAATTTCCCGCTTTTCTGAAATTGATAAAACTGCTCTTTTCGCCATAATGAGTTAAAATAAAGAGACAGAATGATATTTTACAGATTTAGCTGGTGAATTCTTCAATGTTTCAATCAACGTCCGACCAAAATTTTGAATGAGAGATTTTGCACTGCACACCGTTTTCTTTCTAAGAAATCGACATAAAGTACAGGGAGAAGTTATTTTTTACATTGTTCTCACCTGAGAGAGGAGAGACCCTTTCAGCCAATGGCGTGCCATGCCTTGTTTTCTCCCCGCTCCAGAAGCGGATCGGATCACGTGACTCGCCAGTCTGAATCAGAAGTTTTACTTGCTCGGCACTCAGTGCGCGTTATTTTTCTTCTCCCAATGACAAGTAGAATGGGTAGCAGGTGCATTTTGGCAGGTGTTGAGAACAATATAAATTCTTTGCTATTCAATAAAGTTTGAATTGAGCTTGAAAACATCTAGACACATGAAAAGGAAATGTCCTTTGAAATTCTAACAAAAAATTTAAAAAAGAAAGATATGCAAAGAAAATACAGTAATTTCTAGACATTTTTTTTTGGCGGTATATCGAGTTGGCGCTTTAACGGATACATTACATTGAAATTCCTATTTGGCAGATTTGTTCATAGACGCAATTGGCGGTTAAACGGAATTGGCGCTATTTCGAGATGGCACTAAATCGGGGTTTGACTGTATATATCACAACGAACCTATACACAAAGTTTGAAGCAAATCGGATAATTCTGCATTAAAAAACTAATCAGGGAAGCGCCTTATCTCTATGAACTTATATACAAAAATTTGAATCAAATCTGATAATTCTTCATGAAAAAACCATTTACCTAAATTAAGGGGGGGGGGATTTTGTTACAGCAGTCTGAATATGCTAGAAAATATTTCATAATCTATGCTTGACGGATTATTAGTCGTTGTTGTTTTAATCTAAACTTAATTGCTTTACATACTGTTCTATAAGCAGGTCTATAAGCAGGATCAATTTGAAAATCATCAATCTCTAAATCAAAATATGTGGTTTATGTTTCGGTAATGTCCATGAATAGATATTAGTGTCTGGTAAACCACAACCTTTTTAACACTTTCCAACCCAGTTGAAAAGTGTTTATGACTGCCGTATGGCCGTCTGTCCGTCTGTCCGTGCTCTAACTCGTGTAAATATGCTCGGATTGCTCTGCTATTTTTATATGTTATTGTCGTTACCTATAGCATGTTCCCTATTTCAACGGAAGTGTGTAGCACTTATAGTTTTTTTTACAGGAACACTCAAAAGAATTCCGTTACATTACGATCTATGAGGAAAAATCATTTGCGGTTTATTTTAATCATGTTACGCAATTTCAAACACATTGTAATTGATATATATCACTAAGGTGCATTACAAGAAGCTTAATATGGAATAGGGTGTGCATAGCACTTATAGTTACTGTCAGGTTTCTCTCACAGGTGCAAGAGTTGAAAGCTATTCTTAAGGGATTAGCGTATTGTATCTGTATCTATTGTGTATCGTTAGAGTCTGGTTTAAGAAAAATCTTAATCCGGAGGGTGGCGACTTGGACATAATGAAAGAGGTATTTCCATTGCAATGTGGTCTTTGATAGATAAGAAAGAGAGTGCACTCTTTTATTTAGGAAGACAGATCAGTCAAGAGGGAGGAACGGTTGTCAAGCGACCCTTGGAAATAAAACAGCAGCCCCGTAGAGAGAGAGCGGGTGCGCTGGGGAATGAGCAGAGGTGAAGTTAGTTCGAACGGGGTAGTGAAGGAGTAAGGTCGTTGAGAGTTGACGATCTGAGCCACGTGTGTTTAACGGTATCTCTAGAAAGAAAGAGAGAGCGGGTGTGAGATGAATAGAAATCTCAGTGCAGAATGAAATGATGTAGTCTAACGGTATACGTAGAGCGTTTTCTGTAATTGTTTTGATTTAGTGTTAAACCGAATAATTTACATCCGAGTTTAAGTGTAAATATTGTTAATAAATTGTTACTTTAACTTTAATTGAAAGAGTTAGGTTTTTCTTGAATATACATCAAGTATCGTGCCCGATATCACGTATTCATATCGGTGGTGGCAGCATATCAAAAGACCGGTTTTATTTCGAAGTTGTGTGGACGGAGAAGTGGAATCCGACAATGTTGGCAGCGACGGGATCTGAATCACCGAAGACCAGTGCCAGTTAGCCGTGTTACAGAGAGTTTGTGCCGGATCGCCCAGCGGAAGTGTTCGTACCCTATCGTCGTAGACTAGTGCCAGATAGCTGTGTTACAGAGAGTTTGTGCCGGATCGCCCAGCGGAAATGTTTGTGCCCTATCGTCGTAGACCACCAGTGCCAGTTAGCCGTGTTACAGTCAGTTTATGCCGGATCGTCTAGCGGAAGTGTGTTTTCCCTATCATCTTAGACCAGTGCCAGCTAGCCTTGTTACAGAGTGCCTTGCCGGATCGTCCAGCGGAAGTGTTGGTGCTGTGGGTAGTGTTAGTTCCAGTGTTTGTGTGTAGTGTTTGTGAACACAGTGATTCAAGTTACAGTGATTGTTGCCCGAGAGTGCAAGATTTACCCTGTGGAAAAGTGAGCAGATAATTGCTCCAGCGAATGAAGTACGAGGTAAGGTGTTTTCATCATTTTACTCTACTGACATTCTCGAACCTACTTTTTTTTTTATTGTGTATAATTGATGGTAATTTGGGTTAATGTTGTGATTAATTTATGATAATTTATGTGCAATATAATAATTGGTCTAAATCAAATGAGATATTAACAACCATTTTACACTATTGTTTTAAGAAAAGGATCTTATATTAATTACTAGAAGTGATTTTCTAATTGTTTTAAACGGATAAGATTAATGATTAAAATTAATGCATTATGTTAAAAGTTGGAAGGAATAATTGAAATTTATTAAATTTAAATTATTATTAAAGTAATATTTAAATTAAGTGATATTGTTTGTTTTAAGTTTGAAATATTGATAGTAAATGAGGAAAGCAAATTAGTGTAGAATTTAAATTAAATTGAAATAACCTTCAAGGAAGAGCTGAAGGCCCAGAAAAAAAAGTGCTGTGATTTACTTTTTAATGTGAGAACTAATTTTGAAATTGAAATATTTTATTGAGATTAAATTAAGGAATTTATGTGTATTTCATGCAAATTTTTGTTAGATGGATATCTTTATGTAGTGATTGGCACCAGTGTTTTATTCAAATTGCAACGTATCAGTATTATTGTGTAAATTGTATTTTATTATTTATGATAAATTTAAAATCTGTATTGCATGCTAATCAAATTGAAATTATTGTTACTTGGTTATTGGAAGCAAATTGTGGGGTAACGTTGTTTAAGGAAAGTTATCAATTATTATTATTTATTTTAAATATGTTAAATAGTATAATATGTGGAGGTAACTTATGAGGGTAGGATTTGAGGAAATATTAATTTAATATTGTGCTTAAGTATTATTGTAGGGTGGTAATAATTATCAGTAGAAAGTATGGCTTTCTTACTAAAATTAAAAAGGGTGGATCTTCAGGCGATATGTGAAGAGTTAGGGATTGAAGTCTCGGAAGATGATACCAGGTTTAAGCTTAAGAAAAAGATAGTGGAGAGCGACGAATATGAAGAGGGGGCCGTTATGGAATTATCTAACACTATTTTTACGGAGCGATTAGAAAACTTAGAAAGGGAGGAAAAGTTACAACGAGAAAAGTTAGAAAGGGAGGAAAAGTTACAACGAGAAAGGTTAGAAAGGGAGGAAAATTTAAAGTTACAACGAGAAAAGTTAGATAGAGAAGAAAGGTCTGAAAAATTGAGATTGGAACATGAGTTAGAGTTGGAAAGGATAAAAATTCAGAGTTCGGCAAATAACTCTAATGGGACTAGAGAATCTAATCATGAGAGTAGCCTAGCCCTCTAAGCGTGTAGAACGTAATATTCCGTTCACTAATCTCCAGGTTTCACTGCAATATATGCAATGTTTAAGATAATATAACTCTATAGATTTAATGAATTTTCAAAACATTAAAGAATGATTAATACTCTCAAGGGTTACATTCATATTTGTAATTAAGTTTTATTTATAATGCTGAAAAAATCATATTTTTTTAGCATTTAAAACAAAATGCAGTCAAAACAACATTACAATTTTACCCTTTTTCAAAACGCTCAGAGGGCTAGAGAAATTGATTAAAAGTGTTAAAACTTTGTCTATCAAAGTTCCGGAAGAGACTGAGGGATGGAATCTCTTTTTTAGCAGTTTAGAACGGGCATTCCAAACAAAAAATGTACCGGAAACCCAGCAGGCCGAAATTCTGCTAAATATGTTAGGGGATAAGGCCGATAACTTGCTAATATACACTACTAGGGAACAAATTGAGAGTTATGAGAAATTAAAGGAATTAGTTCTAAGGGAACATGAGCCGACACCGAAGGCGTGTTTGGAAAACTTTAAGAAGGCTAGAAGGAATCAAAATGAAACTCATGTATTATTTGCATCGCGTTTAATAGCAACGTGGGAAAATTACTGTAAGATTAGAGGTGCAGATACGTATGAGAAGGTTAATCAGTTAATTGTCTCGGATAAGTTGTTAAATACATTAGATGAGGAAACCGCGACGCATATTGGATTAACGCAGCAAAATAATTGGTTAGAAGTTTCTAAGATTGCTAGGGAATGTGATAATTTCTTTGATGCTAAACAAAAATCTTATGCGGTAACTTATAAGGGTTATAAAGGTAAAGAAAGGTATGTTAATAATGAAGATTCTAGAAGGGCAAAAGATGAGGGATTTAGTAGTAATTGGAGACAAAATTGGAATAATGAGGTTAGTCCATTTTTGGGTAGAAAACCGGAATATAAGAAGCCTAACGATGCGATGCCTACCTGCTTCAAGTGTGGTTTACGAGGACATGTTCAGCGATTTTGTACAAAAGGAAATAATGAGGGAAGTAATCAAATTAATAACCGACAAGAACCAAGGGCTAGTATCAATAATGTCTCAGTGCGAGGAATTGAAGAATTACCAAGGGGAGCGAGTACGGCAAGAATCGGAGCAAAAGGGAATTGGAGAACTAAAGTTATTGGAGAGAAGTTAAATAAGCTTGAGAAAGTGGAAGTTAGTGTAAATGGGAAGATAACAAAAGGATTAGTGGATTCTGGTTGCGAAATTAGCGTCGTTCATAAAGATTTAGTACCAGCAGAGAAACTAAGAGGGGCTGGTAGTATCTATTTACAAGGGATATTTGGTAAGGCAGTCAAATCGCCGTTAATTCAATTACCTTTAGCTATTCCAAAACGCGGTCAAACTAATGTAATTCATCAGGATGTACTTTGCGCGATAATTGATAATAGCAAGGAACAGGTAATTTTACATCCTGACGTGGCTAATGGATTGTCAGGGTTAAACAACGAGAAATCATTAAGAGAATCGGTAGAAAGGGAATGTAAGGAAGATAGTAGGAATAAAGTGAAAGAAGGGGAAAGGATTAGAAATGGTAATAATAATCGTTATGTCGTAGACGCGAGATCGGAAAATTTACAAAGTCAGGAGAAGGAAAAAGCCGAGGTAGAGAAAAGTAAGATTAATCAAGTTACGGAAAGTAGTTTAAATGTATTTCAGGTATCCCAAATGAGTTGTAAAGATTTAGAGAAAGCTTGGGAATTGGCTGAAAATGAGAAAGGGTCTTACTATGTTGTAAATGGGTTATTGTATCATAAAGAGAAATTAGTAGATGAAACTGTAGCTCAATTAGTATTACCTAAAGTTAGAAGGGAGGAAATTCTAAAACTAGCGCATACCTCCTTATATGAAGAACATCACGCGGTTAAGAAAATGTTAGAAAGAATCAAGCATTCATTTTATTGTGAAAATATGGCGAAGGAAGCTAAAATATATAGCGAATCATGTGTAGAATGTCGATTAACGAGGGAAATGAATGTGAGTAATAAGGAGAAAGAGGAAATATGTCGACCTGCAGTTATAGTTGAGTTAGGGGACGGGAGTAAGAAACTGGTGTATCAAGATGAAATGAGAGCATTTATGGTTAAAAATAAAGTATTCGATATTGTCTTGGATAGTGACGGGGAGTTTGAAGACTGTAGGAAAGATCTGTTGTTAGACCGAGAACAACCGGAAAATAAAGACAGGAAGGGATTTGAGATAAAAGGGTTAACAAATATTCAAGTTGGGGACATAAAATCAATCTTAAGGAAAAATAAGGAATTATTTATGGGTCCTATCGAACTGGTAGAAATGGAGAAAAATCGGATTGGTCGTAAACCGGAGAGGGGTAAGATAAGGCAGAAATTGTACAATGTCTTTATTACGTACAAAGAGGACTTGGACAGGCAAGTGCCTGATTGGTTAGAGGAAGATTTAATTGGGACATCAGAGGCAGAAGTTAGCCATTCAAGCGGGTGCATTGCGGAAAGGGATGTACCAATTAAGTTAACGAGGAAGAACTGGAAGGAAAAAGTTCCGCCTCCAGCAATATCAGCCTGAGGACTGACATTGAAATGACATAATACTAGTGTAACTTTACTTTTGTGTATTTATAATTGCATTTGCATCTTGTGTTTATAACAGTGTATTAGCATATTGTGTAATTTTTTTTTTTTGGTATTTCTCACATTAGTATATGGTTCATTAGAGATGTCAGTAGTTAAATTTTCAGACACCTTGAAATATTTATGTAATTGTTGTAATGAAGAAACCTATCAAGGAACTGTTGAACTCTTCTCAGACATTACATAGTTTGAGGAAAATTAGCCCCTAAAAGGCATATTTTCCGCTAAGGTGGGGGGTGTCAGGTTTCTCTCACAGGTGCAAGAGTTGAAAGCTATTCTTAAGGGATTAGCGTATTGTATCTGTATCTGTTGTGTACCGTTAGAGTCTGGTTTAAGAAAAATCTTAATCCGGCGGGTGGCGACTTGGACATAATGAAAGAGGTATTTCCATTGCAATGTGGTCTTTGATAGATAAGAAAGAGAGTGCACTCTTTTATTTAGGAAGACAGATCAGTCAAGAGGGAGGAACTGTTGTCAAGCGAACCTTGGAAATAAAACAGCAGCCCCGTAGAGAGAGAGCGGGTGCGCTGCGGAATGAGCAGAGGTGAAGTTAGTTCGAACGGGGTAGTGAAGGAGTAAGGTCGTTGAGAGTTGACGATCTGAGCCACGTGTGTTTAACGGTATCTCTCGAAAGAAAGAGAGAGCGGGTGTGAGATGAATAGAAATCTCAGTGCGGAATGAATTGACGTAGTCTAACGGTATACGTAGAGCTTTTTCTGTAATTGTTTTGATTTAGTGTTAAACCGGATAATTTACATCCGAGTTTAAGTGTAAATATTGTTAATAAATTGTTACTTTAACTTTAATTGAAAGAGTTAGGTTTTTCTTGAATATACATCAAGTATCGTGCCCGATATCACGTATTCATATCGGTGGTGGCAGCATATCAAAAGACCGGATTTATTTCGAAGTTGTGTGGACGGAGAAGTGGAATCTGACAGTTACTTTACAGGGACAGTCAAAAGAATTCCGTTACATTACGTCTATGGAGAAAAATCGTCTGCGGTTTATTTAAATAATGTTTCACTATTTTAAACGCATTGAAATTTATATTGTATATATCACTAAGATGCATTACAAGAGGCTTACTACAGAATATTGTGTGTATAGTAGTCATCGTTTATTTACAGGGACACACAAAAGAATTTTCTACTGTCTGTTAACAATAATTCCTGGAAGTGCGTTTTAAGTTACTGAACGCGATTTTAAATTTAACTCACTTTTTGTTATTACTTGGTGTGTATAAATTCTGTAGATAATATACAGGGCAGCACAAAAGTTCGCGAACACATTTCCGTTTATTGACAGAAACTCCAGAAGGAGAATTTTAAACTGTGCTACGCGTTTCCTAACTGAACTAAAATTTAGCATCCTATGTAATATATGTACAAATTTATAGATCATATACAGGGCTGAATAAAAGTATTCAGATATTTTTCCGAATATTGTATATGTTGGAAATTCCTGAAATTATGTTTTTAAATATGTTATGCGTTTTCCAAATTGTTTTCTTAGATGTTATCTTTCAGCTTATTAAACGGTATGGTTTGTAAAATTATTTGGAAGCGTTGGAAAGTTTTACATAATCTATGCTTGATGCATGATTTTTCGTTCTTGTTTTAAAATTTTAAATGTCTTTTGCTAAATATTGTAAATAAATGTACATGGATTTAAATGATTATTAGTTTTGATAACTAAAACGCGGAAGACAAAATCAAAATAGAGGCGTTGCGATTTTTTTACATTTCAGATGGATTAAAATTAGTATTCTAATAATGTTTAAAGTGGCACTTAAATGTGAATTTTAAAGGAGAATTTATTTTAAAAGTGGGTGCGAAGTCTATAAAAAATATAGTAGCATATATATTACATTATATACAGGGTGTTCGAAAAGTCTGGAAACGGTCGAATAACTCAAGAAATATACATCGGATTGAAAAACGGAAAAATGCATTTTCAATATTTTTGAAAATTCTATTTAGGGATATCAAAGTTGCCCCCCACCCAACTCTGCCCCCTTGAGGGGAAAGGGGGCAACTTTGAAATCTTAAATAGTAATGCCCATTTTTTATTGCAGATTCGGATTATACGGTGAAAAATACGTAACTTGTATATTTACCATTTTCTTCGAAAAATCGTAGATGGCGCTGTAATCGAGTAAAATGCAGTGAAAATCGTTCCTTTGAAAAGTCTGGAAAAGGTCGAATAGCTCGAGAAATATACATCGGATTGAAAAAAGGAAAAATACGTGTTCAATATTTTATAAAAATCTATTTAAGGATGTAAAACTTGCAATTTTTCTAAAATATTGAACACGTATTTTTCGTTTTTCAATCTAATGTATATTTCTAGAGTTATTCAACCGTTTCTAGACTTTTCAAAGGAAACGATTCTCACTGCATTTTACTCGATTACGGCGTCATCTACGATTTTTCGAAGAAAATGTTCAATGCAAAAGTTACGTATTTTTTCCCGTAAAATCCGAAACTGCAATAAAAAAGGGAGGTTACTATTTAAGATTTCAAAGTTGCCCCCTTTCCCCCTAAGGGGGCAGAGTTGAAGGGGGCAACTTTGATATCCCTAACTAGATCTTTCAAAACTATTGAACGTGCATTTTTCCGTTTTTCAATCTGATGTATGTTTCTCGAGTTATTTGACCCTTACCAGACTTTTTAATGGAAACGATTCTCACTGCATTTTACTAGGGATCCTACATTAGAGAGAGATTGGACATTGCGTCGCCGGCAGATTTGACAAATCCGCCATTTTAGTTACGTCGTATGTATACGCTGGTATTGCTTTCTGAAGAAAATTTGGATTGTAAAGATTCAACGTTTTAAATATTGTATCAAGACTTAGTACACTATTAATAGATAATTTTCTTTTGTTGTTTATAGTTACTTTTTAATATTTAGTAATGTTTATTTATTTTGTAACATATTTTAAATTGTCAGAGTTCAATTGTTGAGTATGCGGTCGGTCAACTTTAAACAGTTTCATTAAATAATAACTATCGAAATGAGTAACACAAACAAAGCAATTTCGTTTCTGCGTCTCTTGTTTTACATTTTAAAACTAATTTTGATTTAAATCTTTTTTGTAGTGAGTGAGCAAAACGTGTAAATAATTTGGAGTTTCGAAGTTTGACACAGTTGGAGGTAATTGACAAAGGCAATGAATTTCTGTTTACATTTTGAAACATTTATTTTAAGAACGTAAAACAGAATAAAATTGTATATAGTACACTCTTTTTAAAATATGAAATTATTTATAAATTATAAGGAATAATTGAATAAATTGTTAAACTGTTCATTTTTTAATAATTTCTTTTTTACATATCCGCGGAATTTGAGAGCACAAGACGTAAGCATTTAAATTTTCCGCAAAAAAAAAAATATCTATGTATAAAAGCGCTGACTCTGACAGTTGCAAAAATATATAAATTCACAATATATAAACCTCTATATAAATAAACATTACTAAGCATATGTGTGTAAAATTTTTTATTCAATTTCTCGGAATGTTTATTTTTTTATTTTTTTATTTTTTTTTTTTTTTTTTGCATATTTAGATATATTTAGTATTATAAAGTGTATTATTCTAGAAAATTGAAGCTTTTTAATTTCATACAACCAATTAGTTTCTTTAAAACTTTCTAAATTTATTAATGTAAATACATTAATAAAGAAGGTATATTAGGAATAAGTTTTAAAAATATATACTTTTCTGAATATTTCAGTATTTTTTTTTAAATTTCTTATTGCTATTAATGATATATTTTTAACCTTATAAAATTAAAAGAGTTCCCTCTAAGAAATTTTATTTATTTACTTAAAAAAGTAACCTAACTAATCTATATCATGAGTCATGACCATTTAAACAGAGAAAAGTAAAAAATAAATACCCACGCTACAAAAAATTACATTATGTAGCATTTCTTGTGTTATGCATAAATTAAAATGTTTATTTTAAGTGAAAAAAAAAAACCCAAAACTTGAATATTTGTTTATAATAAAATTCGAATATTTTAAAAGCAAATGTAAAGTCCCGAAATGTTAACCCTGCAATTCAGCCGAATAAAAGAAAAATCATTTTCTGAGAATTCTTATTCATTAAAACGGAATTGTGCTTATGTTTATGTTCTGAATGACTCTGTGAAGACATATGAAATGAATTTCTGGTGATTTTAATAGAATAAAAAGTGTTGGACGCAGATGAAAATGCATTGCGTTCCACGGCGTTCCACCTGCTTTGTAACTAATATGGCGGACTTTCAGTCAATGTCCAATCTCTCTCTAATGTAGGATCCCTACATTTTACTAGATAACAGCGCCATCTATGATTTTCCGAAGAAAATGTTCAGTATAAAAGTTACATAATATTTCCAGTAGTATCCAAATCTGCGATTAAAACAAAGGGAGGTTACTATTTAGGATTTCAAAGTTGCCCCCCTTTCCCCCCATGGGTGCACATTTAGAGGGGCAACTTTGATATCTTTAAATAGATTTTTCAAAAATATTAAACATGCATTTTTCAATTTTTCAGTCCAATGTTTATATCTCGAGTTATTTGATCGTTTCCAGACTTTTCGGAGACCTTGTATATATATATACTTGCATACCTTATATACATACAGGGTGTTTCACAAAGGACGCCTAACTTTAAAAATTAATAACCCTGAAATGGTGATAGATAAAAACATGAAACCAGTTGTATGTTTATTAAAAAAAATCGTAAGAATCCTATACATCAATCTCAAAAATTAGTTAAAAATTGCTCCGATAGATGGCGCTGCGATAAACAGGCGTATCACATTAAAAGTGATTCAAAATGTGCACCTTTTACACAACGGACATGTCGCAAACGAAGAATGAAATTGTCAGTGACTCTCTGCTGTAAGTCAGCGGCCTTTCTGTTGAATTTTTTTTGAAAAGCTCACGAATTGTTTTCCCATCTGGGCCTTTTGCGACTTGAAATCGCTTTTGAAAACTTCTCCTTGTGGCAGTAGGACTCAATTAGGAACTCAAGTAGGATTTAATCGGTGGTACTCCAACACAATAAACACACGTTCCTCCACGGTATACATCCCTTTCGCAATTATTTTCACTATACGCTAGTAACGGTCAGATTAAAATGGCGAAATCTTCGGAAGCTAGTCTTTCTATGCTTCTGAACTCTCTTTAAAAGGATTCTTAACGCTCTCAGCGCCGTCTATCCGTGCAATTTTTAACTAAATTTTGAGATTTATGTAAAAGATTCTTACAATTTTTTTAATAAACATACCACTGGTCTCATGTTTTTATCTATCATCGTTTACGCGTTATTGATTTTTAAAGTTAGGGGTCCTTTGTGAAACACCCTGTATATATCTACTATATATATAAAACACAAATGGAAATTTCGTTCCGTTCCTTTATAACTCGAGTTCTGCTGAATGGAATTTGATGGAACTTACACTGTTCGATAGATAATTTTTCAGGGAAGGTTTTAGTATATACCACATAGTTCTACGTATATTAGTTATAGAATTATGATGGGAAATTCTGTTATTTTGGACGATAAGGTTACCATAGGTCATTTTTTTTGGCGACCATTATCGTTGGCGAAAGAATTGAAACGGCTATATCAGAAAATAATGCAAACACATAGAAAAATAAAAGAAAAATTCTGTTATTAATTTTATTTAAAATCACCCCCCACCTCCCCTCCCCGCAAATAAAAAAGAAAAAGAAAGAAAAAACTGTTTTAATGAGGCATAATATTTAATTTAAACCCCAAAGGAATGTTTGTAATGCTTAAAAATATTTGCAATGCATGAGATTGCAATTCAGATTAAGTCAATATTTGGCGATATACCGTTTGCGTCAGGTTAACAAAGATGCATCTGATAATTTAATTTAATAATGAGTAATTTTGTTTTCCTTTCTGTTATTTTTTTTTTTCATATAACTCCCCTATCATGTGTCTTACAGGAGGAACTAGCAGATATAATTGTAAAAATGACTGCATTTATGAGTTAGCATGTTATTTGTTTATTTACGGTTTTGATTTTACTTTTGTCGCCAAGCAATGTGATTTTAAGCCAAAAATGCATAAGCTTGACATCAGCTTGAGCGGTATTAGCAATAATAGTGTTTTTTCGTGTATACAAGATCCTTTTTGCAGTAAATTTTTATATTCAAATGCAAATTATATAAATAGCAGTTATTGTTATGAATATGGGATCAAATATTTAAATTTTAGTGAATGTCTGCCACTCAAACACATATTGAAAATAATTAAATTTTAGACATTTAAAAATTTACTGCGGAAACATGCCGGTTTGTTTTCACCAAACATATTATTTTTATAGCATCGAACTCAGACCAGCGAATATTGTCGATTCTTTTATTTTTATTTTATTTTTTTAATATATCGCCAATTTCACTTATAGAAATATTCACTGTTTCAAAAGTTAGGAACCAAAGAATATTCTTAAGGAGATGTGTGAATTTATGCGTTATTACTATCACAAAAGGCTACATTTCGCAATAAAAACTGTTTGCTGAAATAATTTTTCGATGCTCTTTTTGATTCGCCATTTCTTTTTAGTTTTTTCTGCATATCTTCCCTTCTTACAGGAAGGTTTTTAAAATACATTGGACTAATTGTCCGTATTCCGGTCACTTGCCAGTTGGCATTTTTACTAAATTGTTGGATGTTTCGTTTATGTTTGAAGGTTACTCTGGACGACGATTCAGATTACAGAAGATTAGACAACTTTTAAAATTAGCGATTGCTAAATTTATGGGTTTTTTTTTCATTAGGAAGCAAAGTTTTACCAAAAAATCAATGCTTCCAATGTACGGTTGGTTGATTTTATGACAGCCGATTATCTACACGAGGGATATAGACCTCCCCCTAGAATTGCCCTCCGTGGGGGTCTTTCTAAGGGATCCTAATCCGTATTTACGGCAAGGTTCGAAGAAAACCACGGAAAACTCCGAACGGTTAGGTCAACGAGCGTGACAGGGGGTTTAAACCCAGCACTTTCCGTATGCCAGCTTTGAGAGCAAAACATCTCAGCCACTGTTTTGGTGCTTTCAATGTACGGAAAAACTTTGTAATGTCAATGGTAGCGAATGGAATAAATAATATTTGTCGATTTATCTTTTCAGGCTGGATAAGAAAAAACGAGTACCTGAAATTCTGATTAGATAATTTTTCGATCATTATAAAGCATTTTCGACCTACACACAGCCCTAGCAGCTAAACATAGTGCGAAATGAATTTATTTCTGCTTGTTATTATGCTCTTTAGAGAAATGCAAAAAAATCTACGGTTTAAGTATTCACCAAAAATAATATTACTAAACATTTTGCATAACTAACTTTATCATGGTCAATTTTATTTAAGGTATGGAATTTTGTTAATGAAAGATCTATAATTGAATTAACAGTAATTTGACATTATTTAATGGGACATCGCTTGGCGCGTAATTAACTTCGTTTTGTAACTAACTCTGGTACATTAGTAACCATATCGTTTCAAGCACTTCTAATGTTTGACGCCAAACGCAGATATCGGCAAGATTATGGAAGATTTTATTGGATACAAACTAGAGGTTTATTATTTGACCAGAGTTAATCATTGGTTTTTTTTTTCAGATTAACGGTTACACGAATGCAACTGTCCTAAAAAATGGAAAGACAGTGAAAATGGCGTCATTTTAATTTTATTCATATTCAGCTTTAAAAATTCACTTTTTTATGTTTCACCATTTTTTTAAATATGGAAGTTAAACACTGTTCTTTATGTGCAAATAATTTATTACAATTTTCACTGTATTTACTCTGCTGGAATCTTAAGATGAAAAACCGTAGTAGACTTGCCAGAAGAGGACGTATATTGCAAAATATAACGTAACATAGAATGAGATTGTACTTACGTTACCAAAATCTCACATGGAGACAAGAAAGAGGGACGGAGTTCAAGAACTTACAGACGAAAATGAATCACCCGAACATTATTTAAGTTCAATGGTCAATCTATGCACTCTTTGTAATGCTTTCTCTTTTAGTAGTATGTTGACTAGAGACAATGTTAGTTCCTGTTGTCATAATCTCATAATGGCCTCATTTCCCTAGTAAACTCTACTACACTGCTCAAAACAATTAAAGGATATTGCAGTTTTAGGTGGATTTTGTATCTGGGAAACTTTTTAGCTGATTGATACATGGTCGACAGACATAGTAGGTTATATGAGAATAAATTACTCATGTTTGGCAGAAAAAAATGCATTTTATTGCGCATTTGTGTACAAAAGGAAAAAAAAACAATTTGTTCATATGATAAAAAAAGAATAAGAAAAGGTGTTTTCTTCAAAGAAAATCATTTTCAGTAGGGGGTATGGTTTCCACGGGCGGCCAGCAACGTTGAACACCTTTGAGGCATGAACTCAATGAGGCTATTAATGACGAGTTAGGGTATTCTGCCCCACTCTTCCAGAAGAGCTCTTTCCAGTTCTTGGAGAGTTTGTGGGGGTTGTTGGCGGCCAGAAACTCGTCTTCCTAGAGCGTCCCAAACCTGCTCGATTGGATTCATGTCTGGAGAACACGCTGGCCATTCCATTCGAACGATTCCTTCCTCGAAAAGGAAATCCTCCACCAGGTTTGCACGATGTGGCCTGCAGTTATCGTCCATTAAAATGAAGTTATCTCCGATTGCTGCAGCGTAAGGGACTACAATAGGTCTGAGGATCTCATCCCTATATCGGCGACCAGTCAGAGCTCCATCTCGAATGATGTAGAGGTCAGTGCGCCCGTCAATGGAGATGCCACCATACACCAACACTCCTCCAAAGCCAAATCTGACACTTTCGTGCACGAACGCAGGATTATTCTTACTGCCACGGTCCCTCCAGATGAAAATACGCCTATTATCCGGATGCACAGAAAAACGGGACTCGTCAGAAAACAGAATATTGCTCCATTCATTTCTCCTCCAGTTGACATGCTCGGTTGCCTACTCCCTGCGGTCGCGACGATGCCTTGATGTTAATCTAACACATACCATCGGTCGGCGAGCATACAGACCTACAGCATGGAGCCGGTTTCGGACAGTCTGAGTTGAAATCGTGGTGCCTGTAGCCGAGCGAAGGTGTTGTTGGAGAAGAGTAGCGTTCATGTTTCGGTGTCTCCGAGCTGTTAACGCTAAATACCGATCTTCATTGGGCGATGTTGCCCGTCTACGACCTTGCCCTGGTCTTCGGCCTGCACATCCACTCTCCAAAAAACGGTTCCAGATCCTGGAAATGACACTTTCTGACACTCCAATGGCTTGCGCTACTTCGGCTTGAGTTTGGCCCCCTTCTAACCTACCAACAATTCTCCAAGCTTCTGAATCTGTCAAATGACTTCGCTGAGACATCGTACTCATCGAAACAAAGCAATCACTGAATGCCGATCATCCTTGTCTTCATTCTCTTTTATCCAGTTGAAAGTCAAATTTCATTCGCTGCCGCTGAAGGGACGTTTTTGACGTCGAACTCAAAATTTGCATACTCCACAGTTTGAAAACCAGAAAAATTTGCATTTGTGATTCTCTTCTTCTATTTTCGGCAAAAAAAATTTCGTTTATATCTTTATTTTATATAAAACTTCAAATATCCTTTAATTGTTTTGAGCAGTGTATAATGATCAACTAAATGAGTTGCTTATTTTAGCCCAAATTTTGTCCAATGTATGATATAATATAACGCAATGTCTTTCACATCGTTTACAGAAATATTGAAGGAAAATCCAGGTGAACGGCCCTATTGCTTTAAAATACATGCTCAAATCCATTGATATAATTCGTTTGATTCAAGGTTCGTTTGAAAATATTTACTAAAGTAGCATCTGTAGGTGAAGATCCACATTCCTTAACAATACAAAGCCATTTCGTTTGATATAAGGTACATTTAGTAAAATGGCCCAGCGCAGCGGGCGTAGCATGCTAGTATATATATATAACACAATATGCAGGGTGATTCGAAACTACTGGGTAAAATCTTTAGGGTTGATAGAATGTGCCTAGACAAACTCAAAACACCATACAATCAAGGTCGTAACTTAAGCAATGAAGCACTACAGGGCGATTTCTGATTGATAAAATAGCAGATGCTGCCTGTGTCTTAGATTTTACATATAATTCATGCAATATATGCGTTTTGTAATATATATTGGAGTTATAAAAATAAATTTTGTAGAATTTCTTGAAAACCTTTTCAAGAAACGTTTAATTGTCTGAGTGCAACGAAGACTCATACACAGCGCAGTATTACTTTGCCCCATATATAGCTACGATGGATATTAAAACCTTTCGTCAAGCATAACTCAAAAAATATTTAACGGATTTCGTTCAAATTTTTACAGCAGGTACCTATAAAGGTGACAACGACGTCTATTTATTACCAAGAATAAATGTTAAACAGTTTGGAAATTATATTAAAAAAATAGATAAAAATGCACAATTAAAGTACATACGTCACTAAATTTTGTGCGTACGTCATTTTCACCGGAGGGGAGATTTTCGTAGACAATCGGAATTGAAAAGTTCATGGAGTACATGGAGCAAAAAAATATGCAAGCACTAATATTCAGCACAGTAAAATATATCTCATCAAAAAGTCACCTGTAAAAAAAGCAGCCAAGTCTCGTAACTCATTTACCGTAAAAAGTACTGAGATCGTATAAAGCCAAGTTTAACTATCTTATTAACTCTGAAATTTTCATTCACAAATCACTCCTAGTCTCTACATCTTTAGTTAATTATTATTTTGTGACTTGGCAATTACGCAGCACAGGGAAGTTATTACACATTACTATGTTATGGGATGGGATGGAATAATTTAATAGAGGCAAATTATATACGCACAGGGAAGTTATTACACCTTAATATGTTATAGTATTATTTGATTAAGACTAACTATATACATCACATTCTCGTGCTACGTAATTGCCAAGTCACAAAATAATATTTAACTAAAGATGTAGAGACTAGGAGTGATTTGTGAATGAAAATTTCAGAGTTAATAAGATAGTTAAACTTGGCTTTATACGATCTCAGTACTTTTTACGGTAAATGAGTTACGAGACTTGGCTGCTTTTTTTACAGGTGACTTTTTGATGAGATTTCACTTCTTTTTGTAAGTAATCCTCCTTTTCTTGATTTTGGGAGATCATCCACTGATTTTCGCTAAGCCCACACTCTGTCCCTATTATTTACAGGTATAAAAAATTTGAAGCTTTAGTTTCGTTTGCAAAGTACTGTAGATAAAAAGAGATTTCAGGTTCCTAGGCAGGCACTAATTTATGGGAGGGGGAGTGTCAAAAGTACTCTCAATTGCTTCCAGGATAGGTGCTATCCATCTGAGATATTACTGGCAGCCCTAGGTACTTGACATTTAACATAAAAGAACTTTTTAGTATAAAAAGAAAGCCAAAATTAAAATTTCCGGAAATTTCCAATAAATCAAACTATATTCCTTTTTTCGATGTTTTTTTTCGTTTTTTTAGTCTTTTTTTTTTATTATTTAAGGATTTTTTAATTTTTCCTTACTTTGTGTACTAAACCCTGCCTTTCTGCCAAATGTCAAGCATCTAGGACTAAAAAATCGAATTATTTTCAAATTTTCGACTTTTTATAAATTTATTGATTTTTCTATTTTAATTCTAAGTTACCTGATTGTCATGCCAATATAGTAATTATTTGATCCGTCTTCTTAGGATCATTTAGGTTCAATTTAGAGATAAATCAAATGAATCTTAGAGTCACCATGATTTTATTTAGAAAGGACTATCAAGCCATAACCAGCCAGTAATGTCGAGAGGGTAGGGGGAGCTGTGAAAATTTTTGTGGGCTAACATCATTTAACAATCCATATTTCATATGTGAAGTAAATAGAGTACAACCTGTGAAAGAAAATAAACCTATCTATAAAGAAATCGCCTATATCGTAGCCAGTCTATAGCGGAACTTTTCTATAACGAAATTCGTAAACGAAAGAAAAGAAAACCATAATCCGGGGGAAATATCATAAACCAATTAGGGGCGTTGTACTAGCTAATAGGACAATTATCTTAAAACTAATGTTTCTAGCAGTACAAAATCAAATTGTTTTCGAATTTTCGATTTCTTAAAGATATTTGGATTTTTCGATTTTATTTTCGAATTTAACGAATATTTTAATTGTTCCTTTTATTGAATAGTAAATACTACCTTTACACCAAGTTTTAAGTTTCTAAGACTACAAGATAAAATTGTTTTCAATTTTTGATTTTTTCGAATTATTTTTGTAATTTTCTGGATTTTTTAATTTTTTCTTATTTTGTATCCTTTATTACAAATTTCAAGTTTCTAGCCCTACAAAATCAAATTATTTTGAAATTTCCGATCTTTTTCGAGTTTTTTATTCTATTTTCGAATTTATTGTGTTTTAATTTTTCCTTTTTCTGTATCCTAAACAATAAGTTTACGCCGAATTTTAAGTTCTAAAGCTACAAAATCGAATTTTTCTCAATTTTTCGACTTTTTTCGAATTTTACAGATTTTTTATTTATTTCTTTTTTGTATCCTAAATACTACCTTTATTCCAAATTTTAAGTTTCTAGCAAAATCGAATTATTTTCAAATTTTCGTTTTTTTTTTCGATTTTTTGATTTTATTTTCAATTTTTGTTGTGTTTTTATTTTTTTCTTTTCTGAATCCTAAACACTACCTTTACACCAAATTTTCAGTTTCTAAGACTACGAGATCATGATATTTTCAATTTCTCTCTTTTTCTTTCTTTCTTTCTTTCTTTCTATTTTTTTTTTTAAATTATCCATATTTTTTAATGTTTCCTTATTTAGTATCTTAAATATTACCTTTATTCCAATTTTCAAGTTTCTAGAGCTATGAAATCGAATTATTTTCAAAATTTCCTTATTTTTCGATTTCTTTCGATTTTTTTAATTTTATTTTCGAATTTTATTGCGTTTTTATTTTAACTTATTCTGAATCCTAAACACTATCTTTACCGCGAATTTTAAGTTTCTAAGGCCAAAAGATCAAATTATTATAATTTTTTTCAATTTTTTTCGAATTTTTCGAATTTTTGTTTTTTTTTTTCGAATTTTCTGGATTTTTTAATTTTTTCTTATTTTGCATCCTAAATACTACCTTTATTCCGAATTCCAAGTTTCTAGCGCAACAAAATTGGATTATTCGAAATTTTTCGATTTTTCGATTTTATTTTCAATTTTTTTTGTGTGTTTTTGATGTTTTCTTTTTCTGAATTCTAAACACTACCTTCACACCAAATTTTAAGTTTTTAAGACTACAAGATCGTGTTATTTTCAATTTTCAATTTTGTTCGATTTTTTAAAATTTTCGAATGTTTTTTTTTTTTTTTTTTAATTTTCCGGATTTTATAATTTTTCCTTTCTTTGTATCCGAAACACTAGCTTTATTCAAAATTTTAAGTTTCTGTGGCTGCGGGATCTACCCAATCTTTTTGATGACGCGAGAGTGAGTGAGTGTGTGAGTGACAAAAAATCGAAACTTTGAGTTCATATATCGTCTGCACTAATTTATGGGTATTTTTTTAATTATCCATATTTTTTAATTTTTCCTTATTTAGTATCTTAAATATTACCTTTATTCCAAATTTCAAGTTTCTAGCGCTATGAAATCGAATTATTTTCAAATTCTCCTTATTTTTCGATTTTTCCGATTTTTTCGATTTTTTGATTTTATTTTCGAATTTTATTGCTTTTTTTATTTTAACTTATTCTGAATCCTAAACACTATCTTTAATGCGAATTTTAAATTTCTAAGGCTAAAAAATCAAATTATTTTAATTATTTCAATTTTTTTCGAATTTTTCGAATTTTTGTATTTTTTTTTTTCGAATTTTCCGGAATTTTTAATTTTTCCTTATTTTGAATCCTAAATACTACCTTTATTCCGAATTCCAAGTTTCTAGCGCAACAAAATCGGATTATTTGAAATTTTTCGATTTTTATTCGGTTTTTCGATTTTTTCAATTTTGCTTTCGATTTTTTTGGTGTTTTTGATGTTTTCTTTTTCTGGATACTAAACACTACCTTCACACCGAATCTTAAGTTTCTAAGACTACAAGATCGTATTATTTTCAATTTTCAATTTTGATGGAATTTGTTGAATTTTCGAATGTTTTTTTTTTTTTCGAATTTTCGGGATTTTATAATTTTTCCTTTCTTTGTATCCTAAACGCTACCTTTTTTCCAAATGTCAAGTTTCTAGGGCTACGGGATCTACCTAATCTTTTTGATGACGCGTGAACGAGTGAGTGAGTGAGTGACAAAAAATCGAATGTTTGAGTTCACATATCGGCCGAACTAGAAAAGACAGAAAGTTGTAATTTTAAATTTTGGTCCTGTGTGCCAAATACTCTAGAAAAACGAAGTTTCAAATTTTTGGGATACTCCAGCGCGGAGATATGGGGGGGTCAAAAGTGCCCTGAGTTGCTTCCAGAAAAGTATGCTTACGGCTGTCCTCTCTCGACTTGGCGGAGGCACTGCCGTGCCTCCAGATCTTGCCAAGGCTGTGGTTTTCCTATTAGACTTAATGTTAGCTATATGCTCCATTTTTCTGCAACTAAATTTCCTCATGCCAATATAGTAATTCATTGATCCGTTTTCTTAGGATCGTTTATGTTCAATTTAGAGATAAATCAAGAGAATCTTAGAATCACCATGATTTTATTTAGAAAGGACTATCAAGCCATAACCAACCAGTAATGTCGGGTGGGAGGGAGAGATGTGAAAATTTTTGTGCGACCAACATCTTTTAACAACAAATATTTCATATATAAATTAAATAGAGTAAAGCCTGTGAAAGAAAATGAACCTGTCTATAAAAAAAAAAGGTCTATAACGTAGCCAGTCTATAGCGGAACTTTTCTATTACAAAATTCGTAAACAAAAGAAAAGAAAAGCATAATCCGGGGAAAATAACACAAAACAATAACGGAAGGTGTACTAGCTAATAGGACAATTATCTTAAAATCTATCTAAAACAAACTATCCCCATCCTGTGGGATTTGTTTTTCAATGTTTTACTTTATTTAATGCAAAACATAGATTGCATCCGACAACTCATAAAAAAGTCCTCCGGCCTGTACCGGCAGGAAAAGGTAGCTTTCCTATATATTCGTTTTAAAATTTTAGCTAATGTTACTCGAAAACAGCAAGTTAAAATGCAAAGAAACCGTTTACAAAAGATTCGCTTACACTGAATTTGAATAAGAAATTCGCCAAATTATTGAGCTATAGCCAAGTTGGCTTCATTTATGAAGACTTATTTTTGTCGCCAAATTTGGCGAGATTTCGCCAATTGTTGCCAAGTTTGGCGAGAATTTGGCGCTAATGGATATGAATATATAGTTTTATGCGTATGACTGGGAAAATGATTACAACAATGAAAGAAAATAATTTGCGAGAAATCGCGTTCACTAAAACTTATAAATTTATATTAAAATCATTAAAATTACAGACATTACAATACACTTTCATAAAACATTAAAAGCATATTAAAATTGGACGTTTCGGATTTACATGGAAAATCCCTCTTCAACAACAACATTTCACTTAGCGTAAATCATAGTTCAAAAATATCAACAAATAGAAAATGCAACGTATCAAAATTTCGAAGTCAAAGTTACAGTTATAATAACACGGAGTATTCATTCGGGATTGCACCTGCTTGACCATTATTGACCATAAATTTATCGTTGGTTTTTTGTAATGTGCTGTTTTGTTTCAAAATGTCAGCCACCCTAGAATTTCAAACTGCTCTATCTCAGCCAATTTTTAAGATAGAGGAAAAACAAAAAATGCTCTGGAATCCTTGTATCAAGTCCTAACACCTAATTAAAAAATAAACTTGATTTTTTAACTTTTTTGTATATTTATTTTAGTTTTAAAATTTTCAGTGGCCGCCATCTTGTTTCAAGATGGCGGACAAAGCTGGCCAACGAACTCAGTCGAGGCATTGGTGAGCTTAATACACACAATTAGTTTCATCCAAATTAATTTATAAATACGAGCGTTATCGTATCAAATTATTTTCATTTTTTCAATTTTTTTCGAATTTTTTTATTTTTTTTTCGAATTTTCTGGATTTTTTTAATTTTCCTTTTTCTGTATCCTAAATACTACCTTTATTCCTAATTTGAATTTTCTAGCGCAACAAAATCGGATTGTCTTCAAATTTTCGGTTTTTTTCAATTTCTTCGATTTTTTCAATTTTGCTTTCGATTTTTTTGGTGTTTTTGATGTTTTCTTTTTCTGGATGTTAAACACTACCTTCACACCAAATCTTAAGTTTCCAAGACTACAAGATCGTATTATTTTCAATTTTCAATTTTGATGGAATTTGTTGAATTTTCGAATGTTTTTTTTTCGAATTTTCTGGATTTTATAATTTACCCTTTCTTTGTATCCTAAACACTACCTTTTTTCCAAATGTCAAGTTCCTGGGGCTACGGGATCTACCCAATCTTTTTGATGACGCGTGAACGAGTGAGTAAGAAGTGACAAAAAATCGAATGTTTGAGTTCATATATCGCCTGAACTAGAAAAGACAGAAAGTTGTAATTTTAAATTTTGGTCCTGTGGGCCAAATACTCTCTATAATTGAAGTTTAAAATTTTTGGGATACTCCAGTGCGGAGATATGGGGGGGTCAAAAGTGCCCTGAGTTGCTTCCAGAAAAGTATGCTTACGGCTGTCCTCTCTGGACTTGGCGGAGGCACTGCCGTGCCTCCAGATTTCAATTTAGTAGAAATCGAAAATTAATCTGGATTTTTTTCTTTTTGTAAGAAAAACCCCGCAATAACTTGGTAGACTTGAGATTTGGCGCAAATCTCAGCAATAGCAGCTTTTTTTTATTTCGCGTGTGTAAATAAAAAAAAACTCTTTGGTGTTTAAATAAAAGGTTTCGATTTATGGCATTATTTCTTTTTTTTTCTTTTTTGAGCATTTTAAATGGGATTAATGAAAGGCATGTATTTTAAATTAAATGAGTGAAAGGTTTATATTTAAATGAAATGAATTCAGTATGAAAATGTTATAGGAACAATATTCGGCGATTTATCAACTGCGCCAAGATAACATAAAAGTACCAATATATCAAACGGTATGTAGTACGTGAAATGAAACAATTATATTATAATCATCCATCGTACAAAAAAAAAAACTAATATTCCGCATTCAGAGGGAATTCCGCTCCATCTCCGTACTCCATCATCCAACCGTAAGATTTGGCGAGTTCTTTTTTGGTGATAAGTTTTTCGATGTGATTGTTGGGATCTGCAGAATTTGGCTTACTTTTTCTAAATCTTATTTTTCGCAGATGTAATGTTATGTAAATATATTTTTTTTGCAGATATTTTTCTATTTTGTATATATATATGTATATATATATTAAATTGTAATGGCATTTAGAAAAGAGATTTTTACCTTTTTATCTATGCCTTCGGAAATATTAAAAAAAAAAAAAAATTACATATATCAAGCGTATAATGTTATGTTTTGCATTTTTATGCGGACCACTTCTTCATTTTTAGATTTTAAATGCTACCAGAGGCCCCGTGCGAGGATTTCGCACTGAAATCTAATATTTTTAGGTACTTCTCTATTATGCCGTCGACCACTTTTCATAACAAAAAACTATCGCCAAACTGTAAGATTAAACGCCAAAAATGCAGTCCCATTTACTTGATGTCAGAAGCATTATATGGATTTGTTACGTCATCAAGATACCGTACGGTTTTTAATTCGACATTTGCGTGTATTTTTAACCTAATTAAAAAAAAGGAGGAGGTTATCAATTCGACCCGTATGTATGTATTATGTTGTTTGTTGTTCACGCATAACTCTCGTAAATGTGTATCGATTTTGATAATTTTTATTTTGTTTGAAAGAGTAAGGCCCCAAGGGGGTCCCATTTCAATTTCGTCAAAATATGATCATTAGTACAAATTATTTAATTTTTTTTTCAAATTTCCATTATTCATTATCTTTTACTGATTTATTAGTTATTTCTTTAATTAAAATAACAATTGTGTCCTTAAATTCTTATATTTTATTTATTTATTTATTTTGATATTCCAATGGCAACGTTCTCCCGTTTGTTTGGCGATAGTTTTTTGTTATGAAAAGTGGTCGACGGGATAATAGAGAAGTACCATTTTTTTTAACAATATGCAATATTTATTAGATGCAGGTTTTAACTTCTAAAGAAAAAGCAAGCATAAAAATATCTGCAAACAACATTTAGTTGTTAGTCAAGCCAGAATATCATGTAATTTATTCCATCAAAGTTAAAAACTGATCTAAGATTGGTAAAGGCACGCGCGAGAAAAAAAAATTAACAATCGTATTTTAACTGCATTAGAGGATGACGTCATCCGCTTCGGGAAAAACATGGGACATAGAAATATAAATCTAAACATTTCAATTTCAATTTCGCTCTTCAATCATAAATATAAAAATAACCCGTGCGGTGTTTTTTTATTATAATTGCTGAGCATCATATCATGTGGTATTTCATTTTTTTTGGCAACAATATTTTGAGGAAAACCTTTCATTTATTTTATGAAAACAATGCCGATTTGATTTTTAATTATCAGCAAATTTTAATAAAAAACATGTTTTAACGAAATGTTAAGTGTGCTATGACAGAAGCCTGTTCAAAATCCTTTCATATGCTATCTCATTCGTCGTTCTGCGTTTAGTATTTTCGGAGAAAAAGGGATGTTGACAGGAGAAATAATATATATGATGATGATGATTTATTATTTACTAGCCGTTTATTAATTGTTTACAATTTACTCCCCTGACAAAAACAATTATATATCACAAAAATGCCTCTTAGGTTTGTTAAATAAGTTTGTTTATGTATTTTCATTACTTATTAAAATATCGAATATGGCAATAAAATTTTATTTTAGCATCGTGCTTAAATTTTTAAGATGGTGCAAAAACATGCTTTAATAAACGTATGTTTGTAAATATTTGAAAAACATGTTTTACCGCTCTCTTGAAAAATTTTTTAAGGTGCTAAAACTTACCTTTTGGCACCATTTAAAATTTTTTTCGCCAACCGACATTGGATACGAAACTTTTCCCCATTCAGATACACAGGCAAGGCTGGTCTCAAACAAGAGTAAAGCTAGCAACAATTATAAGAGTTACAATAATGATATTAAATGCTCCGATTGGCTTTAGGCCCAATTGCGAAAGTTTCTCCTAAAAAAAACTGTAGAAGAAATCTTTTACATTTGTTTCAAATGAAGCTCGGTCTACAAGGTATTAGTTAATAATACAAACAACACTAATGGCATGGGTTGGGTTGGGTTGATTATTGACGGCCAATTATCGACACTAGGGATATAGGCCCGGGGGGAGTGCCCTTCGTGGGGGTCTTTCTAAGGGAACCTAATCCGTATTTACGCATGGAGAAAATCCACGGCTCGAAAGAAAACCACGAAAACTCCGAGCGATTAGGCCGACGGGCGCGATTGGGATCGAACCCAGCACCTCCCGTCTACCAGCTTCGAGAGCACAACCTCTCAGCCACTACTAATGGCATGGAGGCTTAAGTTTTAATTTTTATGTATATGTTTGAAACCTCCAAAAAAAAAAAAAAAAAAAAAAAGAAAAGAAAGTTACACTAATGAATTTAAAATGGCGTTAAGCCACGCTTTCTGACGTAAGCAATTTTCTGCAAGTGCGATAACGAAACTTTCACTTAACTTAATAACATGTAGCTAATATAGCCCTCAGGGTACTTTGCAGTTATGCAGACCTTGTGGTTTTTTTTAAAAGGTTGAGAAAATTCAGGTTTAAGAAGTTGAGATTTACTGTCAAATGATATAAACAACCATGAACACAAAATTGATGAATTATTATTCAGGTTTGTGTATATATTTAAAAAAATTGCATCTGATTACACTTATTAGATAAATTACTTCTGTGTGCATTTAATAACTGATAAACGGCTTCTGTATATTAAATGAATTGTTTAAATATTGGGAAGAGGTGGCGAGAGGTAGAAAGACGAGTAAACAAATGGGTAGACAGACGGGTAGTGAGGTGGGTAGAGAGACGAGTAGCGACATAGGTAAGCTGACGGGTAGCGAAACGAATAGACAGACAGCTAGAGAGAAAGGTAAAAAGAGGGTAGACAGGAATGTAGCGAGAAAGGTTGCGAGACGCGTAGCGTGGTAGTTAAAGAGACGAGTAGAGAGATGAGTACAGAGACGAGTTGACTGACGGGTAATGAGATTGGTAGCGAGACGGGTACAAAAACAGACGGATAGTGAGACGGGTATACAGACGAGTAGAGAGACAGTAGATGGGTACGGAGATGGGTAAGAAGATGGGTAGAGAGGCGTATAGCCAGACGGGTAGAGAGACAGATAGACAAGTTGTGAGACAGATAGACAAATGGGTAGAGAAGTGGATAGAGACACGGCTAGGCATACAAGTAGTTAGACGATAGACAGACGGTTAGAGAAATAGATTGGCGGGTAGCGAGACCGGTAGAGAAATATAGAGACAGGTAGTAAGACGTGTAGAGAGATAGACAATCGGTTAGAGAAACGGGTAGAAGAACGGATAGGGAAACAGACAGATTGTGGAGAGACAGACAGACAGGCAAAAGAAAAGTCTGCAGATTGGCGCAGTAAAGGCGCAGGGGGCCGAGCCTCCTAGAGAATAATCAAGAAGTATCTGTTAAGCTTAACTTTGAAATATATATAATTTTTCAATTTTGCCGATATGGAGATTTAATGTAAAAGTTATTTTACAGAAGTCATCGAAAGATATTTTGTATATTTTAAAAGAAATTTAGACTATAGTTTTGCAATCTAGTTTGTAACAAAGCATGCTATCAATGTGGTTTGAAGTGTAAGTGTTTCTATAAACAGTTATACAAATAATAGATATATAATAAAGGAAGAAATATTTTAAATTCACACACAAAAAAAGGTGCAACAATGAAATTAAATTTGCGTTAAGCCACGCTTGATAGAATAATCTATTGGCTGGAAATCCAATTACGTAACTTTAAAAAGCTTGGCGTTTTAAAAGATCCGGCGTTTTTTATTTTTATTTTTATTTTTTATTTTTTTAAGTTAATACGCGCTTAAGAAAATGAGATTCTTTGCCACATGTTTAAAAAAAATATGACAACACATCTGATGAACGGTACTTCTTTTCTATTTTTTAACAGTGTATATGAATTTATATATGATATTTTGTAATTCTATCATTTAATTTGTTCTTTTTCTTTATATTGTAATTGTTAACCCTATGTTCTCAGCAATATCACTCAGACTAATCCCTTTGAGGGAAGTCCTAGTAAAATTATACGATCCAAATTTTCTACTCTTTATGTTAATGTTTTAGATATTTTCTTTAAATATCAACACATGATGTCATCAAGTATATATAGAAAATATTCAGCTATTATTATCAGTAATAGTATAAACATATTCTTATTTTAAGAGCATCTGTAAATTCAAGCACAGCGAAATATTTGTAAGCTTGCACATTTTTATACCAATTTGTTATGTTGCACATTGATAAAAAAATACTGAAAATTTTATAGATGGTATTTCATTAATTAATTAATTTAATAGATGGTATTTAATGATTAATTAATTATGATTAATTAATTATTTAATGGATTAATTTAAATAGATGTTATTTCATGTTTGAAGATTGGGAGTAAAATATGTTTCTGATAGTAGGTGGAGTAGATCTTAACATTTTTCTCCACTCTCTTTATTTTTAATCTGCCGTTATATGCAAAGCCAGCAACAATCATAAATCCTTTGCTAAAACTTTCTTTAGATACATTGAACCAGGTTTTAAGTTTTTTCTTCTCCTCTTTGATGATAATAAAAAGATATATTTTTATTACAATAATTTAAATAGACCAAGCTTCATCTATTGTAACAACATTTTTTTCATTTTTCTCACTATCACACATCACTAACGATAAAACAAATGGCGGTTGTTTAAAATTATAAAATAAAAAGATAATGCAAATTTCCCCTACATCAAGAGGGCACTTTCTGGACAGAATTAGAATTTTACTTTATCAGTAACAACATTATCTTTTGAATAGTTTTAACTGACAACTTCATGCGTCATTAATATTGATTCACTGGCATTTATTTTCATTGTGGTAACACTTATTCTGAACTACCTTTCCACACCATAATTTCCATGACAATAATGGCTTTTGTAGTTTTAATAGAGGTATTTTTTGCCCATTCCTCTTGAACAGCTTTCCAAAGTCCACGAAGGGTTTTAGGTCGACGTTTGGCTAACGCGCATTTTAAAGTCCAAAAGCTGAAACATCCATGGGTGATAAATCAGGAGATTTAACAGGTATATAAATGAAGGGCATAGCACTGATACCCGTTTCTCGTTCCATTTTGTCCAGGAAATTAACAGTGGATTGTGATGTGTAGCTGCTGTACTTTATCTTGATGCAGTTCAACAGTTTTATGGAACTGGGGATAAATAGATGATATTTCATGTTTGAAGATTGGGAGTAAAATATGTTTCTGATAGTATGTGGAGTGATCTTAACATTCTTCTCCACACGCTTTATTTTTAATCTGCCGTTATATGCAAAGCCAGCAACAATCATAAATCCTTTGCTAAAACTTTCTTTAGATAAATTGAACCGCGTTTTAAGTTTTTTTTTTCTCCTCTTTGAGGATAATAAATAGATATATTTTTATTACAATCACTTAAATAGACCAAGCTTCATTTATTGTAACAATATTTTTCCATTTTTCTCCGGATAAATGCTTCTCATAAAGAATTCTGCATCGCGTTCTACGTTCGGCGGTACGTCGTGGAGAAAGACGATGAACATTGTGTTTTTTGGCCTTCTTAAAATTCAAATCAGTGTTAAAAATTTTGTTAACAGTTGACACTGAACGTTTTAATGATTTAGCAAGAGTTGTTTGAGTTCGTGGATTTTATTTTACCATAAAAGATCTTACCTTTCAATATTCGAAGAATTCATTTTTGTTCTTGGGTACATATTGAGAATAATTTTTTTCACTTGAAGCCAGATTTTCACATTTTTTACCTGTCTTGTTGACAATATTACCTACTGTGTCTTTAGATACAGAAAAACCATGCCTTTCACGGCGTTTTTTATAACCGAATACGAATAATTTTCTTTGGAAAGTGGGGAAATATAGTCTTCCATCCATCGGCTGTTTAAAGGCGCTATTTTGCATATAAACAAAAATTCTCGTCTGAACAAAAATCTTTTCCAGACGAGAATTTATACTTTAAAAAATATATTAGCTGTAAAAAACATTTTGTCTATGCAGGCGATTTTTTTTTTAAACCAAAACAAACTCATCTAAAAAATGTGGGAGCAGCCTATGTACATCATAAAAGTACATCAGTCTGCATATTTCCTTGATGTTACAGAATAAAAATGTCAGACGATTTTTTTTGTATATATCTGATATAACAGTTAAATGGCGCAATAACAATAAAATAGGATGACTAAGAGTTAAAGAAGAAAGATCATAATATTTCTACATTATTTATAGATTATTCCTTCATTGAAGAAGCATTTTTTCTGGCGAAATTTCGAATTCGAACTTTAACAATAACAAAAAATATCGTTTCAAAATATCCAACTCATACTTCTACGTGTCATTAATATTGATTCATTAACATTTTTCTCCACTCTCTTTATTTTTAATCTGATGTTATATACAAAGCCAGCAACGATCATAAATCCTTTGTTAAAACTTTCTTTAGATGCATTGAACCATGTTTTAAGATTTCTTTATCTATCCTCTTTGATGATAATAAATGTATCTCTTTTTATTACAATCATATAAGTAGAAAAAGTTTCATTTATTGTAACAACATTTTTCCATTTTTCTCCGGATAAATGCTTTTTCATAAAGAATTCTGCATCGTGGTCTACGTTCGGCGATACGTCGTAGAGAAAGACGATGAACATTGTGTGTTTTGGCCTTTTTAAAATTCAAATTTCAGAGTTAAAATTTTTGCTAACAGTTGACACCGAGCATTTTAATGATTTGGCATCAATCGTTTGACTTGGTGGATTTTATTTTACCATAAAAAATCTTACATTTGCAATATTCGAAGAATTCCTTGTTGTTCTTGGGTACATATTGGGAATAATTTTTTCACCTGACTTTCACGTTTTTTACCTGTCTTATTGACAATATTACCTACTGTGTCTTTAGATATAGAAAAACCATGCTTTTCACAGCGTTTTTTATAACCGAATACGAATAATTGTTTTTGGAAAGTGCAGAAATATAGTCTTCCATCCATCGGCTGTTTAAAGGCGCTATTTTGCATGTAAACAAAAATTTGAGTTCCAGGCGAGAATTTATACTGTCAAAAATATATTAGCTGTAAAAAATATTTTTGCTATGCAGGCTATTTTTTTTTTACACTGAAACAAACTCGTCTAAAAATGTGCGAGCAACCTGTGTACATCATAAAAATACATCAATCTGCATATTTCCTAGATGTTACAGAATAAAAATGTCAGACGATAGGAAACTTTCTTGTATATATCTGAGATAACAGTTAAATGGAGCAATAACAATAAAATAGGATGACTAAGAGTTAAAGAAGAACGATCATAATATTTCTACATTATTTATAGATTATTCCTTTATTGAACAAGCATTTTTTCTGGCGAAATTTTAAATTCGAACTGTAACAATAACAAAAAATACCGTTTCAAAAGATCCAAATCATACTTCCACGTGTCATTAATATTGATTCATTTGCATTTCTCTTCAATGTGGGTAAAATAATATTTTATTCAGCGTTCCATATTTTATTGAATTCATTCACAGATTCATTCATCATAAAAAAAAAACGCCACGTTGAATATTTTTCCTATATGCTACAGAATAAAAATGCCAGACGATAGAAAACATTTTTTTTTCACAAATAAATAGCAAATATTGCAATCATAAATAAATAGAATGATTTAGAGTTAAAGAAGAAATATTATACTATTTATGCCGTATTTAGAAATTATTCATTTACATTTTTATTTTTACAAAGTTCCTTCATAATGTTTAGTTTCAAACCTTATGTGTATATGTATTTGCATAAATAAATAAATACATGTATGTGTATACGTGATGTGATACGAGTTAAATAGTTAGTAACATTTTATAGCTTAAAGTAAAGTTTTAACCGGCTAGAATCCCACAAGAATAGATACAGAATATTCAGTAGAGATTTAATATATATATATATATATATATATATATATAATTTAACAAATACAATAACCATTGGAAAAATGTTCCGAAAGCTTAAAAAATAATAATAATAATAAATTACCGTACTTTCGTGTTATAGCGGCACCCACAGTTATGATTATGTCAAGGTTGTAGTATTGCCGTATATGTGCCATATACGTCATTATACACATATTATTTACGTATTATATGTCGTATATACATCATATACACATGTCATATATATGCGTCATATATGACTATAACTTGGCCACATACGTCAAGAAATGTTATATGTATATCATATATTATTATTATGTCATACATGCTTTATAATTTGGCGATAAATCTTGGTCGCTTGGCGATTCATCCTTGGGGACCGCTATAACACGAAAGTACCAAATTTACAATATATTAATGAAAACAGAAACAAAAATATTTCATTCTTGGAGCCGCTATAACACGAAAGTACTAAATTTCTACTTTATTTTTCATATCTGATAATTTGCATCTATCCTTTTTCTAACTTTAATATTTTTGCAACGATTTTATGCATTTCTATTGCCTATTCAAAGATTAAATTCTTTTTAAGTTACAGAATTTCGTTAAAAACGCTTAAACAATTCTTCTAAAGTTACATAATTTCGTTAAAAATGGTTAAAATAGTAAAATGCAAACATCATAATTTCGTTAAAAATAGTTAAAATATTAAAATGCGAACTTCATTTGGTCCATTCTCGACCGAAAGCAACAACCATTTTCCCAATGGTTAACAAAAATAATTAAAATATTGCATTTTACATCAAACGTTATTATGCTATTATAATATAGTTATATAGTTATATGTAATATAGTTATTATGCTATTATAATATAGTTATAAGTAATAACCATTCACTATAGAGAAGACATTATCGTGCACCTGAATAACGTATAGTAATTTCATCAAAATAAAAGTAGTATAGCATGCTTAAAACACGCACTTCAAACAATTACTACCTGTAGAAATAACGCAATGCAATTCTTTTGTATGTTACTGTAAATGATTGATAAATACGCTTACCATTTTCTATAGAAAACCTGATGTAAGGTATATAAATTCCCCTATGCTTGAAGTAGTGTACTCTAATTAAAATGTACTTCAATCATTGATCACCCATAGAGTATAAGGTATCCAAGTTATTTTGAAGGTCTTTGTAATCGAACTGAAATGCTACGGACTCCATTTTCTATTTAGAGAACATATTACAATACATCTTTTAATAAGATATACAAATTTTGTGGGATTAATTAGAGCGTGGACATACAGACAAATGAACTGAAATCATAAGTACTTTCAACTTCCGGGAGTACAAAGGAGAGTTCCGGGAGTTCGTTAAAACTTTGAAAATTCATTAAAAAAAACAAATGACGCTAAAAAATTTGCGGTTTGCAGGAATTGGATTGGAGGGAGATCGGATTTTTTTAATGACCAAAAAAAAGTTGTGGTTAAAAAAATTACCAATAGATGGCGCTGGCATGCATAATATGAAACAGATTTATGCAAATCAGGCTATTAGTAAAACTTAAAGAAGTTAAATTATACTAGAAGGAAAATAATGCTGTGAACAGATCTGAAGCGCGCTGGGGCTGATGGGATAAGTGGGCTCCTGAACTGCCTGCAATCGCGACAATTCTCGATCCACTAGACTTCTGTTCTAGCGTACTTCTGAGCCAATCACGGCTATCGCTGGATGGAAATAGAACCTCCTACTTGTTTACAAGTCTCGCTCTGAGGGGAATGACAAGTTTGTTTTGTGACGATATGGATATTTAAAAAAGTAGATTTAAGTTCTGTTTTCAATTATTTCGTTGCGCTATTAAAGAGGAATATTTAATATTATAAGCTGAATAAAAGAAGAATCATCATTTACTATTATCAGTTGATTAAAAGAAGAGTCATCATTTGCAGTTATTTTTCAGTTACATAGCTGCCATGTGTTTCGCGATTTGAAGTGATTCTTTTCTAAGACGTATTCAGTATAAAAGGAAATACGGACTTTTCTTTTAATTGCATTTCTGAATTAATTAGCCAGCTGGTGTCTCTTTTGAAAGCAGAAGTGTAATTTCTTCTTCTGCTTTGAAAGTGTACATCTGCTAGCCGAACTCGATTTAATAAATTGATTGTGAAACTTTATGAATGGATTACCACATTTAAAGAAAGGGCAGAGAGCTGAATAAAGCAATTTCAGGTTTAATAAGCATTGAGTTTTATGTCCATTATATTTATTTCTAATGAATAATTCTAAGCACCTGTGTATTATTTGCATATTATTTAATAACATTAAACAGTGATTTAACATGCCTGTTTTCATGTAAAATTTCAGAGAATAAAAGTAATTTCAATCTATTTTAGTAATGGGAGATTTCCAAAATAACTGCCTGTTTAATACTTTAACCTTAAAACACATAATTACATTTAAAAAAATTTAAAAAAAAAACCTTTTGACATGGGTATAACATACCATATATATGTATTATAAAATATATTCATTTACGTGTTTATATGTACTTAAGTGATTGAGTGTTAGATTATTGTAGTTACCAAATTACAGAAATTTAACATCCTGATTTAACAAAGTTATAAATATTTTTAACTAGACTAGTTTAAATATATAAGAATACAAAAATTTCTTCTGATATATATTTATATAATAGTTTAAAATTTAATATTAATGTCTGCTCTTTAGTCTTTATACATCTCATGAGTATTATAATTATTTTACAAATCTTTTTATATCTGTAGTTGAAAATAAAGGTAGAGAAAACTTTATTGTTCCTTATTTAGTGTAAACAAAGTGTGGCAAAATAGTAATATTAATGTAAACTAAATTACTACTTTAATTTTTAATTATTGAAAAGCTCTTATTAAAATGGTAAGTATTTTTATTACCTCTCAGGGGTATTAGCTATATTTTTAATTATGAATTCAGTTATAATAACTTTTTGTCAATTAGATATTTTTTACTATAGGATCATTAGGCCTTACACTATCTTCCTTAGAATAACATTTTTCTTGGTCAAAATTATTTTGAAAAAACGTTAAACATCATTTTTTTAAAATAATATCAATTAAAATCACCAGTTATTAACCTTTTTTAAATGTAACTTTGAGAAACTTATAAAATATCACTTTCCTACTGAGTGTTAACTTATCAGAAATCAATAACAAGTAACCATTTTTGGAATTTAAATCAAATTATCTGTGTGATAGTAATCCTAAAATGGTAGTTAATTTGAAAATGACTGATAAATAATTCTATTTAGATAACAAATAAAATTCTTTTGAAATATATGTTTTGTATGTTGAATGTTACCTCTTTTTAAAAGAAACTTGGGTACTTTTAGGTTAGCCAGGCACAGATAATAAATTGCTAAATATTGTTCCCATCACCATCATTTGTATTCTATTCATTTCATTTAAAACATAAACTTTTCATTCATTTCATTTAAAATACACACACAAAAAAAGGATAATATCACAAACAAAACGATTTTATTTCTACATCAAAGCATTATTTCAAATTTAATATTTTCATATGAAAAAAATAAAAGCTGCTGTTGGTGAAATGTGTGCAGGCTAACATAAAAACACAAAAACTTTCTTCTATAATTTTATGCTTGTGATTACATAATACTTCCTTATTGCTAATTAAGGATTCTATCATGTATAGTTTCTGCCTTTCCTTTCATACAGGGCTGAAACTATCTTTTTTTTTTCATCCAGGGCAAACATGGATTGCAGTATAATACATCTCCGTAGCATAAAAATTTCACCTTGATCCAAGCAAATTTATAAAAATTAAAGCAAAACAGTGAAATTCAAAGGCAAAATCAGTTTGAGGCCATTTAGCATTACATTGGGATCAGGGCCCGACTAGCAAGTTTTTGTGCCCAGAGCACTTTCAATTTTTCGTGCCCCATTGAATTGGTTGATTTACTGATAATAGTTTTTTTTTTTTTTTTTTTTTTTTACATATTGCACGCTTATTTGAAGAGTGTAACTCAAAAAATTACGTTTTCAAGAAAACTGAAAAACAGTTCCAGGAATAAAAATAAAATATTGTTATCTATTATTTATTGAAATGTGATTTTAACCGCAGATTGAAATATAGTTTTCTCATTTTATCGTATTAATACCTCAAATATCACATTTTTTTCAATGTGCAATATGATAAAATTGAATTATTTGATAAATACAGCGCATCAATTACTAGAAAATAATAAGAAGTATACTTATTAATGATTTATTGATATTAAATGATAAAACCAAACTGATACTGAGTGCAAAAAAAAGTCCTAAAAGAAATAAAAACGTTAAGTTCAAACGCAAAAGATAAAAACGTGCTGCTTTCTTTTCCACTTCAACAGAACAGGGGTCTTGCTCCGTCCGTCAGCAAATGTGACCACGTGTGTTGGTTGTTACTTATTAGTTTGATTGACAATACGACAAGCCAATCAGATAGTTCTGCTGAACCTCAGAAGTACGCTAGACCAGAAGTCTAGTGGATCGAGAATTGTAGCCTCCTCAAGGGATTTATAGGTATCATAGGTCCCTCGAAGAAATCCGGTGGCACCGAGTCTCTGCGTACTTCTAGCCTAAAACAGCGTTGTTTTTCTTCTAGTTATATTATCCTACTTATATGGTAAAAACCCTCGATGCACACAGATTCTTCATTCGATGCTAGCAGTATGCTATCGTTACCAGATCAAGCGCTGTTGGTTAAACTCCTTTACAAGAACGGGGAACGGGCAACTGGCGCATTGTGAACATTCTGCACGGCAAAATGACTGAAAACGAGAAAATGGCTTATTTCATGTGCTGAGATACTGAAGCTTGTCAGATGCTCCGCTGAAATGGGTCTTTTACTATAAGTCTAATTTGCACACATTTGCTTCATACAGCGCCATCTATCGCTATAATTATTTTAACCACAACTTTTTTTGTAATAAAAAAAAATCCGATCCCAATCTAATCTCATTCCTACAAACCGCAATTGTTTGGCGTCATTTTTTTTAATGAATTTTTAGCGTTTTAACGAACTTTTGGCGAATCTGGCAAAGTGCTAAAATGTTTAATCAACGCTTAAATTATATGTGCCCTTCCCCCTCCAAAAAAAGCTCATTCTTCGCCTATGTCAGTCGACAATATACGGGTTTCGCTGGTTTCAGTTACCATATGTACATTACATAAGAATTTCATGCCTGTAAGATTTATACAGATAATTAATTTCTATTCACGAAAAAAGTATTTGTGCGCATGATTTTTCCGACTAGCCGTTTCCCAAAGTCGTTGAAATATCAATTATTTTTTAAACCCACGCATTGAATCACATGCCGCTTTCATGTCAATATTTTAGCTAGAATTTCATCTAGATCCAAATTGTTCTGAATAAGATCACTTATTTTATCGCCACTGTTCAGCTGTTCGCATAGTTGCCAATCTCCCGATTTTTTCCATACCAGTATTTTTATGAAAAAATATTTGTTTTATTGAATCTTGCAATTTTTGCTATTTAATAAAGCTAAAATTTTTGTATCATTTTAATGTTATTCAAAAAATCGGGAGGTTGGCAACTATGCACAGGATGGTTATAAAATAAGTATCCCTATTTGGAGCTGTCTGTAGCTTGAAGAAATAACCCGAATGAAACCAAAATTTGTACACATACTATTCGAGAAGAGGAGAAAAGAATGGAACAATAAAAAAATGGTTACAATAATTGGCAACAGATGGCACTACAAGTCCTGTTGGTGCAAACGCCGTTGTAATTATTAGTAAACTGAAAACGAGGTCATTTCTGCCATTAACATTGTACGACATGACTCTCAGTTTACCAGAACGCGCTTTAATTTTAAAACTATTCTACGTTAACAGCTCAAACAGTGCAGCTGCTTTACGTGAATTTAGGCTTGTGAAAGGAATGCGTAAAGGGAAAGGTCATTTGACACCGTGTGCAGTGAGAAGAATGGTAAAATAATTCGAGGAGACTGGATCGTTTACTGTAAAATGTGGAAGAGGGAGGAAACCAGTACCTCTCCGTATGCAAGAAGAAATTACCACTGCGATTGTGGAGTCATCAGGGACTGCGTAAGCCGGTCCTAGTGCACGTGGAGTTGCCCGAAATTTGGATATTCCATATGCTACACTTCGAAAAGTCCTAAGAAAAGTAATCCAATTTTATCCGTATAAAATGAGTTGTCATCAACAATTGTTACGAGGTGACGCGCAGCAGAGACTGGATTTTTCTTTAACGTTTTTAGTACGAATGGAGGTGGATGATGCCTTCCCATGGAAGATTTTATGGGGAGATGACGCCCATTTTCATATGAATGAGACAGTCAATACGCAGAACTGCAGAATATGGGCTTCGGAGCACGAACTGTTATTCACGAAATACCCCTCCACTCTCCAAAAATCACTGTGTGGTGTGGCTTTACTGCAAATTTCATTCTTGGTCCTTAATTTTTTTAGGAGTTGCGGCCAACAGGCCCTGTAACGTGTTTGGTTACTGCACAAAGATACCTGCGCATGTTACAAACTTTCGTAGTTCCTCAACTGCAGCAAAGACAGTGCCTGTCTGAAACAATTTTTATGCAAGATGGAGCCCCACCCCATGGGTGAGCAGTACAACAGTTCTTAAGACAACATTTCACAGATGATAGAGTAATAAGCCGGTATTTTCGTATGACATGGCCTTCTCGATCCCCTGATCTGACGCCATGTGATTTTTGGCTTTGAGGATACTTAAAATCTGTTGTGTACCGTGGAGGTGTCGCAAACCTCAATGACTTAAAAGATCGTATATCACAACATGTGCGAAACATCACTCCTGGTGCGTTACATTCCGCAGTTGAGCACGTCGTCCACCACCTGGATTGTGTCTTACAGCACAATGGTCATGTGGAACCTGAACTTGATCGGCACCGCCATGCGAAATCTTAACCACATTCACTGTGACATAGATATGCCATCCGGTTTTGTGCCTTAATTCTTTGTTCTTGTATTGCACATCACATTTCACACACAAAAGCGCCATCTGTCGGCGATTATTGCAAATATTTTTTTATTGTTCCATTCTTCTTCCCCCTTCTCAAATAGTATGTGTACAAATTTTGGTTTCATTCGGGTTATTCCTTCAAGCTACAGACAGCTCCAAATTGGGATACTTATTTTATAACCACCCGGTATATGTACTAGAAATATAAGATTGGGGTACCTTTCTTAAATATTTCAAAATCAACGATTTTCTCAATTTTATCGAAGTTTATAAAATATTGCTGAAATACTATAAAATATTACCAAAAGTTAGTTAAAATTTTAAAAATACCTTAAAAAAAACGAAAGTAAAAAATTGCGGCTTGCAGGACTGCGATTAGAAGAAAATCGGATTTTTTTTTTAAACAAAAGAAGTTGTGGTTAAAAATATCACCGATAGATGGCGCTGTCATGCATAATATGAAGCAGATGTATACAAATTAAGCTTATAATAAAAGACCCATTTCAGCAAAGTGTCTGATAAGCTTCAGTTTCCCAGCATATGAAACAGGCCCTTTTCTTGACTTCAGTCATTTTGCCGTGCAGAATTTTCGCATGCGCCAGTTGCCGATTTCCCGTTCTTGTGAAAGAGTTTAACCAACAGCGCTTGATCTGGTAACGATAGCATACTGCTGGCATGGAATGAAGAATCTGTATGCATTGAGGGGTTTTATTGAGAGCTTGATTTGCATAAATCTGCTTCATATTATGCATGCAGCGCCATCTATCGGAATTTTTTTAACCAATTTTGTTTTCAATAAAATATCTTTAACTTTTTAAAGTATAATTGAATGCCCCTTTGCTTATTTAAAATATGAAAACATTCATAAAAATGATTCTTTTTTTTTTATTGCTAAAATACATGTTCGATGAAAAACAATATATACAAAAGGTTTTTAAAACTCTAGATGTTAACAGTACAAAATTCTCTCCGGGCGCTTTCGGCTACAATCCGAGCCATTATCAAGGAGAAAAAAAAATCAGCGGAGAATAAAGTTTGATGTTGATCGACAGGAAACTCTTTACAGACATGCGTAGATGGACTAAACCACTGCTAATGAAAGGGAGAAAGCTGAACTCTATGACTTCTTGGACCATACCATACTGTAACCTGAAGTAGTTTGAACCAAATACTTGGTATTTGGTATGACAAAAACATTGTTACAACAGTTGTTTATCTGTGATAATATTTCTAAAGATTCCAGAATTGCACAGCTATTAAAATCAGAAGCCCACATAATGATTTTCGCTCTATTAAAAAATATTTCATTGTCACTGATTTGGAACAATCTAGATAGGATAGTTAGTAAAGCAATTTCATTATTTCAATTTTTTTCTGTTATTAAAAAAAATCCGATCTACCTCTAATCACATTCCTGCAAACCGCATTTGTTTTTTAATCATCACTTGTTTTTTTTAGCACTTTCCAACCTAGTTGAAAAGTGCTTATGACTTCGGTTTGTCTGGCCGGATGGCCGTCTGGCAGTCTGTCCGTGCTCTAACTCCCGTAAATATGCTCGGATTGCCCTGCAATTTTTATTTGTTATTGTCGTCATCTATAGCATGTTCCCTATTTCAACGGAAGTGCGTAGCACTTATAGTTTTCTTACAGGGACACTCAAAAGAATTCCGTTACATTGCGGTCTATGGGGAAAAATCATTTGCGGTTTATTTTAAAAATGTTTCACTATTGTAAACGCATTGAAATTTATATAGATCACTAAGATGCATTAGAAGAAGCTTAATATGGAGTAGTAGGTGTATAGCACTTAGAGTTACTTTACAGGGACAGTCAAAATAATTCCGTTACATTACGTATATGGAGAAAAATAGTCTGCGGCTTATTTAAATAATGTTCCACTATTTTAAACGCATTGAAGTTTATATATATTACTAAGGTGCATTACAAGAGGCTTACTACAGAATAGTGTGTGTATAGCAGTCATCGTTCATTTACAGGGACACACAAAAGAATTCTCTACTGTCTGTTAACAATAATTCCTGGAAGTGCGTTTTAAGTTACTGAATGCGATTTTAATCTTAACTAGCTTTTTGTCTATTACGTGGTGTGTATAAATTCTGTAGATCCTGTACAGGGCAGCACAAAAGTTCGCGAACACATTTCCGTTTATTGACAGAAACTCCAGAAGGAGAATTTAAACTGTGCTACGCGTTTCCTAACTAAACTAAAATTTAGCATCCTATGTATATATACAAATCTATAGATCATATACAGGGCTACATAAAAGTATTCGGATATTTTTCCGAATATTGTATATATTGAAAATTCCTGAAATTACGTTTTTAAATATGTTATGCGTTTTCCAAATTGTTTACTTAGATGTCATCTTTCAGCTTATTAAACGGTAATGATTTGTAAAATTATTTTAGAAGCGTTGGAAAGTGCTACATAATCTATGCTTGACGCATGATTTTTCGTTCTTGTTTTAAATAAATTGTTATAGTTTTAACGAACTTTTGGTTCACCCGGTGCATCTGCTTTTATTCATCTATTAAATATTACATATCATCTATTAAATATCTATTAAATATAAGTTTACAGATAATAATAGATCCGATACAGATATTAATCGAACAAATCCATCGAAAGTTATAATGCTCTAAATCAATACTAAAATTTCATCGGAAATTTTCATAAATCTATTTTTTTTTCTTTGGTAACATCTTCTTAATCATTTGCTTAAAGTTTCTAGTTTAAACATGAGATTTACGGTAAATTTTTATGAGAAATTTTATAAAAATAGTTGCATAACGCTAAGGGAATTTTTAAAACATTGCTTTTTTCAATGATAAAATTTAAAATAAACAATTAAGACGCAAAAACTAAACTATTTTAAACATTAACATTCTGTGACTGTTTGAATGTTTTAGAGTAATGCACTTTCTTACAATATATGATTGAAAAAATATTTTTATGAAACAGTTTCTAAAATCATTTATTGTACAACTTTTTTTTTTCACATTAGGTTTAACAATATTCTATAAATAATTCAAAAGCATTTTTTCATTATACACATTTCCAATCAATTTAATCCAAATAAATAAACATAATAAAAGAATATAAACTTAAAATGAAACGATACAAAAATATCTTATAAGCTCTTTTTTACCAAACACAGTGCGAACATTTTTTCAAAAATAAATCTAGCATGGAAACGGCATACAAAACGTTTGCTTGAAGCAAAATGTTTATCAAGATGACAAAAAAAAGGGGGGATCTCCAATGTTTCATAGTATTTTCAAAGATAAACGTCAAGCAATTGAAATAATTTTGTTCGGAACTCTCATTCGTTCTTTCGTAATTAATGCCTTCTTGGTTCTTCCTCTCTTGCGAATAAATGCATTTAGTAAATATCACTTTGTCCCAGAAAATCCTAAAAAGATACAATTAAATTAAGAAAATTTAAAATTCAAGTCTCAAAATAAGAAATTAATAAGTTATTCAAGTTGATTCCAAATTCTACGTAAAAACTTAAAAGAGTGGCAGATAAAAACGTTATGAATATATACAGAGTGACCGAAAAATTTAGAAACTGTCGAATAACTCGCTTCTATTATTAGATTACACTGTTAAAAATCTGCAGCAAACTGTCCAGTCATTTGACCGTTTTTATGGAAAATAGTTACACAACAGTAATTTAACTCTACTCTGACCATATTATTGCCCATATTATGGTCAGAATAGAGTTAAATTACGGTTATTTAACCATTTTCTATAAAAACGGTCAAATGACTAGGCAGTTTGTTGCAAATTTTTAACAGTGTACGTACGATAGGATTTAATAGAATAAAGAAAACTTTTATTAATATCTTTTTAAGTTTTGATTCCATTTTCATAAAATGTGAGATAACTCGACAAAATTCTGCAACGATTCTAAATATTAAATTTCAAACCATTCGGTTGGGTAGTTTTTGTACTGTTATATGCGGACTGACGGACGGACCAGATGACGACTATAGGTGCTACGTATTTATATAATTACGAACGCACCTAACAAGAATGAAAATTCGTGTATTAGGTATGGATCATGAAACACTTTCTAACACTAATGGAATAGCTTTTTTTTAACCTATTAAGGAGGTTGGTCAGTCAGATCTCAAATTCCCCTCTCTAATGTGAAACGCATAGGAGTGCAAAGCATACTCATTTTTAAAATATCTCCTTGGGAAATAAATATTTTTAACTTATTTTTTCTGTGTACTCTTCTTAAAGGATGTGTCTTTTGTATTTTTAATTGCCAAAATATTTTTAAACTATATGCTTAATTTTATCTGAAGTGTTAAAATCTTACTGAGAGCTATTACGATTTTAACACACAAAATTTTAAATTAAGCATATATTTTAGAAATATTTTGACAATTAAAAAAAAAAAGAGAGACCTCTTTTAAGAAGAGTAAGCAGAAAAAAGCAGCAATATTTATTTCCTGAGGCGATATTTTAAAAATAAAATTGTATTCCACTCTCATGTGTTTAACATTAGCGAGGGGAATTTGAGATCTGACTGACCAAGCTCCTTAATAGGTCTTCTAAAAGCTACCATTCGTAGGGGCGCTATCATACTAAAACCCACTTTTGAGTTATTGTGTTATTATTTGTTAAAACCAGTGGGTCCGTGCGAGGATTTCGCACTACAATCTAATATTATCAATATATGTAATATTTATTAGATGCAGGTTTAAACTTCTAAAGAAAAAGCAAGGATAAAAATATCTGCCAACAACATTTAGTTTTTGTTCCTTTGTTATTATTTATTCCTTCAAAGTTAGAGTAAAAACTGATTCAAGATTGCAAAAGGCACGCGCGAGAAAAAAAAATTAACAATCGTATTTTAACTGCATTAGAGAATGACGTCATCCGCTTCGGGAAAAACATGGGACATAGAAATATAAATCTAAACATTTCAATTTCGCTTTTTAATCATAAATATAAAATAAACCCATGCGGTGTTTTTTATAATCTGAGCATCCTATAATGTGGTATTTTACTTTTTTGGCAACAGTAATTTGAGGAAAACCTTTCATTTCTTTTATGAAAACAATGCGGATTTAATTTTTAATTATCAGCAAATTTTAATCAAAAAACATGTTTTAGGAAAATGTAAGTGTGCTATGTCAGAAGCCTGTTCCAAATCCTTTCATATGGTATCTCATTCGTCGTTCTGCGTTTCGTATTTTCTATATGCAATGATGTAAATTAATTCGCCATTTCTTCAAAATCGTTTTACATTTTGTATAAAAATATATGAACCGTTCAGCTTGCGCACTACAAAATTTCTCACGAGCGGGCGCGCGTCGTATTTTTTACAACGTATGTTTTTCTGTTTGTTATGTTGTTAAAAATCCAAGATATTTCATAATACTAATAAAACAAGTAAGTTGCATAAATAATTATACATGTGAGACGATAAACTTAATTTTTTATAATATTTGCATTTAGAAAAAAAAATTCATAAATATATGTTTAAAGAATAAGGAGTACCAATTATTAAACATGAAACGATAAGATTATTTCAAAATATATTATATATTAAGCATATTTCAAGCAAGAAAACAAAAATAAGAAAATCTATTATATTAATAAAAAATGTATTATTTTCAAAAAAGGTTGTACTTTTTTCTTCTATGTTTTTTTGAAAATGTTTTTATTATTATTTTTATTATTATTATTATTATTTACAGAAAGAACTTTTAGAATGTACAACTTTTTCGTTTTGACCTCTTGGTATATCCTATTTTACTCTATTTTGTTTTATCCGTACAAATATATATATATGTATATATATATATTATCCTCAATTGCTTCTTTTGGATCGTCATGAAATATACATTGAATATCTTCCACTTTTTCAGTTTTGGCAAAATTTTTATTAAATATTTTTTGTTTAAATTTGTAAAATTTAAAAAAAACTTGGCGCAAAACATATAAATTACATTATTACAGGAATAAATTTTTAAAACATGAAATAATTACTTAATAATTATATCCAATTGTTACAGCGCTCGCGCGAAACAAATTTATCACAGACGCACAAAAGTGCATTAGAAATTAGGGAAACCGGTTTTAATCCGAAAGAAAAAGTTCAATTGGGGGAATACCAAATAGTCCAGGGGAAATGTACCATTTAAAGGGCGTTACCTTACAAAAGGTCGGGTAGAAGATTTTTTTTCCGACTTGTATATAATGAGGCTAGCATGCAAAAACCGAATTATCCAACAAAATTTCTTAAGGGAGAATTTTCTGTAGCCAAAAAACACCAAAATTTGGGAACTTTTTTTGTTGTTTTTTAAATATCTAGAGACCCGTTGTCGTAGCGTATTATTTGTTAGTTGCAATGTTAAAGAGGACAAAATTCTCTACAACTTTCATATTTACAACTTTTTTATACACTCAATAGCAAGCGCAGTACGACATTTTAAAAATAAGACAATTTTTTCAATTTCCTTAAAAACCGTGAAAACATAGTTTTGTCCCGATGATTCAAATGTTCTCCAAGAATTTAATCATGGATGCCATCTTCTACATATTGATAGCAGTAAATTATCTGTTATTTGAACCCCTCCCCCCTATTCTTAAGTGCAGTACGGCTTTTTAAAAATGAGGCTATTTTTCCAACTTACATACCCGCTCTGTTATACAGAGTGGGTATGAGGAAGAGGGGACGGGTGACAAATAACTGCCAGGAAAAAAGAAAAGATACATCTAGAGCAGGGGTTGGTAAAAACTATGGTACGCGTACCAGTACTGGTACAGGTAGCTCTGGCTACTGGTACGCAGAAATCCGATACTGGTACGTGGAATAAAATACAGAAAGCAGCATACCATATGAGACACCCTGCCACTGTATCTCACGATAGAGGAAAGAAGTGAACTTATCCATCTCTCCTGTGATGGATTACTGGAGTCCACATTGAAAAGGATGAACGTCACAGATTTTTTATTGGCGAGAATATGAGAGTGCCGTTTGATATCGTCAAAGTCTGCTTGTGTTTAGCACAACATATATCTGTGAATGTGCCCCCCCCCCCTTCGTTACATCAAAAACAAACACACGAATAAAGTAAACATCGAATGTGACTTATGACTAAAAGTACTTAATATTGAGCCAGACATGAGGAAGCTGTGCTTGATAAAACAAGTCCACCCTTTTCATTAGCGATAGAAGCAAATTAGCCTACTGTAACAGTATATGAATCAGTGTGCGCCAATATGTCATTAAATATTGTGCCTTTTTTCCTATACCAAAACATTTTTCTTTATATTGTATGCATTATTAAAATTTAATGGTGATACTACTTTTTACTTGAATGTTATTACAAAGCAGCCAATCTTAGGACCAATTTAGTTATGTAATTATTCATTTTTAAATACAATAAAACCTGCTATGACGGAAACAGGAAAGACCGAAGATATATTTCGTTTTAGGCAAGTTCCTTTTTATAGGTTTTTCTATATTAGCTTTACGTTTTTATCTGGTGGTACGCGGAAGTATGAACTTCGATTTAGTGGTACGTCGGTCTAAAAGTTTGGGAACCCCTGCTCTAGAAGAACCATGATCCTTGATATATCTTCTATCCAGGAAACTGAACGCTAATAATCCTACAACAGTCCCATCAAAGAGACAAAAATATTGTTAAATATCCCGTAGAAATTATCATTATTAAAATACATTTTTTCATTTAGCTTATGCAGTCATATTGCGTACCTTACTTTATTGTGTAGTGAAAGTGGACTCGAATGAGATAGGGAATATGTGGAATGAATGTATAACAACAAAAATGTTTATATGGTCTACAATCATAAATAACTCGGTATTTCATTTGATAGATGGTAGCACTGCGATAATTCAACAGATATAGTTTCAAAACAGTACATATTACAGAAGATTAGAATATTCCACAAAGCGTATTTTTCAACAACAAGTTCTTCTGTTTGAGCTTTAAAGCATTTAATGGATAAAATCTTAAAATTTTATATATTTTTGCACGCTAAAATGTTATAATTTCTTGTTGTAATTATATAATAAAAGTGGGAAAATATTGACAATATTTACTAAAACTAATATTTTGAAAAAAATTATGAAAATAGTTATCGCAAATATTTTATTGATAGAATTTTTAAATTTTACAAGAGATATAAATACATTATATTTGTTAATGAAATAATATGTTGTCATTTTTATTGTAGATATTTTATAAGGTAAAAACATTTGTTACATAAGATATATTTATTTTTTGAGTCCCTCCTTTTATATAGAACTACAATCCACTGTATGGTATACTTAAAACAGTAAAACATTAAAACATATGTCATCAATAATCGGTAAATAAAATATACCATTGTACTATAGAATAAAATGTTTATGGAATAAAATGAACATATGCATGCATTATAAAAATAATTATTAAAATTAAACAATATTTTTTTTATTGAAAATGTCGTGCCAATAAGTTACTAAAAACTGAAATATTATTTTAAACAATACGTTATAATTAACAATTGTATATACTTAAAGTTATTGTCTAAATATGAAAATTGTCTTAGTCATCCAACACTCTCCCCTACTTGCTAAATTATATAGATTTATTGAATTTAAAATATGTCTGGTTGTGATAAAAATGTAGAAGAGGGTGTGCAAATAATAATTTTCTGCTGTAAATCTGTAGAAGTTGACATACATCATTACATCTGTGGGGAACATTTGAATCGTCGCGCGTCGGGACAAAACTACGTTTTTCACGGTTTTTAAGGACATTGAAAAAATTCTCTTATTTTTGAAATGTCGTACTGCGCTTGCTATTGAGTGTATAAAAAAGTTGTAAATATGAAAGTTGTAAAGAATTTTTGTCCTCTTTAACATTGTAATTAACAAATAATACGCTACGACAACGGGTCTCGAGATATTTAAAAAACAACAATAAAAGTCCCAAAATTTTGGTGTTTTTTGGCCACAGAAATTTCTCCCTTAAGAAATTTTGTTGGATAATTCGGTTTTTCCATGCTGGCCTTATTATATACATGTCAAAAAAATAAAATCTTCTACCCGACCTTTTGCAAGGTAACATGTACATTTCCCGTGGACTAAAAGGGCTTCAGATAGTTTCAGTGTCGTATTTGAGAATGGTTTAAGAATATAAAATTTGTGGTAAAGTTTGTGACAGCGCGCCCGCTGGGTTAACCCTTTCTGGCACAGTGGTCCCACTCCGGGCACACCTAATTTTTATTCCAAACTTGCAAATGGCACCAAGAATATTTTAATAAAATTTTGTTTCTATAATGAAAGCTTAAAATACGGAGTTCTTATTTTCTAAAAAAGTCGTTTGTAAATTCCGGTGTCAGTCTGTAATTTCTCATTTTGCGAACAGAATTTGTCTGTGCCAGAAAGGGCTAAGTCAAAATCAGATATTTGCATGAGTTAGTTTTGTTCCAATCCTTATCTGCAAAATTTTCCTGCATTGCAACTACACCAACTCTCATCACAAGAAAATAAATAAACAAATAAATAATCATCTCCAGCAATTAGAATAATTCCAATCCTCTTTAGCACCCTTTTTTTAAAATAAATTAACTTTCAATTCATTTTTCTTTTTCAATTATTGCAAAATTTATCTCTTTTAAGCATCATAGCGTCAATACTCAAGAAAAATATAGGGACATTTTTGCCAATAATAATAATAATAATAATAATAATAATAATAATAATAATAATAAGCTTTAATTGTTTAAATACAACATTTTATAGAAAAAAAAATTCAATTTGTTTTTCTTTTTCTATTATTGCAAAATTTATTTCTTTTAAGCATCATAACGTCAATACTCAAGAAAAATATATGCACATTTTTGCAAAATAATAATAATAGTAATAATAAGTTTTAATTGTTTAAATACAACATTTTATAGAAAAAAAACTTTCAATTCATTTTTCTTCTTCAATTATTGCAAAATTTATTTCTTTTAAGCATCATAACGTCAATACTCAAGAAAAATATATGCACATTTTTGCAAAATAATAATAATAATAATAATAAGTTTTAATTGATTAAATACAACATTTTAAAGAAAAAAAAACTTTCAATTCATTTTTCTTCTTCAATTATTGCAAAATTTATTTCTTTTAAGCATCATAACGTCAATACTCAAGAAAAATATATGCACATTTTTGCATAATAATAATAATAATAATAATAATAATAATAATAATAATAATAAGTTTTAATTGTTTAAATACAACATTTTATAGAAAAAAAACTTTCAATTCATTTTTCTTCTTCAATTATTGCAAAATTTATTTCTTTTAAGCATCATAACGTCAATACTCATGGACATTTTTGCAAAAATAATAGAAAAAAAACAGATATTTTAAAATTCTCGCTATTTTTTATTTAACTTTTCTTAACATTGTACTTATAATAGTATGTTTATCTTATTTATTTACATTATAAGCTAACGAGTACATATTAGTTATTTCATTTGTGAAAAGTTCAAAATTTCGAATAACAACGTTTGTAAAATATTGCATATATCTTTAATGAAAAATGTATTACAATACAATATACAAGGTGTATTACATAAAAACTGGCTGTAGAATCTTAAGGATTTAAGAAATATATAAATACAGAAAATTGCGTAATTCTTTGTTAAAATATTTCCTGTCGGAAAATAACCAAGTAAAGTAATAGTACTTAAAGTCCAAAAGTAGCATTTAGTTTCTAGTATTAAAAGTGTTATAAAATGTTTAACCCTATTCCTTTTCAGGGGCGGCGATCATGTGCGCTAATGGCGCGCCCGCTGCATGTAAAATCCGTCGTGGGTGCAAAATCCTCCAATTTCCCTGTGAATTATACCTCCGGAGTTGCCTAATAAGGTGAAGGCCTCGTCACCTGAACAAGGTTCTAAATTACGACCCCAACTCGAGTTTGTCTCATCCAATATCAATTAGCAACCGGCCAACTAATAAAAAGTAACTTGGGCTACAAGATGCACCGAAGGCACGTCGGCCTAGACATTTTTCAAACAGATCTTCGCCATATGTAGGTCAGGCGAATCTCCGCCCCGTTGCCAGGCATCAACTCGTTAAGCTGGGCAAAAGCCCGACAGGTAGGGGCTTGGTCAGCGGTCTAAAAAATAAAACTATATAAAATGCTTCGGTACCACAGTTAAGTTCACTTTTTAAAGCAAGAGGCAAAAGCATTTTGTGAAAGGGATTTCAGTGATTCGTAACAGCTCCAGAAACAAATACTCATGAAATAATTGCCCTTCTAAGTTTGTTTAATTTAAAACCGAAGGGATGTGTTAAGCATTGTCCAGTATGGGCCATATTGATACATGAAGAACGCCTTCAGGGATAACTTTTGAAGGTAAAATAGATCGAATTTTCCTTATCGTAGAAGGAAAACCTTAAAAAGCTTGCACAGTCACCCCTCCCAGATAGCGTTGGTTTCTAAACGGCAAACATTGGATCAAGCTCCTCATTTTGTGGCCAGCATACTAACCACTGGGCTAAAGTGGGCCCATCATTTAAAATGGTTTTTGAAGCTGTCGTCATTTTAGCGGTGCAGGGTTCACTAAAGTACTCTTGTGTTTTGAAAATTCTGAACAATAAGAACATTGCACAGCTTCTGGTGAAAAATATTTTAGCAAACAATAAGATATTTTGCTGTACGCTTGTATTTCTTGATTTTTCATGATTTTGTCACATATTTATGGAACGCAACTTCCTCAATAGAATAGCCATCACTAAAACGTAACAATGCTCTCAAATATTCACAATGACAACGGTGACCAAGATGTGATTTCTTTAATTCGTTAAATTATCACTATCGGTTTGTGTTCACTTATTAACTCCGCTGTGACGTTAACATAGCCTATTTTTTAGCCGTTGTTAACTCGTTACAAAGTATCGCTATCGATGCACAGGAAACGGAATAGACAGGTCGAATACTTTCACCCGTCTTGTCTGTCACATGATAGAGATAGACTGGCTTCCACCTATTGTCGAACTGTCACGTAATTAAGGTAGGCTGAAAAACAGCTGAGATCGTTGGAGTCCCGCAGCCTGTCTCTTTCGTTGGTTGCAGTGAATGTCCCAGTGACTTGAAATATGAATCATCTTCCACGTGAAGTGAAGACAACAATAAGACAGGCCGCACATTGAGGCGACACAAACAACATTCAGCGCGCCTTAAGAGAAGAAACCTGTTGAAACATGTTTTTTTCTCCTAAAATATGCATCATGTTGCTTGTGTCGCCTCAGTGTGCGGCCTTCCTATGAGTTACATTTTAGTCACTGTGCTAATAAGGTTTTGCATATCAAGACTGAGCAAGATTGAATTAACATTGAGCAGATACGTGTTGTGCATTCCATTAGAAAAAGAAATACTTACCTCATCGTACTCATGTCCAATGATCCCTCTGATAAACTCCATAAAATTGGCTGCTTCTTCAAATACAGTAGCATTATCAGTTTTCTCATCAAGCCAAGGCATGAAACTTCTAATAGAGCGGCAAGCATTCTTAATTCGCAATCTGTAAATCAAAGCCTTAATGCATTGACTTATTCAATATTTCAATATTCTTCTACTATCTATCTACTCTACTATATATATATATATGTATATATATATATATATATATATATATATATATATATATATATATATATATATATATATATATATACAGGGTGAGTCTAAAATCATGGAACAAACTTTGAGGTGTGGTAGAGCTCAATATAACAAACAATTATTGTATAGGAATATATGACCGGAAGTGACACGTTGAGGCACAAACACAAAAAAAACACATTAACGGAATCATAAAATGTTCATTAGCAGGAAACTTAACCAGTGATTCCGTGCAGAAAATGTAAAAACAGTTGCTGGAAATTGCATCCAACAGCAATCACACATGCTTGGCAACATCTATGGCGTGATTGGCTGGCATAGTTGGCGATAGTTGAGGGCAGTAAAGTGGTGCGCCAGTGATCTGCTAAATCAGCCAAAAAACGGCATTTACGATTAAGATTTTGGCCGTGATTTTAATAATAGTGTAAAGGCAGACATGCATCTGATGCATGATGCTGCTAATGGTAACGGCAGAGCAGCACTACGGCTGTACCAAGAATGATTTCCAAGTAGACACATGCCGAACCCTAAAATGTTTGAGCGATTACATCGACAACTTTGTGAAAATGGTTCTTTTAACGCCAGTACTGATGGAAGGGGTCGATCAAGAACTGTACGACAACCACACATGACAGAAGACATCTTGGACCATGTGGACGAAACACCTGGCACAAGTACAAGTGCTGTAGCATGTCGTCTACACGTCAGTCAAAAAACCGTTTGTAGAGTTTTACACGCAGAAGGTTTACACCCATTCCACATACAGAGAGTCCAAGCTTTGCAGACGTGTGATTACCCTCTGCGCATGGCTTTCTGCCAATGGTTTTTGCAGCAGAGTGCGTTGCTGCCGGCTTTTCCAGCTCATGTGCTATTCACAGATGAGACGAATTTTACACACGAAGGCGTTTTCAATGCCCACAATTCTCATGTGTGGGCAACAGGAAATTCACACGCAATACACCCACAGGCATTCCAACAAGGCTTCTCTGTGAACGTTTGGGCGGGTATTGTGAATGATTCCATCATAGGCCCATATCTCCTACCAACCCGACTCAATGGCCGCTGTTATCGTATTTTTCTGGAAGAGGTTTTACCAGAATTGCTGCAAGAAGTTCCGACTGGCGTTCGCAATCAAATGTAGTTTCAGCATGATGGTGCGCCAGCACATTTCAGTATGGAAGTCCGCAATTACCTGGATGCTACTTTTGGGGTGCGCTGGATTGGGCGTGGTGGGCCAGTCCGATGGCCACCACGATCGCCAGATTTGTCGAGTCTCGATTTTTTCCTATGGGGGCATTTGAAAGCCCTCATTTACGAGACTCCAGTTAACTCCATTGAAGAACCCGTTGCTCGACTATCCTGTGCGGCTGCACGTGTACATGAAATACCCAGGGTATGGGAATTTGTTCACTCCACCGACGCTACCAAGCTTGCATTACTATCGGTGTCCGCAATATTGAGCATTTATTATAGACATTGCTGTAAAAAAAGCATTTAGCGACGACGTTGTAAATAAACAATGTTTTTCATTTCATGTGTAATTTTTTGTGTTTGTGCCTCAACGCGTTACTTCCGGTCATATATTCCTATACAATAATTGATTGTTATAGTGAGCTCTACCACCCCTCAAAGTTTGTCCCACGATTTTAGACTCACCCTGTATATAAATATATATAATGCAAATATATATATATATATTTGCATAGTTTATATATATATATAATGCAAATGGAAATTTCGTTCCGGCAACTTATAAATTGAGTTCTACTCAATGGATTTTGATGGGACTTACACTGATAGTTAGATGATTTTTCAGGGGAAGTTTTAGTATATTGAATATCATTCTACGTTACTTAGTTACCGAGCTATATGGTGAGAAATTTACTGTGACGTAGCCAGCGAGGCGTCCAAATGCTCTGGATACCAGTAACATCGCAAAGTTTTCTGCGGTTTGACTATCACATAAAATTCTCCTATAAGATAAGACAAAGAAATCTTTATAAAATTAGTGGTATCCAGAGCATCTGGACCCCCACCCTGGGTACGACACTGGAAATTCTATAATTAGGTCAGCCCGATTTTGAAAGACAATTTCAATTTGAACGCTATTAACTCTCATTTTTCTAAACGGGTTTTTACGGGACTTACTTTCTCAGTTTGGTATTCGTTGGGGAAATGGTTTTAGTATGTAACACATCGTTCTATGTTGCTTAGTTACAGAACTATGTGAGAAAATTCTATCTACTATGTATATAAAATTACAATGGAAATTTAATTCCGTACGCTTATATCTCACGTTCTAATAACGGATTTTTATTTGACTTACATTGTCAGTTGTGTAATTGTTGGGGGAAGATGTTAGTGCTTAACATATCGTTCTACGTTGTTTAGTTATAGAGCTACACGAGAAAGTTCCTACTTTAGTTGCAGGCATGCTTCTTTAAATCTTGGAAATCTATTTGTTTCTGTGTTTTTAAAGATAAAGGAACGAAATAATTAGTAACTCGGAAGAGGTTAAAGTATATTTTCGCTAACCTTAATAAAGAAACATTTGTCTTTTTTTAATGTGTATACACCATGTTTTAACTCGATTCCTGAAAAGGGGAGTAAATCTGACCCAGGCTAAATATCTGATTAGGGGACTTTTCGGAGATTTTGTTTACTAATCCTTAATTTTCTTTTAATTTAAATATATAATATCTTATAATTTTATCATAAAGCACAAGGTTTAAACTTGATGTATGAATTTTCTTCAGATTTTTTAAATGTGTTTTACTAGATTTTTATAGCACAGTATCAATTATACCCCGTTTTCAGTTTAAAGGCGCAAGAAAAAGCGTTACAAAGATAGGTTTAAAAATAACTTTTGTGCGAAAATTTCTTTGAAATCTGAAATGTTTTGTTTTCCGTCGTGTAAAGTCCTCCAAGTTACCTGTGAATTACACCTCTGGGGGTGCCTAGTCTAGTGAAGGTATCGTCACCAGATCAAGGTTCTAAATTACGAGACCAACTCGAGTAGAGATGGCATGACGTATGGATAAGCGATGCTGCAAGGAAATAGTAAATATCCCAGCATCTCACATCAGTCCGGCATGACTTCGCTACACTGCGCAGTGCTGAATCGCCTCATCAAAAATCAATTAGCAACCGGCCAACTAAGAAAAAGCAATTAAAGCAACAAGACGCACTGAAGCCACGTCGGCCTATAGAATTAACAAATACATCTGCGCCAAGCGAAGAGCAGGCGAATTCTCGCCCCGTTGCCAGGTGTCAACTCGTTAAGCTAGACAAAAGCCTGGCAGGTAGGTGCCTGGTCAGCGGTCTAAAAAAAAAAAGGTTCAAAGTACACATCTGTACAATTTAACACTAATATTTGAATCATATATTCTAATACGAGCAAATCTTGTGTGTGGTTATATATATATATATATATATATATATATATATATGCAAATTTTATCTTAAAAACGGCTCTAACGATTTTGACGAAATTTTGTATCTTACCGTTTTGGGGCACCCGAAAATCATTGGGCTAGGTCACGTGTTCGAGAAAATTCGATTAGTGGGTCATTTTGGGTGATGGTCAAGCTAATTGTATCTAAAAAACGGTTCAAACGATTTTGACGAAATTTTGTAACTAATCATTTTCGGGCACGAGAATACTATTGGGCTGGGTCACATGTTCAAGAACTTTCGGTTAGTGGGTCATTTTTGGGCCAACACGGGTCAAATTAATTTTATCTAAAAAACGGCTCTAACGATTTTGATTACTTTTTGTATCCTACGAGTTTCGGGCACGAGAAAATCATTGGGCTAGGTCACATGCCCGAGAAAATTTTATTAATGGGTCATTTCTGGGTCATTGTGGGTCAAGCTAATTTATCTAAAAAGCGGCTCAGACTATTTACACTAAATTTTGCATCCTATGGTTTTCGGGCTCGAGACGACTGTTGGGCTAGGTCTCATGTTCGAGAAAATTGAATTAGTGGGTCATTTTGGTCATGAGTCATTATGGGTTAAGCTATTTTATCTTAAAAATGGTTCAGACTATTTACACTAAATTTTGCATCCTATGGTTTTCGTGCACGAGAAGACTGTTGGGCTAGGTCACATGCTCGAGAAAATTCAATTAGTCGGTCATTTTGGTCATGGGTCATTATGGGTCAAGCTATTTTATCTTAAAAATGGTTCAGAGGATTTGAAATAAATTTAGCTTCCTACAGGTTTAGGGAACGAGAAGACTATTAGGCTAGGTCACATGTTCGAGAAATTTCGATTAATGGGTCATTTTGGTCTTGGGTCATGATATTTGAACTCAAATTTAATTTTGACCGAGCATAGCTCGGTCTTCCCTGCTCGTAAGGAATTATTTAGGATATATAGGGATAATGAATTTGGCAATGTAGTGATAATGAAATATAACACATTATTCCTATAAGGCATTTAATGAAAAATCGAACTGGGATATTTATTTTTAGCAAAATTTTCATTTTGTTAATGAACAATGCAAATTAATGAAAGCCTGTTTTCAAAAAACTCCAAAATTTAAAATTTTGATCGGTGTAAATTCGCACTACTGTGGTGTATTATTATAACTTTACTATTACTTTACAAAAAAAAAAAAAAAAAACTGGTATTAAAATTCTCTGAATCCTCTAACGTTTGCAAACACTGTTACTTATTGAAAATCTACATACTTGTACGCTGCATGATAAAAATAATAGACGGCAGAAAACGTTTCTTTTTCAGAAGTAGTACCTTCGCCAAGTCCAGAAACACAGCTGTAAGCCTCCTTTTTTGGAAGCAACTCAGGGCACTTATGACCCCCCCCCCCCCATACCTTTGCGCTAGAGTTAATCAAAAACCTAAAACTTCGTTTATCTAGAGTAGGTTACAAACGGGACCAACATTTTAAATTTTACGTTTCTATTTTTTCTAGTTCAGAAAACAAAGTTTCGATTTTTTAACACTCAATCACCGATCATCAAAATTCTGAGATACATCCCGTAACCCAAGAAACTTGAAGTTTGGCATAAAAGTAGTGTTTAGAATACAAAAAATAAATAAAATAAAATACAATTTTAAAAACTTCAAAAAATTGAAAATAAAATTCCAAAATTCGAAAAATTCGAAAATAAAATTCGAAAGAAATTGAAAATAATTGGATCTCGTGGCCATAGTAACTTAAAATTTGGCGTAAAGAAGGGTTAGGACTTAGAGGATTACGTTTAGAATACAAGAATAAAAAAATCGGAAAATTCGAAAATAAAATCGAAAAATTAGAAAATTGGAAAAAAATCGAAAATTCGAAAATAATTCGATTTTGTAGTCCTAGAAACTTTTGGCATAAAGGTAGTGTTTAGGATACAAAAATAGGAAAAATTAAAAAATTCGGAAAATTTGAGAAAAATACGAAAATAAAATCGAAAATTTTAAAATAATTCGCTTTTGTATGCCTATAAACTTGAAATTTGCATAAAAGTAGTCTTTAGGACACACAAAAAAAATTTCGAAAATCTGAAAATTTCAAAAAAATAATAATAATAATAAAAATTCGAAAAAAAATCGAAAGTAGTTCGATTTGTTGGAATTTTTCGGATTTTTTTTAAATTTTGACTTTTTTTATCCTAAAGACTACTTTTATGTCAAATATCAAGACCATTTTATTTTTTTGGGGGGGGAGGGGGGGTGGAATTTAATACATTTTGATACATTTAATTTATTTTAAAAATTTCCCTCTAACAAAACCAAAAATTTTTTTATGGTGGTGGTGTAATTATGACGACCGATTATCTGCACGAGGAATGTAATCCCGAGGAGGAGTGGCCTCCGTGGGGGTCGTTCTAAAGCAGCCATACTCAACCTTTTTTTCTATCGGGCCACAAACAAAGGTTTGCAATGTTACGCGGGCCGCAACACACTTAAAAAGGGTAAATAAAATAGTAAGATAATATAGGTAGTATCACAAAGCAATATAACAAAGTTAGTATTATCAGTAGGGTTGAACGTTTTTCGCTGAAGAAATGTTACCAAAACATTTTAACACCACTTTTTCCAAACAATAAACTATAAGTAGTATATTTTTACTGAAAATGTTGTAGAAATAAGCCACGAAGTTTGAAATAATGTTGTACAAATTGTTTGATGCCAGTTATTTCCGCGACAAACGTTCAACCGTAAAAAGAAGTATTAGCTATATACAGGGCCATAGCCGTAAAACCAAATAATATAACAATGCAGAATATACAAGTTGTATTCACCGGATGCTGGGCACGCATGCGCGGAGTTTGATTGTTTTTTTTCCCTCTCGATCTGTTCGGAGAGTGAGTGTTGTGTTTTGCTTCGGTATGTGTAGGACGTTGCGTCCGCTGAGAATAAAAACATTTATTCTGTAAATGAGAAATTTACTTGTGTTAAATAGAGTAACATTCAGAAGATCTTCTTCACAAGTTCTAAAAGAAAAAGTGGGATATTTTCTTATCTATCTTTTCTATCAGTCTTTTGCTCAATGCAAAACCTTTTTATTTTTTAGTTTTTTTTTAATTTTAAAAATATATAGTGCAAGTTTAACTAATTTAGAATAGTTAATTGGATTAGTGTTGAAGATTAAGAAATGTATACACCACTGTAACGTAACACAAATAGGACAAAAAGACCTTTTGACTAAGGAAACTGCATTAAGATGTTTTAACATAATTTAAAATTAATTAGAAATGACAGAAAAGATTTCGTTTTCTTATGAAAAAATATAAAACAACAATGAAGGTCTTAAATACATTTTATGCAAATCTCAGTTAATTTTATAAATATGGATTAATGACTATGTACCTCGGGCCGCAGGTTGAGTATGGCTGTTCTAAAGGAACCTAACTCGTATTACGCAAGAATATACAAGGCTCGAAGAAAACCACGAAAACAAATCGAACTATTAGGCCGACAGCCGCATTGGGTTTGAACCCAGCACCTCCCGTGTACCAGCTTTGAGAGCAGAACCTCTCGGCCACTAGTGAGGCGATTTCTTTTAATAAAACATTTCAATAATTTATTAAAAGCGGTACTTTCGTATTACCCGCATGCCAGTAGTTAATAGCCGAAGAAATCGTGAAAAATTTCGCTTACTTACAGATATTTCGCTACTTACCTTTCTGATACTGATTATTTCAGCAGTCTTACGATTACATGTTTTTCCATTGCATGTCTGTTAAATTTGTGTATTATTTATATTATTTTATTTTATTAATTATTGATGAAGTTTTAATTTCTTTGTGGAATATTAGCCGGAAACAGATGTGGAACTGTTTATATTGCTTTAAGTGCAAACGGATTCATCTTTCTTAATTGGGCTGCACGCGATACAGATAGATTTTTAAAAAATCTTGCTTGAAAATTATTTTAAAACCATAAAAATTCAGTAAACTGAAACATAGTTTTCAAACAAATTGCATTTCGAAGAACATTTTCATTCGACGGCGTAGAAATTGAAATCGTGCGATGTTTAGAAGTTAAAAAAAATAGCAGCAAAAGCGAAATATATTGGTCAGTTGTTGTCACCGTCCATATGACCTCAGCATTATTTACGGACATATTTTGGCTTTATAATAGATTTTTGGCATTTGTTGTTGACGTTACATAGTAGTATTAATATTGCTTTTAGGGAGACAGTGGACTTTATTTGAGAAAAAATACACCCAGAAATCGAAATTTATGTTTGTATGTATTTTTATTCTCTAGTTTGTACTGAACCATTTTCTAGAAACTGCATGCAGTTGCAATGATTTTTCGCAAAATTGAAAGCGTTTGAATTTTGTGCACAAACAAATTATCGTAGTAGTAATAAACTTTAAATCTGTTTTTCTCAAAAGAGATTTTTCAAGTTTTATAGGTTTTTGAAACGCTCCGTGCGTCTTAATTTTTGTTCAAATTCCATGATATTGATAAGGAAGAATCCTGATACTGTTTACAAAGAAACTGTGTATGCTTTTACAATTTAACTTAATTAAGATAATTAAGTTTGACTTATAAAAAGGCAAAATTTTGATGAAAATCGGATAGAATTCAGAAAAATATCTTTCAAAAAATAAATATCCAAGGGATTAAATAATTGATACACAGATAGTTTGTAATACAGTTTTAAGTGATTAAAATGCAAAATCGAGGAAATATCTCAAACATTATGACGCAGGAAGCATTTAAAATTTTTGTTTATAATGTTTAAAATTTTAAAAACATCTTAAAATTATAATAAAATTGGATTTTTTTTTTAAAGATACTCTATATACTTATGGTGAAATGTATATATACAAGATTAATTTTTAACAAAATTATTCAAATTGGTAAAAAAATCATAGGAGTTGTAATATTAGCAGGCCATTACAACTTACAACTCAAAAAATGTTTTATACATTTTTTGACAAAATTTCATTTCTCTATGATAAAAAGTAAAAATAAATAAATTTTAACATCTACTGTCCCCTTAATCGTAATTTGAGATTATACAGACCTTTTTGCCACAAAGCACGTTCTATAAATAAAATCTCTTACCTCCTGTATCTCTCTTTTTCATTGTGAGCTTCTCTGGGATCTACTGAAAGGTAATTTTCTATGAAAGGCATCCACTGCAGCGAAACCACTTTCTGATTACCGGAAGAATCTGTCTCTGGTGAAGTAGGAGTATTATTTGGAACTCTGTAGGAAGTGTGAATAAAAAAGGGTAAATTTGTATATTGTTGCAATTTTCTAGTAAGATAAAAAAAATATGTATAAGTAAAAATATTTAATTAATATTATAAGTAAAAATATTTATATAAGTGAAAATAATTATTTATTTAATATAGATATAAGTACAAGTATTTATATTATTATATAAGTAAAAAATATTTCATTCATTATTATTCATTTAGCACTTATTTCTATTCATTATTATTATCTATTTCAGCATCATACAGTATTATTGCATGGTAGTATTAATGCTCAGTATCGCATAGTATTATTTAGTAGTGCTCAGTATGATTGGTAAATTGTGTTTTCGGAATTTGTATTTCAACATTACATAGTATAATTATTTCTCAATATCACAAAGTAGTATTTAGTCAGTATAATTAGCTCAGTATAATTAGTAAATTGTTTTCACAGATTTTGTATCATCAAAATTTGAATTTTTGGTATTTGTGTGTCAGTACTACTTTTCTAATCTCATGGTGGCATTTGATTTGTGTTGATTGTTTTCACTACATGTACTTATTCCTATATAATCACTTATGTTATTCTATATTATTCTTAGTACTAGTACACAGTACTTATATTCTAAGATTTGTTTTCTGGCATTATTGCTGTACTTAAATGGCGTTAACTGTTTACTGTAAATACTCCTATATATTTATTCAAGTTTTTCCCCATATAAGTTTTTTTATACACTCGATGCTACTATTCAAACTATGATTACTTTCTTTCTCAATATCTTATTTATTAATTCTTTATCGCTCAATAAGTGAGCCATTAGTGTTGTTTTGTATTTATAGGTTTCTCTCAACTTTAATTACTATCTTGTAAAAGCTCAATATCTCCTTATATTTATTTACAATCACAATTGTTCATTAAGCCCAATATTGTGACTAACTTGGCTCGTCCAGTATAATTGAATAGCCTTTGAAATTGACATTGTCATCTTTGACAGTTAATTTTCAATAGTGAGGGGTCTCCTTTCCGGATGGTCTTTCCGGGCATCGCTCCCCGGGCTGGGGCTTTGCCGCATAGTAAACAAACCTGCTAAGCAAGGCTAGATGAGCTTAAGCCGAAAAGTACGCCTCCCCACCCTGTTTGACCTTGACTTTGTTTACTTGGACATCATCTTTCACCTTATTAGACAGTGAAGTTTTGCTACAGTATTTTGAATGTGTTGGAAATTGTTTTATAATCTATGCTTGACGCATGATTTTACGTCCTTGTTTATAAGATGAAATCAGCTTTCAAAACATTTCAAAGTATTTTTCACCCGTATTATTAGCTGAAAGAAATATCGCTAAATGGTAGTTTTTAATACCCTACAAAACCACATTATAAAGCGAAAACTTTCTGACAGTAACAAACAAGATGATGTCGTGTTGCCAGATCCGTTGTCACAAAAGACGGGACAGAGAGACAAAAACGCAGAAAAGCGGCTACCAAATTCGGACATAAAAATACGATAAATCTTATTACAAAAAAACTACCTGTCTATAATGGAATCTTATCTTAAATTAAAATTTTTTGTGGTCCGTACTGAAGAAATGCCATATCAAATATATCTGCAAAGACGGAAACCTGCCTAAAACGGAATTTTCCTCTGGTAACATTAGATTTCGTCTTAGAACATTGCACTGTATTAAATAAACACAATAATCTTACGCAGTAAAATCTATGAAAGCGTAATCTTAGGGAAAGAAACAAATTTCAGCTTTAAAAATCCTGTCTTAAACGGGAAAAAATTCATGGAGCTTACAGAAGGAATACCATACCAATGCACCTGATAAAACGGAAAACTGTCTAATATGGAACCTTTCTTGGTCACTTTAGATTCCGTCTTAGAACTATTTACTAAGTTAAATAAATAGAATAATCTTATGCAGTAAAATTTGTGAAAGCAGAATCGCTAGAGACCGAAACAAGCAATATACCCGCAAAGACGGAAACCTGCCTAAAACGGAATTTTCGTTTAGTGACATTAGATTTCGTCTTAGAACATTATACTGTATTAAATAAACACAATAATCTTATGCAGTAAAATCTGTGAAAGCGGAATTGGAGGTTTCGAATTGAGCAGTTATAATTGTATGGCATTACTTCCGCAGGGACTATGGAATTTTTACGGTTAAATCAGGATTCTGTTATAAACAGTTGCCATTTTCACGAGTTTCGCTAAGCAAAGTACAGTAAAACCTGTAAAAATAGAAACCGGAAAATCTACTGGAAAATATTCCGTTTTTAGCAGGTAAATTTGTACAGTATTCCTTTCAGCGGAATCATAAAATTTTTCTCTTATAGACAGATTCTGTTTTCACAGGTTTTTCTGTATTAAGTTCCACTATAGACATTATCTATTAAGCCTCAGCAGATGAATGGAAGAAATTTCGCAAGTTCAAAAGGGCGCCTTCTTACGACTGATGGTGTTTTTCCATGTTGGAAAATGACTACACCAGAAAGATCAGGAACAGAAATTGTTAAATATTAAACCAGATAAAACTGAGAAACTTGATCAAGCGTGGCTCCTTGATTAAAAATACATGCTGCTGTAAAATCACTGAGAAGGATTATGGAATTTATGAATTACTAATAGCTATTCTTTTTTCCTGCCAACCTTTGCTTTGTCAACTCGCCGCCGGAAAAGTAACGCTCATGTACGCAAACAAAATTTGCATGCTGTACGCCTGCAACAAACTTCTGTTTTGACCATCACCGGCCGCATGGGAGAAAAGTACCGCTATTGTGCGCTAACAAATTTAACACATACTGCTCACACTCTAAGTATAATTGCTCTGGTTTCAGGTTTCACGCGATACAGACTAACCAAAAACATGGCACTAAAAGAAGTTTATGCATCGTGAAAAATCGGGACATTTGACGTTCTGCGGAAAGGATCATGGAGCGTCTGAAAGTCGGAACACGTGGTAACGGTAACACTAGTAAGAAATTATGTCTATTTCTTTTCAAAACTAGTCTTTGGGGGCCACCGTAATACTTACCATCATGGATATGCATAATGTAAAATATTAAAATAAAACATGTGTAAACTGCTTATAAAATGCATTGCAATTCAAATAAAATCGTGGCTTGATGACGTCATAAACTTTAAATGTTCTATTACTGAATTGCGTAAAAGAAACATCCTTATACCTCCAAAATTGATAATCATATTAAATAACAGTTTAATGCGTCGGATTAAGCGTCTCATTTCCAATTAAAATATATCTTTGAATTGAAATTTCGATGAAATACAGGATCATGAAAAATCGAAGAGTGTGGCAAATAGGATTACAAATATCTCGGCAACTCATTATCCGATCGACTTCATTTTTTATGCAAAATTTATGTATTTTTATTGTCTTTTATATTCACTCCTTAAAATAAACAATTTCGAAAAATTTTATATACAGTTTATCAGAACGAATATTTCGAGAGTCCGAAAAAAATAGTTCCGGAAAATCGAAGTTACTGAAATTCAATAAGCTTCTTTCCATTATTACATATTAAATATATAGTAAATTTCAAATCTGTATCTCAATTTGTTCGAGAGATAAAGCGTTTACAGACACACAGACGGACGGCAATTATTTTTATTTTCTAAAAATATGTTTTTCGGAATCTCCAATGTCTGAAATGTGTAAATCCGTCAAAAAATTTTTTTTCGATTTTTAAAACGATTACAAGACTTACTCTATACTATGTATGATGGGTAAGTAAAAAATGGATGTTAATATTTACCTCGGTAATTCATAAGACGTATCAGACTTTGTTAAGCTTGAGCTTGATAAAGTATTACTGGAACAGCCGCTCAATGATAGAGAAGAATCAGTGCCGAAATTGGCATTTGTTAAACCAGTTGGCGTTGAATGGAAAATTTGTGGCTGTTTAATAGATTGGAAACAGAAAGATAAACATAAAATTATATAAAATACAAAAAATATATATTATAAAAAAATAAATAATTCAAATACTTAATTAGAAAGCTTAAGAAAAATGTAACTAACGATATTATTTTGTAATTGAATTTATTCTCCTGCATAGTTAGAAGAATGTTATCAAATGTATAAAAATGCTTCTTTTATTCAAATTGCTATTATTATTTTTGAAGTGAAAATTCTTTAGGCGCGTTGGGCATTTTTTGAGATGGGAAAAAACCATTGAATTCGCGACACTGTTACCGTTACTGTTACCGACACCTCTGTAAATTTTTAAGTGATTGTTTTGTTTGTTTGTTTGTAGAGGATAATCTCTGTAACTACTGAAGCGATTTCAAAAGTGATGGTGGCAAATTAATGGTGACAATCCCTGCTCCAACATAGGCTGTATTTTATGTCAGCGCCCAGGGGGGTGCAGTAGCGAAAAACTTTCTAAAATTTCGATTTTTTTTATACTGAAGGAGCTAGAAATTTGAAATTTGGCATTGTAGCTACTTATAAGAAGTAAATGCTCTCTGTTTCCTCCGTAGAACATTTTGTTATCCAGGGGGCGCTGCCGAGCGCTCAAGACAAGGGATCCTACATTCGAGATGTAGGATCCCTACTCAAGACGGGATGATGCGCGGAGCGGATTCCCGCCAATAGAGATGTTTTGCTTGAGACGTAAGCGCAGTGTACCTACCGCTGCCAGTCATTTTTGTTCTCCTTGTAAATAAATGTAATTTGTTAAGTTTTAACTCAACTTTTTATTGAATACGAAATGATCATCTTAGTTTTCTTACATAAATACAGTCCAACGAGAGTAACCGAGCTATCTACGGATCATGTTTTGGTCCTCCGAGCCCCAGCACTCATTTAGAACACTGTGAATAATCATCGCCCTTGGATTTTTGTATGTAGTTATAGATATAATTACAATGGCTACTATTAAAGGTACTGTGATCCTCAATCGGAAACGCGGAAACATACGCAGCCAAGTTACACGAATATCTAATGCTATAAAATCAAAACTTGGCCAGAAAGAATTGGAACTAAAATTCAATGCTCTTCAGACATTAAAAAAGAAGACAGATGAATTACGTAATGAGTCGTATTCGGTAATTTCTGATGATGATTTACCGGAATTTGAAAATTCCTTGACGGAGATAGAAGAACAGTTAGAAGCTCTCGAAGTAAGTCTTCTTGATTTAATAAAGCCTAGTGTTTCAAATGTTGAAAATCAAAATAATAATGATAGAATTAATGTTAATGAGTCAAAAATTAAATTGCCGTCAATTAATTTACCCCAATTTTCGGGTCGCTACACAGAGTGGTTTAATTTTAAATTACAATTCACCACCTTGATTGATAGCAACGATGAATTAAATGATGCTCAAAAATTATATTATTTACAATCGGCTTTAACAGGCCCTGTGAAACAATTGCAAAACATTGATGATTCTTATGCTTCCTTATTCGAAGCTTTAAAAAAACGATTTGAAAACAAACGGTTAATTGTAAATTCTCATATTTCTGAGTTATTGAGTAACAACAAAATAAAAATTGAAAATGCGAAAGAAGTACGCAATCTGGTAGATAATTTATTGAGTCATTTGAGGGCTCTGAAACAATTAGGGCTAGAAAATAATAACTTATCAGAATCAATTTTAATGTATTTTGTGTTACAAAGAATCGATGATGAGTCAAGAAAGGCATTTGAAATGAGTCTTAACTGTAACGACTTGCCTGAATGGAATATTTTTATTGATTTTTTACTAAAAAGGGCCCAAGCTCTCGAAAACCTACAAAAAAGCAACACCGTTACGAAACCTAGGTATGAAATTACTCAGAAACAAAACAGTTTAGTATTACAGAATGACAAATTTAATTGCGCATTATGTAAACAACCTCATATGATATTTCGATGTCAAAGGTACTTAGATTTATCGGTTCAAGAGAAATTGAACCAAGTAAGGAAGTTGAAGTTATGTTATAACTGTTTATCGTTATCTCACGCTGTTAATCGATGTAACAAATTAAATAATAAGTGTAGGATTTGTTACTCCAACCATCATAGTTCTCTTCATGGAGCTAATTTTTCGAAACATGCTTATGAAAATAGGCAAGTTAATTGTATTGCAAATGAACCGCAGTTGAAAACGGAAGACAACGTAAATTCTAATTCAGTAGAATCTACCGCAAAGGCGTTTACCTTGAGCTGTCAAAACAATTATGATCAAAATCTGTCTAGCACCAGTTATAATGGGTTCATTTCGACAGCTGTGATTTATTTAAGGGGAAGTAATGATTCCTTTTTTCCTTGTATTGCGATTCTAGATACTGCAAGTAATGTCTCATTGGCCACGTTTTCTGTAGCAGATATGTTAGGGTTGCAAAAATATAAAGTTAAGTCATTAATTACTGGATTAAATGATTCTGTCTGTAAAATTAAAAACTGAATAAACGTAGAAATTTCCAACAAGCATAGAAGTTTTAAAAAATTATCTAACATGTTTTTGGTTCCTAAAATCACTGATTTAACCCCTTCAAGCGCCGTAGACATTTCTAATCTGCACTTACCACAGAATTTAACTTACGCGAACCCAAGATTTTTTTAACCTCAGCGAATTCAAGTGTTATTAGGAGCAGATGTATATTACGAATTGTTATTAGCTGGTCAAATAAAAATTCCTAAAACTTCTATAATTTTACAAAAGTCTCATTTAGGATGGATCGCGGGTGGAACAATACAAGATAGAAATGAAAGTAAATTTACGTGTCACTTAATAGAAAATCAAGATGAATTAGATTTGAAAACCTTTTGGGACTTAGAGACGTTGGGAATTAAAGATGACCCAAACAGTGTTAAAAACGAGAAAATTGTAGAAAAATTTCATGAAACTGTGCGTTTTGAAAATAACAGATATGAAATCAGTCTCCATTGGACAAGGAATTGGAACCATTTAGAAAATAATTATAAAACCGCCGAAGCGCGACTCTCAGGTCTTATAAAAAGAATGAAACGTGATACAAAGATTGCTTTTCTAGCAGATATAGAGAAGGCTTTTCTACAAATTTCCATAAACGAAAAGGACAGGGATGTTCTGAGATTCTTGTTTATAGATAAGAATCCTGTCGACAATGACGCATTTAATGTTATCGTCTACAGATTTTTACGCCTAACATTTGGCTTGAACTCAAGCCCATTTTTGCTATCTGCTACAATTAAGCATCATCTTAACAAATTTGAAACGGAATATCCAATAACGACAGAAGTACTCCAAAATTGTATTTATGTGGACGACTTAATAACCGGGACAGACACAGTCGAAGATGCGGTGAACATTTCGGAACAATCTCATAAAATAATGAAGGAAGCTAGCTTGAATTTACGGAAGTGGATTTCGAATAACAACCAGTTAATGGAAATATGGGATAATCGTGGATTTAGTACAATGCCACAACCTTTTGAGGATAGTACAATACATAAAGTTTTGGGGATATCGTGGCAACCCAAGCAAGATATACTTTTGATAGATATTGATAATTTGCTCGAATTTTTGCGTAACGCAAAAGTTACAAAACCGTTTAGTATTACAAGTTGCAGGTAGAATATTTGACCCTCTGGGTCTAATTTCTCCGTATACAATACGAATTAAATGTTTATTTCAAGAACTGTGGAGTAGGAATTTAACATGGGATGAAGAACTGCCCTCCGATATTACAAAGACGTGGAAACAATGGTGTTCCGAACTTCCCCAGTTGAGAAATCTAAAAATTCAAAGGAACATTTTTCAGTTTCCCGATGACTCCAATTACACACTAACTTTGCATACCTTTGCCGATGCCAGCCCAAAAGCATACGGTGCTTCCGTGTATCTACAAATTGATTCACTAAGTGAATCTTCCTTAAATTTGTTTACATCAAAATCCAGAGTGGCACCATTGAAAAAAGTGTCACTTCCTAGACTTGAACTTCTAGCAGCATTACTTGCTGCACGCTTAACTTGTGAAGTAAAAACGGTACTAGATCGCAAGGGACCATCGTCTATGTATTTGTGGACAGATTCGCAGATTGTCTTGTACTGGATCAAAGGCACCGCAAACAGGTGGAAGTCATTTGTGTCGAACCGTGTAAAGGAAATCCAAGCTCTGACAGACCCATCCAGGTGGTTTCACTGTGCAGGGTCCGAGAATCCTGCAGATTTGCTAACAAGAGGTGTCAAGTGTGACCTTCTCGTTCAGAGTTCCAAATGGTGGACTGGACCAGAGTTTTTGAAAGACAGATCTGTGTAACAACGACCAGACTTTAGTTATTCCTAACAAGGACATATATATAAACGAACTAAAAAGAGACTCCGTGAACATTATTTACAATGACTTTGTTACATTAACTATCTCTCACGAAAAACCGTTAATTCACCATATTTTTGCATGTACTAATAATTTTGTAAAATTAATTCGTATAATGAGTTTTATTTTTAGATTCACCTTTAACTGTCGTAATAGACTGAAGAGAAGAAGTTGACCATTATCCCTCGACGAGGTGAGAGAGGCCGAATCGTTTCTAATTCGGTCAGCACAAAGGGGGGAATTTAGGGAAGAATTAAAATGTCTCGAAAAAGGTAAGCCTGTTCACAATAAAAGTAGATTATCTTCCTTAAACGTATTTGTAGGAGAGGATGGATTAATTAGAGTTGGTGGCCGTTTAGCACATGCAGATTTGCCGCTTAACTCAAAGTTTCCAATTGTTTTGCCTGCCAATCATAAGTTAACGGATATTATTTTAAATTACTTACATCTCAAATACTTTCATTTAGGCCCACAAGCGTTGCTTTTCCATGTAAGACAAAAATTTTGGCCACTTAATGGCAGGAATAATTGCCGAAGCATTGTTCACAAATGTGTGACATGCTTCAAGAATAAACCTGTTGTCAGCCCCCAATTAATGGCTGATCTGCCGGGAGAACGTGTGACACCAAATTTTGTATTTTCGGTGACAGGTCTGGATTACTGTGGCCCATTTTCTATTAAATTTAAAAATCAAAGGAAGGGTGTATTGAATAAAATTAATGTCGTAGTGTATGTGTGTTTATGCACCAAGGCAATACACCTGGACTTTGTTTCAGATCTCACAACTCAGGCTTTTATAGCTAGTCTAAAACGTTTCTTTGGCAGAAGGGGAAAATGTGCAAAAATCCTATCTGATAATGCGAAAACGTTCATCGGAACTGACATTGAGTTGAAAAATTGCATAAACTGATTAGTTTCCCAGATGAGGAATTGTGTAATTTTTTAACCCATGAAGGTATCAAATGGGAATTTATTCCCCCCAAATCCCCGAATTTTGGTGGCCTCTGGGAGGCGGCTGTAAAATCATTCAAGTTTCATTTAAAACGGGTAATAGGTGATCAAAAATTAACTTTAGAAGAGTTTCTTACTATACTAGCGGAGATTGAGGGAGTTTTGAACTCCCGTCCCCTTACCCCGCTGTCCCCAGATTTCGAAAATTTTGAAACCTTGACACCCTCTCATTTTTTAATCGGTAGACCTATCACTTCGATCTCCGAACCCCCATTAGATAACATTAATGAAAATAGATTAGCAAAATGGCAGAGAATCACCAAATTTAGTCAGCAAATTTGGAAAGCTTGGAAGCGCGATTATTTAAATAATTTGCAGCAGAGGGGGAAATGGAAATTTAAAAAGGAGGATGTACAGAAAGGAACTTTAGTACTAATAAAGCAGGAAAATTTACCTTCCACCAAATGGCAGGTTGGAAGGATAGTTGAAATTTTTAAGGGAAGGGACAATATAATACGAACCGTAAACTTACGGTTACCAGACGGGCGAATTTATAAGAGAAATGTCAGAGATGTCTGTATATTACCAGTTCAGTAACAGATTTCTTTTCTTTCTTTAAGCAATTTTTAAGGTATATATTATTTCTGTATGTAATGTAGAATTATAGTGCATTTATGATTGTATTATTATTGTATATGTAAGTTGTTATATCTTATAATTTTTTCTTATATGATAATTTTTGCAAATTTATATGTGAATGTATATTGAAATTGCATTTCAATCCCCGGGGGAGTGTTTCCTCCGTAGAACATTTTGTTATCCAGGGGGCGCTGCCGAGCGCTCAAGACGGAATGATGCGCGGAGCCATTAGAGATGTTTTGCTTGAGACGTAAGCGCAGTGTACCTACCGCTGTCAGTCATTTTTGTTCTCCTTGTAAATAAATGTAATTTGTTAAGTTTTAACTCAACTTTTTATTGAGTGCGAAATGATCATCTTAGTTTTCTTACATAAATACAGTCCAACGAGAGTAACCGAGCTATCTACGGATCACTCTCTAAGAACAATTTCTTAAAAAAATTCGAAATTTAAAAGGGTGAGATGAGCGAAAAGTGTTCTAAAAACATTCTAAATTACAATTTCTATGGAATCTCTGGAAATACAGAACCGTTTTCAAAAGTGATGGTGGTACGCGGTTTAGTAAGCGGTATAGTAACGCAGAAAAATGTAAGCGGTATAGTAACGCAGAAAAATGTAAGCGGTATAGTAAGCGCAGAAAAATGTAAGCGGAATAGTAAGCCCAGAAAAATGTAAGCGGTATAGTAAGCGGTCTAGTAAGCGCAGAAAAATGTAAGCGGTCTAGTAAGCGCAGAAAAATGTAAGCGGTATAGTAACACGGAAAATGTAAGCGATTTAGTAAACGCAGAAAAATGTAAGCGGTATAGTAACACAGAAAATGTAAGCGGTTTAGTAAACGCAGAAAAATGTAAACGGTATAGTAACGCAGAAAAATGTAAGCGGTATAATAACGCAATAAAATGTAAGCGGTATAGTGCGACTGATGTCTGGTTCCCGAAATTTTTGTATGTAAAATAATATGTATTATTTTTCATGTACTATAGCGCATTAAATGAAAATTGTAATATAATTTTTGTAGTAGTAGTTTATAATAATTAATAAAAAACACTTCAATTAAAAGCATTTCGTGCACAATAAAACATTTCCTGACGATTAAAAAAATACACACGTAATTGTTCAAGTTTTCACTTCTGTCGGCACTCCCGGAGTGCCACTTTTTTTTTTTCAAAACTGTTAAATACTTATTATTTTTATTATTTGCAGAATTTTTCGCCATTTTGGCAAAATTCTTGATGAGTTTTATTAGTATTATAATTCTATTTGTAACATTTTCAGTATAAAATAACTTAAAATTTCTGTTTTAAATCAGACTGAGCTTCCATAAAACTTAAGGTCAGAAAAGACAATGCACAAATTTTCGTACATTGTGAGCCAAAAAACAAAAAGAACAACCCCATACATTTTAACCACCAAATTGTCCGAGAAATAAACCCAGAAATAGTCATTTGACCGAAAATTATGTCTTTTTAACACTTTCCAACATAGTTGTTGAAAAGTATTTATGACTTCGGTTTGTCTGGTCGTCTGGCCATCCGTCTGTACTCTAGTTCTCGTAAATATACTTGAATTGTCCTGAAATTTTTGTATGTCATTGACATTTATTATAGCATGATCCCTATTGAAAATGAATTGTGTAGCATTTAAAGTCTGTTTACAGGCATAGTCAAAAGTATTGAGTTACATTGCGGACAATGTGAAAAAATCGTTTCATGTGCATTTTGACGATGTTTCGCCATTCGAAACATGATGAATTTTATATGCAATTATGTAGCGCACTAAAACATGCTTTTTCTAAAATATGGTGTGAAAAGCATTTTTTATTCATTTACAGGATCACACAAAAGAATTCTGTTACACATTATTCTACGGGGAAAAGTCGCTTGCAGTGTAATTTAATGATGTTTCACTATTTAAAACATAATGAAATTTATATGTATTACTGAGATGCACTATAAATTGCTCACCGAATAATATGGTGTGTATTGAGTTATCGTTCATTTACATGGACACGCAAAAGAATTCGGTTACAGTCTTTGTGTGGTAATTACAGTCTATATGTAATAAGCGCGTTTTCTACTTTGGTTTCGATTTTAAGTTTAACTAAAATTTTGCATTGTTACGTGGCGCATATAAATTCTGCTACACAGGGCTAAACAAAGGAATTGCTAAGTATTACTGACTATGTGAGTGAATTGTTTAAAGGTAATTTTAATCGCGTTACGCATTTGCTTGCTGAACTATTTTTAGCAAACTAATATAAGTTTGTGGAATATAAATAAATTCATATAAAGGGCTACGCAAAAAACACGATACATTGTCGTTTATGGTTGGTAATTGCTGGAAGTGAGTTTTAAGTTGCCTTATGCGTATTTCACCTGAAATTAATTTTAGTTTAAAATGTGGTTGTACAGAAGTCTTTATATGATATACAGGGCTGTACAAAAGATTGCGAGTGCATTTCCATCGATTGGCGAAAATTGCTAAAAGGGAGATATCTAACTGAACTAATTTTTATCATGCTATGTAGTATATATCCAAATGTATAGATCATATATAGGGTTGAAGTAAATAATTTGACAACTTTTATGACTATGGAAGGTAAATACTAAAACTGGATTTTTAAATGAGTTACATGTTTCGTAAACTGTTTACTACATATCTTCTTTCACCTTATTTAACGGTGAAGTTTCGTTACTGTTTGCTGAATGTGTTGAAAAGTGTTTCATAATCTATGCGTGATGCATGATTTTCTATTTTTGATTGAATTTATGTTTAAAAATAATAATAAGCTTAAAGAGTGTTCTACATATAGAAATTGTACCAAACTTGAAAATGTTTATCAGTAACACCTAATTTTGACATAAAATTTGGTCGAGTTGTAATTTTCAAATGGTTGAAAATTTTTTCAGGCCAGGATTCGAACCAGGGGCCTTTGGCGTAAGCTGCCAATGTTCTGCCAACTGAGCTATTCTGGACAAATCTGGCAGAAACAATTCGCACACTGAACCTTATTGATTATGACATCTGGTCTGATATCTGAATCAGCTCAACAGAATAAATCGCAGTTATAGTGGAATCTCGCTAACTCGGACCCCTTTTACTCGGATCTCAGAATAACCTGAACTAAGTCTGCTCGAGTTTCGAATTTCCAAAAGAGTATTTATTCGCTCATTCACATTATATTTTGAAAATATATTTTTTAAGATTTTGTAAACATGTTTAAAAAAATTGATGGCTGCACCAACGCTGCTGTCAGTGACGTTAGCAATTAGTTGGAAGTTGACAATGATCGAGATTACGCCGCACTGACTGATGAAGAGATAATCACCTCCTGCTCATCTAAAGAAACTGAAACTGATTGTAAATATGAAATTGGGACTGATGATGATAATTCTACTACTATGAACCATGCTGAGGCCGCAACACAGCTAGATCAATGGATGGTCTATTTTGAGCGACAAACCGATACAACACCAAATGATCTGCTTGTACTCAAACGGCTGCATGATCATGCCGCTCACAAGCTATATTCAAAACTATAACAGCAGAAAATCCCAAACTTTTTAATTCAGACTAGATGTTTTCAATTCTGTAAAACAGTGTTTGGATTTGGCAATATGCAACGATTTGTGCAATAAAAAGTTGATTTTCTGTATGTTTTATTTTAATTTATTTTTTATGCAATCTCCGATTAACTCGGATTTTCAGTAACCCGGATTGACTCCGGTCCCAATTAGTCCGAGTTAACGAGGCTTTACTGTAATGGAAATCCAAGAAATGTTGGATACGTAATTACACTATATTATAATATTTGGATATTTCGATGAATTTTTTCTTAGGATACCAAACGGGAAGTCATTCGATCAAATAGTTTACGAATTATGAAGGTATAAATTGTAGAACTCTTAATGTTAAATTATTTTTTAATCTTTGCAAAACAGATTGCAATACGTTTAGTTTTTAAAGCATAATTCACAAACTACTTGGCGGAATGAGCTGTGATTTTGGATTCGCATATTTCAAGCTTCTAGAAATCTCTTTCTATTTAGAAAAAAAAAAAGGTCACAGTTTATATTTTTTTTAGAAAAGTAATTTCGATAATATACGTATTTTGTATCTGTATTCAACATGTGAAGCATGCCCGAAAAATGAAAGCGTGAAATAAAGAAATAGAAGTGATCTTTTACTTTGATTACAGTGATCTTTTTACTTTTTAAAAATCATAAATTCAAATTGCAACAATTATATAGTTATGTGCGCGCATCTAGCATAATTACTATATTAATTTTATTACTAACTAGCAGAGTGTAATTTTGCACAATTACAATCCTACCGAAATACATATTTAAGAAATTAGAAGTCAAAATATTTGCAAGATGTATCAATATTAAATAGTAAACTTGATTTTCACATATTGTACATTAATTCAGTTTTCAAAGACTTCATAGAATAATAAGTATAAAAAGTGATAATTTAAGGCACATAAACAAGTATAAACAAGTAATTTAAGACACATAAACACATTGTGCGAGAATTATATGAAGGCCACTCTGGAAGCTGAATAAATAAAACCGTTGGAAACCTAGGAAATAATTTTAAAAAATGAAGTATTTAAAATAAATGAAAGTTAGAAGAATGCATTCTACTTTTAAAGGGAAGTTCTACTTCTTTGGGTCAAACTTTTCGATTTTTTAAAATTATTTTTTTACATTTTTTGCATTTTTCTAATCTGTAGATTGCTGCCCTAATGCAGTTTCATGATATTCTAATTCCTTACAATACTTACCTCCTTCTCCCTTACAACTTTTTTGCTCATTAAATTTAACGCCGGGCGTTGAACGTAACACTACTGTAAAAATGTAAACTTGTTTGTCTCGAAACGATGTTTTCAAACTGGGCGACCATTTTTCTCGCGAACTATACCGATTTCCTTCATTTAAAAAAAAAAAAACAGAAATGTAATCGTTTTTGCTCAAGATTATACCACCGAAAAGTATATATTTCATTGATTAGTTATTTTTTTCGAGCCCGCAAGAGGTAAAAAAAAGAGGCGAAAAAAATGGCCTTTCTTGTTCAAATGACCTCCATTTTCTAAAAAATCAACTTTTTAAACTAAATCTTGGAATAAACTCCAGAGAATTTAATGCCCTTTCATAATTTGGCGACCCAATTGGATTCAGATGCTTGTGACCGGAGAAAAACGGTCGTCCGATTGGAAGTTCACAGCGCGCACCTTCAGGTACTGCTCGTCGCGCAAAGCGTATTATTCAGTTTTTTACGCACAAAAATGTAAATACATAGGTGAAATGTCAATAAACATAACGCAAATAGTCCAGCTGTTATAACTTTTCTTTGCAGCGGAAAAATAAAATAGCAAAAATCACGTGAAATTTAGGCCAAAGATGTAGACCCCCCCCCCCCCTTAAAGGAATTATTTCTTCGCAGGAACTAATTTTGATCAAGTCATTTGCCTTTAAGAAAATCCCTGTAACAAAATTACAAACGACTAACATTTATATTACACATGAATAAAATCCAGATATCCTTTCACTCCAAAATGCAATATTTTCTATGTTTGGAAATACAAAAATTATGATTGAAAACGAAATAATGAAAGTTTTTCAAACCTACAGTATACTGATATGTAGACGCTCTTGGACGTCTCATTCTTGGAGCTCCGCGTCGAACTTTTGGTATGGGTGTATAAGGAGAACCAGGTAGCATGAGTGGCATCCGAGATTTTCTAGCACCTCTTGTCGGTCGTATGGTGACAGGAGAAGGAAACGTGGACGAATAACGGCTGTAGCTGCAACTAGGATTGACATAATACGTCTGCAGATAGAAATTATATCTTAATATATTTCAGAAAAATATTTAGTACTTTTCCAGAAGCCTTGGCGTTTTTTTTTTTTTTTTTTAAGTTGGCGCAATTTGGGCTTTAGAACGTGAGATTTGATGCCAAATGATATAAACAGCTATGGAAACAAACCTGACGAACTTTTATGTTTGTTTGTATATGTATTAATAAAAAGCATTATATTTATATTTATATTATTATAGTTTTTTATGTACAAATTAATTTTGTTTGTGTATAAAAATATATCAATGGATTCTTTATATTAAATAAGTTGTATCAATATTGAAAAAGTTGCTTGTGCATTTGAAACAGTGAACAGGTTACGAGAAAATATGCATGAAAAATACCCTTCTCTTGCCAAGCCCATTTCCTTTACCTCGCCAAGATCCTTATACTGGAAAAGTACCTTTTTTTTTTATGTACAGAAAGAGATACTACTCAAAATAAACTATACAATATAGTTCTTTAGATCTCATTATTTAATTTATTTTCTTTCGATAATGGAATATCCTAATAATATTATAAATCTGATTGTGTGCAAATGTTAGGCTGAAGCCAGCGTCAAAATGGAGCATTTAATGATCCTGTATCTTTGCATATAGGTTGATTTTAACCCTCAAATGAACATAGGCTGGTTTTTGTTTATTTTATTCAAATATGTTTCTTAATAATTCAGATTTTTGTTATTTACATAGAGAATAAATGGACATTTTTTCGTATAATATTTTAATCCTAATAATATTATAAATCTGACTGTGTGCAAATGTTAGGCTGAAGCCAGCGTCAAAATGGAGCATTTAATGATCCTGTATCTTTGCATATAGGTTGATTTTAACCCTCAAATGAACATAGGCTGGTTTTTGTTTATTTTTTTTTTGTTTATATTATCAAATATTTTTCTTAATAATTCAAATTTTTGTTATTTACATAGAGAATAAATGGACATTTTTTCGTATAATATTTTAAAATGGTCAAATTTACTTTACCGTTGCTAATACTTTATCGTTGCCAAACCTAAATCAAAACCAGGAATAATAATTTTTACTCAACAATTTAGTTTCAATTGAAAAATTTTCACGTGAAAAATGAAAATGAAATAAAAAAATTACAGAATTAAAAAGAAGATTAAATAATATTATTATAAATAAAACGAACTGTTTTTAGTCTTTGATAATAATACAAGGTTTCAATATGCGTAACCATAGGAAACAGGTGAATATGACGTCATAAATCGAAAATAAAGCGGATATGCTTTGATGGTGAAATAAAATGATCTTGGGTTTTTTCTTTTGTATCGTAACAATACTTCGCGTTTTACCGTCTGCGCATGGCTAATATAACTATACCGTATTTTTTATTTAAATTTTAAAAAAATAAAAAGAAGTTTGAAAAGAAAATGGTTAGCAAATGTCAATAATATGCTCCGCAAAATTATCCATGTCGAAAATGATGTCATGGATAGCGAGAAATAGTTATTTCATTCTTAAAACTAAAAGAAATAACTCGATTACCTAAAAAAGAAATGACGAATGATAATAGTTCCATTTTTGTTGATAAAACCTAAAGATTTAATATTATTTTGTTAAAGTAACATAATTTCCCCTATACCAGTATTGAAATTAACTGCCTTGAAAAGAAAATTAACTTTTGAATTATGTCATTAAAAATGGATTTCTCTGTGGAAAAAGAGACGTCATATTTGAAAGTAAAACGGGAATTTTCCAATATGTTTTAAAATGAGTGTGAATCAATTCCTTACATTAATAATACAAGGATCAGTAAGTATAGAAAGTAGATTAGTTTCACGCCATATTTATAACGGAATATGTAATTTATTTTTTTTATCTATACGGATTATTAAGCATGAGTATCCGTTATATACAGATGAAAGTATTCTGCTAAAAATCACATCATAATTTTAAGAAAAGGAAAATGAACACGAATCTATTATATTAAAATCTGACCGTGTGTTTGTATTTTGCAACTACTCCGAGAGTATCGAACGCAACGCAATTTACTTAATACTGGTTATTATTGATCCGAGGATGTCACACAAACTCTCAGAATTAAAAAAATTAATTTAGATGCCAAGAATTTTTTTATGTAAATTTTAACGAAGTTTCTCTAAATCGGAAAGTAAATTACTCCATATTTGTGTATAAAAAAGGAGAAATAAAACAGATCAGCATATTTTTTACACCATTTCTCATTAAAACTGAAAAACAGAATTTATTTTCACTCTGAATAGATGGTGAAAACAAAATCTTGATTTCAGTAAATTATCCGAAAAAGAAAAACATATTTTCACATATTCAAACTTCATGAATCAATTTATTCTGGAGAACAAAAATTGCCTGTCAACATACTGTCATTTAGAAAACAAGATTTGTTTCAGTTATACATTAAAGCAAGGAGGCAGAATTGAATTTAAAGAAAAAGCATGTACTATTTCCAATTAATGTTTTTTTTTTAAGGATGGCTGTTAAAACGTTCCACAAATGCGTTAAAAGTAAAATGGTTTATCAGCTAAAATTGATATTTGTTTTTACCCAATTCGTCTATTTTCACGATTTTATTTAGCCCTCCTTTTTGCATTGGTTGCAATTTCATTTTCGCGATTATTTAACACAAAATTTCACTTTTTTAAGACTGAGTTATGTCAAAGTCCCTATAACAAAAAATTCCGTAATGTCTCCTATGAAATGTGATAAAAAGTTAGTTAATTATTACTGTTTTTAATTATCGGGAGTGAAATATTTTGCTTAATTATTGTATTTATTATTCTTTTAATGTTGCGTGAACGAAGTCACGGGTAACAGCTAGTTATAAAATATATTAGACACTTATATTACTCACATCCGCGCTTGCATCCGCGCTTGATTAAAATGACATGTCCTGGTCATTATGTGCCTGACATTACCTCACCTACGGCCAAACTCGATTCGCCCTATGAGTTTGGCCGCGCAGTAGTGGCCGTTCTTCTCAACGGCCATTCTTGTCGGCGTTCTGCATTGTACATTTTGAGTAATAGCCTGAAATCTCCACTTCCACTAATAAACGCAACAAAAGGAAGCACTTCCAAATTTAACTTTCTAATATAACACTAGAAAATGCAATTTGGAGATTCTAAATATTTCTTGTCTTCAAAGGAATCAAAACTTTCTTCGTAAAATCTTTATGGAATATGATGTACAAAATCATTTTCCTATTTTAAAACTAACAATTGAGATCTTTCCAAACTGATTTGATTGGGAAATAAGTTTTCTGGAATATTCAACTATGTTCTGTACACGCTGATGTGTTGAGGATACAATATGACAACTAAATCAGACAATTGAGAAAACAATTACTAGAACAACTTATATGCAATACAGTTTGTTCCAAATTTAATCTAATGATAAATTTATATATTGAATGAGAAAATCAAATATAATTGAAAAGAGATTTTAGAAATGGATTTTCTTAAATGTGTAAAATTTTGCCATAGTTATCATTCTGTTTGTCAATAAATCTATTTTTATGACAATAAAAACAAATGCAAGTGAAATTGATCTTGACAGTCTTAATAAGATATAATTATAGAAGAAAAATATAGTATATACAATTATATTTTATTTTAGTCTTAATGAGTTTGATATTCTTAAATATCTACAAAAATAAACATGTAACAAATAAACCCGTTTAACCCTTTATCTACTGACGGTACTTATAAGTCCCAGTAAAATAACTTGTTATAAAATTCATTTAATGCATCGATTAGTAGTAATGCAGTTTAGAATGAGTTATAGATACATTAATTTATCTTGTTCCAAAAGCGTTATTGGATACACAAAACAAAAATATTTTTAAAAGGATGATTTCTTTTGCCTTTGCATCTTTTCAGCTTTCTTGGCGTTCGAGAGGGGGGGGGGGGATTTTCAATTCGGAAATATTTCTGTATTTCTATTGTAAGAACATTATATTTGTACATTTCCTAATTCTACAAAATACTAAGAAAAATATTTAAAATAAAATATTTGAATGGGGTTATAAATATTGCACAAAATCACTATAAATTCAAATTTAATTAATCCTCTTACATCCTTCACACAATCATTCTAAAATCCCTCTAACATTTATTAAATGATTATGGAAATCTTCTAATGTAGTTTCAACAATTCACGAAAAATGCTTTAGAAGATAAAATTTTCATGAATTCATAATGCGGTAGATAAAGGGTTAAAGTCACATTTTCTTAAATTTTTCAAAACACAAAGGATTTTCTGGAAGCGCTACAGTGCATTCCAATGTGGTGTGACCGTATTGTAATTCATTACAATGCTTCTACCAAATCTTTTGTTTTTGAACATTTTAAATGCTTTAAAAACTAGTCGTTGGGGGCCACCGTAATACTTACCCATCATGGATATGCATAATGTAAAATATTAAAATAAAAAATGTGTAAACTACTTATAAAATGCATTGCAATTCAAATAAAATCGTGGCTTGATGACGTCACAAACTTTAAAGGATCGATTACTGAATTGCTTGAAAGAAACATCCTTATAACTCCAAAAATAATAATCCTATTAACTAGCGGTTTATTGCATCTGATTAAGCGTCAAATTTCCAATTAAAATATATCTTTGAAGTGAATTTCATTCTATTTGGATGAAATACAGGGTCATGAAAAATCGAAGAGTGTGGAAAATAGGATTCCAAATATATCAGCAACTAATTATCCAATCGACTTCATGCTTTATGCAAAATTTATGTTTCTTTATTGTCTTTTATATTCATTTCTTAAAATAAACAATTTCGAAAATTTTTATATACCTTTCATCAGAACGAATATTTCGAGAGTTCGAAAAAAATTGTTCCGGTGAATCGAGGTTATTGAAATGAAATAGGCTTCTTCCCATTATTACATACTAAGTACATACCAAATTGCAAGTCTCTATCTCAATTTTTTCGGGAGATAGAGCGTTTACAGACACACAGACACACACACAGACACACAGACGGACGGCAAAATTTTTTTTCTAAAAATATGTTTTTCGGAATCTCCAGTGTCTGAAACGTGTAAATCCGTCAAAAAAAAATTTTCGATTTTCAAAACGATTACAAGACTTACCCTATACTACGTATGATGGGTAAGTAAAAGGGAATTTCTATAGTTCAATCAAAATTAAGAGAGAAATTAAATAAACATAAGGGTTGCCGTTTTGCGCCATGCAGTTTCACTTTTGCGCCTTTTTCGCTTATTTGGCAAATTAACGAAAATAAAGAATTATTTGCTCCCCCTCCAAAAAAAAAAAAATTGAGAAATATTTAATGTTTAAAATTGAATTAATCAAACTAACAATTGCAGTTGTTTACAGTTTTGATGATTTTTGTATCAAAACATCATCAATATCCGTTATCGCAGTTTCAGGATTAACTTGTGATAACCCTTTATAAGTATGTATTTAAAATCACTTTCTTGTCAGTTTTGCTAAAATTTTATCTTTTTTCCTTTTTTATGGGATGAATTCAGGTATTTATTTATCTATTTTAAACAATATAAACAAATACTAATAAAAAATAAATAGAAATTATGTTTATATATATAGCTATAACTTTGCGAAAAGATCAACATTTGGCTGGCGTTGATTATAGCCAATATATTATAAAAGCTGCCAATAAGCACGTGGTTTTATTTATTTCACGTCTCTCTTAATTTTGAATAGATTATGGAAGGGTTATAGTTCGGGAGACAGCGCCACATTTCCACAACCAATTTTAGCGTATATGATAAATTAGATGCAACAGATAACGAAATTGCCTGTCAGCTGTTGCAGCAATGGGGGAGCTATTGCCTTAGCAACATCGTCTACTTGAAAGTAAAATGAACTGCATCCCGATGATGTGTGTTACCTCCATTTGGAGGTAGTTATTACTAATCGAGATATCATTCATTTTGTTTTGCGAAGGGCTTTACGATGTTGCTATAGTAACACCCCCCCCCCCCATGTAAGGGCTAGCTGACTGGCAATTTCGTTATCTGTACCATGTAACCTATCATGTATACCAAAATTAATAACGCTAAAAATTCGTTTCAGAAATGTGACGCTAACTCCCAGAGCCTGATTACCAACGTTGCAAACTTCCGCCAGTAAAAAGGAATAAAATCTTTTTCCTTGATCATGACAGCAATTTTGCATGAATATGGCGTTCAATTCGAATAGAATATCGCCTGATAGAAATGCAGGGAAATTTTATGAGAAACGATGACTTGTACTGTCTTCTTATCAACCTTTTGATTACAGGTTTGGGAGACCGTGCGTCCAAGCTACTATTTTTTTAATTCTATTCATGCCACTTTTTTTGAAAAATAATCTCTGCTATGCACTTATACAAGGATTTTTCAAGAGATATCTACCACAATTAAAATTGTGGTAAGATTTAATATAAAAATACTCGCCAATATTTGCCAGTAATCAAAAAATTAACAGTTCTTCCCATTGTGTGGTTTCCCTATTAACATGTCTAAATACTACCATCCATGTGCCAATTTTTAAAATTAGGTATTTACACCGCTATGACTTTATGAGGCTCGTATATTTAATTTTACAAGTATGTGCGAAGCATGATAGAATACAAAAATCAAATTTATCTTGTAACTGACACGTGACTCTTTCTGAAAAAATGTTTAGAGGGACGCCGGTTTTACTTAAGAAAATCGTCATTTTGGCGGTCTGTCTTTGAGTGATTTTCCCCAAAAGTACACTGGGGTGAAAAACTTAAGCAACAAACACAAAATGTTAATTTCTGAACACGTGAGTACTCAAAAGGAAATTCTATAAAGAGCAAGTGTAGAAAAGAGGTACTACCCTAACAGCACGACCAATCGATGTGAAGTCCCCTTGACGTCACACATGGTTAGAAGTGTCACAATCGCTACGGTGAATCAAAACATGGGATATTTCACTGTCTCATTATTACTCTCAAATGATTGTTAACACTGAAAAGTCACTGTGACTGTCGCTTTGTGATGGGTCACCAGGTGACATTACAATGAAGTCACCTAGTGATTCTCAAGTCACTGTCAGTTGAAGACTGAACTTTGAAGCCATTGTGAGCATTGCATTGTGATGAGTCGCCAAATAATGTCACAATGAAGTCGCCTGGTGAATTTCCGGTGATCGATACTCCATATTGTGAAGTCATCATTGCACTCCTTTGTGTAAAGTCACCAGATGATTTCATTTTCTGTCACTTGGAAACTCGTCACAGAACAGCTATCATGACTTTACAATGGAGTTTCAAAATGACAGTCACATCAGAGTCACAAGGTAACTTCATTGTAATGCCACCTGGTAACCCATCACAAAGCGACAGTCGCAGTGACTTTTCAGTGTTAACAATCATTTGTAAGTAATAATGAAACAGTGAAATATCCCATATTGTGATTCACCGTAGCGATTGTGACACTTCTATGTGTGACGTCAAGAGGACTTCACATCGACTGGCCGTGCTGTTAGTGTAGTACCTCTTTTCTACACTTGCTCTTTATAGAATTTCCTTTTGAGTACTCACGTGTTCAGAAATTAGCATTTTGTGTTTGTTGCTTAAGTTTTGCACGCCAGTGCATTTCAAAATCATCAGAATTACTCAAACTTTATCAAAATATTTATTAAAATTATCAAACTTTATTAAAATTAACCAAAAATTTATTTTTTCTTCTTTAGATTCACAAATATTTCGGAAGTCTTCTCCCGCGTCCACCAAGAATAAAAACCTTGAATATATGTAATGGCAGCCAAACAAGTAATTAAATTATATCCAAAATGTAAATTTTATAGCAGTATTATGATGAAAAATAGATATAATCAGTAATAAGAGAAGAAAAATTGTAATACCACCACTTGTTTTTTATCTTGGTTTGGATATAAAGTTGTGTAAGTCAGTGCGGAACAATTATCCAAATTTTCTGGCGTCAGACCTTGTGTGACTTTCTCTACAGTATCACAGTCTGTTTTTCTAAAGCTTGAAGTGAAACTATGAGGGGATAAAACTGTATTTCCAAATTCGTCTCCTTGACCTTTGCAAGGCGATGGTTCAGATTTCACTGAAATTAGCTGTAAAAAAAATGAAGTTGTTTTTATATTAGCTAATTTTAAATGCTATAAGGATTCTCGTATTGTATCCTTGTAAAAAGAATCTCTAAAAGAATAAAAGCAAATTTGCAGAAAAGTATATAGACGATAGTATTTGCAATAACAATCTGATAATACAGATTCGGTGATCCCGAATTCATGGTACAAACTTTAAGTGTTGGTACAGGACACTGTATCAATCATCTATTGTATAGGAAACCAGGCTCAGAAATCCAGTTATTTAGTCAAAATACAGGGCGTCTCACTCCAATTCGAAGTCGAGTTTTTGTTCATAACTTTAACAGTAGTGAAGATATTTTAACAAAATTTTAAACAGACTCATCTTTGTATGAATTGTAAGCAAGTTGTAAGGATTTTGTTAAAATGTCTTCACTACTGTTAAAGTTATGAACAAAAACACGACTTAGAACTGGAGTGAGACGCCCTGTAATTTTGACTTAATAAATGGATATCTGATCCTGGTTTCCTATACAATAAATGATTGTTACAGTGTCCTGTACCAACTCTTAAAAGTTGTACCATGAATTCGGAATCACACTAATAAAAATGCAATAGTAGCCCTATAAAGACAATATTAACAATGAAAGAAATAAAAATGTTCTATTCTTTTACTCTGCGTATGTGATACTTTTAAAAAGTAAAAGAGTTTCAGGTCAAATAAAGCCTTCTTTTACACCAGGGATGTCAAACCCACCGGATACCACTAAAATTTTATAGTAGTCTTTGCCTTTTTTAATCATCGAATTTCTGAGATTCAACAAGTCGAATATTTCTTTAAAAAATTAGTGGTATCTGGCGGGCCACTGTTTGGCACCCCTGTTTTACACCAAAATAAAGTAGAATTTAAAGTTTAATGCCAAACTACTTTTAGACAACTTCTTTTCATTCCTTTAATAATTTTTACTAGACTTCCATTAGTAGTGTAAGTAAAGATTGTCAGTAAGACAGTTTCGAATAAAATTGATATAAAATAGCTCAGTAAAAGCGACATTTTAGTTTAAGGTATCCCCTTGATATTGATCACATAAGTGTTTGAAAGATCTCGGGGATAATTTTGTAATAGGTATGTAACATCTTTATTCATATATTTCTAAAACTTACTTATATGTAATGGAATGGTTTTTAATAAATTTTATGCCCTTTTTACTTACCCATCATATGTAGTATTGGGTAAGTCTTGTAATCGTTTGAAAATCGAAATTTTTTTTTGACGGATTTGCACGTTTCAGACACTGGAGATTCCGAAAAATTTTCGCCGTTCGTCTGTGTGTCTGTAAACGCTCTATCTCTCGAAAAAATTGAGATAGAGACTTGAAATTTGGTATGTACTTAGTATGTAATAATGGGAAGAAACTTAATGAATTTCAGTAACCTCGATTATCCGGAACTATTTCTTTCGGACTCTCGAAATATTCGTTCTGATAAAAGTATATAAAAATTTTCGAAATTGTTTATTTTAAGGAGTGAATATAAAAGACAATAAAGAAACATAAATTTTGCATAAAGCATGAAGTCGATCAGATAATCAGTTGCCAAGATATTTGTCATCCTATTTTCCACACTCTTCGATTTTTCATGACCCTGTATTTCATCCAAATTTCAATTCAAAGATATATTTCAATTGAAAATGAAACGCTTAATCAAATGCAGTAAATCGCTAGTTAATAGGATTATTGTTTTTGGAGTTATAAGTATGTTTCTTTTAAGCAATTCAGTAATCGAGCTTTTAAAGTTTATGACGTCATAAAGCCACGATTTTATTCGAATTGCAATGCATTTTATAAGTAGTTTACACATGTTTTATTTTAATATTTTACCTTATACATATCCATGATGGGTAAGTATTACGGTGGCCCCCAACGACTAGTTTAGTAAATTAATAATTATTTTATCAAATTATTATATGTTGTGTACTAATTCCTGTATACTTTACGCATTATCACTGACCAGATAGATTCAATCTTCAATTTCAAGCTATTTAGAGAGCATTTTTCCCATTTACATTGTTACCTTCAATGGAAATATGTACAGGGCACATGCTAAAAGCAAACAATTTAGTTTTGTTGCTAAAAGCAACAAATTATAAAAACCCACAATTAGATCGATGTTCATCACGTCCGTAGTCGGCAGCAAAAAAAGTTAAAGTTAACAAAAATTAAAGTTAACAAAGTTAAAAAGCAAATACATATAAACATAGATATAGTGTTAAATAGATAACCTAAACAGTATATTTAACAATGGCGGACCGAGAATTGTGGTAAACAATAATTGAAGCTTATGAAATGAGATGCATTTATTAAACTGCAACTGTGAACTTAAACTACATTCTAAAAAATGTATGTGTAAATCACGGTACATGTACTGGCAGCAGTGTGACCAGTATCTGTACCGTAAATCAGATAAACAGTACATGTACCGTAAATTATTTTAACGCACGTATATCGTATATACTGTAAAACTATTTGTAATTATTATATATAACTGTATAATAAATACCACTTTATAATAACTTTCGAAGTATAGGGACAGCGCAAACGCATTTCGTGAAAACACTCAGGAGTGCAATAAGAGGGCTTTGCCCGGGATAGCATTTTTAGATGCGTTCCTAATTATATAAATACGTAGCATTTATAGTCGTCGTTTGGTCCGTCCGTTTGTCCGCATATAACAGCGCAAAAACAACCCATACCGAATGGTTTGAAATTTAATATACATAATCGTTACAGAATTTTGTCGAGTCATTTGAAATTTTATGAAAGTCGAATCGAAATTTAAAAGGTGTTAATAAAATATCTCTTCATTCTATTAAATACTATCATAAATAATTAATTCAATGACATCTATCCCATGATAGGTAATGAATCTAAGTTGCCATGGTGATTACGTCATACTTAAGATAACGTCCTATTATTTCAGTATTACTGAATTTAAAAACCGAATTTGTGTACTAAAATTGCTTAATTATAGCAATCCTATAATCTACCGACAGTTTTTTGAATAGATGTTTCCGGAGAAATAGATATTAAATGAAAAAAGTGTCTAAATATGGATTTCAAATTCTGAAATTTTCAAAGCTAGGTTTAAGTTCCCATTGGAATTTTCAGGAAAGTCATCAAAAAATAAAATGTTGCCAACTTAAAATGTACTTATTTTATTACAGAAATTAATCATATCATAATAACAGACGATATAATTCATTTCACTGAAATAATAACGATGATTTTTTATTACATTGTCTTGTATTGGATATTTGCACATAGTATAATTTTAATGTAACAGAATTGTAATTTTTTTGTTTGTAAAAATGTATTGAAACTTAATTTCATAAAATAAAATTAATATCTCTAATATGAAAATCTGTACACAAAATAAATTTTGTATAACAAATAAATTTTTGTAAACAGCTATTGCACCCAGATCTGAATATTTATAAAACTAGTTATAGTACGAAAGTACCTCATATGTCACGTTTGACGTACAATTTCCAACTTGTTATGCATATAAACTAGACATGCCCAGTGCCAAAAAAGCATAAATATAACGTTCAAAAGAATATATATATTTAAACATCACTTTTATTTTAAACTAGTTGAAACGGAATTATAGATAATAATTAGAAGTAGATAGGCCATATATTTACCAGCAAAGTGTTATTTTATGGTGTAAATACCTTTTGCTATTAAAGTGGCACATATACTGTATTTTTAAATTTAATGTGCCATAAAAATACTGTAAATTCACAGTATGGGTACCGTGAAGAATGAAAATGGTACAAATACTGTAAAATTTACTCTGCATATGCTGAACATTTACGAAATTGTTTTACAGTGTATACTGTATACCTAGAAGCTGAACTTGATAAAACTCTCCAACATATAAAGAACAATAAAATAGACAAAATAGACTTGAGCTGAAAATTCTAAAGCTATTTTACTGTGCAATAAGTAACCAAACAAGTAACCAGTATTTCCAATCACGGAATACTGGCTGATTTTTCATCTTTGACTTGAGATGAGGTACATGTCAAAATAATTTTATAATCATATATTATAATACGAGCAAATCTTGTGTGTGGTTATATATATATATATATATATATATATATATATATATATATATATATATATATATATATATATATATATATATATATGCAAATTTTATCTTAAAAACGGCTCTAACGATTTTGACGAAATTTTGTATCCTACCGTTTTGGGGCACCAGAAAACCATTGGGCTAGGTCACGTGTTCCAGAAAATTCGATTAGTGGGTCATTTTGGGTCAGGGTTAAGCTAAATCTATCTAAAAAACGGTTCAAACGATTTTGACTAAATTTTGTATCTTATTATTTTCGGGCACGAGAAGACTATTCGGCTGGGTCACATGTTCGAGAACTTTCGATTAGTGGGTCATTTTTGGGTCAACCAGGGTCAAGTTAATTTTATCTAAAAAACGGTTCTAACGATTTTGATTAAATTTTGTATCCTACGAGTTTCGGGCCCGAGAAAATCATTGGGCTAGGTTACATGTCCTAGAAAATTCGATTAGTGGGTCATTTCTGGGTCATTGTGGGTCAAGCTATTTTATTATAAAAACGGTTCAGACTATTTACACTAAAATTTGCATCCTATAGTTTTCGGGTACGAGAAGACTGTTGGGCTAGGTCACATGTTCGAGAAAATTCAATTAGTGGGTGATTTTAGTCATGGGTCATTATGGGTCAAGCTATTTTATCTTAAAAACGGTTCAGACTATTTACACTAAATTGTGCATCTTATGGTTTTCGGGCACGAGAAGACTGTTGGGCTAGGTCACATGTTCGAGAAAATTCAATTAGTGGGTCATTTTGGTCATGGGTCATTATGGGTCAAGCTATTTTATCTTAAAAACGGCTCAGACTATTTACACTAAATTTTGCATCTTATGGTTTTCGGGCACGAGAAGACTGTTGGGCTAGGTCACATGTTCGAGAAAATTCAATTAGTGGGTCATTTTAGTCATGGGTCATTATGGGTCAAGCTATTTTATCTTAAAAACGGTTCGGACTATTTACACTAAATTTTGCATCCTATGGTTTTTGAACACGAGAAGACTATTAGGCTAGGTCACATGTTCGAGAAATTTCGAATAGTGGGTTATTTTGGTCATGCGTCATTATGGGTCAAGCTATTTTATCTTAAAAACGGCTCAGATGATTTGAACTAAATTTTGTATCATACGGTTTTTGGACACGAGAAAAATCATTGGGCTAGGTCACATACTCGAGAAAATCAACCCCCCAGGGGAATTACCTTCTTCAGGTATTTACGGGTTTCGCGACCCCGGATTCCCGAGCGATCTTTCTCCTTTCCTGTCTTCTTCTCTCTTTAGTTGTCTATCCTTTTTTCTTTGTTTCACACTTTTTAATCTTCTCTTTTCAGTTTGTTATACCTCTTTGTTCTTGTTCATGTTTGATTGTTTTGCTAACTCTTTTGTTCACTTTGTTTTTTGTTCTGCTAATATTGTTTTCGTTCTTTTGTTAAAAAAAAAAAAAAAAAAAAAAAAAAAAAAAAAAAAAAAAAAATTAAAAAAGTTTGAAAAAGACAAAAAATACACCTTGTTTCTAAGTTTTCTCTCACATTGCTCCTTTTTTATACAATAGTGGATTTTTTTATTGTCACGTGAGACACTCTGGGTGCTGAGGTTTTTAATCTCTTCGACTCGGTTCTACCTTTTTAGGCTGATCTTGAGTCCCAGAGTGCAGGGCATTTTCCGAATTCCGGTTCCGTGATCGGAGGACGCCATACATTGTATGGTGGCTGTTAGGACCACCACCGGGAGACTGGTGCCTTTCGGTGAAAGGGGTTGTAGGTTGGACAGAGCTGTAAAGGCTTACCTACTGACTACCGGATTCCAATGTGAAAGAACTAGATATTAGGAAATGCTATCGAGTTTAATCCAACGTTCGAAAAACGTGGAGGTTTGTTGATAATAGTTTTCGCCCTTTTGAGACCTGCACCCAGAAGTAAGGTTAAGAAGAAGGGTCGGTGACCAGGCCCGACGCCTGGCGTTTTTCTATCTTTCTCTCAAATATGGCCACAACTCAAGGAAATAAAACATGCGAAGTGGAAGCCCCACAACCAAATACGTCCTGGGCTGATAAAGTAGAGGAGAGTTTTTCTTCAAATTTCTTTATTGTAAAATGTACTGAAGGCGATTTTGCCCTCAAATCACCTTTCTTGATACAAAAAGCTATACAAGGATTTATTGGAGAACCAAAGACTATTAAGAAATTAAGATCTGGTGACTTACTTATTGAAGTCAAAAATTCAACTCAAGCTGGAAATATAAAGAGATGTAAATTCTTTGGAAATATACCGGTTACTGTATCTGCTCATAATTACTTAAATAGCTCACGTGGTGTCATCTCAGAACAAGACCTCACATATGTTTCAGAATCAGAAATACTTGAAAATCTCAAAGAACAGCATTTTACAGGAGTTCGAAGAATAACTATTAAGAGAGATAATAACATCATCCCAACAAAACATATAATACTTACATTTGATATACCTAACCTACCCACACACATAAAAGCTGGATACTTAAGTTGCCCAATCCAACCATATATTCCAAACCCATTGCGGTGTTTCAAATGCCAGAAATTCGGTCACTCCAAGAATAGTTGCCGTGGAACCATAACATGTGCTCGATGTGGAGGAAAAGGACACGAAAAGGAAAACTGCACAGCTCCTGCTCATTGTGTAAACTGTGAAAAAGATCATCCATCATATTACAAATCATGTGAAATCTGGAAAGTAGAGAAAGAAATCCAAACAGTGCGCACAAAACAGAATATTTCATATCCAGAAGCAAGGAAAATAGTTAAGTCTCGCACACCAAATACAGGCATAAGTTACTCTGCTGCATTAACTGGTAATAAAAAATATCAAACAATAGCTACTCAAACAGAAACAATAAAAGAAAACCTGTCTACTTTTTCTGCTACTACAGCTAAATCACCACAATCTGTGTCTTCTAAATCAGTAAATGCTCTTCCTCCTAAATCACCACAAAATGTCTCTTCAAAGTCATCACAATCCATGTTTCCTAAAATTCCAATCCATAAAAAATCCTCTCAAAATACCAACAAAACTACACCTATAAAACAAAGTCGCAGATCTGATACAGAAAAACATGGCCTACCACAAATAAAATCCACTGTATCATCTGAAAACCCAGCTAATAAGAAAATAAAAATTAAACCACTCAAAAAAGAAACTCGTCCTAAACATAATAATAAAAAAGATGGGATGCATATGCAGGATGAAGACGCTGTAGCGCTTCATCCAGAATCTGATGATGAATTGAACGATGGAGGAGATGATATGTCTACCTCCTCTGAACAAAATGACGTAGATTCATTCATCTAAAAAATCAATCATGACTAATATTATCTCGTGGAACTGCCGTGGATATCATAATAAACATGCTGAAATCCGTAATATTCTCTCTGACCATCAACCATTATGTCTAGCTCTACAGGAAACCCATCTAAAGCCCAATGACTAATGTAAATTACGTAACTATGCTACATACAGAAAAGATTTTACAGCTAATGGAAGGGCCACTGGTGGAGTGGCTCTTATCATCTCCAATAATTTATCCCATTCTTATCTCTCTTTAAATACAAACTTAGAAGCAGTTGCAGTCCGTGTACATATTAAACAACTAATAACAATATGTACAATTTATTTACCTCTGAACCAAACTATCCAATCAGCACATCTCGATAATCTCCTTCTACAACTTCCGACTCCATACGTACTTCTTGGAGATTTTAATGCACACAGCCAAATCTGGGGCAACCGTGATTCTAACCAACGTGGTGATATAATCGAAAAATTTATTTCTGACAACGGCTTATGCCTGCTCAATAATGGTGATAACACTTATTTTCATGAGCCAACCCATACTTTTCATGCAATAGACCTTACAATTTGCTCCCCAATACTCTATCCATTCTGGAAGTTCTGGGTCTCTAATGACCTGCACGGCAGTGACCACTTTCCGACTTTTATTACACTGACTACTCCTGATAGGGATTGTAACAAATCTACCAATCGTTATATTTATGACAGAGCCGACTGGCCAACATTTACAGCACTTGCCAATATCACAGCTGACATGATACAGGGGAATATTGACAATGCGCTTGATAATATGACTCAATGTATTATCAGTGCTGCAGATTCTAGCATTCCTAAAACATCATCTAAACATAAACATAGAAAGCCATGGTGGAATAGTGATTGCCAAAATGCCAAGAAAAAACAACAGAAGGCTTGGGGTCTATTTCGTAGGTACCCAAATAATATTAATTATATGGCATATAAAAAAGCAAAGGCTGAAGCTAGAAGAGTGCGACGCAAAAGCCAACGTGAATCCTGGATAAACTACATCTCAAGCATTAATTCCAATACCTCCAGTAAAGAACTGTGGAACAAAGTAAAAAAATGTATGGGCGTCTACTCTGATCATCATATTTCTCTTTTAAAACACAACGGTCAAACCATCGCATCACCAAAAAACATCGCTGAGACAATAGGGAGTACCCTAGCATCAATTTCATGCTCAGACTCATATCCAGAACCCTTTTTATCATACAAAAGACAAACTGAAAGAACCAGGATTAATTTTAACTCTCATCTTTCATATGCATATAATGAGCCATTTCTTAAATCAGAGATGATAAAATGCTTGAGAGACAGCCGTTTATCTGCCCCAGGTCACGATGGGATTACATACATTATGCTCAAGCACCTTTCTGCTCTGTCCTTGAATAATCTTCTGTCCTTCTTTAATAGGATATGGATGGAGCAGACATTTCCTAATGCTTGGTGCAGAGCTATAATAATACCATTTCCTAAACCAGGAAAAGATACTACAAATCCCAATAATTACAGGCCAATTGCACTCTCTAGCTGCCTTTGCAAACTTCTTGAAAAAATGGTAAACTGCCGCCTCATACATATTTTAGAAACAAACAATTGCCTTGCTGCATTTCAAAGCGGATTTCGACGTGGTAGGTCTACTATCGATAATTTAATCCATTTGGAACATCACATACGGACAGCCTTTCTAAAACGCAGCCATTTGGTCTCAGTATTTTTTGACATGGCAAAAGCTTATGACAGAACATGGCGTTATGGTATTCTTCGCGATCTTTTTAACCTGGACTTTCGTGGGAACCTTCCAATTTTTATTAAAAACTTTCTTGCCATCCGACGATTTCAAGTTCGAGTTGGTGGAATTCTATCCAGTTTTTATGTACAAGAAGAGGGTGTACCTCAGGGCAGTGTCTTGAGTGTCACCCTCTTTGCTATTAAAATAAATGACATCATGAAACAACTACCACCTTCTGTGAAAGGAGATCTCTATGTTGACGACTTCCGCATTATGTGTATGGGACAGGATATTCGTTTTATTGAAAGACAACTGCAAATTGCAATCAAAAGTATTCTTAGCTGGACTAACAAAAATGGTTTCTTAATTTCTCATGACAAAACATCTTGTGTGCATTTCTGTAGACGAAGGGGTCTGCATCCAGATCCTGAAATTTTTATTGGTTCATCCCAAATTCCTGTTGTGGACAATGTTCGTTATCTTGGCCTGCATTTTGACAGTAAACTTACTTTTTTACCACATGTTTTACAATTAAGGACAAAATGCGAAAAATCCCTTAACATAATTAAAGTACTTTCAAATACTTCTTGGGGAGCAGATCGTACCTCTCTATTAAAAATTTATAGAGCTGTGGTACGATCAAAAATGGACTATGCCTGCCAGGTCTATGGTTCAGCACGACAATCTGTTCTTAAAAAACTAGACACTGTGCACCATAGTGGACTCCGTGTCTGCTCTGGTGCATTTCATACACCTCCAATTTTAAGTCTTTACGTTGACTGTAATGAACCATCATTACACCATACTCGTGAAAAACTCTCATTAGAATTATATTACCGTGTACTCTCTCATCCTGGTCATCCTCTTCACACCTATCTTTTAAATACTGACAATGATATTCTGTATCAGCATCGACCATCATGCATCCCATCTTTTGGAGTAAGAATGAGAAATATTATCGATAATGGCCCATTGAAAAATATCGAGGTGAGTCCATGTCCTTTGCATGTTCTCCCTCCTTGGAATCCCCCCAAAATTACCTCTCTCCACCCTTTTAAAGGTTATGACAAGAAGAACTTGGCTCCCATTGTTTTTCAACAATTATTTGCTGCACATCGTGCAAAATATAACAGCTTTACTGATATTTATACAGATGGTTCCAAGTGTGGGGATATTGTCGGTTGCGGGGTTTTTGTTGATAAAACTAGCTTCAGTTATCGGCTTCACACCTCAATTTCTGTCTTTACGGCAGAGTTGATTGCAATAGAGAGAGCCATGCTACACATATCTCATCATCATAAAACATCCTTCATCATATATACTGACTCAAATAGTTCTATTGACGCAATGAAATCTTTTAAAAAGCATCCTTTTGTTTCATCCATCCTGGATTTTCATAATAATTTGACTAGGCGTGGTTATAATATTTTATTCTGCTGGGTACCTGGACACATGGGTATACCTGGAAATGAAAAAGCAGATGAGGCGGCAAGACTTGCTCTTAATCCATTACACCATAAAATTCCGTTCTCAGACGTTAAACTATTTATAAAACACTGTATTCATAATAAATGGCAAGAAAGTTGGGTTATAGAATACAATAATAAGCTGCAACATATAAAACCCACAATCATGACTTGGCCTCCGTTTTATCCAAGAAAAACAGATGTCCTTTTGACTCGTCTGAGAATTGGACATTCAAGGATAACCCATAAACATCGCTTACTTCGGGAGGATTCGCCCATGTGTCCACATTGTCATTTTGATTGCCTGACCATTTTTCATATTTTAACTGACTGCCCGGGCCTCCGGCACTTGTATAGAATTTATTTTAATTCATCTTCACCAATCTTGACAAACCTAATTGGGGAAACACCTCATGGGGCACTCTTTAATTTTTTAAAACATTCTGGCTTTTATTTTGAGATATAGTTTTTATATACTCTTCATGTTTTATCTATAACAATGTTAGTTTATACTTGCTTAACTTGACATCTGGATGGGGTAACCCCATCCAGACAATATTTCTTAATGTAATATTTTTATATCTCTCTTTTTAAGATTTCTTTATATTTTATATATTGTATGACTATATCTGGATGGGTAACCCCATCCAGATGATTTTCTCATTAAACTCTGTGTATTTTTTTAATACATTTTTTCTTTGGCGCAGCTTGTCCCCAATGGGACCTTGCGCCATAAAACCATATACAACCAACCAACAACCAACCAACCGAGAAAATCAAATTAGTGGGTCCTTTTGGCCATGGGTCATTACGGGTCAAGCAATTTTTATCTTAAAAACGGCTCAGAGGATTTGAACTAAATTTTGCATCCTACGGTTTTTGGGCACGAGAAAATCATTGGGCTGGGTCACATACTCGAGAAATTCCAATTAGTGGGTCCTTTTGGTCATGGGTCATTATGGGTCAAGCTATTTTATCTTAAAAACGGCTCAGGCTATTTACACTAAATTTTGCATCTTATGGTTTTCGGGTACGAGAAGACTGTTGGGCTAGGTGACGTGTTCGAGAAAATTCGATTAGTGGGTCATTTTGATCATGGTCATTATGGGTCAAACTATTTTATCTTAAAAACGGCTCAGACTATTTACACTAAATTTTGCATCGTATGGTTTTCGGGCACCAAAAGACTGTTGGGCTAGGTCACATGTTCGAGAAAATTCAATTAGTAGGGCATTTTGATCATGGGTCATTATGGGTCAAGCTATCTTATCTTAAAAACGGCTCAGAATATTTAGACTAAATTTTGCCTCCTATGGTTTTTGGGCACGAGAAGATTGTTGGGCTAGGTCATATGTTCGAGAAAATTCAATTAATGGGTCATTTTGGTCACGGGTCTTTCTGGGTCAAGCTATTTTTATCTTAAAAAGTGTTGGCGACATTGGTGGGATTTGGCATGAAAATTTACTTTTAAGATTACCAATGCCAAAACACTTGCTTGGCGCCAAATAAAAAAATATCGCCAATTTTGGCGACATTTGGCGAAAAAATTGGCTTTTAGAAGCTGAAGGAATTTTCTAGAAATTCCCAATAGGAGCGGAGATCTATCCTATGGTTTTTGCAAATGGAAAATTCGTTGTTTGTTTTGTTTGAATGTTTATGAAATCCTGAGATACATGATTCAACCAATCAGAGCCCATAGAACGTTCTCGAAATCAGAATTCAACCAATCAGGGTACATATGATAAGGAAAATTGATTTTTAAGATTACCAATGCCAAAACATTTGCTTGGCGCCAAAAGAAAAAAATATCGCCAAATTTGGCGAAAAAATTGACTTTTAGAATCTGAAGGAAATTTTCTAGAAATTCCCAATAGGAGCCGAGATACATAATTCAACCAATCAGAGTCCATGGAATGTTCTCGAAAAAAGATTTGAACCAATCAGGGTACATAGAACTTTCTCAACGCATGCTTGGTGCTAAATGAAAGAATGTCGCTAAACTTGGCGACATTTGGCGCAAATGTATATCTTAAAAACGGCTCTAACGATTTTGATGAAATTTTGTATCCTACCGTTTTGGGGCACCAGAAAACCATTGGGCTAGGTCACGTGTTCAAGAAAATCCGATTAGTGGGTCATTTTGGGTCAGGGTTAAGCTAAATCTATCTAAAAAACGGTTCAAACGATTTTGACTAAATTTTGTATTTTATCATTTTCGGGCACGAGAAGACTATTCGGCTGGGTCACATGTTCGAGAACTTTCGATTAGTGGGTCATTTTTGGGTCAACCAGGGTCAAGTTAATTTTATCTAAAAAACGGCTCTAACGATTTTGATTAAATTTTGTGTCTTACGAGTTTCGGGCACGACAAAATCATTGGACTAGGTCACATGTCTGAGAAAATTCGATTAGGGGGCCATTTTGGGGTCACTGTGGGTCAAGCTAATTTTATCTAAAAAATGGCTCAGTCTATTTACACTAAATTTTGCATCCTATGGGTTTCGGGCATGGGAAGACCGTTAAGCTAGGTCACGTGTTCGAGAAAATTGGATTAGTGGGTCATTTTGGTCATGGGTCATTATGGGTCAAGCTACTTTATCTTAAAAACGGCTCAGACAAATTACACTAAATTTTGCATCCTATGGTTTTCGGGCACGAGAAGACTGTTGGGCTAGGTCAATTGTTCGAGAAAATTCAATTAGTGGGTCATGTTGGTCATGGGTCATTATGGGTCAAGCTATTTTATCTTCAAAATGGCTCGTACTATTTACACTAAATTTTGCATCCTATGGTTTTCGGGCACGGGAAAACTGTTGGGCTAGGTCACATGTTCGAGAAAATTTGATTAGTGGGTCATTTTAGTCATGAGTCATGATATTTGAACTCAAAGCTAATTTTGACCGAGCATAGCTCGGTCTTCCCTGCTCGTATGCTATAAACAGGGCTTTACAAATTTGATAAAATCTGGTAGCCAGAAAAAATACCAGTCACCAGTAAAATATGTTTACAGCCCATTCTCTTCCTCGTCATTGATTTTCAAAAAAAACACAAGTCTTTTATGAATGAATTGAGAAAAAATAATAATAAGCATAGTTTATAATTATTAGTTACATAGTATGGAATAGTACATAATTTTAAAAGATAATAGAAACTATGTTTTCTAATGAAACTTTTAAAGTCATAATCACTTATAATCACTTATATATGTTGACAAAGTTAAAAAGCAATTACATATAAACATAAATATAGTGTTAAATAAGTAATCTAAACAGCATATTTAACAATGGCGGACCGAGAATTGTGGTAAACAAGGGACAAGCAAGTTTAAAAAACCCAAAAATCAGATTTGAAACTTACAAAAAAACTTGAGCATTTTATAGCATTGTATCCAATTTTAGATGCCACAGAGGCTGGATTGACACTATTTCTTAGTGTTTTATTGAAATATCCCCTCCCCCTCCCCACATTCTGATCACGTGAGATACACTAGCTGGCTATAGCTGAAAAGAATGAGGTTTTCTGTGCATGAGTTGGAAAATGCCTTTTAAATTTAGTTCTTCCATTAAAAGTACGAGAGAGAGGAAGATCACTGCTTGCCGCGCACGAGTAGAGGTGGGGGAGAGAAAAAATTTCATTTGTGCTCATTTCTTATGTCAATTTTTTTACAAAAATCCCTTCGAAAGATTGAATAACTTGATCGCCAGATCAAAAAACTTGGTAGCCAGTGGCGACCTGGCGACCGCATTTGTCAAGCCCTGGCTATAAATACAAGTGATAACAAAATATAATCTAAACACGAGGATGCATTTCGAGCATGCCATCGTTCCTGCTCAAACGACAACAGCACAAAGTTTATTCACTTGAAACTAACTTTACGCTCTAACTTTACTGAACTAACTTTACTAAAGATTGACTATTGAACTATATCGTCAATCTTTAGTCATGATTAAACTTTTAATCGTTAGTTTTCAATAATTAATCTAATTAAAATTTTGCACCACCCTGACGCTCACCGTACTGAATTTCTATATTCTATCCAATTTTCTGTAAAGTACATATTGTTAATAAAGACTTATAAATATATAAAACTAAATGTATACAAATATATCTTTATTTTTTACCTATGTGTTTTGTTTTTATATTTCTCTCAGCTGGTCGCAAGAAATGCTCAAAAATCTTGCGCAAACATCCAGCTCATGTCGCACTGATATTGAATCCGCGAACTCAACTTTGAAATGTCATTTGATCCAAGCTAGTCCATTGGGTTGGTTGTGTAGGATTTAATGGCGTAAGGTCCCCCCAAAAAACATGCTGAACCATTGGGCTGTGTTGACCAATGATATGGTACAGTAAAATGCGACAGTAAAATCTGGAGGAGTAAAATAATAAAATGGGAAAACAACTCCTTTAAATAAAGATTTAAATAAATGCATTAAAAAGGATGTTTTGGAAATTAATGTCTCTTAGAATAAGATTTAATTTGTCACTTTCTCCGAGAAAAATAAATAAAGAAAGATAATGGCCCCTAATTTTCTTTAAAAAATAAAAAATAAATTCATAAAATAAAGTTTAATTTTTTTTTACCTCAATTTCCTTAGATTCACTCAATGATTCCGACCACTTTATATTCGATACATTTGAGGTTTCATACGTCTTTAAAGTTTCGAAGGACCTACAAAAGAATGACATGTTACACTGTAAACAAAGAAAAGCGTTTCTTAATCTATGAAAGTATATTATAACTACGAACGAACATACATAATAACCTTTTCCCAGTTCTCTTTGCATTGACTCCGATTATGGTAAATATGCCGACAACTGGTCAAAAAGCTCGATAATATTTACGAAAAACTATTTTGTCGAGAAAAGGGAAAATATAGCCCTGGAGGCAGCATCACGTTTATGCAATCAATTTTAGCGTCGATGATTTTGGTATAGAGGGTGTCCCATAAGTCACATTCACATTTTAGAAATTAATAAAAAAGAATTAACAAATTGTCGTATCGGACTGCAATTTGCCCCATAAGAATTTTGAAAGTGTCGGACTTTTTTGTGGCAGAAGCAAAAAGTAGTTAAAATTTTTCTGAGAACTATTTCTGCTACGGAAATTTCAGCTATTTGACACGTCTTATGGTTAAAACAGCACTCCAATACGACAACTTGTTAAATTTTTAGGAATTTTTGAACGGTCTTATTGGACTTTTTCAGTTATCGTTTTACTTTTGCCAGGAAAAAGAACCACTCTTTGACAATCCTCATGGTTCAAAACCTTATAATGCAAACCGCACCCTACTACAAGAATGCTATTTTTATTTAATAAATACTAGGGGACACACAATACACTCCGCTCACCTGATCGCTACGCTCTCCAACTCCCCGCGTAATACGCTTCGCGATACCGATTGCTATCACGCAGCAATCCCTATTTTCTAGAAGAAAAGAAAAGAAAAGAAGCCGAGACGATCTACGCAGATTTTCATTGGTTCATTTCCAAATCATTTGGCACATTTCCAAATCGTTACTTTTTTTTTCTTTTAATATAGAGAGATTTGTAACAAGCGAGGTTAGGCAACTTAAACTCGGACCAGAGCAGAGTAAAACGCAACGGGAAATATCACATTATCAGCTGAGTTCAAAACACCTTTTGCTTTTCTTAATTTTTACTGAAAAGCATAAAGCAGATATTTTTTCTTCATAGTCGAAATTTAAAACCATTGAATATAAAAGCAATATAACGAACACAATCATAATCTAGAATAGTAACAACATGTTATGTCAGTCGATGAAACCCCTCAGGTTTCTAAAAGACAGAAATATCTCCATATACCACCAACTACATTCCTTTCAATACAATATATGTAGCAAGTTAATCCATTACATTTGTCGCAAATTGTAATCCACACATTTGCCGAAATAATTTAGATAATGCAAGTTGCCAAAAAATAAAATATCAGAAGAAAACTCTTCGCATGCAGCCGTACTCAGATGCTGCGCAAAATGCGAAGTGACTGACAACAATTTCAGTTGCGAAAACTCTTATACCTGCCGATCAATCTGAAATACGAGCTTAAGTATGGGTCGCTTTAAACTATATTTTTACACTCTTTTGTTTAACTTAATTTGATTTAGGAGTTTTGGAAAATTATTACAAGATGGAAAATTATTACAAGGATAAACTAATAATTCGTATTCTTGTAATAATTTGGAAAATTATTACAGGAACATTATTACAAGATATTACGATTACGACATGGAATTAAGTAATCGATTTCTCAATCGCTTGCCGATATTCTAGAATTATAAAAGTTATGTACATAGATGTGTTTCCGATTACAATACAACATTTTAATATTTTAAGAATGTTAATATAAATTAAATTTAAGGCATTTTCCTGTTAGCCGGTCGCAGATGATAAATCGTCAAATATTCGTTATGGTTACAACTGTATACAAGTTACAACAACAATGGACTTAATGATGCGCCAAACCACTCTCGCCAAAATAGGCCAACTATCTGTAAACTGCAACAACGAACTAATTTAAGCACTAAAAAGTATAAAATATAAATAAACAAGAAATAAAACTCATTCATCAACATTATGAAACACTTCCCAACAGTTCCAGAATACAGGAACGGAACTTCACCGTTTACAAAGTTGAAACCAGATTTCAGAAATTACCGTCTATAGTCAGAAAGATACTCGAATTATTTTGTACATCCCTGTATATGATCTATTGACCTGTATACACACTGCACAGTGGGCTAAATCTAGCTTAATTACAAAACGCATAACACAGTCCAAAATTCATCTTTGGCAATTTTCAGCAATAGCCGGAAATGCACTCGAATAATTTTGTACAGCCCTGTATATTGCCTAAAGATTTTTATACACTCCTCATATGAAATTAAAATTTAATTCTGCGAAAAACGCATAACACAACTGAAAAGGTATTTTCAGAAATTACAATCCATAGATGGCAAATGTAGCCAGTTCTTTGTGTAGCCCCGTATATAGGTTTATTTATATTCTACAAAAATCTCTCAGTATACTAAATGTAGCTTAGCTGTTAAATGCATAACACATTTAAAAACATCTTTAAGCATTTCACACTCATACACAGTAATGTTTTAGAATTATTTTGTGTAGATGAGGTATACAATTTACACAAATCCTGTAGTATGCAAAAAATTAGTTAAACATAATAACTCATTACACGTCTGAAAACACCCCCCCCCCCCCCAAATTGTATCGCTCATAGACAGTACTGAAACCGAACTCTTTTCTGTGTCCCTGTAAATGCACATTATATTCTACAGTAAGCAACTTGTAGTGCAACCTTAATAATGCATATAAATTTATGTTTGAAATAGTGTAACATTACTAAATAAGCTACAAACATTTTTCCCCATAGACCATTATGTAACTAAATTCTTTTGAATGATCCTGTAAATAAATTATAAATACTTTACACACCATATTCTATAGAAAGCATGTTTCAGTGCACTTCATAAATGCATGTCAATTTCATTAGGTTTGAAATTGTGTAACATCATTAACATACACCGCAAACATTTTTCCCCATTGACCATCATGTAACTGGATTCTTCTGAGTGTCCCTGTAAATGAACTATAAATGCTACACACTCTATTTTCATTAGCGAACATACCATAGTAAATGTCAACAACATACATAATTTACATAGCAATCTGAGTATATTTACGAGAATTAAAGCACTGACAGGCAGACGGCAGACAGACAAACCGAAATCATAAACACTTTTCAACTATGTTGGAAAGTGTTTAAGTATAGGGGAAGTGTTAAAGTATAGGGGAAGATCTGGTAGCCCGAACACTTGGATAAATTGCAAATAAAAACAAATGAATGAAATTTCTGTCTTTATTTTATACGTAAAATAAAATTACGAACTTCTTTAATGATTTTAATTAAACATTGCTAATTAGTTCGAATTATTTAACGAAATATACTGAACATAGTTTGGCCTTATTTTTTTTGGCGTCACAAGAAACGGCGGTTAGCCCCGGGGAGTCCCAACCGTTTTTTGGCCTTACAAACATCAAAATTATAATAAAAATCCGAGGCATCTATATAAACACAATCTTCATGGGCCCAGTCTTCTTGGCATTCTTTGCACTGAATCCAGTCTTCTTCAAAGGTTTCTCCGCATATGGTGCATACTGTCTCGTTTTTTCAAAAATTTACTGAAGAAAACAGAACACTCACTCACGACTAATTTACTCGGCGTCCACGTCGAAATTAAACTGTGTTTGTTTCGACTCTAGAGGGCGTTCATTTACAATACATCTTTATTTGCACAACACTTTGAATTTCTTAGAAATTGAAACGTCCGCGGTTACCCGCCGTCCGCGGCTACCCGACTTTCCCCTAATAATTTATTATAAAGATACGATTTAATCAATTTACGATTAAAATTAATTAAATTGGGATTATACATCGAGAAAATAATTTAGAAATTCCGAGTCTGTCTCTCCGTTTGTCGGTCCATCTGTCCGTCTGTCTGACGTCTCTCCGTGCTGTATCTTGCATAAATATACCCGGATCGACATCCAATTAATAATAAGTTGTTGAGGTTTACTATGGCATGTTCGGTATTAAAAATGAAGTGTGTAGCATTTATAGTTCATTTACAGAGACACTCAAAAGAATTCCGTTACATTACGGTCTATGGTGTAAAATCGTTTGCGGTGTATTCTAATGATGTTACACTATTTCTAACACATTGAAATTGATATATATCACTGAGGTGCACTAGAAGGGGCTTACTATAGAATATGATGCATAGCATTCATCGTTGATTTACATATATGTATTTCTACATATACAGGGTGGTTAAAATTAAACTGACGGTACTCAGAGGCTCATAGCTCCAGTTCTACTGATCGGATCCGAATGAAACTTCAAATATATGTTATGTAGACCATGCGGCCAAGATTTTCGAAAAAAAAAAAAAAGTTTGAAATTTCACTACCAGATGGCGCTGTACGACTAAAACCATATGCAAATGAGTAGCTAATGTAATTTCGCTATAAAAGCGATACGTATGGTTAAAAAAAATCATACGTCCGCAGTGAACATGCCGATGAACAAGAAGGACGTACATTGATCGAAAACTTTTTATCAGAATGAGAGCAATGCTTTGCCAGCATTCCGTGCTTATCCGCTTTTCTTCGAGCCGTGGATTTATCCATGTGTAAATACGGGTTAGGTTCCCTTAGAAAGACCCCCACGAAGGGAACTCCCCCCGGACCTATATCCCAAGTGTAGATAATTGGCCGTCAATAATCAACCCAACCAACTCAACCCAACCCGTGCTTATCCGCGGATGAAAAATGCCCATAAATGAAGTTAGAGGCACAATTCGTAAGTTTGAAGAAACCGGTTCTCTGGATGTTGCACCGGAAGCGGACGACGAGCAACTGACTCGGCGATTGTGGAGGAAATTGTAATCAGAGCCGAAGCATTGCTCTCATTCTGTTAAAAAAGTTTTCGATCAATGCGTGTTTCTTCTTGTCCATCGACATGTTCACTGCGGACGAATGATTTCTTTGAACCATGCGTATCGCTTTTATAGCGAAATTACATTAGCTACTCATTTACATATGGTTTCAGCAATCCAGCGCCATCTGGTAGCGAAATTTCAAACTTTTTTTTACGAAAACCTTGGCCGCATGTTTTACATATTTTAATGTTTTAATGCCCGAGGAAGACCACTCGGCTGAGGGCGAACCCAGCCGTTGAGCGTTTAATGTCTTCCCCGGCTAGCTCTTGAAGTTTTATTCGGATCCGATCAGTAGAACCGGATTTATGAGCCTTTGAGTACCGTCAGTTTAAATTTGCCTCTCGCTCATTGGATCGTGTGCTCGTTACGTCATTTTCAGTAACCCTACGCGCGGTTAACAAAATGCGCTAGCAGGCATTTGGAGAGCAGATTTTTGTCGTGTTTGGAAGTGCTGACCAAATGGTTATCTGGTGTTTAAGTAACGTAGAATTTTCATAACAGCTCTTTAAGATCTATTAAATGATGTAGTGAGCCATCGTCAAGCCTGAGAGCTATAAGTTTATATCTGATCCGATCAGTAGAACCGGAGTTATGAGCCTTTGAGTACCGTCGGTTTAAATTCGCCTGTCGCTCATTGGATCGTGTGCTCGTTACGTCATTGTCAGTAACCCTACGCGCGGTTAACAAAATGCGCTAGCAGGCATTTGGAGAGCAGATTTTTGTCGTGTTTGGAAGTGCTGACCAAATGGTTATCTGGTGTTGAAGTAACGTAGACTTTTCATAACAGCTCCTTAAGATCTATTAAATGATGAAGTGAGCCATCGTCAAGCCTGAGGGCTATAAGTTTATACCGGATACTGTGGGAACTGTTACTGGCATCGCTCCTGTTCATTAATAAAAGATTTATCTGGAAATTGGCTGCTCCTTATTGAAGAAACTCTTGTGGTGTCTCATCATTGCCTAATCCCCTCGCCATGACTCTTGATATCGACTGCAAACATTCTACATCTTTAACAAACTGCCATTTTCTCGTGGAATATTAAATCATCTTCGTAAAAATTTCACAGAAAGCCGGTCAGGATGCCATGAACTTACGCCATGCCACGCCAATCTCCAATAAATAGGGAAGCTGCTAATATGTTGCTGAGTGCTGCTGATTCTCACGAAATGCGCATCAAATATTTCAAAAAAGTTATGGAATCTTTTATATCTTGACAACACCGGATAACATGCTGTTAAAAATTCTGCAATGCATCTCGAATATGACTGCGGAGCAATCTAATAAAATGTTTTCTTTTACAGAAAAAAAATAAATAAATAAATAAAATAAAAATGATCATCATATAAATAAATAAATTTTTTATATAACATATATTATTGTTTTTCATATACAAATTACTTATTGTTTCTATATAAAACAGATAAATGGCTTCTATATTGTTGTGAGCTCGGGGTTCGAAAGGATTGTTGCCAATATATAAGAACAATCAAACAGGCTTTATTTACTCCAAACAGTTCGGTAAATACACAAGAATCTTCTCAAAGACACAAATATTGAGTAATCTTTAAATCTAATAACAGCATAGCAAAATTTCACACAGAACAATATAGCGTATTGTTCAATACGGCGAATCAAATACAAAACCGCTCAGAGAAACACAGTTCTCAATGCAAAGCCTCTCGTGCGTATTCAATCGCATTTGACAGAGAACTAACTGAACTGAACTGGTGGAGGTCCCTTATATAGGCTTTAAAGATAACTGTAGAATTTTCCAGAGCCTTCAGATGCTAGAAATTACCAGAAAGTGCTTTAACTTTCGATAGAGAACCTAAGCGAAAAAGGATCCCAATGTACAGGTATAAGGGGGGGTGGTTGCACAAAAAGTCGCCAAATCTATCGCCAAATTTGGCGACAAAAATAAGTCGCCAAAACCATCGCCAACTTGGCGATAAACCCATTCCTTGGCGATTTTTGCATAGACTTCCATTATAAAGATGAGGGTGTAAGGTTGTTTTCCTTGCAAACCATCTGAGGCCTTTAGCATTGAGTTACATGATGCTCAATAGGAAATACATTAATAATACTGCAATTTTCACAATAATGAAATAAAATAAATTTAAACAAATGGAATATTTACAGATATATACAAAATTCATAACATTGCCCCCGTCTCAAGGACTGCACGTCCCGGGCAGTTCAACCTTTGATCGGAAAGCAAACCCGTTGCCAACAAATGCTATACTATTCAAAACACTTAAAGCAAACATGCAAAATAACCATTAAACACATTCATAATGCTGAATTATACAAAACATACAAGTATTTAAATAATAATAACATTAATAATGATAATGCTAAGCAAAAGAAATTTTTACATTAACTTATATCCAAGACCATGGTCATACTAATTTACATTATTTACATTACACTATTTACAATCAATGAACTAAGTACTATGGCCATAGTATGGAGCCAGCCTGTCGTAATGAACGACTCTAGGCTTCGAACTTGGTGACTTTCGGATCCGAATTACAACATCGTTCAGTCTGTTTAGGACTGTATAAGGACCGTCCCAGTGCGATTGCAGTTTGGAAGAAAGTCCTTTACGTCGAGTCGGATTATAAAACCAAACCTTGTCACCTTCTTTGAATTGATGTCCCGTGGCTTTCGTGTCGTACCTGGTCTTCATCTTCTCCGTCTGTATATTGATCCGCTCTCGAGCCAAGTTGTGGACGTCTTCAAATCGTGCCTGGAGATTCTGCACGTATCCCTCTGGCGATGAAGGCGCATCTGGAGGGCGACCAAAAATCAGATCACAAGGTAGACGAAGATCACGACCGAAAAGCATCTGAGACGGGGAATAGCCGGTTGTTTCATGGACGGCGCTGCGATAGGCGAGAAGAAACAAGGGAAGTTTTTGGTCCCAGTCTTGTTGGTTTCTTGAGACTAGCAGTGAGAGATTGTTGAGGATGGTACGATTAAATCTCTCAACCATGCCATCCGACTGTGGATGTAAAGGCGTCGTCCTAGTTTTGTCCATTCCGAGAAGTTGACAGAGACCCTCAATCACAGCAGAGATAAAATTTCTCCCCTGGTCCGAATGCATTTTGAGAGGGACTCCATACCTTGATATCCACTGGTGTACCAAGGCATCCGCAACCGTAGAAGCTTCTTGATCAGGGATGGCATAAACTTCAGGCCATTTCGTGAAATAGTCCATGACAACCAAGAGGTATTTGTTGCCATCAGCACTTCTTGGCAGAGGGCCTAGGATGTCAAGGGCGATGCGTTCGAAAGGTGCTCCTACATTGTAGAGATGTAGTCTTCCTCGGCTACGTTTCTTTGGTCCTTTTCGAGCTGCACATGCATCGCAAGATTTGCACCATCGTTCGACGTCAGCTCTCGCTTTTCCCCAGAAGAAGCGCTCTCGGACTCTATGTAATGTTTTCATGACTCCAAAATGGCCACCAGTGGGACTGCCATGTAATTCCTTGAGGACCTCTGGTATTCGGGATCGAGGAAGTACCAACTGCCACCGAGATGTCTTCCCATCTTCCGATTCGAATTTTCGGAACAGGACACCATTCCTGACGTGGAGAGAGTTCCAAAGAGCCCAATATTGCTTCGTCGTAGGACTGTAAGTCGAGATTTCTTTCCAACTGGGCTTCGTGCTAGAAGATTCTAATAACTCCAAGATTGGTTTGATCTCAGAGTCTGCCATTTGATCTTCTCGAATCTTCGCATCACTCCAGGGATCTGCTGGCGTCAATAGTGAAGTCTTCGTCTGGCGTATGACATATTCGGGATTATACTTGCTCTCCGCTCTGGAACAATAGCGACAGCTCTCGGGACACGGTCTTCTTGATAGGGCATCGGCGTTTCCATGCGATGAGCCTTTGCGATGCCTGATGTCAAAGTCGTATTCCTGGAGTCGTTGTATCCATCTGGCTACTTGGCCCTCTGGATTCTTAAAATTCATCAGCCATGTTAGGGATGCGTGATCAGTACGAAGGAGAAATTTCCTGCCATAGAGATAGTGATGGAAGTGTTCTATGGCTTTCACTATAGCTAATAACTCCTTACGAGTGACGCAATAATTCCGCTCTGGTTTCGATAGACATTTGCTCCAGTATGCTACGACTCGTTCTTGGCCATCTATTTCTTGGGAAAGTACAGCGCCGACACTTTCATGACTGGCATCCGTGTCCACAATGAACTGTTTCTCGGGGTGCGGATAGGTAAGGACTGGAGAGGATGCGAGAGCTTCTTTCAGCCGCTGGAAGGAATTCTCGCATTCTTGTGTCCATAGAAACTTCTGCTTGCTTTCAGTGAGCCTATGCAATGGTCTTGCGATGTTGGAGAACCCCTGGACAAACTTTCTGTAATAAGTGCATAGTCCCAAAAAGCTTCGCAACTGATGGACATTTTCCGGACGCTTCCAATTCTTTACTGCGGACACTTTTTCAGGATCTGTTCGAACACCTTCAGCTGAAATGATGTGTCCTAGATAATTTACTTCCCGTTGGAAGAACTTGCATTTCAAAGGGTTCAGCTTTAAATTCGCCGCTCTTAGCTTCGTTAACACTTTTCGAATATTTTCTAGATGTTCTTCAAACGTGCGGCCACCAATGATGACATCTTCTAGGTAGATGAGACAAGCTTCAAAAGTCAGGCCTTTTAACACTGTCTCCATGAGGCGCTCGAACGTTGCTGGAGCATTGCAGAGCCCGAATGGCATAACATTGAATTGCCAAAGTCCTTGTCCAGTAGTAAATGCGGTCTTCTCTTTGTCATCAGGATGGATTTCTACTTGCCAATACCCACTCTTCAAATCCAGTGTGGAAAACCATTTATGTCCTGAAAGAGTATCTAGCGTGTCGTCTATTCTTGGTAGAGGATAGCTGTCCTTCTTCGTGATATCGTTAAGTTTACGATAATCCACACAAAATCTTGTGGAGCCATCTTTCTTTCGGACCAACACGATGGGAGAGGCCCACGGACTTGATGACGGTTCGATGATGTCACTATCCTGCATCTCTTGTAAGAGCTTAGAAACCTCTTCTTGTTTTGCGAACGGCAAGCGTCTTGGATGCTGTTTAATCGGTGGATGGTCGGCAGTGTCAATTCTATGACGTGTCAGAGAAGTGAGACCTATATCACACTCGTTTTGTGAAAACACATCCTTAAACTCCTGGAACAGTCTTTCTGCGGCATGTCTCTGCTCAGGAGATAAATTCTCATTTCGTCCAATTTCAGGTGTTAAACTTGCAGGCGGCTCCGACAACGACAAGCTCGGGTCTTTGCAAACACAGGTGACTGGAGCACACGTTGCAAGCACTTCACCCTTCTGGATAATTCTAGATTTTTCACTTACGTTCGCAATTCTCACAGGTATGACATCTCTCGACAGATCTGCCAGCGCTGATGCTATTAGCACTCCTTTTGGGCTCTTCTCAGGATATCCAACCAAGCCACACTGAAAACTTCTTTCGTTCTCAGTTAATCCAGGTATCACCATTTCGGTCCGAGGAGGGATGATAACATCTGCCTTGGCTGTGATCTGTTGAATAGATTCAGACTCATTTCCTACTTTGAAAATACTGACATCTTCTTGAGCAGAGCGTAACTCATTATTCTTAAAGTCCAGTGTAAATTCATGCTCTTTTAAAAATTCCAGTCCGAGTATGAAAGGGTCTGAAATATCGGCCACATAGACTGTATGGCGGTAAGCGGCGTTCCCAAACTTTATTTTCAGTGTCATTCTTCCAAATACGTCGATCTTATCTCCGGTCACAGTTTGAAGGATAACAGGTGGCGGGGTCCAGGAGAGTTTTACTTTCAGCCGCTGAGCTAGATCTTTCCGAATGATGGTCACATTGGCTCCTGTATCGATGATCATATTACAGGGCAAATCATTTACACTTCCGACTAGAAAAACTCCGTTCTCGCCGCAACTTCTTGCAGAAATTTCACATACTTGAAAATGAGTCTTCTCAAGATCTGGCAACCTCCGCCCCGCAAGATGGCCATTAATCAGTTTTCTTTCTTCTCTGTTCGCGGGTGAGCCTTTACCTTCGGTGCTGGGTCGTCTTGGGCAGTCGATTTGAATATGGCCTTCTCCACCGCATTTCCAGCACTTGATCTTCCTGTAAGGTTTGTTGGCCATTAAGGAGTTCATCTTTCTCATTATGTCATTCATCTGCTGCTGTAAGCACTCCACAGCTCTATCCGACGTCTCAGGCAGGTTGGCTGCACGCACAAAGTGTCGATCTTTCCTAGTAGCTTGCTGGGCTGCCTCGAATTTCAGAGCGTAAACCAAAGCCCCTTTTAAATCATTGAGATCTGCAATCCGGAGTGCTGTCTGGATCTCAGGGTCACGCACACCATCAATAAAATGTTGCAGAGCTAAACTTTCTCTAATTTCAGTCGGACAGCCAGGATAAGCAAGATGTGAAAGTCTCTCGACATCCGTAGCAAGATCTTGCAGGGATTCAGTGGATTTCTGCTGTCGAGATTTGAGCTGGAGTCTGCTATATTCCTTCATGCATTTCTCGCCAAAGCGCAATTCTAAGGCACTGACGAGCGTTTCAAAATCCAGCGGCTCATTTGCAGGCAATGTCTGTAGGACGTCGGCAGCATCAGCTCGTAGAGAAGCAGCTAACTGGCAAGCCTTTGTCTGGGAATCCCATCCATTGGCGTCCGCTACGATCCCAAATTGTGTCTTAAAAACTGGCCATGAGGATTTTCCGTCATAGGTCGAGAGTTTAATAGAGGCCCGAGGAAGCATAGCTTGATACTTGACATCTTCGGGATAGTTTTCGGCAGTTATCTTTTGTTTCTTCACATTTTCCAACTCCTTTTCTACACTCTCAATCCTTTCTTCTACGGTTTTGGCTGTCTTTTGTATTTCTTCTACCTTTTCTTCTACGGTTTTGGCTGTATTTTGAACTTTTTCTTCTATTTCTTGAAATCTTTCTTCAACTTTATTTTCCACGCCGTCAATTCTGTCATTTAAAGATGTTATTTTATCCTCTATTAGTTCTTTCAACTCACCAAGGTTGGTTGACATATCCTTCTTCATATCATCTTTTAACTCACCAAGTCTCACCAACTTCGCAGTCATTTTCTCATCTATCGCTGACATTTCCTTCTTCATTTCTTCCGACATTTCCTTCTTCATTTCCTCCGACATTTCCTTCATTTCAGCCTGGTTCGCAGTCATTTTCTCATCCATCGCTGACATATCCTTCTTCATTTCTTCTTTCATCTCGCCAAGGTTGGTTGACATCTCAGCCTGATTCGCAGCTAATTTCTCCAATAATTGTTTCAGTTCACCCTCCATTGCTCTGGTGATCGGCATTCAACCCCACTCCTGACACCAAATGTTGTGAGCTCGGGGTTCGAAAGGATTGTTGCCAATATATAAGAACAATCAAACAGGCTTTATTTACTCCAAACAGTTCGGTAAATACACAAGAATCTTCTCAAAGACACAAATATTGAGTAATCTTCAAATCTAATAACAGCACAGCAAAATTTCACACAGAACAATATAGCGTATTGTTCAATACGGCGAATCAAATACAAAACCGCTCAGAGAAACACAGTTCTCAATGCAAAGCCTCTCGTGCGTATTCATTCGCATCTGACAGAGAACTAACTGAACTGAACTGGTGGAGGTCCCTTATATAGGCTTTAAAGATAACTGTAGAATTTTCCAGAGCCTTCAGATGCTAGAAATTACCAGAAAGTGCTTTAACTTTCGATAGAGAACCTAAGCGAGAAAGGATCCCAATGTACAGGTATAAGGGGGGGGTGGTTGCACAAAAAGTCGCCAAATTTGGCGACAAAAATAAGTCGCCAAAACCATCGCCAACTTGGCGATAAACCCATTCCTTGGCGATTTTTACATAGACTTCCATTATAAAGATGAGGGTGTAAGGTTGTTTTCCTTGCAAACCATCTGAGGCCTTTAGCATTGAGTTACATGATGCTCAATAGGAAATACATTAATAATACTGCAATTTTCACAATAATGAAATAAAATAAATTTAAACAAATGGAATATTTACAGATATATACAAAATTCATAACAATATGTTAAATAAATTGTATAAATATTGAAAAAATTGCTTGTGTATATGAAACAGTAAATAGGTTGTCGAAAAATATATTGCCAAATTTACTTCGGTACTTCTCTATTATCCCGTCGACCACTTTTCATAACAAAAAACTATCGCCAAACTGTAACGCCAAATAAACGGAAGAACGTTGCCATTGGAATATCAAAATAAATAAATAAATAAAATATAAGTGTTTAAGGACACAACTGTTATTTTAATTAATGGAATAACTAATTAATCAGTAAAACATAATGAAAAATACACGCAAATGTCGAATTAAAAACCACTTGATGACATAACAAGCACGTATAATGCTTCTGACATCAAGTAAATGGGACTGCATTTTTAGCGTTTAATCTTAATTTGGCGATAGTTTTTTGTTATGAAAAGTGGTCGACGGGATAATAGAGAAGTACCTCTCCTTCTCTCGTCAAAGCCCCTGTTACAAAAAAGTACCAATTAAACTGCACATAATTAGAAATGATGTTCTACGTATCCAAAAATCTCCTTTATGACACTTTAAACCTATAGTTGCCAATGCTCCTCTTTTTTTGCTCAATAATTTCTGAAAAAACCGCTAGAGGACAGTTTATGTCCATTTATTGGCTTTTTAGGGAAATACTGAAGGTATTGTTATCTAATCAACACTTGCTGTGATAACCAGATGCTTTTTATAATTTCCCAAAATCCTTCTTGCCTTTTTGACTTGTGACACATCAACGTTGGTCAAGTTTTGTGTTTACCATGTCATGTAAAAAGTGAGTACTGATATTTTTTCATGATTTATCGTTAAAATAATAGTTTTAGAAGTTTGATGTATTTAAAAAAATTTCAAGAACTTATTGCTCTAAAGCCCAATTTATACAGCAATGTGTGGTACTACATTAAGTGGCCAAAAATATTAGGCATGTTTGCTACGCAGAGTTAATATCGTGTCTCCCCTGGCTTTGATGACAGCAGACATTCTTAATATATATTTTGGTACTTCTCTATTATCCCGTCGACCACTTTTCATAACAAAAAACTATCGCCAAACTGTAACGCCAAATAAACGGGAGAACGTTGCCATTGGAATATCAAAATAAATAAATAAATAAAATATAAGAATTTAAGGACACAATTGTTATTTTAATGAATGAAATAACTAATAAATCAGTAAAACATAATGAAAAATACACGCAAATGTCAAATTAAAAACCACTTGATGACATAACAAACACGTACATAATGCTTCTGAGATCAAGTAAATGGGATTGCATTTTTGGCGTTTAATCTTACAGTTTGGCGATAGTTTTTTGTTATGAAAAGTGGTCGACGGGATAATAGAGAAGTACCTATATTTTAAAATATATCTAGCAGAGCATACATATATGCTTTGCGATGATCCTGAGTAGCATTGCGCTACAATTTGTTTCTGTTCTGTTGCTGCATACAATGTATGATAGTCGCCTGGTACCTGTATTGTTAACAAGCGATTACCGTCAACTATTCTAGTTTTTGCTTGAAGATTTTGACTTGCCATTGTTTCAAGACTCAAGACATTGAAGTACTTAGAAAAACCAAGATGTTTAGTTGTTTCAAACATAATTTAGCCGATCCTCCTGGTGGTCACACTCATGTTGCTTTTGAAATCAATAAAATATCTTATTTTCCGTACGAATAAGCATACCCCAAAGGGTACTTTCGTGTTATAGCGGCCCCGAAGGATGGATCGCCAAGCGACCAAGATTTATCGCCAAATAAAGACGCACATATTACATTATAATAATATGTGATGTATATAACATTTCGTGACGTATATGTCCAAGTTATAGTCATATATGACGTATATATGACATGTGTATAAGACTATATGATGTATATATGACAAATGAAACGTAAATAATATGTATATAATGACATATATAACACATACATGACTGTTTGGAGTATATATATGCGTACATATGATGCATATATAAGCTTTGCGAAGATCTTCGCGGAATCATACCTACAACCTTGGCATAATCGTAATTGTGGGGCCGTTATAACTCGAAAGTACCCTGCAAAGTACAAAAACTTAACTGAATGCTATAGAAATTGTGATAGATACTATCTATCATAATGACAGATATTTTTTACAAATTTTAAAATTACTTTTCGGTTATAACTTTGCATTTACAGCTATAAATTACATAAAAGTATTTGAAAATTGTTTTATTTAAGTTAAGCATTTTTTTTTTCAAAATTTAATGATAATAATTTTAACAACTAATCAAAATTCTTGAGGATAGAATCATTCGCCATTTAAATTGACATATTATAAAGCTGAAATTGTCTGTTATGCAAAATATCCAAAATATATATGTTTATTTACATACCCACTGGAATCGCTTAAACTTATACTTGAATCACTTGGAGCTTCCACTAAGCGAAACTTGCTATCTGGTGCTTGCATAAGACTATATTTTATTCCATCTTTTGTGCCAAGATAAATATTTGAACCAACTTCAACATATTGCTGCTCATTATTTTCAGTATTACTTGACCTACATAAAAAAAAAAAATCAATATCATTCTTCTTAAACTTACATAAGTATTAAAACTATTTGATATGAAGTAAATTTTTTTTAATAAATAAATTGTCATAAAATATTACACGTCTAAAATTTTGGTAGGTCTAGTTTCAGCCATCGGCTATTTTCAACGGAGAAACTCTGTTAAATGATAAAATCACCTGTAAAAAAATAAAGTACAATAAGTATATTAATAACAGATGTTAATTTTAACATAAATAGCTTGCATAGCTATGTTTAATATTTATTTACTCACGCCGTCAAATATCAAGAAACCGCGTAATTATATTAATTGTAGACCGTGAGCACTTTCAACATCACATTAAATAATATCATATGGTTTTAAAGTTTTGAAAGCTCATTCAAATTTTGTATTCCATAAAGTCATGGCAACTAAAAGTGTTGCCACTTTTAAAAATGCGAAAATAATTACTAAAGCATTTCTCTTTTTATAAAACAAATCAAAATCGATTAAAAATACCGCAAAAAATAAAAAAATCAGGTTTATTATCTTATATCTGTAAAAATTAATTCTAAATTTCATAGTATATGTTTCTAATAAGTCATCTTTTCTTATATTTTTGCAAGACGAGCTTAACAAAAGTAAACTTGCAACTTTCGTTCCGTATTTCGCATTTGAAATTTTAACTCAAACACAAACAAAATTTTGAAAATCTGAAAATATTCTATATTTGAAAAAAAAAGTGGACATTTGTAACATTCAAAAACAAGATTTTTTTATTACAATTGATGCAAAATTTACTTAAATTGCACTAAGCTTCTAGACGTATTTACTCTTAGATGCGGCTTCTATTCTGATATCATGGACAATAATCTTCTTTTGTGGTCGAGGCTATGAAAAGTCAGCTGTTTGGTAAAACATTGAAAATCGCTCCATTTGAAAGCATTATACTGTTGAAAAATTCATCATCATGTATATTATTTTTTTTGTCAACATCTCTTTTTCTATGAACTTACGAAACACACAACAAAACAGGCAGAAAGTCAGAATGCTTTGTTAATCTTTTTTTATTTTAATAAGCATTTTCAGTCATAAAAATAAAGCATTGGAAAGCGCTTCATGTACAAGCATTATGCTGGTTAAAAATTAATTTATTTTACGAAGATTATTTTACTACGATTATGTCAAACGTTTGTGAGTTTCGTTGAATTTTCAATTCAAGCTCTTTCTGAATGCATTGGTCTTAATCTCACTATCAGCGGAATGAATAATCTCAGAAAATGACGTCACTTTGTAGCAATCGTCATAAAATATTTCAGTTTTACAAACGAATATGCACATCGTAAAAATGTTGTCATTTTTGCCAGCAAAAGCATTCTGTTCTACCTTTCCGAAATCAGACAGAAAATCAAAATGCTTTTTAACTCACAGGCTCTCAAAGCCTGAGATCTAATGTGCCCGGCGTTTCTGTATGTATGTAACGCGATAACTCTTGATAGAAATATCCGTTTTGCTTCAAATTTTGTTTATGCAAGACGAGCTTAACAAAAGTAAACTTGCAACTTTCGTTACGCATTTCGCATTTGAAATTTTAACTCAAACACAAACAAAATTTTGAAAATCTGAAAATATTCTATATTTGAAAAAAAAAAAAAGTGGACATTTTTACGCATTGTCAAAAGGCGTTTCCCTGATTAGGTTTGGGGGTTCATTGGTTAAGTATCAAGGGGGGGGGGGAGGGGAGCTAATCCCCCCTTAATTTAAATAAATGGGTTTTTCATGCAGAATTTTCCAATTTGATTCAAATTTTGTTTATAGGTTCATTGTGATAAGGCGCTTCCCTGATTAGTTTTAGGGGTTCATTGCTAAATTATAAGGAGGAATGGGGGCTTTTCCCCCCTTAATTTAGATAAATAGGTTTTTCATGCAGAATTATCGGATTTGCTTCAAATTTTGTGCATAGGTTCATTGTGATAAGGCGCTTCCCTGATTAGTTTTAGGGGTTCATTGGCTAAGTATAAAGGGTGGACGGGGGGTTAATCTCCCCTTAATTTATTGTCGATTTCTTTATTTTTCGAGAGGCATTATTATTTGAAATAAGAGTATAATATACAATTAGTGTGAATAGCCTGTGAGCTTAATGCCATCAGTTTAACTGGGCCCTTTAATTTTTTTTATGTTTAATCACTTTTCAATATAGTTGAAAAGTGGTTATGAATTCTGTTTGTCTGGCCGTCTGTCCGAGCTCTAACTCGCGTAAACAAATCCCCATGTAATTTATATATGTTATTGAGGTTTATCATGACATGTTTAGTATTGAAAATGAAGAGTATAGCCTTCATAATTCATTTACAGGGTCACTCAAAGTATTCCGTTACATTATGGTCTATAGGGAAAAAGCATTTCACATGTATTGTAATGGTGTTACACTATTCGAAACAAAATGAAATTTATATGCATTATTGAGATGCACAACAAGAAGGTTACTTTAGAATAGATGTGTAGAACTTACAGTTCATTTACAGGGGCACTGAAAATAATTCCGTTATATTATGGTCTATGGGGGGGGGGGGGATCATTTGCGATCTATTTTAATGATGTTATACTGTTACACACATAATGAAATTTGTATGAATTTCTGAGGTGCATTAAAACATGCTTTCTGTAGAATATGGAGTGCAAAGCAATTATCATTCATTTATAGGGTCACACAAAATAATTCGGATATATAATACAGGGTGTCCCAAAAAAAACCGTACAACTTCAAAATTTTATCAAAAAAAAAAAGAAAAAAAAAAGAATAGGCTTACAGCAAAACTAGTTAGAACAATAGATAGAATAACTCAAAAAGTTTTTTTCTACTGCCGTAGTAAACTTTAACATGAGATTCTTTCGTAGCCCGAAGAATGTGAAGACGCTATTCCAGTTCAATCCACGAAATTTTTAGCATGCCAACATCAACAGTAGCTACAGCTGTTTGGATCTTTTGTTTCAATTCCATGAGACTATTAACTTTTGTTTGCTACACAGTATCTTTTACATAACTCCAAAAGAAAAAGTCTACAGGGTCTACAAGAGAAAATTACAGTGGAGTAATGTCAGGAGACCGGGAAGGCCTTGCTATGGCCCATCCCTGCCAATCCAAAGCTGTAGGAATAAATTATTCAACGACTCACGGACTATCAATCCCCAATGTGGATCCGTACCGTCCTGTTGGAAAATGACAGTCGGTTGAAGTTTTGGCAGCTGTGGCAATGCATAAATCTCGAGCATATCAAAGTAGGTACTTGAGGTAACAGTCTGTTTCGAGGAAAAAAAAAAGGTCCAGTGATGCGATCGTGAAGCAGCCCACACCTGCTCCGTCCGATTTTACGTACGGCGTGTGGCTGAACCAGGGCTACACTACATACCGGGCTTGCTCATTCATTATGATGACGTCACAAAAGGTGGCTGACTAGGAGGAAAGACATACAGCGATTGGCACAAAACGATGGGCGCGTTGCTTTGGACCAATCGCTGGTCGCGGTCAGCCACCATTTGTGACGTTTTGAGAGTGAATGAGCAAGCCCGGTATCGAGTGTTGCCTTGGCTGAACGCCAAAATTGAACGTTATGTTTATTTACCGCTTCGGAAACATGAAACGTGGATTCGCCAGAAAAGAATATTCGTTCAGAAAAAGTTCATCGGTCTGCACATGATGCAGCATATCAACTGCAAATCTGAAACGTTTCGAATAATCATCCGGATGTAACGCATGCAGAATCTGAACTTTGTAGGCTGAAAGTTGCAATCGTTTATGAAGCACTCTGTGAGCGCGTCCAGTAGACCTAACCAAAGTGACCAATGCGACGGGTTATTACCGGGGTGGTAAGTGACCGGTTTCTAACCGGTCGACAGATCTACTGGACGAAAATGGTATTATTTACTTGTAGCGCCATCTGTATTACATCATCGTAATTACATCTGTATCACATCATCATAAATTTTCATGTAACCGATCACGTGACCCAAGTAACCGAGATTTTTCTTCCGTTAGTTCGGTCCCTTACCGGTCACTTCGGTTACTTCCGCTGAACGACGTTGGTTGCGTACCGGTTAGCAGCACTGAACGCTTTGGTAACTAACCAACCTTACCGGTTACGTACCGGTGACATTACTGGACGCGCTCTGTGTATCAGCTCTTGGATGCTTTTCGAATTGATTTTGTAGGGCTCCTGGAAAATGTTTCACGTACTCGTTTCACACATTCTTCACTAGTGCTAGGGCGACCATATCCTTTTTAGGGTTTCGTTCATCTCACGAAACCATATTACTCGAGCTTCGTTGTCTGTCTGTCACAGAGCTGGTTCTCAGAAACTATGTAACTTACAGTGATGAAATTTTGTGTACTTATAGCTAAACACCTATTATGAAGCTCAAAGTCATAAAATTTAAAAAAGTCGTATTATTTTAATATAAAGAGCTATAAAACCAAAAACCTAACAGCTTTTTCTTATTAAATTTAAACATTTTTCGTTAAAGTAGTTGCCAAAAATTAAAAATCTACAATAAAATTCTTTCTACAATAATTAATTTTCTATTGAAAGATTTCCCCGTGAAAAATGAAAATGAAATAAAAAGTTTCACCAATTGAAAAACAGATTAATAGGACGTCATATTGGTAATAAAACGGAAATTTTCAAACATTTCTCAATAATACAAGGAGTATGAGTATGTGTAAGTACAGAAAGCAAGTTAATATGATGTCATTAGAGAATTAAAAAGAAAATTAATCTGACGTCATATTGGAAGTTTAACGAACTTTTTCAAATGTTTGAGAATAATGCAAAGAGAGTATCAATATGAGTAATAGAGAAAGCAAGTAGATAGGACGTCAGCAAAAGATTATTACGTCATATGAGTATTGAATCATGATAAAAACCCGATCATGGAAATATTGACATATTTTAACATTTTAAAGTGTTTTGAAAGGAATATTAAACGAAACCTGTTGTGCGATCTTCGATCACACTTACCCACTTGTTATGATTCACACTTCCCGTTATCACAAATTTGTGATACCACTCATGAATGCTTGAACAAGATGGTGGCATTTCCCAGTACTTCGTTCGATAATTTCTTTGCGTTTGAGTATCGGATTTTGTTTCGATAAACCACCCGACACATTGAGCTTTCTTCACGGGATCCGCCATTTTGAATAACTGAATTCTTTAATAATCGTTTACGTGTTGAGCAGCGCCGTCTATAACTAGAAACATACTGTAGAAAAAACTTTTTGAGTTATTCTATCTATTATTGTAAATAGTTTTGAGGTAGGCCTATTATTTTTTTAATAAAATTTTGAAGTTGTGCGGATTTTTTGGGACTATTTTATAAAACAAATTTTGGCTCGAATAGTCATTTTGAATGTCACTGTCCGGTCCACTGGACCCGTCTGGTAGGCGGAAAGTTAACTATGGTCTCTCTGATTAGTCTTGGTATTATATTTATATTCTACCACTGAATGCATAGGTGCGGTCTTCTCAGTTGTGACAGCAGCTTATGATATCACCCAGTCTGCCTTACCACAGATATTTGCAATGAAAAAAACTCTATTTTTAAAGATTAAACCTTAATTACAGCGCCTATAATAAATAGTGTGGAAACGGTTACAAAATTTTACTAAAAAAATGTACAACGATGCTGAATGATAAGAGGTCAATCGCAGCGACATCTGCCAGCTCTTTTCAATGCAACTTTTCAACTACATTCAAGAGTAACATTTACTTAATAAATTACAAGTAATATTCCAAATAATCAATTTGCAGTATCATGTATGAATACAGTGGAACTAATGTGTACGTGCATTAGTGCTTCAAAAATTTCTTTGAGTAAGAATCTCCTTATTTTTGTCTTCTTCTTCTTCTTCTTTTTTTTTTTTTTTTTTTTTTTTTTTTTGAGTAATAGGCTAACGCTGTACGGATTTTCATTTTCACATATTTGTAAAAACAAATCCTTTTTTTCAGTTTATTATTGAAGCGATTTAGCAATCTCTATAATAAAACTGTAAGTCATGTGACTGTCCTCAACAGTTCCGGGATGCCGCATCGCTTTTTCATATGCCAAGCGGCCATTTTTATTCAAAATTATTTTTTCGAATAAACTGCATAAAAGTTACATTTTAAGAAAGATCGTTCAAAATAAATTAATATTTGAGAGATGACTTGCGTTCAATTATGTATATATTCTGCAATAACTTCAGTCGAAAGATTCGCAGTTCAAATTCTCTATTCATAAAAGTAAACAAAAAAAAGATTGATTCGTCGTGAACATTTAAAATATTAAATCATGGAGGTAATCATTCGCAAAGCAAGTTCTCCGCGAATGAATTTTTGGACCGCTGCCTCGCGTCAAAAAAATAATTCGCACCAGTGAGACAATCAAAGTTTACCATAATTATGTGCTATACAACTCAACTTTCGGACCTTTTCTTGACGTAAATTGAACTCATGTAATAATATTTAATGAATCAGATTTTTAGCATTTTTAAAATCGCTAATACAGCTTTTATTTATCGCGTGTACAAATTAGAAATGATACTTTGATTTTGAAATCAAATGTTTTGATTTATGATATTATTTCTTATTTATTTATTTATTTTCTCTTTTAAACGAAAAGTGTGAAGTATTTTAAATTTATGTAATATAAGCATTTTAGATTAAAGTTAAGTATTTTAAATGAAATGAGTGACAGGTTTATAATTTAAAATTAAATTAATTGTAGTATGAATGACGGTGATGGGAACGATATTTGGCGAATTATCATCTGCTCCCGGCTAACAAAAATACTCATAATTAAAAAAAAGAATAAAAATAAATAAATGATAGTTTGTTGTAAATAAATATTGATATACATATCACAAATAATTTATAGAATTAAAATAAAAAATAAAAGTAAATAAACAACAATTTCCATAACAAAGTTTTCGCCAAATTGGCGGGGGAGGGGGGGGGAATCGCGCCAACGTGCGTATGTGACATTTGTGCCCAAAAAATATGCGAAATGCTACCATGATCGCAAAAGTTCATGATTTGTCTATTAGAATCTTCCGATTTGGCGAAGGATTAAGGGAAAATTAAATTATGAATAAATGTAACGTGTTGCAATGTTTAACATACATTTAAGGGAGACCAAACTGGTCGCCAGTGGCGGCTAGTGATGATAAATAGTTATCCTCTTAAAATATATTCTGCAACTTATTTTATTTCATTGCTTGATTATCAACTTATAACTGTTCAAAATACATATCATATTTACTAAATTTTTCCAATACAATGTTTACGTTGAAAAGAGCTAGCAAATGTCGCTGCGATCGCCCAGCATGGTTGTACATTTATGGGCTACATTTTTATAGCACTTTTAAAGCATTACTGGGATAGCCGGTTTCACCACTATGTATTCTAGGCGCTGCACCTTAACGACGAATGCCGCATACTCCCGACAACCAATTTTTATTGTACAAATGTGTTGTTTCCAATTGGACACCAGTATTTTTGCAAAGAAAATTTCGCATTATCTAATCTCAAAATTTCAACGATTTAATGCAAAGAAAAGTTGGTCAGAAAAAAATGGCGCCAAAACAATAATAATTGGAAACAACAGATTTGGACAATGAAAATTGCTTGTCGCAAATATGGCGGCATTCGTTCGTTAAAGATTATTATAAAATTTGTGTTTTCTTTTTTTTTGTAGGCGTGTATGCTTGTTTAAACAAGAAACAAAAATCGTGCATCAAGCATAGATTATGAAACACTTTCCAAAACCTTCAGAATACTGTAACGTACTTCACCGTTCAATAAAGTGAATTATGATGTCTAAATAAACTATTTGCAAAACACATAACACATTTGAAAACTCAACTTCAACAATTACCCTCTGTAGTCTGAAAAATACCCAAATTATTTTGTGCAGCCATGTATATGATCTATAGATTTATTTATATACTACATAGTATGCCAAAATTTACTTCAGTTGAAAATTCCACTGCGGCAATTTGCGTCAATAAGAGGGAATGTACTTTAATCCTTTAATGCAGTCCTGTATATGATCTATAGATTTATTTATATACTACATAGTATGCCAAAATTTATTTCAGTTGAAAATTCCACTGCGGCAATTTGCGTCAATAAGAGGGAATATACTCTAATCCTTTTATGCAGTCCTGTATATGATCTATATAATTTATACACCAGTGTAATATTCAAAACATTAATTAAATTTAAAAACAAATTCCACGATTGAAAACGCACTTCCAACAATTATTGCTCATAGACAGTACTGAAACCGAATTATTTTCTATGTCCCTGTAAATGAACGTTAAATGCTATGCACACAATATTCTATAGTAAGCATCTTGTAGTGAACCTCATTGATGTATATCAATTTCATTATGTTTGAAAAAGCGAAACATCATTAAAATACACTGTAAACGATTTTTCCCCATAGACCATAATGTAACGGGCTTATTCTGAGTGCCCCTGTAAATAAACTATAAATGCTACACACTCCATTTTCAATACCGAACACGCCACTGTAAACCTCAATAACATATATCAATTACATGGCAATCTATATTTACGTCAGTTAGAGCACGGACACGCAGACAGACACTCAGACAAACAGAATTCACAAATACTTTTAAACTATGCTGGAAAGTGTTAAGACCATTTTCTTGCTAGTAGACCGGGAGGCGGCAGCACAGACAATCACCTCATCGAGTTCACGGCTGAAATTTCAGAATTAGTTAAAACTCGATTCGCATATTAAAACGCAATCGGTCTGCCAAGTCATATCTTGGTGGAAAACACCTTAAAACCCGATTTTAGCGGTTGACTCGTAGGTTTACCATTTTGTTTTCCTGCACCCAAAGGTATGAAAACATGGAGGACTGGGAGCAGGAACACACAATGGTAAACCTACGAGCCAACCACTAAAATCGGATTTTCGGGTGTTTTCCTCCAAGATATGACTTGGCAGACCGATTGCGTTTTAATATGCGAATCGAGTTTTAACTAATTCTGGAATTTCAGCCGTGAACTCGATGAGGTGATTGTGCTGCCGCCTCTCGTTCTATAGAGAAAACAATCCTTATTTTAAAAAAGTGATATGGAAAAAGAAAGTTTCATTTTCTTTCTTCCTTTTACTTTCTCGAACTATGCTTCAAAGAGATATTTGCTGTGTGATTTCTTACCGTGATAGTCATTGGTAGGCAAGCTCCCAAATGGTCCGCTTTTTAAATGCCGGTATTTTCTTAGAAAAATTTTACTTTTAGATTTTTCTTTCAAATTTTGTAGAAACCACCTTCGGAGGTAAATTTTTGCGCAAATGTTGTAGAAACATGAAATTTTCTGTTAAAAAATATTGGTATTCAGTTGCAGACCATTTGGGAGCCCTGAGGGCATCTTTCAAAGGAATGAGTAGAGCAGTAAACTTTTTGTTGTCATTATTTTTCTTTTCTATAAAGGTCGGTTACTTACAGATGTAATCTTAATTGTTATCGCCAAACATAATACTTCTACAATTTTGCTTTTATTTATTTATTTTTGTGCTTGTTTTCACACACTCACACAGGGTCTGACTATTGCAGGGGTATGCAGGGCACCTGCCACGGGTCCCGCATTTGAGAGTAATCAGGCGAGAGTGCGCTCCTCCCCTTACCATCTCTGCTTCCTGTACCCCACGTCCCTTTGCAAACAAATACTCCTGTCGACCAATCGATCATTTTTCTACCAGTTTCCTACCACTATTTTTCTTAAAGTTGTGACCATCTTTCTTGTGATACCCTGTATACAGATGTGAGAAGTACATGGTTTAAAATTGATGTATATATACAATTGGTATCAAGTTAGTACTAGTCACTCAAGTATAATTCACGAACAATTTCTATGGTTAGATAGAAAGGGGCCCCCAGAATGATCTTGCTAGCCCTAGATAGTCTATGTCAGGCCGTCCGACACACACAAAGCATTTGAGGAAGTTTTGTGTTATTTTTAACGATATTCACAGTGTTATATGAGTAACTGTTTTCAGGGACGTACACAGAAGTTGTGATGTACGGCACAAATTACATTTATGGGCCCTCTACATCTCCTGTATATGCAGGGTCGAAACTATATTTTTTTTCACCCGGGACAAGCATGAATTTTGCATACACACACACATACTCCTCCTTTCAAAAATAAATTTATAACGAAAAGTTTTCAATCTATTCCCTTAATTTTATCTTAAATATAAAATAATTGTTAGGAAGTATCTTCATCTTAAGGTTTAAGGTAGATTTCTTTAGAAATCGGACTATCGCAATCACTTTGTTTATATATATAAATAGTGCAAATTTTGTTTTCACGTTAACGTCCGAAATAATGAACCAATTCGAACCTAATTGGGATAGTGTATTGATCTTGGAAGTATCTTGGATGAGTTCCTGAATCCGGTATGTAAATCTTATAATTTGTTTACAGGGGCATACAAAATCAAAACATAGAAAAGCTTGTCATCATGATAATGTCCAAAATATTGACCCAATTCAAACCTAAATGGGGCAGTGTATTGGTCTTGCAGGTATCTTGGGGAAATTTGTTAATGAAGTTTTGTCCTGTCCCCCACTGGCGGTCACATAATAGAAAAACCGGTCTTGTTCAAAGCAAAGAGTATAAAATTAATACATCTTTACTTTAGATTGTCCGACATCTTTGCTTAAATTTCATTTTTTTTAAGCAAACGAAGAATTAAATCTTCTCTGGCGAGCTATCTTCGAGCGGGGCTTATGTCCCGCTCGCTATTCCTAGTTTTGGCCCTATCTATATGCATATACTTAATAAATATTTGACAAATTTCACGACCATCATTAGCTTTATTTATTTGTTTGTTTATTTTTAACCATGATCAAGGCAGAGGCCAGGCAGGCATTCCAATTGCCTAATTAGCCAAGCACATTGTACATATCTTTCATTTGTAATTAAAAATGTGCAAAACAAATACAATTGAAATTTTATTATTATTATTATTAACTAGATAATGATAGCATGTTTTAAACATTCCATGAGAAATATATTTAATTATGTATTTGGTAAATACTAGGTGCGTTTCATTTATCGATGACTAGCATTTCTTTAAAACTAAATTAATCAGAATTATAGACAGTTAGCTATGCTTTCAATTTTAATCAATTAAGGAAAAATCTTTAACCAGATTATTGCCGTCGAGGAAATGTAAGAGAATTGAAAATATTATCTCATCAAAAACAACTTGTTGTAAATGATCCCGCCAAGCCACAAACCTAAAACGTCAGTCACCAAAAGAAGTGATATCACATAAAAAGAAGCGATATAGAAGTGCATACTCCGAGTCCCGTATAAAAATCTATCACCAGGCATAATGTTTCCAAAGGACTTGGAGTGAGGTACAGTATGTGAAAACTGCTTGGCGACCTGCAGGCTTTTATAATGTTTGCGTTTCCTGGAATTACATATGACTATATTATTTTTATTTTATTTTATTTTATTTATTTATTTATTTTTCTCACATAAAATTGTAAAAAGTTGAAGCTTCTGTGTTTGCATGTCCTTTCTTATTTATGAGCTTGAAAAATCAATTTGTTCATTTTATTTACCATTATTTAAACTAAAAACACCACTCTTACGAAGAAGATTTTTTAAGTAAACGTGCAAAGATTTTGAGTTTGTAATATATATATATATATAAACCGTATAATAAACCTTAACTAAATTGAGATATATTGCTGTAATTCTAGCGTAAGGGAATCGTATAGGTCTGGGGAAAATTCCGTTCTGTCAGTTCTTTCGCATACAAAAATATTTATAAAAGTGATATAACAAAAATTAAAAAATTATTTTTCGATTTTCAAAATTGATATACTGTATATATTATAAAAGCCTGCAAGTCGCCAAGCAGTTTTCACATACTGTACCTCCTTTGTAAACATTATGAGTGGTGATAGATTTTTACACGGGACTCGGAGTGTGCGCTTCTATATCGCTTCTTTTTATGTGATATCACTTCTTTTTGTGACTGACGTTTTAGGTTTGTGGCTTGGCGGGATCATTTACAACAAGTTGTTTTTGATGAGATATCACTCCTTTTTGTAAGGTATTTAATTTCAATTATACAGATTCTATTTTTATTCAGAAAAGAAAAGATAAAAGAAAGATGAAAGGGGCAAAAAAAAATTTATTGTGGTGCTATAAACAGAATTATACATCAGAATTATACAATTTATTGAGTGACTTATTCCAATGTACATATCGCTACCATAGCAGCGGGGAAACTTTTATATTAATTTCCTTACAGTGTAGTCATCAGATTATTTATGACATATTTATTTTCCTTTTTCATTTGTTTATATCACTCTTCCATTTATATACATTCAAAAAACAAAAAATTAGAAAATTTTACAGTAGTTTACAAACTAATTAAAATACTGCAGTTTTAGAAAAATGTGGAAAAATAAGAAGCACTTTTTTTTCGGTCAATTTTAACAATAAGTTTATGGAGCATACTTTACTGAGAATAATAATTTTTTTTTCTACGAGCCATTGTAATTCACAGGGATATTTATACTAATATATTAAATATTATTTTTGAAAATTACTGAGCACCTTAAAAGTTTTTTTATTTGTTAAAATTTTTAACTCAACGTTTCGAGAATTGGAAAAATATAAGATTCGCAACGTTTGCAGAAGTATAAAAACTATTAAAGTGATTTCAAAATAGAGACTATTCGCAGGAAGACATGTATTCCAAAATTTTGTGTGATTTTGTGAATATACCGCAAAGACTAAAGCGTTTACATAATGAACCGTTTAAAAAGATGTAAAATTTTATTAAAATTATTTTTCTGATAATTCATAAAGCTTTAAATTAGATTTTAAAAAGGAGCGTGATTGAACCAAAAATGACTATATTTACTAAATGCACAAAATACATAAAGACACAAAATACATAATTAATGTTTCTAGTCTGTCCATTCCAATTCGGGGATCCTAAAATATAGGTCCCCAATCCCCGGCATTCCACGAATTAATTGGGACATATGTATGCAACTGTTAAAATGTTCTCTTAGTCGACAATAGAGGCAATAAGTATACCTCGGCAAATATGAAACACGCCTTTGTTTTGTGAGGTGTTCGTTTTCCGAACATAAAAATCTCTCGAAAGTGTTCGTTAACTGAACATGTGTTCGTTATCCGAACATAAAAATTTCACGCGAAAGTGTTCGTTAACCGATTTGTTCGGAAACCGAACAGTTCGTTACCGATCACCTATTGTATACGAAATTTAGCATTTTTAATTTTTATGGGGAATTTAAGAAGTTATTTCCTTTTCATTGTGCTTTAGACTAATTTTTAGAGCCTTTTAAGTTCGTCATAGCGGAGATTCGATGAATGGCTAATATTTAAACGCAAAACTTCTAATCTTGGGGTAGCAACATTTTTACATTCTATTACTCAGCGCATAAATGTAAAATTGGAATTTTGTAATCGCTATTTCAATCAATTCCTGATACGCTAGAATTATATATTTTTTAATAAACAGTTTTTTTTTTAATCGATAAAACTACTATATTTTAATAGATTTAGAGCTTAAGATCGACAAGCTTTCAGGCGGACAAAATGAACTCGTATTAAATATTAAAGCAAGATAATAAAAACTTACAGAGATTGAAACAGTATAAAATCATTAAAATACATCTCACTAAGTAAATATACATCGGTTGTAATGTAGTCAAGATATTCTAAGAGACCCTGTAAACGAATCGTATATGGTTCAATGCCGCTTTACAATAGAGAGTTTAAATGAATCAGATGCAGTAACATATTTGAATATCTTGTGTATATAGCCACTTTAACAAAAGTTATGCTATTTACTATTGTTGTTCCTCTGTGTTAAGTACAGGAATCAAGTACTTGAACGTAAAAATTCGCTAATTACACAACTATTTAGTCTTATTAAAAATCTTTTCAGTTACCTTGTAAACGAACAGTAAATTCTACAATTCTGTTTTACAATAGTAAGCTAACTTAAGTCGTTCGTAGTAACATATTTTAACATCATGCACATACGTTCTTTTTGAAAAGAGTTAGACATTTAATATTTCTTTGCTTCATCTTAAGTATAGGAATAAATCACTTTAAAGTGGTATACATAAAAAACTAATTAATATTTTTACGCGAAATATTAAACATTTGAACTACTCATAACAACAATTGAAATGCTGCAAACCGCGTAAAAATCGGATAATATAATTACACAACTCTTTAGCCCTATGTCAAAAGATCTTTTGTAAGACCCTGTAAACGAACTTTAAATGTTACTATTTTTTTTATAATAGGAAGCTTACTTGGGTCGACTGTAATAACATATCTTAATATCATGTGTATACGACCATTCCTAAAAGAGTTGGGTCATTTATTATTTTTTCCTCTATGTTAAGTATAGGAATCAATCATTTTAAACTGATATAAATCAAAAACTAATTAATATTTTTACATGAAACTTACAAAGGTTTGAACTACTCATAAAAACAATTCAAATGACGTAAAGCGCGTAAAAATCCGATAATTACACATTGCTGTAGCCCTGTCAACAGTTTTTTGCTCTATGTTAAGTATAGGAATCAATAACTTTAAACTGATATAAATCAAAAACTAATTAATATTTTTACATGAAACTTACAAAGGTTTGAACTACTCGTAAAAACAATTCAAATGACGTAAAGCGCGTAAAAATCCGATGATTACACATTGCTGTAGCCCTGTCAACAGTTTTTGGTCTGAACAAGATTTAAAAAACGCAAAAAACAGCACTTTTAAAACAGCATTTACTGAAAACCTATTCGTCGGATTTTGCTTTACTTTTGATTTCTTAGTCACTTGGCACGCCCCATTCCATAGAATCAAGAATTTTGTTTCTATCATAAATAGAACGCGAGATATAGATATGTCAAAAACCCGTTTTGTCCCGTCCGCAAAATATAAACTAGACAGAGTGCTAAAAAAAATTTGCAAAATCGTTTGGCATCCATTGGCGGAAATTCCTTTCATTTACGGTTCAATGCATTGCTGTTTCTTATGCTTGGCGAGAAACTCTGTCGAGTTTCTATGACGAGAAACTCTGTCGAGTTTCTATGATTGTCCCGTCCGCAAAATATAAACTAGACAGAGTGCTAAAAAATTTTTGTAAAATCGTTTGGCATCCATTGGCGGAAATTCCTTTCATTTACGGTTCAATGCATTGCTGTTTCTTATGCTTGGCGAGAAACTCTGTCGAGTTTCTATGATACCCATTTTATAGTCTTGGGAAAAGAAAAAATAACAATGAACACCATTTCATGCGGTTTTAAAAACCAAATTATCCCAGAGAGATGTGAAAAGTGCCGTTTGACTGCAAATTATGCTTTCTGTCTAAATATGAATACAATTTCATACGCTCGAATACGCCATCTGGTGGAGAAAAGATATAATTTCTCGCTTCGGGAAAATCCCTTGCAAGCCCATTGCATTACATGTATTTTTAAATTGTTCGTAACGATTAAATTTTTGCACAATTTCAGATTTCATGTGATATTAGTGTTCTGTGTTTATATGACAAGGTAAAAATTATCCGAATTTGAATGTATAGCACTTCAAACTAGTTTACAATAAATAATAATTTCAATGGCACTTTTGTATTAGTTAAAGGGACAATTATCCTGTACCGAAGGCTGAAATCAGTGCCTCTGTAGGCCGTTTTAAGTCCCCATATCTGCATTTATGAATGACTATAATATAATGAATACATAAAAATGTAGGATAAACAAACTGTAAATGATTAAAATAAAAATTTAAAAAAGGGTTACCCCTTCTTATTAAAAAAAAACTAAACACAATGTTGCCCCTAACCCCCCCCCCCCCCTGTGGGGGTTTACAAGGAAGCGATATAACGAAAAGTTCTTCGTACAAAATACTGAAAAATAATTGACCAATAATGAAAAGTTCTTCGTATCTGCTGTTTGTATTTTGCAATTCACCCGCTTCCCAAATTTCATCTCTAAAACCATAATGACAATTGACAAATAATTGACCCTAATTGACAAATTCGGGGTGGAAATCCCATACAATCAAATGGGATTTTCTCCCGAATTTGTCAATTAGTTCACTGTATTGCTGGTATCTTTCTAAGTTTTCACGATATTTGACTGGTCTTTTTATATGAGTTGCTGTATAGAATTGACTACCAAATCATAAACAAAATCAGTTCACGCATGCGCAGTTATGATTTTTTTCATACACATGTCCATATCTCATCAAATATTCAATATATTAATTTTTAATTGCAGTATACTGTTTGTACTGTTCTTAAGTCAAACAAGCGTTTTACATCCCCGAATTTCAAGAACAATTTGTCAAGAATTTCAATAGATATTCGAAAAACCTTCTAAAAAGCCAAACCGTCCGGTCACTGCCCCTTAAACTTTTGGACAGCAGTGTAAAATGCTTATTTACACAGAATACGTATTGTATAAAATTAGATATAAATATAGTATGTAATTTATATTTTGTTGTCGTATATTCCGCAGAAACTATATTTACTTTATAAACAATAGAAAGGATCATGTAATTATTTTAATTATCAGTGCATTAATATTAAGATTATATTAATAATAGTATTAATACTAAGTGAAACTATTTTAATTCTGATTTCTTATTATTTAATGTACTAGCTGAGCCGCCGGCGTTCCCCGGGCCCGTGATAACTTTAAATAAACCTTGTTTGGTATATCTTTAACCCGATTTTGTATAAATTTATATTTTTAAATGACAAGTTCACAAAAAATTATCTTGATATTTAATGGTAAATGTGCTCGTAAGAAGAAATTTTTCTTGTTTTTTCACTTAGGCTCGTTTCACAGTTTTAAAAAAATTGCTCCTTATTGCTCGAATTCTTTCAAATTTTTATCGATTATAAATATATAGGTTTTGCAGACCGTGTAAAAATTTCACGAAAATATATTGCTATCTATGTAGTTGTAAAAGAAATCTGCTTTCTTCTCGCTTTTTTATTTATTTTATTATTTTTATTTATTTATTTAGCGCCGGGTCCGTTAACATAACCAAAAAAAAATTTTTTTTTGTCGTTCGAACTCTCTAAAATTGTAGTAGTTTATAAATATAGCTGTATCCGAGCCTTCTGTAAAATTTTGTGCATATTAAATAGTGAAAACGTTACCCAAAGCCGAGCGTGACCGCGCAGAAACACCGCGTTATCGTCGAAAATTTCTCAGTTCTCAAAAATTAATTTTTTTTTAAATATATACTCGTCCGAACGTTTCAAAATTGTTGTACGTGATCTACATTTGGTCTACGAAGATACTCTAAAAAGATTGTATCCAAAAACGGACGTTTGCTTACTTTTAGCGTAAGAAGCAAATTGTCTCGAAAGGCGCGAAATGACCTGTGTTCGCCGGTATTATGAAAGAGTTAAAATTCGTATTCTTTTAAACCAATTACACCATCGATTAGAAAAAATTTTTAGCTTTAAGAGCATATGTTTAGTTTTTGGGTACCTCTAAAACTGTGCCCTTGTGGAACATAGCCGTAAGGTGGAATACACCCACACGGGAAAGCTAGCCTTTTGGAAAAATGTTTTTCAAAGGGTTAACTTCAGTATTTTTTCAAATTGATTGCGGCATTTCAGACGTAAGAGTGCGATCTTTCATAATAAGTCTTCTGTTTATAAATAAACCAAACAGTTTAGCCGACACCATTTTAACCCCCTTAATGGATGAATTTCTAAAATCGCTGAAATATATGTTTAATTATTTTTTTAGTACATTTGTTATCTTGAATGCCACGCTCCTACCTAAAACTGCTGCTGAGATACGGCGGAAAAGCGAAATGACCTAAACCTTTCGATCCCCCATTTAACCCTTTTAGTGGTTGAATTTTTAAAATCTGTGAAATACGTGTTTAATTATTTTTTAACTATCTTCTAGTAAATTTGTTATCCTGAATTTCGCGCTTTTAACTAAAACTGCTGTTGAGATATGGCCAAAAAGTTAAATGACCTAAAACTTTCGACCCCCATTTAACCCCTTAGAGGTCGAATTTCTAAAATCGCTGAAATACGTGTTTAATTATTTTTTAGTAGATTTGTTAACCTGAATCTCACGCTCTTACCTAAAACTGCTGATGAGATATGGCGAAAAGGTCAAATCACCGAAAACTTTCACCCCCCCCCCATTTAACCCCCTTAGAGGTTGAATTTCTAAAATTACCTGAAATACATGTTTAACTATCCTTTAGTAGATTTGTTAACCCGAATTTCACGCTCCTACCTAAAACTGCCGCTGAGATATGGTGAAAAGACGTAACGACCTAAAACTTTCGACCCCCCCCCCATTTAACCCTCTTAGGGGGTGAATTTTCAAAAATCCTTTCTTAGTGGGTGCCTGCATTGTGCAAGGAACATGTCTTCTAACTTCCATTGCCGTAAGGCTGACGGTTGGGGCTCGGCGTTGATTATGAGTCAGTCAGGACTAGGGCTGGACGACATCAGAAATTTAATATCGCAATATACCAACAAGCTAATATTGATATTGCTGATATATCGCGATAGTAATTTAAAAGGGGGGGGGGAGTAAGAGCATTTGCTATTTTAAGATAGATGATATGGTAACAACAATTTAAACACAAAACCTAGTTGAATGCAATGAATTAAAAATTTTATATCTGTTTGCTCATAGAATATAATTTTAATTTTTATGTTTTTTAAAACAAAATATTTAAAAGAAAATAAACTAATTGTTTAATAACTATTTGCATTGCCATTACTTTCTTAAAACTTTTCTTTAAAGATAGTATATCTCCTATTTTTCCCATTTTATTCCATTAATATAAAAACTGATTAATATAATTACCATTAATATAATACTGTATACAAAGTATACAGTAGAACCTCCATAAGTTGACCACCCAAGAGACTGTAACCAAATGGTCAACATACGGAGGTGGTCAACTTAGGGAATTTTGAGAAATATTTAGTACAATATTAGAAAAAATTTAGTAAACTTTTTTAGTATTTTTTAAGGAAAACTTTAGAAAAAAATTAGCACTTATTCATTTTTATTTTTACTGAAGGTACAGCATGTTTTTACAATTTTTGAAAGAATAATTCAATTTTTGTTTGACTCCTCTTTCTTTTTGTTCATTAAGTAAGTGCAAAAAGCACTTTCACAGCTTACAAGTCCATTAAGCATGCTTGGGCATTTTTCTGCAGCGAAATCTTTAAGTTGCTCCATAATGCGCTTTACATCGTCTTCCTTCAGAGTTGGGTACTTTTCAGTTTCGTCGTCACTTGAATCATTATCCTCTTCGCCGTCGATTTCTTGTACCTTAGAGTCCTCGCTGTGCTTAGTTGCAGAGAGTATCTCATTGAAGATTGACTCTGTGTCTGGTTCAACATATGTTATTACCTCATCGTCCATGGTAACATAATTTTCAAAATCAACTCCATCAAAAACTGGCAAGGGTGATAGAGGAAGCTCATCCTCTTGCACCGATGTTGTAGCTGTAACAAATCCAGCTTTCTTGAAGCAGTTCTTAATCGTGGTTTGCGTAACTTTATTCCAAGCAGAATTAATCCAATGAACAGCATTCAAAGCATTTACTGATGCAGCTGTTGATGATGCCAATGCAGAAGGACCACAGGTTTGTGCTTTATGATCACCCATTCCAGAAGTTGAGCTGTGTAGTGCTCTTTGAAGGACTAAATAATGCCTTGATCTAAAGGTTGAATTTTCAAAGTTGTGTTTGGAGGCAAAAATTTTAGCTTCACATTTGTGAGATTATTTACTTTCGGGTGGCTAGGGCAGCTGTCCACAGTAAGTAGAATAGACCGCTTATTTTTCCTCATTTATGCGTCAATTCCTCTAACCTACTCTTAGAACAAAGCACTGGTCATCCAAGCGGATCTATTCGCTCTCCAAAAAACAGGAAGGTCTTCAGGTTTTACATTTTTAAATGCACGAGGTTTTGTGAATTTGCCGATCAGCGTAGGCTTCAATTTTTCCCCAGTCATACTAGCACATAGAAGAACAGTAAAACGCTGTTTTGAAAGTTTCCCTCTTTTGCAAGTGTCACCTTTCATTATTAGACTTCTATCAGGCATTGCTTTAAAGAAGAGACCGCACTCATCAACATTAAAGATGTCCTCATCGTTAAAACCTTTAGCAAACTCTGGGAATTTTTCAATAAACTTCTCCACCACTTCAGCTAAAACCTCATTCGATATCCCACACACAAAACCTTTTGAAAAATCTCGTATCATAGTTTGAATTTTTAAAGTCAACCTGCTGACGCTTGGAAGTCTTCTATTTCGAATTTTTTGCTATTTCCTGAAACATAGGTCCCGATATTCTTGCATTGATTGATCTCATCTCTTTAAACCAACGAAACATGGCTTCGTTCACAGCATCGAGACACGTTCTTCTACGTTTTCTTTGGAGTCCCCCGTTTTCGGAAGAATATCTTACCAGATATTCTTCCTTGCATTTTCAAATGTTGCTCACAGTTGTCTTGCTCACACCAAATTTTAATGCTGTCTTTCTTTGGCTGCTGCTTTCCAGAAAATTAAGAAGATCCACTATCTCCTTTAATTTAAGTTCTTTTAGAGCTTTTCTTTGTGGCATTTTTTACGAAAATTCGCAATTAAATGACTGGTCCCGTCACGACGCGACATCCAGAAAAAAAGAACGGAATGTTTTCACATGTGAGTGATATACGTTGTTTTCCAATTCTGTGTATAGCTACACTGCTACGCACTCCCCTGACATATTTCGACAGATTTCAGGAATTCTGGCATTTTCCTCTCAGTGAACAATGAATGGAGCACCGCAAGGGGGGAGGGGGTGCTCAGATAAGACGAATGACTGATATAGAAACTCCTGGAAACCAGGTAGAGAACAAACGGAGGAAAAAGCAAATTCAAGAAAACATCAGTGGTCAAGTTACAGAGAGTAAAACTTACTAAAAAGTGGTCAACATACAACTTACGGAGGTGGTCAACATAGAGAGGTAAATCTCCATTGAACATGTGTTGTGACCATTCAAACTAATAAATTTCGGTCAACATAGAGAGGTGGTCAACGTAGAGAGGTGGTCAACTTTGGAGGTTTTACTGTATATATATATTAAATCTCATTTTCACCGCTAAGATATGATTAATATATGATTAAAAAGCACAATTAATAAAATGAAATTCAAAGTTGCCCACATAAATATAAAAAATGTATCCAATTTTCGTTTCATAGAATTTAATTATTTCTTTAATAATACCAAATTTCGTTTTACTTGGTTCAATTACAGTTTGGGGGGACTGAGTCTGATTTCGTTTATTCTGTACATGAAATGGGTCCGGACCAAACCACCGATACATCACGATCCTTTCGTCATATATCCTTCGTTTAATCTTGGCATAAAGAAATCACTTCATCCTGAAAAACCTCATTTGATCAAAGATCATTATCGTTTCTTATTATTAACACTTTCCAACCTAGTTGAAAAGTGTTTATGACTTCGGTTTGTCTGGCCGTCTGTCCGTGCTCTAACTCCCGTAAATATGCTCGGATTGCCTTGCAGTTTTTATATGTTATTAACGTTATCTATAGCATGTTCCCTATTTCAACTAAGTATGTAGCACTTATAGTTTTTTCACAGGGACACTTAAAAGAATTCCGTTACATTACGGTCCATGGGGAAAAATCATTTGCGGTTTATTTTAATGATGTTACACAATTTCAAACACATTGCAATTGATATATATCACGAAGGTGCATTACAAGAAGCTTAATATGGAATAGGGTGTGCATAGCACTTATAGTTACTTTACAGGGACATTACCGTTTACTTTACCGTTACATTACGTCTATGGAGAAAAATCGGTTGCGGTTTAATTAAATAATGTTCCACTATTTTAAACGCATTGCAATTTATATATATCACTAAGGTTCATTACAAGAGGCTTACTACTGAATATTGTGTGTATAGCAGTCATCGTTCCTTTACAGGGACACACAAAAGAATTCTCTACTGTCTGTTAACAATAATTCCTGGAAGTGCGTTTTAAGTTGCTAACGCGATTTTAAATTTAACTCACTTTTTGTCCATTACTTGGTGTGTATAAATTCTGTAGATCATATACAGGGCAGTACAAAAGTTCGCGAACACATTTTCTTTTATTGACAGAAACTCCAGAAGGAGAATTTTAAACTGTGCTACGCGTTTCCTAACTAAACTAAAATGTAGCATATATACAAATCTATAGATCATATACAGGGCTGAATAAAAGTATTCAGATATTTTTCCGAATATTGTATATGTTGGAAATATATGTAGGGAATTCCTGAAATTGCGTTTTTATATATGTTATGCGTTTTCCAAATTGTTTACTTAGATGTTATCTTTCAGCTTATTAAACGGTAATGATTTGTAAAATTATTTTGGAAGCGTGGGAAAGTGTTACGTAATCTATGCTTGAAGCATGATTTTTAGTTCTTGTTTTTAATTTAGCAAAAGATTACCTTGGATGACTAAAAATATGGATTTAAGAAATTTGAAAAATATCGCGTATTTTGTGAAATTTACGATTTACTACAAAATTTAATCATGGCAAACCTGTAAGTTTTTTTCTTTTTTTTGCGTTAATTATTATCTAATATTGGTTAAATTATTTAATCTATCTCACATTGAAAAAAAAAAGTCTTCTTTGCTGAATAACTTATAGACATCCGTTCAGAAATTTAATTTCTAATAAAATCCACTAGAATAAGCAATAAGTTAAATTTCGATAATTTAGTGAAATTGAGTGTAAAAATTTTCAATGTATTTAAAGTACTTTTTTTATGAACGGAGTAACAAAAAAAGACCGAATCTACACAATTCGATACACTCATTTTAAGCTCAGATATAAATTCCTTCCGAATCCAAGAAACCGCACTCTATAAATAAAGCATATCGATACTACGCAATAATCAAAGCTCATCTTTTTCGACATGACATATCAAAATCCCAGAGTTATCGCAATATGTCTGGACCAATCACAGCAGCCAAACAAGGAACGCGCGATTACTGTTATTCAGTAGTGAAAGTGTTATTCATTATTTATGTGTAACGAACAGTAGAATTTGTGGTTTTTAAAGACTGAATGTATTGTAGACAGGGAGGTGGCAGCACAGACAATCACCTCATCGATTTCACGGCTGAAATTCCAGAATTAGTTAAAACTTGATTCGCATATTAAAACGCAATCGATCTGCCAAGTCATATCTTGGTGGAAAACACCCAAAAATCCAATTTTAGCGTTTGGCTCGTGGGTTTACCGTTGTGTATTCCTGCTCCCAGTCCTCCATGTTTTCATACCTTTGGATGCAGAAAAGCACAATGGTAAACATACGAGTCAACCGCAAAATCGTGTTTTAAGGTGTTTTCCACCAAGATATGACTTGGCAGACCGATTGCGTTTTAATATGCGAATCGAGTTTTAACTAATTCTGGAATTTCAGCCGTGAACTCGATGAGGTGATTGTCCATGCTGCCGCCTCCCGGTCTATTGGGATATATTGGAATATTCCTTACTTTGAGATATGATAGAGAGATAATCAGCATAGGTAGTTTTCCGTTTTGGATGAAGCAGGGCAGTGAATAAATAGATGGATCGGAAGAAAAAAGGATTGAAGGACATATTGGTACGGGATATTTGTTGCTGTTTTTCGGGGGCTCGAAATTGCGGTGATTGTAAAACAAAACAATATTGTTGTTATTGGGATATATCGGCTGAGTCAGAGTTTAGATATTGTTATTGCGATATTTAAAAAATATCAATATTTGACCGATATATTGATAAATAATCCAGCCCTAGTCAAGACATACGACATACTCTTTTATAAGTATAGATAAAAGCAAAACTCAATAATCACACAGACTAGATTACAGAGTAGTATTTAAAGGAATGAAAATTAAAATAATCGATAAAACTGTATTAATTTAAAATGCCTTCGTAATATAAATGTAATACAAAGTAAAAATATTTAAAATTAGTATTGTAGCTTGTACATTTAATTTTTTAACATGAATATATTCCATTTAAAGTCAAATTTCTTTCAGATGTATAGAATGTAGAATTCTACATATATTTTTATTTTCTTATATTCTCATATGAAGAAAGCAATGGATTTGTGAAAATTTTCAACTTCCGAATTTTAATGGATTTATACGTTTTGGGATGTGCTGAACACGTTTCATTTATCCTGAACGCGATCTGTTTTGAAAATTTTAAATGAAAACAATATATCTTTGATTTACGAGTAAAAAACAAGTCCAGAATGACCTCTTGTTTTACAAATTTTCACATGTTTCCCTGATCTACTATTGTTTCAGTGTTTCGATTATGCTCTACGTAGTGCCATCAGAATCGGAGAAAGTGTGCGGATGGCAGTGTCCTTGCATCAGGCGCCAAGCCGTAAAGACGTTTAATTAGAGCTATAAGTTATTACTACTTATGCATTTGTGATTGATAGTAAATACAAAATAAATTTTTAGCACCACACGTCTAAGAGAATTGACCGGTGGTCATAATAGGGGCAAGTTATGAAAGCAGGTCTCAAACGAAAATTGAGGGCGCTTTTAGTGAATATTGTTCTGTTTTAGTGGCACATATTAAAAGTCATATGTTATTTATTTATCAGGGACTTTTCGGTAACGTGTTAATGCAATATTAGATTACAGCGAAGTAACAAGGTTATTTATCCTAATACGTTAAATAACGCCCTTACCTAGTGCATTGAAGCTGGCGGGAGTCGAATCCGCCGACCTGACTCCTACGCTCTCAAGTGATTACCGGAATGGTGTCTTCTCTGTGGGTAGCTGACGTCACTGTTGGTCAAATTACTGTCAAGTAATACCTGTCCGTTCTTTATGGCCCTACTGAACAAATGAGTACCAGCGATTTGATTAGTCTACGTTTAACATGTCTATTATATGATTGGCCTGCATCGCCATGTCGATTCCTGCAATTATCGCTATGGCAAAAATGCAGTGGTAGATCTGTTGGCGGTAGTGTTTGTTTGTAAACATGCCCTTTCATTATACGCGATTTCCATACTGTATATTTCTAGACACTGTTACCAGAGTTGGATAGTATCGAAAATACATGTATTTGAAATACATTTGTATTTTGTATTTTAAACAGGTAAAAGTAAGGTATTTTGATAATGTATTTTCAAATGATTTTTCCATGTATTTTGTATTTTCAAAATACTTAAAATACATTTCTCGATTTTTCAAACTGTTCGTACCAGACTTGAAGCTGGCTTAAAGAACAACTTGTGTTTAAACCGCAAATTACTGATTCGCAATAGGAAAATACATGTTTTGTCTTGTCTTTGAATTCGGTTTCTGGAAGTTAATATAAACGTTTTTTTTTTCAAATTTAATACGGTAAGGATTTTTATCTTCTGCCGAAACATTTTTGCTGAATGCTTTTAGTAAATGCTTTTTATAATTTTTAATGTTGCTGTGTGATTTATAAAATATTGTCGTATGATACGCAAGTAGGATTGTCCAGAGTTTTCCTGAGTATTGTATTTAAAAAACATGTTAGGAGTGTAATGCAGTTAGTTATTGCATATAGACCGGGAAGCGGCAGCATGGACAATCACCTCATCGAGTTCACGGCTGAAATTCCAGAATTAGTTAAAACTCGATTCGCATATTAAAACGAAATCGGTGTACCGAGTCATATCTTGGTGGAAAACACCTTAAAACCCGATTTTGCAGTTAACTTGTAGGTTTACCATTGTGCTTTCCTGCACCCAAAGGTATGAAAACATGGAGGACTGGGAGCAGGAATACACAATGATAAACTTACGAGCCAACCGCTAAAATCGGGTTTTGGGTGTTTTTCACCAAGATATGACTTGGCAGACTGATTGCGTTTTAATATGCGAATCAAGTTTCAACTAATTCTGGGATTTCAGCCTTGAACTCGATGAGGTGATTGTCTGTGCTGCCGCCTCCTGGTCTATAGGTGACTTGTGAAAAGATGGATAATTCATACATGAGACCTCCTAATGAAAGGAAGTTATCATACCGCTACATGTGATAAATATAAGTATACTCGAAATATTTCAAAATAATATTTTTTATGATAATTGTTGTAAGACCAAAGCCCTATTTTCAGGTCGAAACCAACTGAGCCTTATCATGCCTCTTTTCGGACCAGACCGAGTTTGGGCTTTACTTTTTCCTGTAGAATCGGGCCAGGCCCGATCAGAATAATTTTTTTCCGGACCGAGCCACACCTGGACATTCTTCCTAGAGGTCTGGACGGGAAGAAATTTTCAGGCCCGATCTCGACCCAGATCGTATAAAAATCATTGGCCCGGCCTGGCCCGTTCAAAAATCAGTAAAATTTGGGCCGGTTCAAATTTTTTTTCGAAAAATGCTTATTTTTAAAATCGCCATTATTTTACAATTAAATTTTTTAATTTATACTTTTTGAATAATAGTACATGTATTTCTAGGCAATAAAATTGTAGTACACGAAAACCTGTGAAAATAAACTTGTTTGCGATGGAATCTTGTCATAAACGGAAAAATACGTTGATTCATGCAACATGAATGTAGTAATACGTGTGAAAAGAATATAATATATTTACAACAGGTGATACTAAGGTGGGAACTTAAAAATAACGGATTTTTTTCGCTTCTACGTGATTCCATCTTAAAAGATTTTTCTGTATAGCTTTTTTCAGATTTGTAAGCCTCCAAACCATGTAATATGGATTAATAATATTAATGATAACTCAAACATTTGAGTACAAATAGAGATACATAAAAAAATCAATGTAGTTTACATGGGCACAGGCAGAAATAAATCTAGGGAGGGCAGTATTTTGGAACGGGTGTGCCTGTACTTCGCAGCTCCGAACGCTTCTTAATAAAATAAAGAATATAAATATGAAAAATCGCTGAAATAAATATTTTTTTCAGAATGCCTCGTACAAGAGAATTTTTAACCTCATCGGCGTAAAAAATTATCTTTTCTAGAAATTCACTCGGTCAGGTTTTTGTATGAGCCAGGCTCGGGCCGAACTTTTATCATTTATACCAGCCAATAAATTTTTTGTACGAGCCGGGCCAGGCTCGGAACGAATATTAAGCTTTTATAACGGGTCGGGCCAAATAATTTTTTGTATGGACACGGCCAGGCTTGGACCGAACTTTTAAATTTTATACCGGGTCGGGCCCAAAATTTTTTTCTACAGGTCGGGCTGAGGCCTGGACTGGAAACTTCAGCTCGCGCAGACCTCTTTTTTTTGTTTATGGACCTTCCATACAGTAGATACCATGACATTGCAATTAACCCCTTGAGGGGCACCGGTATATAATATATACCACTTTTTAATATATAACTTTGCCACCAGTATTATTAAATAGAAATATTTAGTATCATTGTTTGCAGATTGAGAAAGTAAAAATTCATTATTAAAATTTACTGGTGGCGAAACATCGCAAAATTGAGCATTTTTAGACCACGTGCTTGCCCTCCAAGGGGTTAAATCATTTTTACGTAGTGCAAGATAATGCAGAAAAATTAAAATTAAAATTAATGTATTTTATATTTTGAAAATACATGTATTTTGTATTTTGAAATTTTAGAATTCGAAAAGTATTTTGTATTTTATGTTTTAAAACCAATGTATTTTGTATCGAAAATGTTTTTTCGATGTATTGGGACTTAAAACGGCCTATAAAGGCTCTGATCGCAGCCGTCAGTACAGGAAAATTATCCCTTTAACTAATAGACCGCAAGGCGGCAGCACAGACAATCACCTCATCGAGTTCATGGCTGAAATTCCAGAATTAGTTAAAACTTGATTCGCATATTAAAACGCAATCGGTCTGTCAAGTCATATCTTGGTGGAAAACACTCCAAAACCCGATTTTAGCGGTTGGCTCGTAGGTTTACCATTGTGTATTTCTGCTCCCAGTCCTCCATGTTTTCATACCTTTGGGTGCAGGAAAATACAATGGTAAACCTACGAGTCAACCGCAAAATCGGGTTTTAAGGTATTTTTTACCAAGATATGACTTGGCAGACCGATTGCGTTTTAATATGCGAATCAAGTTTTAACTAATTCTGGGATTTCAGCCTTGAACTGGATGAGGTGATTGTCCATACTGTCGCCTCCCGGTCTATAATGCCAAAGTGCCATTGAAACCATTATTTATTGTAAACGTGTTTGAAAGTGTTAAATATTCAAATTTGGATAATTTTTACTTTGTCATATAAACACAGAACATAAATATCACGTGACCTTAAAAACCCTTGAAACAACGTTATTCTAAGCTTATGTGCTGTGTGGGTGGGAATTCAAGCGCTCGAATACGCCATCTGGTGGAGAAAGTTATAACTTCTCGCTTCAGGAAAATCCCTTGCAAGCCCTTTGCATTACATGCATTTTTAATTTGTTCCTAGTGATTACTGCTTTGCTCAATTTCAGATTTCATGTGATATTTGTGTTGTGTGTTTGTATGACAAGGTAAAAATGATCGAAATTTGAATATCTAACACTTTCAAACACGTTTACAATAAATAATGATTTCATGGCACTTTAGCATTAGTTAAAGGGACACTTTTCCTGTACCGACGACGGCTGCGATTAGCGCCTCTATAGGCCGTTTTAAGTCCCAATAGGCTTGCAAGGGATTTTCCTTAAGCGAGAAGTTATATCTTTTTTCCACCAGAGCCCATCTCTGACTGTAACAACAATAAGGTTAGGGTGCCTCGATATGAGAGGGGCAACATAAGGGATATTAAATATGATTGGTTGAGACGATTCTGCACAAAAGCGAATCACCTTGGCATTTTTTGGCACATCATTTTGGCAGGCCTGCCGTTATCGCCAAGCTGATGCTTCTTAACTTGTCGGCAAGTATCGCGAAGTCTGGGGGACAAAATCAAACTTATATCCCACAACTTTGCGATTCTCACCTGCCATTCGTTTTTGTCCAGAACGAGGCTAGCGAAAAAGAAAGGCTACTGCGATGCTTTACGCGTATCTTTTTTTACAGACCGCCGGAGGCACGTGATGCTCGAATGCACCAATGCAGGTGTACGAAAGAGCAACACGTCACTCTAGCGGTCTGTAAAAAAAGATAAGTGGAATGCACCGCGGTAGCCTGTCTTTTTCGTTAGCCTCGGTCCAGAAGTGTCTCATCCAACCAAATTTGATTAATTATCACTCTCACATAGACCACGGAGTTCATCATCACAAATATCCACAGATAAATTGTCATATCAACCAATGAATCACTCTACCAACCAATAAAACATGTACCTCACGTGTAAATTGTAAACATTACCGATTTTAAATGTTCTTTAGTTAATATTTTCCCCTCCCCCAGACTTATCGCCATATTGAAAACTGCATATAGTTAAAATTTAACTAAAATGAAGTTAATATCGAAATGTGAAAGACAGTTTGTATCCAATTGCATTATCAAACGGCAAAAGCGTGTGGACGGGCGCGAATTCACTCAGGGACGAACGCTTGAGATTGTGTTTGGAAATGAGAGAGGATGCTGCATGGTTCTTCAAGGTAACACGCGTGTTTTAGTGCAAATTAGTTGTGAAGTAACTAAACCCAAATCATCTACTCCCTCTGAAGGAATAATTCACGTAAATTATGAACTCTCAGCTATGGCATCTCCAGATGCGAAATCTGTTGGAAGATCGTCTGAAGAATTTGTAGAGGCTCAACGTTCTCTTGAACGCTGTATACGAGACAGTAAATGCATTGATCTAGAATCTTTGTGTCTAATTACTGGAGTCAAAGTTTGGACTCTTAGAGTAGACATTCATGCCCTCAACGATGACGGAAATTTGACGGAATGCGCAAGTATAGCAGCGATATCAGCCCTTGCACATTTCAGACGGCCGGAAGTAACAACTGTAGGAGATGATGTTATTGTCCATTCTATTAACGAAAAAAATCCACTTCCATTATCTCTACGCCATATGCCTATAATTATCAATTTGGCTTTGTTTGACGAAGGTAAACACATTCTTGTGGACCCAAATGAAATCGAAGAGAAAGTATGTGATGGCTGTTATGTTATGGGAATGAACGCTCATCAAGAAATTTGTTTTGTACACAGACGAGGTGTTCTTCTTCTGCAAGAGGAAGTGATAAGAAAATGTGAAGATGTTGCTATCAGGCGTGCCCAAGAACTTACTCAGATTATAAGAACAGCCCTTGATGATGATGCATACAAAAGAGCAACAAATGCTCCCATTGGTTTTACACATCTTATTCAAACTGGTACTATACTTGGAGCGAAACGTCAAATGGCTGAAATAAGTTTAGATACAGTTCAGAACATGCCTCCAGAAGAGGATGATATTGAAAATGTTGAACCTGTAAGGGATAATAATATTGATAATGTTAAACTCGAAAACTCAGAAGAAGAAAATGAAATAACTAGCGATACATCCCAAATAAGATCTCGAGCCAAAGAGAGGGCTTTACATATATTACAAGAATCTGAAGCTACAGTTTTTGAAGGAGGACGCAGTAAATGGGGAGGTGAAACAGATGATGATGCTTCTGAAGAAGAAGAGGAACAGGTTAATGAAGTGTCAGAAACTAAACCAGATGTATCTGCTATAAAAGAAAGAATCAGTTCAGATAGTGAAGAAGAAGCTGTTTATATTAGTAACGAACAATTAGACAGGAAAAGTTCCGATAAAAGAGGATGGTTTATCAAAGATCCTTTTGCATAGTTTTACATGTGAAAATTGCCTTAAAGAGAATAACAGATTCTTTTAACTACTGAATTAAAAAATATATATTTTTTCTAGAATTTTCTTTGCTATTTTTTTGTACATCATGAAACTTGATTTTCAGCCAACTAGTAACTTATCTCAGGTTTGATTTGTTGTTGTTATCCTTTATTAAATGTTTTTTCAACTGAAAAAAAATATTTCCTCTTTGTATTGAAAACAATGTTCTTTAAATAATATTTTAGGTACTTTTCGGTTAGCCGGGCGCCAGTGATATATGTACATACAGTGTCTCACATAAGTGATGGGACACTTGTGCTTTACAAAAGGAAACTAATCAAATAAATTAAAAAAACATGTACACATTTTTTTTGTGGGTGTGTTTCATACTTAAATTTAGTAAAGATTATTACATAACATACATTTTGTCAAAATATTAAAATATTAATTTAATAAAAATACAAATGTTTAGAACGGAGCAAAAAATAGCTCACATAAGTGATGGGACACCATTATATATGCAACAAAAATCGTCTGAAATAAGCAATAAAAATATTTTTTGGGGTTTTATTTTTACTTAAAAGCAATTGGCAATAATTTATAAAATCGTCTGCAGTATTTCTTTCCAGTTTGTTTTGGAATTTTTGTGTTTTTTAGCTCTGTGTAGTCATGAATGCTAAACGAAAAGAAACTTCGCCTGAAATTCGAAAATTAGTTATTAATTTGCATATTGAACGTGGAAAATCTATTAGAAAAACTGCTGAAACAGTTAACTTGAGTCGTTCAACAGTTTTCAATATCATTAAACGATATAAAAAGAATCATATGATTCAGGATAAAAGAAGACCTGGCTGACCATCAAAGCTATCCAATGGAATAAAGCGAATTATCGTTCGAAATATTAAAAAAAATCCAAGAATTAGTGCTTCAAAAGTTGCTGCTGATTTACAAGCATTATATGGAATAATTGTTAATCCTGAAACTATTAGAAGGGTAATTCGATCTGCTGGATATCACGGTAGAGTAGCCAGGAAAAAATTCTTCGTAAGTGAAAAGAATAGAAAACTCAGACTAGCTTTCGCAAAATCCAACATAAATAAGAATTCTGATTACTGGAATAAAGTTATATTTGCTGATGAGAGTAAATTTAATATATTTGGTTCTGACGGTAGAATCTTGGTGTGGAGAAAACCCAGGGAAGAACTTCGCAAACAGAACTTGGTACCAACAGTAAAACATGGTGGAGGAGGAGTTATGGTATGGGGGTGTATGTCGTCCGCTGGAGTTGGTAATCTTGTTTTTATTGACAGTATAATGGATCAGTACAAGTATATTGATATTTTAAAGCAAAATTTGAAATCTTCAGCACGAAAATTGAACCTTCATAACGATTTTAAATTCTACCAGGACAATGACCCCAAGCACACTGCTCTGAACGTTAGACTTTGGCTGCTATATAACTGTCCTGAAATAATAAAAACACCACCACAATCTCCAGACTTAAATCCCATAGAGAATATTTGGCAAGAATTGGAATCAAGAATTCGCAAACACACCATTTCTTCAAAACAACAACTAAAATCGGTGCTTCAAGAAGAATGGGGTAAAATCACTCCAGAAATCACAAAAAAAATAGTCGAATCCATCCCAAAAAGATTAAATCATGTTTTAAAAGTAAAAGGAAATCCAACAAAATATTAAAACCTTTTAAAAAGTAAAATTTTTGGATAAATATTTGATGGAAAAGTAAGTGTCCCATCACTTATGTGAGCCATTTTTTGCTCCGTTCTGAACAATTGTATTTTTACTAAATTAATATTTTAATATTTTGACAAAATGTATGTTATGTAATAATTGTTACTAACTTTAAATATGAAACACACCCAAAAAATTTTTGCACATGTTTGTTTATTTATTTTATTGCAGTTTCTTTTTATAAAGCACAAGTGTCCCATCACTTTTGTGAGACACTGTATATATATATGTATATATTCATACATATAAGTGTATATATATGTATGTATATGCATGTATTTGAGTAAATATATGTACGTATACACATGTATTTGTGTAGATATATGTGTATATATATACATGTATATATATATATCACTGGTGCCCGGCTAACCGAAAAGTAGGGTCAGGTGGGGTAAAATAGGTCAAAAAAAGCACATTTTACAATTGCACCTTTATAGGAAAAAATAAAATAAAAATTCCACCACTGAAAAAACAGCTCAGAATATGCAAATAGACACTTCTTATTACATTTTAAGAGAAATATTTCTGAATTAATAATTTTTTGGAACTGATAAACAAGATTTAAAATGTGTTGTTTATGACTTGTTTTACCCCATAGGGTGGGGTAAAATAAGTCATGTTAAAAACAGGTTCTATTGCACAATTTATTGAATACTATTTATGTAAATATGTATATAAATGTGAAAAGAATGAGGTTGAACACTTATATAAAAAAATGCTGTCCCCTGTGATTTATTTCAGGTTCTGGAAGGACCTTAACTATTTGTGATACATAAACTTCAGATATATCATCTATTTCTGGGAACACAAAGTGAGAACTTCCACTTTGCTTGGCAAATTTTACAATGTAGGCATCATTAATTTGTGAAAGTATGTTGCAATGAAATATTTTCTTTTTTTCCACAAAAAAAACTCTACTTGCACCCATTTCCCAACTTTTAAAAAATGCTAATTATCAATCTGCTCCGAATCAGAGCATGTTGTATTTTCTTCTGAAGAAAAGTTGGCATTTTTCTTCTGTTAATTTAGAGACATCTTAGTTGTTTTATTTTTTCTGTGGACTTTTTCAGCATGATGTCTGTCCAGTGTTGCAGTTGTGAGAATTTCACCTGTTTTTCTTTGCAGTTTTTAATCAAATTTTAATAAAATTTCAGGCTTTCACTTTTCCAATTATATCTCCCAATGCTTTTTAAAATTCCTTATCCAATCGGGTCCTGGAGTACTGTTTGAAAAAGGACTTGGCTACTTGAATATTCTAAATAGCTATTACCATTCAAACAAGGTCACTTCGATCAAGAGGAAAACCACATGAAGCTGTGAACTTCATGGCTCAAACAAGACATTGTTCTTCTACTGAGGTCAAATATGTATTTCGTCCTGAACCTTCATATATTGGTGGGTTTACAACATATCTTTTAACTTTTAAGTGTATCAAATGGTATGTTATATTTCTTGGCTGCAGTACGTAAACACCATGAAAAAATAAACTAGTCGTTGGGGGTCACCGTAATACTTACCCATCATGGATATGCATAATGTAAAATATTAAAATAAAAAATGTGTAAACTACTTATAAAATGCATTGCAATTCAAATAAAATCGAGGCTTGATGACGTCACAAACTTTAAAGGCTCGATTACTGAATTGCTTGAAAGAAACATCCTTATAACTCCAAAAATAATAATCCTATTAACTAGCGGTTTATTGCATCTGATTAAGCATCAAATTTCCAATTAAAATATATCTTTGAAGTGAAATTTGGATGAAATACAGGGTCATGAAAAATCGAAGAGTGTGGTAAATATGATTCCAAATATCTCGGCAACTAATTATCCGATCGACTTCATGCTTTATGCAAAATTTATGTTTTTTTATTGTCTTTTATATTCATTTCTTAAAATAACCAATTTCGAAAACTTTTATATACCTTTTATCAGAACGAATATTTCGAGAGTCCGAAAAAAAAAATTCCGGTTAATCGAGGTTATTGAAATGAAATAGGCTTCTTCCCATTATTACATACTAAGTACATACCAAATTGCAAGTCTCTATCTCAATTTTTTCGAGAGATAGAGCGTTTACAGACACACACACAGACGGACGGCAAATTTTTTTTTCTAAAAATATGTTTTTCGGAATCTCCAGTGTCTGAAACGTGTAAATCCGTCAAATTTTTTTTTTCGATTTTCAAAACGATTACAAGACTTACCCTATACTACGTATGATGGGTAAGTAAAATGGAACAATTATTTTGAATGATGCCTGAAAGCAGCATTTTTAATTTAGCTTCAGTCTATTTAAAAATCAGAACAAACATATTTATCATCATAAAAGTGATTTAAAAAGAAAAATTGCAATTATATACATTGTGTATGCTAACCCTAACCTGCAGCAAAACATGACCTATTTTATCCCACACAGGTTTTTTTGTCCTAAAATATTTGTTTTTGCAGTTATATTTTTAAAAATGTAGAAAATGTATCTTGATAAAGTACTTTATCTAATAGAATTATAAAAACATGTGAACTTATCTCTAAATTTTCTGAAATCAAAAGTTTTTATGACCAACTTATGCAAGCTTCAAGCACCAAAACATTAAATTGTTATAAACTGTAACTGCAGAGTAAAAGTTGAAGCTAATTTTACATGTAAAATAATGACAAGTATCAGTATTACTATATAAAAATGGCAACACAAAAATAAAAACTCATTTGTTTATTTTTTTAGAATCTTTTCAAAACTGACCTATTTTACCCCGTGATTTATTTTACCCCACCTGACCCTACCATATTTTATTATTTAAATGAGTAGTAATTATTTCATTAGTATTATTGTGTAATTTGCTTTTTTCCCCTTTTGATCTGTTTCTTATGTAGTTTACCAGAAGAGTAATATTTTATATATAATAAATTTGAGAAGTGCCTGGAAATAATATTTATTATTATTTTTCTTATTTTGTGTTTCAGTTTTTAAAATTAATCACCATTCTTTCCATTTGTCGTATAAATATTAAATGACGTTTGCAACTTATATATTTTACTATCTGTATTTTGGTAACCTGGAAAGAAAAGTTTTCAAACTGACAGAATCAACTAAAAAATAAGGTGACATCATGTACTGCAGTGTCCGACAACCTTTTTCAGCATAGGGACAAGATTCATGTCAATGTCACTGAGTCAATAGTGGCCACAAAGTTAATAATTGAGTGTAATAATAAGTTGGAAATTTTACATTAAACGTGACAAATGAGGTGCATTCGTACTATAACTAGTTTTACAATGTAAAAAAATCGTTTTTACTTGAGTGAAATGAATTATATCGTCTGTTATCAGGGATCTGTTTAGGAAAAAAATGGGTCCTTTAAAGGACTCTTCACAAAATTTTTCATTTCAAAAAAGGACCCTTCACAAAATTATTTTCCCTAAAACAGGGCCCTTCACAAAATTCTTTCTCTTAAAAATAGGTTTTTCACAAAATTTTCCCATCTTTAAACCAAACATTTCACAAATTAATAATTTAAAAGTAAAATCTGACCTGTCACTTTTACATACATAAAGAAAATATATGTATTTTACATTTATATATCTTCTTAAAAATGCATAAACAAGAACCTGAATATAACGACCATTTCAAATTCACAAAATTATGATTACATTTTTCACAAATATAAAAAGCTGTGAACAATTTCACAAAAACATTACCCTGTGAAAATAATCTGGACAGATCCCTGGTTATGAGCAAAATGAGCATGCCTTTTCTCTTATTATTTATGCCGTGTTTACAGATGCAATTATTTTTATTTATTTTTTTTTATTTTTACACTAAGACAGCGCTGCAAATCTCACCATGGAGATCTTGGTTTTACGAATGATTACCTCCATTATTTAATACTTTTATGACTCATGATGACGAATCTCTTGTGTTTATTTACTCTAATGGATTGAGATTTCTACACTATTAACCAAATTTCAGCTGAAGTTATCTCAAAATCTATACATATTTAAGTGTAACTCATCTCTCAAACAAACAATTTTTTTGAACGATCTTTCTAAAAATGTAACTTTTATGCAATTTTGAATAAAAATGGCCTCCTGGCATATGAAAAAAGGAATGGTCAGCCTGTATTTGTTTCAGTCACATGACTTGGGTTTTTACTATATGGATTACCTATGATAGGATTTAATAGAAAGAACTAAACTTTGATTAATATCTTTTTAAGTTTTGATTTAATTTTCATAAAATTTGAAATGATTCGACAAAACATCCTCAACGATTATGTATATTAAATTTCAAACAATTTGGTTGGGTAGTTTTTGCGCTGTTATGCAGATGGATGGACCAAACGACAACTATAGATGCTACGTATTTATATAATTACAAACGCATCTAAAATTGAGATCCAACGTTTAATTTATTACAGGATGGGCAATATAGGTGAAAACTGGGAAATTTAGTTAGTAGCCAGTGGCCGGTAGACTCAGTTTGATTAGTGGCCGCTATTATGTTTTAAATTTTCTTGACATCTAGATAAATTATAATCGTTGTATATAAACATATTTTTCTATAAGAGTTTTATATCTATTGTATGAGTATGAGTGTATTATTAAACAGTATCTCTTGAAGAAAAATAATCCAACTGGTGAGCATGTGGCAGGAGTCGAAATATTGAAAATACTGAAATGTCCATAAAATCTGCTTGTATCCGGTGGGAAAAAAGGAATAAATTACTTGAAATACATGTGGAATCAAAGCTGATTAATATATTTTGCAGAATAAAACTGTATTTCTTCAAAAAATAATCCAACTAAAGAGTAATCATAACATGCACATAAGAGCACTTGAGCAAAAACCGAAATATTGAAAATACAGCTAAGTCGTTGAAATCTGTTTGCATCTGGTAAGAAAAAGAATTAACCAGTTCTCTAATTAGATATAATCAATGTAGAGATGCATATTTCCATCAAAAATGGTGTATTTCACTTGGCAATCTATAACATATTTTAATCGCCACATGGCGAGTGGCGATCAATGGCTGATTTTTTAATCGCCACATTTTAAACTTTAATTGCCGAGTGGTGACTGCTCATTTTCACCTATAGTGGGCAACTAACTGGGAGAAATCGGGGAATTGAGCAACATTGGAAAAAGTTGAAGAATTTTGATTAAAACCTGGAAATTCCAATGGAATGTTGCAATTAACCACTTATGGCATGGTTTGAAAAGAGAATGACCTAGAAAGATAAATCAAAGAAAATGGCAGGTAAAAATTCAAGTGCTGGCTACCTGTTATACTACTACTTTATTATTTAACATAGATGGGTCATTCCATGTCAAATCAACCAGTGACTAACCTGACCATTTCAGATTTTGATGAAACTTACAGTGAATCATTCTTCCTGATGATATAAATGAGAATATACTTTTATTATTTTTTAATCTCAGTAAATTTTCATACAATTAATTTTTTTAATTTCGAAATATCATCATTTTTTGGTTTGTATAAATGTTCTCAATTTTGAATTTTTTAAGTTCTATCACCCATAGAAAGTTGTTTATCAGCAGTTATGTTAAAAAGAACCAATGTTAAACACCAGTTGGGGCTGGTATTTAAAGTTGGCACTACGCCAGCTTTATAATTGTCCTAAATATCGTATTGTCTTATTAATTTTAAACATTATTTTTTTATAACTGCTGATCCCATTCTAAAACTTTCCGAATCTTAAGTTTATAATATTACAAAAAACATAATTTAAAAAACACTATTTAAAAAAAAAATTAATTGAAAGTTTTTAAGTTATTATTATTTTTTTTTAACCAAGCAGAGTCAACTTGCATTTCAAATTAAACCTTAGAAAATTCTCTTTAAAATGAGGGGTCAAACAACTCTCTACGCCTGATAGAACTTGAGAAATTCAAAATTGAAAACATTCATACTTTTGCTAAAAAAGGATTTTTCAAAATTAAAAAAAATAGTTGTATGAAAATTTCCTGAGATAAAAAAATTATAAAAGTATATTCTTATTTGTATCATCAGGGAGAATGATTCCTGAAGGTTTAACATTAAAATCTGAAATGGTGAGGTTGAATATTGAAAAATTTTGGTTGATTTGACATGGAATGACCCAAATGCAAGTGTGTCACTTTCCTCACTTTTAGTCAGTTTTTTTTTTTTAAAAGTCACTTTTTCTGACTAATAGTGATAAAGTGACCAAAAGTTTGTGTGCCTACGAAAGCTGGCTTAATCATTTTTAGTCAGAAAGTGGGACTTTTTTATCGGATTTGTAAATATTTTCACGATAAAATTTGCATCTATATTTATTCAAAGTAATTTTGAGCTCTATCATCATTTGTATTACCAATGTTATGTTGGTACCTAATTGCCACAGCCAACAAAAGAGACAAACCAGAATGTCTCGATAGGCTGGTTTCCACTAATTGTTGAACTATCGTGTGATCAAAATATCTTGTAAAGCAGCCAAAAACTGTGGAGTACTGCAGCCTGTCTCTTTTGCTGACTGTGCTAATTGTACTTCCCAACTGGTATGAAATAGAGATGAGATGGGCTCAGCCCCAGCTCTGCTCCGAAACAGATTCTGACTTGATTTTGATACCAGTCTTCGTGCTCAGACTCAAACTAAAAATTTTATTTTTTCACAAATTGAAAAAAAAAAAGCAAGAACGAAAAATCATGCGTCAAGCATAGATTATGTAACACTTTCCAACGCTTCCAAAATAATTTTACAAATCATACCGTTTAATAAGCTGAAAGATAACATCTAAGTAAACAATTTGGAAAACGCATAACATATTTAAAAACATAATTTCAAGAATTTCCATCGTATACAATATTCGGAAAAATATCCGAATACTTTTATTCAGCCCTGTATATGATCTATAGATTTGTATATATACTACATAGGACGCTAAATTTTAGTTCAGTTAAGAAACGCGTAGCACAGTTTAAAATTCTCCTTATGGAGTTTCTGTCAATAAACGGAAATATGTTCGCGAATTTTTGTGCTTCCCTGTATATGATCTACAGAATTTATACACACCACGTAATAAACAAAAAGTGAGTTAAATTTAAAATCGTGTTCAGTAGCTTAAAACGCACTTCCAGGAATTATTGTTAACGGACAGTAGAGAATTCTTTTGTGTGTCCCTGTAAATGAACGATGACTGCTATACACACAATATTCTGTAGTAAGCCTCTTGTAATGCACCTTAGTGATATATATAAATTTCAATGCGTTTAAAATAGGGAAACATTATTTAAATAAACCGCAGACGATTTTTCTCCATAGATGTAATATAACGGAATTATTTTGACTGTCCCTGTAAATTAACTGTAAGTGCTATGCACACCCTATTCCATATTAAGCTTCTATTAATACACCTTAGTGATATATATCAATTACAACGTGTTTGCAATTGTGTAACATCATTAAAATAAACCGCAAATGATTTTTCCCCATAGACCGTAATGTAACGGAAATCTTTTGAGTGTCCCTGTAAAAAAAAACTATAAGTGCTACACACTTCAGTTGAAATAGGGAACGTGCGTATAGATAGATAGCGACAATAACATATAAAAATTGCAAGGCAATCCGAGCCTATTTACGGGAGTTAGAGCACGGACAGACGACAGACGGCCAGACAAACCGAAGTCATAAACACTTTTCAACTAGGTTGGAAAGTGTTAAAAAGCAAAAAAAAACCTGTTATAAGAAATGAGAATGTAATCCAAGTTTCTTAAAGTGTTTTACAAACCTTTAAATATCCTTTTCAAAGAGAGTTGAATTGTTATAGATGGGTTATTATAACGGAGAAATATACTATCCAATTCTGAAGCCTTTTCCACGGTTGGCAAGGTTCTACCAAAATGGAAAAAACTGCCGGAAGAAATAGGTTTCTTCCAAGCGGAAGAAACTGTTTTCCTTTAGGAATTTACCATCTAAGTTGCAACTTTGTAAGATACAATAAAAATAAATGCATTTTTCTAGTAGATAACCTTATGTAAATTTAATTAAACCTATAACAATTAAATTATATATGATAAATTGATAATTACATCAGTTTATTAGCCAAGATCACATACCTATCTAAAGCTTTCCAATCATTCCATACCTGAATAAAATGAATGGTACTTTAACGTTATACTAACACCATGCCAAAATATATGCTAATGTGCCATTTATTTCAGCCTTGAATGTGCAAAGGATTTTTATTGCAAACTGGGCCAAACATTGCGATTTGCTATTTATTGAACATTAATCTTTTTTAATTATTATTATTATTACTTAATCATAACCTCTTAAAACATCTTAATTTGCTGGTTTTTCAAATAGAAAATATTTAATATTAAGTTGTAACTTATATTTATTGTTGACACTGATATGGATTTTACCATTTGGCAGTTACCAGATGATGAGGAAGCTGCAACAAAATTGTTTCAGGACTTTGAATACATAAAAAAAGCTTTTATTAAAAAAACCCATGAATGTATTCATTCAAAAAGTGAAATGTTTACTGCAATGCTAAGAGACATTTACAATTCCATGCCTGTAGTTTAAATTGAGTTTTATTTTATTATTTTATCGTATAATATTATTTTAAGTAGAATTGACATGCAGTTTTTGCACATTAGGCCTAACAGGTATTCAAAAACGGGATTTTGACGGGACTAAATGTCATTAAATAAAGGAAATATTACTATTTAAAAAAAGTGGCAGCAATCGAGCAATCGGAATTTAAAAAAAACATCAACTGACAACAGTACAACCTGCTGTTATATTCCTGTTTGACCTTGAAGCATATAATGTACATATCAACCGATATTTTTTTTTTCACTCATTTGTTTGGATGAATTATGGGTGTAAGCTGTAATAGGTAGTCAAGACTGGGACTCATTTACTGCAGCGGCAAACTTCCGACAGTATTTTAGTATAAAAAGTTTCACCTTTTTTTAAATGCAGATTTTTTTTTTAAATAAGGCAAAAATATTCTTATAAAATGTCTGTGGAACTTTGCCCCTACATTAATCGGCTCTGGTCAAGACTGAAAATATTTTGAACATCCCCCCCCCCCCCGCCCTCCTCCTGCCAGATACTCTATGCACCTGCACTCACACAAAAACACAATATGCATTAAATTTTCTATGTGGTAAAATTTAATTATGTCAAAACTCTGCAAAAACTGCATGTAAAATATTTATATGCATGTAAATTGCAATCGAAAAGTTAAACTTGAAGCTATTTGATAGAAACAACAGTTGAAATCTAATAAATCTCCAAAATTTACTTTGAACAACACACACAAAGATCTATCAGATGAATCCAAACAACATATAATATGTTGGTATATCATTTTAAGACGATAACCAAAATATTTTATGCCAAATCAAGCATATATTATACCAAAATATGGGTGAAAGGATGTTTAATTTTGGTTTTATATCTATTCTTGCTGACCCAAAAAATAGGAGACAAAAATTTTACAATTTAAGCATCATTTGGGGTCTCCAGAACCCGAAAAATTCTGAGAGAATGCAAGAAAAATAAAGATGAAAATTTTATATTTCCTGCATTAATTTTATAATTTGGGCTTTATTTCGGGTTTTTGCAAGACTTGAATATCAAAAGGAGAAAGATAACAGAAATTTCACTATTTCATCATTATTTTGAGTACTGCAGACTCAGGAAAAAAAAAAATTACAATTTCACTTTTTTTTTCTTTGGGGGGGGGGGGGGGGGGGGTCCTATGCACACGAAAAAAGGGGAGAAAATTTACAATTTCAGCATTACTCCTGGTCCCACAGACCTGAAAAATCTGAGGAAAACAAAAAAGGGGGGGGGGGGGAATTTCCAATTTTCGCATTACCTCGGGGGTTCCGCAAACCCCCCAAAAACATAGAGAAAGGACTGTACTAAATATAAATTAGAGATTTCAATTCAAAACAGTTTTCAAATATGCTGTACACTGGACAGTATATTAGGACTGTTTAACCTGAGTTTCTTTGTATATATAGTCCAAATATAAAAGTAATAATTTAGTTTATAAATTTAAAATTACATAGAATTGGTTTAATTTCACTTCAAACTGTCTAAAAAACAAGCTGGAGTCTGAGTCGGACTGTTTTTTAGTGACTCCGACTCTTCTGCCCCAAAATAGGCCAGACTCCGACTCTGCAGTCCTGATTTTAACTAGGGCTTCCCTTCAAAGGGATTAGTCTGAGTGATATTGCTGAGAACATAGGGTTAACAATTACGATATAATGATAAAGAAGAAATTAAATGATAGAATTTCAAAATATTATATAAATTCATATACACTGTTAAAAAAATAGAAAAGAAGTACCGTTCATCAGGTTTGTTTTCATATTTTTTTTATAACATTTGGCAAAGAATCTTATTTTCTTAAGCCGGAATTGCACAAAACTTAAAAAAAAAGCCATCAAGCTTTTTAAAGTTAAATAATCAGATTTGCAGCCTTAAGAGTATTTTAGCAAGCATAGCTTAATGCAAATTTAATTCCATTGTTGCAACATTTTCTCTGTGACAAATATTTACATTTGAATTTAAAATTTTTCCTCCTGGTTTATATAACTACTAGCTGAAGTACCCGGGATTTTAAGAATGTTTGTGTAGAAAAATCAATTTCAAAATTAAACATGTTGTATAGAGAACTTAAAAATGTTAAAATATGCCAGTGTTTCCGTAATTGGGATTTTTTTCATGATTCAATACATTCTTGAAACTCATATGACATTATATTCACTTGCTGACATGATATCTACTTGCTTTCTCTATTACATCATATTGATACTCTCTTTGTATGATTCTCAAACATTTGAAAAAGTCCATTAAACTTCTAATATGACATCAGATTAATTTTCTTTTTAATCCTCTAATGACGTCATATTAAGCTGCTTTCTGTATTTATACATACTCATACTCTTTGTATTATTGAGAAATGTTTGAATATTTCAGTTTTATTACCAATATGACGTCATATTAATCTTTTTTTTTCAATTGCTGAAACATTTTATTTCCTTTTTCACGTGGAAATCTTTCAATAGAAAATTAATTATTGTAGAAAGAATTATATTGTGGATTTTTAATTGTTGGCAATTGCTATAACGAAAAATGTTTAAATTTAATAGGAAAAAGCTGTTAGATTTTTGGTTGTTTATCTCTCTATATTAAAATAATATGACTTTTTCAAAATTTTATGATTTTCTGTATGACAGTAGGTATTCAGCTGTAAGTACACAAAATTTCAAGTCTCTAATTTATACAGTTTCTGAGAACCGACTTTGTGACGGATAGACAGAGAAGTGAGACAAATAAGGTTTCGTGAGATGAAGGAAACCCTAAAAAAAGACAAGAAGCCTGCGGGCCAGACTGATACCACAGGTTGTATCTAATATATGTTGCCAATCTCTTTTCTACCAATCACTATCTACCTGAACTGCCAGTTAAGCTTGAAAACCTTGTTGAATGCTTAAATGATATTCACCATTAACCTGATTGGATTTGTTCGAGGTCAAGTCCAATCAAATAAATCGTAAATACCATTTGAGCATTTGACCGAAATTTTGCACTTGATCGGCAATCGGTAGGTGGTGAATAAGCCATTTAAGTGTCTTGTTTATAATTTGATTTGTCATACAACACATCCTAGTGTATAATTCAAATAATATTAAAGATATGGGAAAATGAACATTCTCCTCATTTTTTTCAAGCATAGCCAAAGCACTTAGTACCTTGTCATTTTATAAAGCAACAATTTGCAAAACCACCTCCAACCAATATGACTTAGTTTTTAATCAGTAGATCACTGAACCAATATTTGCCATTATGTTTCATTCATCAAATTACTATTTATAATACAAACAAGTCAGTTACATTATACCTTCAAAAAATCTAAACATAAAGATATATTTTTAGGTAGCTTTCAATACAAAAAATATAAAGCTACCTATTGCAGCCGTTCGGAGGAAAGCAGTTCCGGAAAATTTTGACATATTTTCACCGATCATGACCCCCAGATCCCAAAACCACCCTCCGTTCAAATGTTGATATATATATATATATATATATATATATATCTGACCTATGTCATACGATAACGCTCGTATTTATAAATCAATTTTGATGAAACTAATTGTGTGTATTAAGCTCACCAGTGTCTCGACCGAGTTCGTTGGCCAGCTTGGTCCGCCATTTTGGTGGCCACTTAAAAATTTAAAACTAAAATAAATATACAAAAAAGTTAAAAATTCAAATTTATTTTTTAATTAAGTGTTAGGCCTTGATACGAGGATTCCAGAGCATTTTTTGGTTTACCTCTATCTTAAAAAATGGCTGAGATAGAGCAGTTTGAAATTCTAGGGTTTCTAAGGACATTTTGAAATTCTAGGGACATTTTGAAACAAAACACCACATTACAAAAATTTTCATTGTTGTAATAATTTTTCCAATCATACACATAAAACTATATATTCATATCCGTTAGCGCCAAATTCTCGCCCAACTTGGCGACATTTGGCGAAATATCGCCAAATTTGGCGACCAAAATAAGTCTTCATAAATGAAGCCAATTTGGCTATTGCTCAATAATTTGGCGAATTTCTTATTCAAATTCAGTATTAACGAATCTTTTGTAAACGATTTCTTTGCATTTTATCTTGCTGTTTTTGTGTAACATTAGCTAAAATTTTAAAACGAAGATATAGGAAAGCTACCTTTCCCTCCCGGTACATGCCGGAAGGACTTTTTGTATTAAAATTCCTTTATTAACTTTTCCAGTTGATAATTGTAGGTTGTTTACTATTTTATTGAAGTTGTTTCTTTTGCCTAAATCATCAGTGCTGGCAGGGGGGAAATTTTGTGATTGGCTGGTGGCATTATTATAAACTTTTTTTACTCCTGATCACATTTTTTCTGTTTTAGTTTCATAATTTTAAGTTATTAATGGAAAATAAATTTCATTATTTTTTCAAAATTATCAAAATAAGGAAAATTTAGATAAAATATCAAAATCCAGGGATAGAAATGACTTCTTTTGCCCCTTCCTTCTCTTTGTTGGTATGCATAGGCATAGCTATAAATAAAATACAACATTGTCAGTAAAATATTTTAGATTATGGTATATAAATATTTTTAATTACAGGTAAATAAAGTCAAGCTTTAGTTTGCTTAATACGACAAAACTTTTTTTCTATGCATTAACTTGAAAGAAGATTTTAAATTTTCATTGCATATTAATTGTCTATTCTGATTATGTATATGTGTTATGAAAATATGCACATATCCAATTTGCAAGTCTCTTTCTTATGAAAGGATTTATCTCATTTAACTATCAAAATCTTTTTAACATTTTACCATTACATTGAACCATTCTGCTTAGGCACCATGTATTTCAAAAAATTTCTGAGGTCAAGCCTACTTTGTAAGAGTTCCTACTACTCTATGTTCATGCTTTCATTAAATGGGGGGGGGGGGGGGTTTCTCTTAAAGCAATCTAATACATTATTTATTATTTTGAAAACATGTCTTTTGTTCCACAAAATTACTTCTTATGCTATATGAATTTTAATTAAATTTAACTTATGTTTCAGAATAATATATTCTTTGAATTAAAATCTAAAATATTTACTTCGTCTAAAGACAAACAAAAGATTTCATCAGATAATGTGTATATACTGCAGGTATCACAGCTTATAGGACGTCATCAAAAAATCTAGTGTCGTGAACGTTAGATATTTTAGCATCAGAATTACCAGTATTTAATATACATGTTGTTTTCTATTTACATATTTATTTAGGGCAGTGGTTCCCAACCTTTTATTGGCCATGCTCCACCGAAGTATCTGTAAAATCATGATACCCCACCCCCCACCACAAAAAAAGTGCACATTATACGCAAGAATGTTTGATACATACTTTTATTTCTTGTGTTATATTTTTTTGCTAACTAATGTGATTTGTTAACTACAGTTGTATTACTTGTCACAGCTGCTTAATTCTTTTGTGATTCTAAACCTTGTGTTTTCCAAGGTATTCAAGCTGCAAGATGCCTGTTTTATATGAATGAAATTGCTGGAGATTATTTGAAGATGTAGTTTGTAACTAGCACTTCAAGTCTAAACTGCAAGATACCTGTTTCATATGAATGATTTTGCCTTGGGATTATTTGAAGACGTAGTTTGTAACTAGCACAAAAGCAGCATCTTGTTAATTCAAGAAAAACAGCTTCCAGTATTTTCTGTGCATAATAGCAGTAAGTTGTTTTTAAGTTATAAACTTTGCAGTTCTTTTGATTATCGTGAATTAACCTAGATTGGTAAATACAATCCAACCCTGCTGTAACCTTCAGCAAATTGAAATTTTTCAGTGTGTAGGATATGTGCTGGAATCTGAAAAGGATAACATTTTTCTTTGTTATATTCAGGGGCTTGTTGCAGCTTGGTCTAATTATTTTGTAAATAAATGTTATCCAAAAAAATTCAAATGTATGATTTTATGCATTTTTTTTTTAATTCAGTGAATAAGAAAAGTTATTAATTTCTATTTTTTTAAAAAGTTTTCCTTTATGTGCGCATAACTTAATTTTTATTTATAAAAAACAGTATTTGTTATAAAAGTATGAAAAGTGAAATGTAACTTCAAAACTGTACTTCAGCAATACACAATTTAAAATATAAGAAACCGTAATGAGATTTATGAACAGAAAATTAATGTAATGAATAATTGCAAGTACACTTACAACATACATATATATATGTATATATATAGAAAGTATACATGTAATTATTTGTTATATTTATCTTCATTTACGAATTCTATTACAGTTTCTGTAATTTACATAAAAATGTAATATTCTTTCTGCAAATACTTTGTTGAAGGTAAAACTTCCATATATTATATGACATTTCTTTTACTAGATTGAATATATATATGTTAAAAGTATTTTCTTATTATTATATTATCAAAAGTATTTTCTTTTTTGAATGTTTTTATACCAAAGCATGTAGTTGGCACTATATCATCCCTATTGTTGAACATAAAATGTTATTTAAGAGAATATATGTCTCTGTATTCTATAATCATACAGGCTTCTTCCTTTCATTTTTAGGTTTCGTAAATAATGATACAAATGTTGAGATTTAATGCATCTTAAGGCATGATTTTAAACTAGGCCTTAAAACTAATGGTATAGATGTTTTGTTGGTCTGCAAAATATACACGCAACAAAATCTCGCCAACTTTGGCGATAAATGTGCATTTCTGGTAACCCTATTCTGAACTTTCCCAAACCCCTATTTACTGGCAACCATAGTCGCTCTTCTGGCTTTGTGGGTAGAGAGAAGGGGGAAAGTCATTTTTTGCACCTTTGATGTCGTTTTTATAACGGACTTGCGCAGTGTACACTTTTTGACTTTTTTGTGCAGATAAACCTGTTTCTTGAAACTATAACGGCACCGTTTTCCCGCGTTGGGTCGGCTCGGCATCTTTCATTTCTTTTAGCGACGTCACCTGCCGCTGGCCTACTTTTGCGAGCATCCAGCATTGTTCTTTGATTTTTTTTCGATATTTTCTAAGTTGGATTTAATTTTTGGTAATTTTGACGTGGAATCCATTTAAGATTATGTTTACAGAGTTAATTATTTTTTTATTTTGACGTGGATTGGATCCATTTGTGCATTTTCTCGAAATGATACGGTATATATTTATTTTAATGTCGGCATTTTGTGTTTCGAGGCGCGGTCAAAGCACTTTCGGATTTTTTTTAATCAAATGTTTGTGATATTCATAATAAATATAATGCAAAAGAACGAACATTTTTTTTAATATTTGCTTTTTCCACATCGTATCTATGGAAATGTTTATCTTTGTTTTCTGTTTACAATCAAAAATGTGTTTTTTTTTTTTTTTTTTGCACCTTGTACACAATTTATTAGAAGGATTTCTTTGCACGAGGTAAGTACTAATTTCGTTCATTTTCTATTGTTTTCCTTATGATAATGCACATAAAAATGCCTTTTTTGAAATTGATCGCAATTCTGAAATGCCGAGGAAATTACTTTTTCCAATAAGCCATCACTTTCAAAACTAAAACTTTTAGCATTAACTTTTTAAGTGCTCTTTGTCAAAAAAAAAAGAAAATAAAAAAAAGGATTTTCGTGAGTTTTGAAAGTGACCGCCATATCGGAAAACAAAGGTTTTTCTGGATTTCAGTTTGGCGATAATTTTCAAAACAGCATTTTGGCACGAAAAAAAATCGCCAAGTTTATCTGCAGACCAACAAAACATCTGTTCCAAACTACTGAAGCTGTCCTCAAAACTTGTGCAGTTGGGGGTCAGGACAGTTCAAAACAAATCCAAACGTTTTAAGAAAGGGGAACTCAGCCTTGAAATCAAACCCAGAAATAATAGGTGAATTTTGACAGGTTAAGAGAAGAATATATTCTTCGCAATATATTTTGATGCTAAAAATTAAAACTACACATTCAAACATTAATGATTGTTGAATGTGTAGTTTTATTAATTTTTAGCATCAAAATTTATTGCGAAGAATGGATTCGCCTCTTTTTCCTCTTAAACTGATCAGAATTCACCTGTCACTTCTGTTTGATTTCAAGGCTGAGGTCCGCTGACTTAAAATGTTTGGATTTGTTTTGAACGGTCCAGACATTACTCTTGTCTTGGCCTCCAAGTACATGAGTTTTGAGGACAACTTCATTGGTTTTAAGGCCTAGTTTTAAATCATACCTTGAGATGCATAGAATCTCAACATTTGTATCACTCTATATGTAACCTAAAAATGAAAGAAAGAAGCCTGTATGATTATAAATATAGAGGGACGGGACATGTATTCTCTTAAACAACATGTTATGTTCAACAATAAGGGTGATAAAGTACTTGCTACAGGCTTTGGTACAAAAACATTCAAAAAACGAAAATACTTTTGATACAGCCTAATAATATATATACAGTCGAACCTCGTTAACACGAAATTGCTTAACGCGAAATTTCGCTTAACACGAAATAATACTGAGGTCCCATCAGATGAGTCTGAAAATCCATGTTAATTAATTCGTTTAACACGAAATCGAATTTCGGAAAATCCCGTTTAAGGCGAATTTTATTTTTTTGCTCCAAAGGAAAAAAAAAATCCTTACGCAATGTTTCCGATATTTTAAACTTACATGTCACATACTCTTATTAAAAATAGAATTTTCTCATGGTTTGAAAAAGATATAAAGTGGCAACTGATTTCAGAAAATGGTGAAATGCGAAATTCCTGACTAATCCCTGCTTTTCTTTCATCTCTGATGTGCGCAAGTGTTTTCACATTAACCATATGAGCTATAGATCAATCACAATGAAAGTTTGGGTGAAGGAACTTCTTTTTTTGAAAGTGATTGTTCCATTACCCGGTTAACTGTATTGACAGTGACATAAACCGGGTTTCCGAATTCCCTTATGTGTGAGGGAAAGAAGTGACAATCCTTACTTCACTACCTGACTAACATAATTGACGGTATGTTCGCAGTTGCTCTGTAGAATTCTTTAAAAGATAAGTCAAAAACAACAAGCTGTATCTTTAGAAACCAAGCAAAAAATTTTAAACGAAGTTAGCTATAAAGTGCTGAAAAAATCAGAAAATGCAGCGATGTATGGGATGCCTGCAATTCTTCTACAATTGGTCCTCTCTACAATTTTAAAGAATCGTGAAAAGATTGAAGCGGCTTATGCTGTGAGTCAATTCAAACCAGTAAGAAAACGAATGAGTAGAAGAAAGAATGAATAAATTGAAATTTCTCTCTTGCGGTGTATAAAAGAGACAAGAAACCAGAATATTGTTTTAATTTTAACTTTTGCAGTTTTGCAAGAGAAAGCAAAGGCTTTGCTGTTGCTCTCGGTGAGAGCCGATTTCATATGTTCTAAAGGATGACAGACAAGATTTAAAGAGAGTCATAGAATATTCTATAATAGCGTCTACAAAAGATATGTAGCCAAAAAACGGAAAATTCTTTCTTAGACATTGTTTTTCCCGAATATATTTGCATAGATGAAGATATGCGGACTTCGGATGTGACGACAGACGAAGAAATAATTGGTGAAAAACAAAAGATGACAGCATTGAAGTGTCGGACGAGGATGAAGAATTTGACGCCGAACGGAAAAGCTTAGTGTTATTAAATGAATCTACCACAGCATTGAAAACTGTACAACGTTTCCTTATGGAACAAGAAGATGCCTCCCGAACTTTGAACAAATTAGATGAGGTCCTGACGTTCCTAAAATAACTACTCTACAAAAATTGAAGCAAAATCTAATAACTTAAAAAAATGATTAGCAAGTAAATAAATTTATTACTGACCAAAAAATTATGATAAATTTGTTAATGAAATTCTCTATTTCTTATTAATTTATGATTTTATGAGCAGGGATATATTTGTAGGTTAATTTACTTAATTTTTAAATCTAACATAGATGGCCCCACTATTATAACGGTTAACACGAAATTTCGGATAGCACAAAAAAAATTCGCAGTCCCTTCAATTTCGTGTTAACGAGGTTCGACTGTATAATATATATATATATATATCATGGGACAAGGAACCTACTGGAAGGAAAACCTCTAATCTGTAATACAGCTGAGTTTCTGATGAATGTTTCCACTGATTTTTGACTACCTTGGCACGGGAGGGGCAATAGCCTGGCATGATTATTACTGTTAGGCTTCCTTTTCTCGTTCGACGCTTGTATTTTTTTAGGTATAAAAGGTACACTTTGTGTGGTTATTAATACGAAAAAGCTAAAAAATTGCTTTTGTAATTTGTGTGCTTCAACGTTGTTTTTAGCTTTTTTGTTGTTACTGTTTTGTTTTGATGATGAAAAAATCAGTATACTATTTGAGTTCATTGATAGCTCATTTCGCATACCCAGTCGGTAGATTGTAGGAGGATTAAAATATTTTAATAAATGTTTTCTAACGATTCATTCTAAACATTTAAAAAATTATATTACATTTTATACTGAGAATTATAATTTTTTTTAACATAATATTAAAGTGTTGAAGAATTCTTAATAATAGTAATTTAATTTAATCTATTTATTTATTATTCTATTAAAGTGATGCATTTTATTTTAATTCCAACGATATTTTATCATTTTGTAGCTTGCTTAAATATATTTAATGTTTCATTCAAGTAACATTTCAAATTAAATATCAGCTTTAGTAGCTCAATTATTGATTGAAATACATTCACAAAATGGCATTACTTATAAATTAAGAATTGTAAATTGAAAACAAGAAAATGTATGGAACTCTAATTTTTACATTTCTCTAAATTGCTCAATAGATATATATTTTTAAAAATGCTTTAAAAAAAAAAAAAAAAAAAAAAAAAGCAAAACACATATTAAATTACTTTTTAGCCACAGTCAAAAATTAATTATTAATTTGTGCATAAAAGTTTTTAGGATTCTAATTTGCATAATTTTTTAATTAATATTTGAAATTATTATATTCCAGGTCTTTTTTTTTATATTATCTTAATCAATCAACATTATTTAACTAAAATCGCAATCATACTTCCAATGGCAAATCAAAATTTAGTTGTAATAACAAAAGTAAATCAGAATGGACAATATCCAATTAGTATTACAAATATGAATTAGGGCTGAAACTATGCTTCTTTTACAAAAACCCTTGTTCGAAAATAAATATGTAACAAGTTTTCTTTAATCTATTTTTATTATTTTAAATATGACATAATTATCAAAAAGACATTTATAATCAAATATGTGCTATTATTTAAGAATGTTCTAAAAATACATTATACATTATTTAGCCAAAATCACAATCATATTTCCAATGGTGAATCAAAATTTAGTTGTAATTACAAAAGTAAATCTCATCAAAAACAACTCGTTGTAAATGATCCCGCCAAGCCACAAACCTAAAACGTCAGTCATAAAAAGAAGTGATATCACATAAAAAGAAGCTATATAGAAGTGCATACTCCGAGTCCCGTGTAAAAATCTATCACCACTCATAATGTTTCCAAAGGACTCGGAGTGAGGGACAGTATGTGAAAACTGCTTGCAGGCTTTTATAATATATGCAGTATATCAATTTTGAAAATTGAAAAAATAAATTTTTAATTTTTGTTATATCACTTTTGCAGTTATTATTTTTGTAACAGCTTAGACTATGTCGTTTTGTTATATTGAAGTTTTCATTCGAACAATCATTTAGTGTAACGAAATAATTACATGATTTTTTAATAGGGCATGTACTAACTGTCTTCAAAATGTTCTTCATATTGCGTGAAATAGTTTCATTTTCTAATTTACAGATATCATAGCTGCATTTCCACCGTGTTTTGTTTTCTGGGGCTTTTTCATTTATAATGTGAAATATATTTGTAGCTTGATGTTTTTCATTAACAGCTTTTTTTTTTTGTGGATTTGTAAACTTTTTATAAGAAAATTCGTAGTAGAAAGGTTCTGTTGCCTTGGTATGAAGCGATTCCCCGCATAAAATTTCTATTTCATTATGCAAATTTTTATCAAACTGTAATTTATTGATAATATTACAAAACTTTTCTTTTAAATTTCTAAATCGTTTATAAAAAGTTCTTTGGCCTTTTTTTACAAGTATAAAGGCACCATTTTATAATCGATTTGGCTTCGACTAATTTCTTTACGAAAGTAACTCCTTTTAACTGTTTCGCTATTTTCCGAGTTACCGTTTCGATATTTATCCATTTGTCAGAAAAAAAATTTATTTTCTTTTGTCTTCTTAAGCATTTTTTCTCAATGTTTGGCATTTTTTTCTGTTTATTTAAGTTTGATTTTCTACTATGAGCTTCTCGAAGGAATAGAAGACATCTTGATAAAATGTTTTCCCTGATTGTCTTTGGTTGTTGTTTTCAGCATAAGTATTTTGATAATGTTTTTTTCTTCTCTAAATTAGAATAAGTATCTAAGCAACTTTTTTTTCCTGCATTACTTGTATTATTACTGTATGTATTTCTTAGTTTCTGATTTCTACGGTTTTTAAGTGCTAATACATTTTTAGTTTGTTTGCTTAAAGCAACATTTTTGTTTTTGGAATACCATTTTTTTCTTCTATTTCGTTTTTTTTGCTCTTTAGACACCATTCTAGATTTTTCTATCGTAGAAATATATGAAATCTGAAATTATATGTATTTAAATTTAATCTGTAAATCTACGGCATAATCATTTCTATTAATTGTAATAGAATGAAACCCAAATTAATCATAAACATGTTGTAAAACTTACTTGTTATATTACATCGTAAATCAGACGTTCCATGAAATAATTAAAATTTCAACATCTATTTTCTGTAGTTGACAAATATTAAAGAGAACATTATAAAAACGCAATAAATATATGGTAAAATTAAAACAAAAATTCTAAGAATGCTTTACCTTAAAATGTATTTGAACTGAAAATATACGACAATCCTTCAAGAAATTTGTCAACAAATGCATGAATATATCGTTATAATTTATTGATGCCACAGCTTCATATCGTAAAACAATCAAAATACATATACATATATACAAGAAATACAAATTAAACAATAAATGCATAATTATTTTATTTTATATTTTTATTAATTAAATGTAATTTATGAGTTATAGAGCTTTATTCAAAACCCTCGAAAAGGGATACATATGCAGCAACCGTAGTTATTATTAAGAATTTGTATTAAAAAGGAATGCAATGTCTAAAAAATTACGTCATATTATTTTATAATTCCAAAAAAGAACGTATCGATTATGAATTTTCTATACAATTAGGAAATTTGCATTTTAGTTAAATAAAGTTCATTGTAGAATGCACAAACATATTAATGCAAAAAACTTATAATTCTAATTTAAATAGGATAAAAAAAAAAAAAACGCAATTTACAGGAATATGAATAATTCTATTTATAAAATGTGATATTTTTACTCTAAATGTATCAAAATATCATGTTTTTCATATTTATTTAAAATCGTCTGAGAATACATCAGAATTATACAACTTATTGAGTGGCTTATTTCAATGTACATGTCGCTACCATAGCAACGGGGAAACTTTATTATTAATTTCCTTACATTGTATTCATCAAATTATTTATGACATATTTATTTTCTTTTTTTTTTTGTTTATATCACTCTTCCGATTATATACATTCAAAAACAAAAAATTAGAAAATTTTACAGTAGTTTACAAACTAATTAAAATACTACAGTTTCAGAAAAATGTGGAAAAATAAGAAGCACTTTTATTTATTTTTCGGTCAATTATAACGATAAGTTTATGGAGCATACTTTACCGAGAATAATCAACATTTTTTTTTCTACAAAGCTATTTCTACTAGTATAAAAATTCACAGCAATTTGTATACTAATATATTAATTTTGAAATTAACTGAGCACCTAAGAAGTTTTTTATTTGTTTAAGTTTTTTAACTCAACGTTTCGAGAATTTGAAAAATATAAAATTTGCAACGTTTGCAAAAGTATAAAAACTATTAAAGTGATTTCTGTTCATATAGTCTGTTCATTCCAATTCGGTGATCCTAAAATATAAGTCCCCCCCCCCCCCCCCCGGCAGTCCATGAATTAATTAGGACATATGTATGCAACTATTAAAATGTTCTCCAAGTTGACAATAGAGGCAATAAGTATAGCTCGGCAAATATGAAACACGGCATTGCTTCATCATGACTTTGTTTCGTGAGGTGTTCGTTCTCCGAACATAAAAATCTCTCGAAAGTGTTCGTTCTCCGAACAGAAAAATCTTACGCAAAAGTGTTCGTTAACCGATTTGTTCTTTAACCGAACACTTCATTACCGATCACCTATTGTATACGAAATTTAGCATTTTAAATTTTTATGGAGAATATAAGAAGTTATTTCCTATTCATTGTGCTCTATGCCCGTTTTTAGAGCATTTTAAGTTCGTCATAGCTGGAGATTCGATGAACGGCAAATATTTAAACGCAAATATATGAACGGGAAATATTTAAATCTTGGGGTAGCAACATTTTTACATTCTATTACTTAGCGTATGAATGTAAAGTTGGAATTTTGTAATCGCTATTTCAATCAATTCCTGATACGCTAGAATTATATATTTATAAATAAACACAGTTTTTTTAATCGATGAAAATACTATATTTTAATAGATTTAGAGCTTAACATCGACGAGATTTCAGACGGACAAAATGAACTCATATTAAATTTTAAAGCAAGATAATGAAACCTTACAGAGATTGAAACAGTGTAAAATCATTAAAATACATCTCACTCAGTAAATATACATCGGTTGTAATGTAATCAAGATCTTCTAAGAGATGTTCTTCTGTAAACGAAACGTATATGCTTCAATGCCGCTTTACAATAGAGAGGATGTAGTAACATATTTGAATATCTTGTGCATATAGCCAATTTGACAAAAGTTATGCAATTTACTATTGTTTTTCCTCTGTGTTAAGTACAGGAATCATGTACTTCAACGTAAAAATTCGCTAATTACACAACGTTTTAGTCTTATTAAAAAATCTTTTGAGTTACCCTGTAAACGAATAGTAAATTCTACAATTCTGTTTTACAATAGGAAGCTAACTTAGGTCGTTCGTATTAACATATTTTAACATCATGCGCATACGTTCTTTTTGAAAAGAGTTAGACCCTTTAATATTTTGTTTGCTTCATCGTAAGTATAGGAATAAACCACTTTAAAGTGGTATACATAAAAAACTAATTAATATTTTTACACGAAATATTAAGCATTTGAACTACTTATAAAAACAATTCAAATGCTGCAAACCACGTAAAAATCGGATAATTACACAACTCTTTACCCTATATCAAAAGATCTTTTGTGAGACCCTGTAAACAAACCTTAAATGTTATGATTTTTTATAATAGGAAGCTTACTTGGGTCGACTGTAATAACATATCTTAATATCATGTGTATACGACCATTTTTAAAAGAGTTGGGTCATTTATTATTTTTTTGCTCTATGTTAAGTATAGGAATCAATAACTTTAAACTGATATAAATCAAAAACTAATTAATATTTTTACATGAAACTTACAAAGGTTTGAACTACTCATAAAAACGATTCAAATAACGTAAACTGCGTAAGAATCCGATAATTACACATTGCTGTAGCCCTGTCAACAGTTTTTTGCTCTATGTTAAGTATAGGAATCAATAACTTTAAACTGATATAAATTAAAAACTAATTAATATTTTTACATGAAACTTACAAAGGTTTGAACTACTCATAAAAACGATTCAAATAACATAAACTGCGTAAAAATCCGATAATTACACATTGCTGTAGCCCTGTCAACAGTTTTTTGCTCTATGTTAAGTATAGGAATCAATAACTTTAAACTGATATAAATCAAAAACTAATTAATATTTTTACATGAAACTTACAAAGGTTTGAACTACTCATAAAAACGATTCAAATAACGTAAACTGCGTAAAAATCCGATAATTACACATTGATGTAGCCCTGTCAACAGTTTTTGGCCGGAACAAGATTTAAAAAGGGCAAAAAACAGCACTTTTAAAATCGCATTTACTGAAAACCTATTCGTCGGATTTTGCTTTACTTTTGAATTCTGAGTCACTGGGCACGCCCCATTGCATAGAATCAAGAATTTTGTTTCTATCATAAATAGAACGCGAGATATAGATGTGTCAAAAACCCGTTTTGTCCCGTCCGCAAAATATAAACTAGACAGAGTTAAAAAAAAAAAAATTGTAAAATCGTTTGCATCCATTGGCAAAAATTCCTTTCATTTACGGTTCAATGCATTGCTGTTTCTTATGCTTGGCGAGAAACTCTGTCGAGTTTCTATGATCAGAATAGACAATATCCAATTAGTATTACAAATATGAATTAGGGCTGAAACTATCCTTCTTTTACAAAAACCCTTGTTTGAAAATAAATATGTAACAAGTTTTCTTTAATCTATTTTTATTATTTTAAATATGACATAATTATCAGGAAGACATTTATAATATATATCCCCCCCCCCCCCCCGACACACATACAAACACAACAATGTGAAATTTTCTGAATTACTAAAGTGCTTTGAAAATGAATAGCGTTTTCAATTTTCCTATAGATGTATTTCATCTGGCAGTAGCTCAGCAAGGATTTCTCCTGGAAGAGGTTTTGAATTATTATAACACATAAAATGAACAATTTATTTGCTTTACATCTAAGTAAAATTTTAGTAAGTATGTAATATTTGAAACAGGCAAGATGAAAAGCACTAGCAGTCAGAAAAAAAAAAATTAACATTCAGATGTTACAACTTTGTAAGCCTTCATAAAGAGAGTTTGTTTTATAATTTCATTTGAAACATTGAATTTAAAGTGATTTGATAGTTTTTAAATATTCTTTTTTATTTTAGTTTCATAATGTCATGTACTTTTAACAGCCCACCCCCAACATTTCCAAATATCATGATAGTGTTAACGCATTAAAGGAGGGTTTAAACATGTAAAAGCATGCATTTGACAAACATGACCATTGGTTTGAAAACGAATAGTGTTTTTAATTTTTTGACAAATTTATTATATATTTACGTTATAAGCAATTGCTGTCTCAAGACAACCATTCTTGTGAAGAAAGTCTGTTCAAAACATCAACTTTCACTTTTCTGCAAGTTCTTTTGCTTTTATTTAACTGCCATTTTTATGAGTTTACAAATAAAAAAAAATTCCGGAATGTGTCAATAAATATCCAGTTTGAATTTGAGAATAATAATAATAATAATAATAATAAATCTGCTTCTTTGGTTACACAAGGTAGTTCTCAAATTCCCTGCTCAACAACGCGAAACTTTCTGACACATTTTCCGATTTATTTTTAAACATAAAGGCATAAAATTGGCATGCTTGACTATCGAAGCGATTTGGAATCTAATTACTTATTGAGTTATTAGCGATTCTTCTCACGTGAAAAGGAGTTTTTCCTCTTTCTTGTGCTGTCATTTTGGGAATTCACTTCAAAACGCCCAATTTGACAGTATTTTCTGAAAGATCTTCTGCCTTTAGCAAAAAATGGAAAACGTCTTTCGATTACATAGTTTTTGAATAAGAACACCTGCCAATTTCATGTGCTTCCGAACTAAAATGAATACAGAAATGCATCAGAAAGTAGCCCTATTGGATTTGAGAACAGCCTTATAAGGTGTAAGTCCCCCTTAAATATGAAAATGTAATCTATATTATAAAAAGTGCAGATTTTTTTCTCAGAATTCAACATACATAAAACACTAATCATAATGAAATGTTTCTGCAATAAATTATTGTTGCCTATTTGAAATATAATCTTTTACAGTGCAGTACAAAATGCTTTGAGAAGATTGAAAAGTATATTTAAGTTTGACCAAATAGAGGAATTGATTGCTGAAGAAGCAAAAATAAAATTGCGCGAAAATGATAGCTCAAAACAAATAAATATTGTTAATCTTTTTGAGAAAAGCGAGCCTACTCATATTGTTAACCCTGAGAGAAGAACGGTTTTCAAGAAATTTCAAGGCAAGCATTGCTGGAAGTGTGGACGACTTGGCCATCTTCGGGCTAACTGTTTTTTGGTGCATTTTTCATAGAATTTTAAATCTGAAAAAAAAAAAAAAACAAGTGGGTAAGTGTGATCGAAGATCACACAAAGGGTTTCGTTTAATATTCCTTTCAAAACACTTTATCCTTTCTTTAATAAATCCAAATAAATTTCATTTAGCAACAAAAAAAAAAGTCATGTTTTTAATTTAAAGTAAAAATTTACCAGTCTATTTTTTCTTGTTTTTTCGAAAATCTGAACTGGTCCGATAATGGACAAAGCCCGCTATTATACTCTGTCGTAATAATATCTGTCATGTGGACTAAATGCAATATTAAAAAAAATCAATTTCAAAATTAAACATGTTGTGTAGAGACCTTCAAAATGTTAAAATATGCCAATATTTCCATAATCGGGTTTTTATCATGATTCAATACGTTCCTCAAACTTATATATTTACTATTCTCTATTACTCATATTGATACTCTCTTTGTATTATTCTCAAATCTTTGAAAAATCCATTATGACGTCAGATTAATTTTCTTTTTAATTCTCTAATGACGTCATATTTAGCTGCTTTCTGTATTTACACATACTCATACTCCTTGTATTACTGAGAAATGTTTGTAATTTTCTGTTTTATTACCAATAGGACGTCATATATATTTTTTCATAAATATATATATATTTTTTTTTTAATTGGTGAAACTTTTTATTTCACTTTCATTTTTCACGTGGAAATCTTTCAATAGAAAATTAATTATTGTAGAAAGAATTTTATTGTGAATTTTTAATCGTTGGAAACTGCTATAATGAAAAATGTTTAAATTTAATAGGACAAGTCTGTTAGATTTTTGGTTTTTATCTCTATATATTAAAATAATACAATTTTTTCAAATTTTATGATTTTGAGCTTCATAGTAATATAGTAGCAAATAGTTCAGCTATAAATACACAAAATTTTAAGCGTGTAAGTTAGATAGTTCTGAGAACCGGCTCTGTGATGGACAGACAACAAAGCAGGAGTAATAGGGTTTCATGAGATGAACAAAACTCTAAAAATGAAATTGGCATTGAGATTTTTTTTAAAACAATAAACATTAATATTTTTATAAACAAAAGATACCGTTGCAACCGGGAAAATACTCCGAAATAAGTTTGTTTGTTTTTTGATGGAAGAAAGGAATCTTAAGATTTGCGATTACTATAGTAATAAACTAGAGAAGAAGGCATGATTATTTGAATGAACACAGTACAATTCCAATTGCTTTGTTGGGGATTCAAGCAAATAGGCCTAGCAGTATTAGGAACATGCATACTCACGATCTTATCAGTGTACACATGTGTATCTATGTTTACAGAGTACCAGACAGATGTTTACAGAGTCTATGTTTAGGTTTACAAATATCTATGTTACAGAGTACCACAGTACTATGTTTATTGTGTAACTCAACTTTGTTTAAATAATTTTACTTAAAAGTTCACTTGTCTTATATTAGAAGCAGGCTTTTATCTTTCTCATCACTTGATGTCCATTTTAGTAATACCTTTTCTATTTATTGGCTTATGACCTCATCTGTTTTCTCCTCTTTTGTATCTCTGGGCAATTGGCCATTGTACTTCTGGCTGCCACAAAATGACTGTGACCATTCAGTCTGATTACATTCACTTTAGTGATTCACATTGTGACTTTGTATTTCCATTATTATGTTCCAGAAGCTGGTGGGTGTGGCTTGAGTTGCATGATAGACTTGTTTCATGTATCTGGCTTTAGATAATATCCTGGATCTCCGGTCTTTGTGGCAATGCTTAGTTTTAGTAATATTTCATGAAGATGTAGGTTGGAGATGCCTTCTGACAGTCTGATAACTTGTTTTAATGAATCATATCGGTAAATAATATATTTTTAATCAGTGCTGGTCATAGTTTTTAATGCGATGTTTTTTTTAAAGTCTTTCTTGTTTTAAATCTTTCTGCTCATGGATATTAAGAAGAGGAAAGTTTTAGACTCAACAAAAAGCATCTGTTTCATTTTTGTGTGATAAAATATTTTGTGTTTAAAATTTTAGATTAAAAGCTATGGCATGTAACTATCGATTAAATAAATTCAAGGAAATAAAAAGCTTTGTATCTGAAAACTGAATTTTCTTGGAAATGTTCAGCTGCCTGTATCCGTGTAAAGAGTCTTAAAATCTCTTCATTATTATTAAGGTAAATTTACAATCTCCAAATTACTTTTAAATAATGATTTTATATTTAACATTTTAAATTAAAAGCTTTGTCGTGTAATTAGGATTAAATAAATTGAAATGACCTACAATTTTTGGTATGTATTTTATTACAATTGATCAATAAGACTAATAAAAGTAAGTGATTATTTGCGGTTAAACAGAAAGAAGAAAAAATATTTATATAAAGAACTGTGGTGTCATCTATTGGTATTGTAATGTCAAATGTTTATATTTGTGAAAACTAATGAAATATTAACTTATTTTACTTCAAAAATTTATTTGTAAAATTTTTAAGAAAAGAAGTTGGGAGCTGTTCTGTTTTTGATATGAAAACAGAATTTTCTGAAAAACGTTCTGTTGCCTGTAACCATGTAAAGAAAGTTAATATGCGGTCCCCAGCCCAGTTATAAAAAGAGAGGTTTTATTTCTTTTAACTATTGCTAATAAATATTCTATAAAAATTTCTGACATTTTAATGATGTTATGAACCTTTTCCCTGTGAACTTTAAAGTTGTTTACCATCAAGTTTTGATGAGTACTATCTAGCTTTTTATTAACAGATAATGCAATAACATATTATAAAAACTTGTGTGAAGTACATTCTAAGATAAAAAGATTCAAAACATACTGTAATTCAAAACATACTGTGTGCTACCATAAAAATAGGTAGCACACAGTATGTTTTGAAAGAACATTGATTTTCTTAAGCAAGATGGCTATCATTTTAAAGTAAGAGTACTCAAGTACCTCAAGTTTTGATCCTGTTTTCAAAGTGATAGCACTTGTTTGCATCTGATGAAGAAATGCAAGATTTTTTTTTTTTTTTTTAGTAATAAACACATTGGGCATTACTCCTTTTTATAGTGTTTTAAAATGTTCTTACCTTATATTAACAGATGATGATTTTTATATTTTATACTAGCAAGCTACGCCCGCTGCGCTGGTCGGTTTCTACAAACGAACCTTGAATCAAACGAAATATATTGTTTAATTTGACCTTGTATTTGAAAGCAATCTGTACATTTACCTGGAATATCCTTCCACATTACTGAAAAATGACGTCATTCCACTATTATATTTTCTAATGTGCATTCAAAATTTTAGCTGGTAAAGACCAACTCTTTTATTTGGTCATTTACAGTTAGGGTTTGCTAAAGAATGATAAAACTATATGCAATATACTAAAACCATCACTAAAAATTATCAAACTAAGAATTCAAACAAATTAACTAACAAAATCCATCCAGTAGAAGTTTTTATAAAGGCTAATCCTTGATAATCAGGCTCATCTGATTATAGAACTTTTCCACATAATTCTAAAACTAACAGAACGATATGAAATATACTACTAAAGCCATCCTTACAAATTATCTACTTAACAATGCAAGTCGCAAAAAATACGCCCAGTAAAAACTTTCAAAAAGGCTAATCTTTTGGAATCAGGTTCACCTGACTATATAACCTTCACACATAACTGTTTGACTAAGCAACGTAGAACAATATGTAGTACACTATAACCATTCCTGAAATAGCATCTAACTAACTAACAATACAATTCTCATCAAAATCTGTCCAGTAGAACATTTTCAGAATTTACTTCATAATCGGAATCAAATATTGAAAAGGCTAATATTTGATAAATAAAATGGTCACCCGATTTTCGAATTTCCCCCTATAATTCTAGAACTAAGCAACGTAAAATGATATGTTATATAATAAAACTTTCCCTAGAAAATTATCTAACAGTGTAGGTTCCACCAAAATCCATTCGGCAAAATCTTTTAAAAAGGCCAATCTTTCATAATCGGATTGATCTGATTGTAGAACTTCCCATAATAATTCTATAACTAAGCTACGTAAAACGATATGTTATACAATAAAACCTTCCCTGAAAAATTATCTTACAGTTTAAGTTCTACGAAAATCCATTCAGCAGAAATCGAGTTATAAGCAGCCGGAACGAAATTTCATATATGTAGAAGTAAATAGAAGTATATTGCCATTAATATAGTTTGCATTTGAATTAAAAAAAAGGTACTTTTCGGTTATCCGGGGACCAGTGATATATGTACATATATAAATATATATATGTATATATGTATATATTCAAACATATAAGTATATATATATGTATGTATATGTTATATAAAAAATTTATTTCCTTCGCATTTATTTCGCATTAGTCCTTTAAATTAATCTAACTTCTGACATAGTCAGTATTTCCTTAATTCTTAATAATATTTATTCTTATTTAATGTTCTTTTAAAAGTATTAACCCGTATATTAATAATTATCTTATTCCAAATCTTAATCTAAAATTTTAAGTTCATTCATAACTTTTATCAGCTTCCCAATCTGTAAAATTCTGAGAAGCTTTCTCATTTCGAATGTTTTTAAAAAAAAAGCCATTTTCTTTTTATTATTATTATTCTATGCTCGGTTTTCGTGCGCTGGGGCTTTTTCACTTCAAAATTTAATACGCGGCCAGAAGAGGAACTCTTTCGTGTTAGAGATTCTTCCTCTCGCCTCATTCGCTGGGCTGGAGTTCGCCTCTCACTCATTGATTTGTGTGCTTGTGACGTCGTATTCTGGAGCACTCCGCTTTGTGAACAAAACTCGCTTGCATCCTGGGAAGAGAGGATTTTTGTCGTGTTTGGAAGTATAACCAAATAAGTATCTGGTGTTGTAGTCTCAAAGAAATTTCATATCAGTTCTTTAAGATCTTAAAACGATGTAGTGAGCCATCGTGAAGCCTGAGGGCTATAAGTTTATGCCTGTGGGAACTGTTGCTCCATCGCTCTTATTCGTAAGTAAAAGATTTGTCTGGAGATTGGCTGGACTTTACTGGAGAAACTGTTCTGGTGTCTTTACATTGCCTCACCACTTCGCACTGATTATTGATATCAACTACCACATTCTATATCTTTAACAGACTGCCATTTTCTCATGGAAAATTACATCTCGTGGTATCTCATCTTCGTCAAAACGCCACATATATATATGTATGAGTATATATATATGTATATATCTATCACTGGATCCCGGCTAACCGAAAAGTACCAAAAAAAGAAAATACTGCAAAAATGCTGTCGTACACTTGAAAAAACATCTTTTGGCTTAAAATCTCTTATCAAACCTGTTTTTCTTTTTTTAAATAAAATTAGTAACAGTTTTTTCTTTTATTTTTCCAGATGTATAGCCATTTCAATTTTTTCTGCAACAACAACAAAAAAAAAACACCTTTTGGCTTAAAATCAAATTGTTTGGGGTCAAAAGTAAAATCAAAATCGCCAGAAACAAAAGATAAATCGCCAAATTTTGTTTCAATAGCAATCTTGCCCCTTGAATAATTTTTTAAGCATTACGAACATTCCTAATCATGTTTAAATTAAATATTTTCGTTTTATAATATTATCTCTCATCAAAACTCTTTTTCTTTTTTTCCTTTTCTTTCTCTTTCTTTTTTCTTTTCTTTTTTTAAAATAAAATTAGCAACAGTTTTTCTTTAATTTTTCAAGATGTATAGCCTTTTCATTTCTTTCTGCAACAATAATGGTCACCAAAAAATTAGCAATGGTAACCTTTTCGGCCAAAATAAAAGAACTTTCTATCATAATTCTGTAACTAATGTACGTAGAACAGTCTGTTATATACTAAAACCTTCCCTGAAAAATTATCTATCGAACAACGCAAGTTCCATCAAAATCCATTCAGTGGAAGTCGAGTTATAAAGGAACGGAACGAAATTTCCGTTTGTGTTTTATATATATAGTAGACAGGGCTGGGGAAATACATGATTTTACTCGCCATTGGCGAGTGGATTTATTGACAAGGCGAGTGAATCTATAAGAAATCTTTTATATTTCAGGCTATAGAATATATGTTTTTTGCTTGTCAGCTATATTTTGCAACTCTTCAAATTACCGCAATGTAAATATGGTACTAAGTTCTATTCTATACCAAACTTTCCTCTGTTGTATATATTTCTTAATTTCATGGGGGAAAAAATACGAAAATGTCTTGTAGTAGTAATGATTTATTTGTGCAGTTGCGTAAATTCTGTCCTAACAATTTTCAACTGTACGTTCCTTCTTGCTGGCTGGTAAAATAAATCCTTGGCTGGTAAGATTTTCTGAAAATACCCCACCCCTGATAGTAGATAAATCTAATAGGTGTTACTGAAAAATAAATTATAATAGATAAATAACACACACACATACACAAAAAAAAAAAAAAAAAAAAAAAAAGATGAATATTTTTGCTTTTAGACTTTAAATTTCATACACTGAGTTAATAAGTAAAAGATTTTCAACTTCATATTTACAGGCTGTATCAATTGAAACAAAAATGAAATCCTTTGAAAATTCAAAACAAAAATATGATATGTAATTAAAAAACTTTTGTTTTAAAAAATTGTTTGTTGAATTATTATTATAATATTAAATTAAATATAGTTTTATTCCACACAGCATTATGTGATACAGTTTGTGATGAAGATGAAATAGTCAATCGCAAGACTGGCCGTTATACATAATATGACATACTTTCCTATTTCATGATCTAAAAAACAAATAAACTGCTGGCTTCATCATGAACAGACTGGTAAATAATAACTTCCTTATTATATTCTACATGTTTTATTTTGAGTTAATTTAAAAAGTGCATAATTTTAATTAAGAGCTGCAATTGATGTCAGTTTGGCTGAACACCAGATATCCAGCCATTCATCAGCAGTATGTTTCTATCTCTCTTTTTTATTTTTATATTATATTTTATTTATTACATTTTCTTTTTTATCTTATTTTTTAATTTTCTATTAACCATTATTTTTATGACTATTTTGGGTTAAGTACCAATATCAAATCATTTCAAGTCATTTGTAATATTAGCATAATCTAATTAGTATAATAATAGTAAATTATTTTTATGAGAAAAACTTACAACTGAATACATTGGAAAATTTAGTATTTTTATCTTCTCTTTTTTTCTTTAACATAGTATATACAGGCTGTAAACTTCCCTCATTCCCTCTTAGAAACAAGTTTTATATTGTGATAACAGAAAACTTCTGCTTTGCTAGTTGCTATTAACATAGCAAAGAATTTAATAATATAATATTAAATTATGATATTAGTTTAGTAATAGTAATTTATTTTCATAAAAAATAAAAAAATAAAACTGAATACACTTGTAGCAGAATGTTTAAATTAATATCTTTACCTTCCCTTTTTTCCTTTACCTTCATTCTAATCTGCTGTTTTATAAAAACAAGTTTTGTGTAGTGAAAAAGTCGAGTTTAAAAGTTGAGTTAGTCTTAATGTCCAAATTGCTTGTTTTAACTGTGCTCATATTAAGTGGTTTTGACTGCATTTCTACTATTCTACTAGTATATACTCATATCAATTCATTTATTACAGTTATTTTTGTAATGAAAGTCAATTTAATCTTATGGGTATAAATGGCAAATAATCCTTATTGATAAATGACGAAGCAATGTCTTCCATAATAAAGATTATGAAATTTAAAGAAAAAAGTTTCCACATATTTTTTAATTATAGTCGATAACTATTATGAACTTTTTTTCCTTATTTTTCTCTTTGGAAGGGAGAGGGAACTAACTTTCATAGGCTCATATAGTTCCTTATGGCAGTGATGGTAGACCTTTTTTTGCACACATGCCAAAAATTCGCAAACAATATCTATCAACAGTGTAACATGCCAAACTTTTACATACAAAAATATTGAAGCATATGCTTCTTGTACAAAACATTAATAGAATCGGTTGCATTGAATAATTAAAAATTAAGAAACATTAAAAATCAAAACTCAATTTCTCTGTATTTTAGAATCAGCCATTAAAGTAATGAAATTTTGATTCTTAAATATGATTAATTTAAGTGGCACATACTGTAACAAAGAAACAATTTCCAAATTTTATTTTAGTAATTTTTAGCTTATCATTAATGCAGCATTTTAACCCCTTCAGGATCATGGATGCATATATGATTCTTCAAAAGATACATACCATCAATTGTTTTACATACCATGAATAAAGAAAATTAATATTTATCTTATTTAATTAGGGCATTTTCGTAATTAATAAAGTAACAGTAACTGTTTAAAAAAAAAAAAAAAAGCAGTGCCAACCAAATGAAATTCATGTATGGTATGCTCAGGGCCATCACTAAAACTTTTTATTTGGGGAAAGGGGGGAGAGAAGACCTTGAATTGCCAAGTTCAATTTCAGTATTTGCCGACTCATTGAGAAGCAAAAATAAATAGTTCTCGCCAATTTGTAAAAAGGGGAGAAAGTTTAACAAGTTTGCCAACTAGTTTTGTAATTTTGTCAAGCTACCACAATTAGAAAATGTAATATAGTTCTTATTTGTAAAAAGTTTAATAATATCCGGAATTAGATTTGTAACTTTTGCCAAGTTTATCAGAAATAGAAAATCTATTATAGTTTTTATTAAAGTTTTAAACAAATATGCCAACTAAGTTTGTAAATTTGCCAAGTGTAACAGCATTCACTAGCATTTTTTTTTTTTTTTTGGGGGGGGGGAATTCCCTCTCATCCCCCTTTCAGCGAGAGTCCTGGGTATGTTGATCCTGAAAGGATTAAGTTATAATTATCCAAATTACATTTGAAAAATGTATTAATAATGTATTAATGAGACTTTTGTTGTTTTTATTTTATTGTATTGAATGTTTTGTATTTTATATACAGGATGACAAAAAATAACTTGGATAAAATTCAAATTGAGTTTAAATAATACTGCTAAACTCCACTACAAAAATTTAATCTCTACATGAGAAATCTGCCCTCACTAAATAGGTTGCTTAAGCTTTGTGATAATGTTCTCTAAAAAAATAAGATTCTCATGTTATATCTTGAAGGCATGAAACAATGAGAGTTTGTCAGGTGCTAAAAGTTTCAAGTATCAGATGCCGTGAAATGGTTCCTATAATATGATCAATAGGGACCAATCAGGTCAAGGTAAAAAATGAAGTCAACATTTTCAGAAAATGCAAAATGACCATAAGGATTGGACACATTACAAACATTTTGATGAAAAAAATCACAAAAAAGATAAAAAATCAACCAAGAGACAGTTTCACTGTCTCTCTGGTTTATCCATAAAGGTGAAAAAAAATCTGTCCAGAAATTGTGAAACCATTCCTTGGACACTAGTCTAAGAAAATAATCCAGTGTCAAATTCTTACAGTGACCAACAAAAATGTAAGACTTCGAAAATGAATAGCACTAATAAAGTAGGCCGCTCAAGATCAGTGACAAAAGATTTTTCAAAATTTTCACAATCGAACTGCTCTACAATCAACACAGCAATCTAATTTGATCCAAGTATGCTCTTACTGCATCTGCCATTATCGAAAGAGGGCAAAAGTTCCACTTGATCATAGTTTGGGATGGAATTTGTTCAACTAGTAAAACACTAGATTAATTTAACACAGTTATTCAAATTGGCGAAGAAATCATATGAGTTGTAATTTTCCAACTGGACGAAAAATCTCCGGGCCAGGATTCGAACCCAGACATTTTTCGTCCAGTTGGGAAATTGCAACTCATATGATTTCATTACCAATTTGAATAATTGTGTTACATTAATATAGTGTGATTACGTATCCAGCGTTTACTGGAGTTCCAAATTACCTGCGATCTATTCTTTTGAGCTGATTCAGATATCCGACCAGATGCTATGATTAATAAGGTTAACTGGATGAATTAGGTTCTCCAGATTCGACCGGGATGGCTAAGTTGGTAGAGCAATGGCAGCTTCAGCCAGGAGATCTCAGGTTCGAATCCTGGCCTGGACATTTTTCGTCCAGTTGGAAAATTACAACTAATAGTAAAACACTGTTTGATTTTGTTGATGAATGTGCCAAAATCAACCATGAAATGTACTGTTAAAACAACTTTGAGAGTGTTTTGCTTCCCTGGTCCCAAGAACACTTCAGAGATTTAAAAGAAAAAAAAAAAATACTTTCCAGCAAGATTTTCTTTCTGCACTCAAATCAAGAAGAGCACTGGAAGGGTATAATTCACATCAGACAAACTTCTTAAGACCACAAAAGTGACTACTGTACTCTCTAGATGTTAACCAAACAGGTCATTCTGCATGTTTATCTTACAGAGAAGAGTTTCTTCTAAGCCTCACAAACCATTTGGAGTCTCTGAAAAAAATCCCTTTAGGAGGAATGGCCAAAATATCAGGAGATGAATTGCAGTCTATTTCTGAAAATGTTATCAAAAGATTTCACTTCCAGTTAAAAGTGAAAGATGGTAACTTTGAGAATTTATAGTTTTTCTGCAAGTCACATATCTATAGTTAGTTTATTAGCAATCTGATCTAGATTTCTGTCATTATTAACCCTCTAAGCATTTTGCCCGTATTTTTCCGTTTTCCAAAAACAACTTAAATCAGCTGTTGACATAAATATTTGTAATAGAATTGTACTTTAAGATATATCTATGATAAAGAGATGTGAAGTGTATTTTAGAAACAAACCGTGAAAGAAAATTTCAATTAATATTAATTTTATGAGCATTTGTGCCAAAATGCAGGAAAGCCCTCAGATGCTCAGAGGGTTAAAAGAATTATAAGTTAAAATGTCTGCCCGAATTATCTTTTTGTCACCCTGTATTTTACTATAAAAGTTAAATTTGGAATATGTTTGAATTTCTGAAGTTATAAATTTCAAATAGATTTCATATAGATCCCTTAAATATGTCTTGGGAAATAATTTTAGAACTGATGTTTTTTTTTGTTCTATTAATTACAGAGATTTAAATTTATAATCTTCAAATTTTTCTGTGTTATATAACTTTATGCATGCATTTTTCTTGAGATCAGGCATAAAAGTTTTCTGTGCTTGTGTGGAAATCTTTTTAATTATAATTTTCTGAATGTTTTTGAGATCAATGCAAAACATTTGATAAATTGTGACTTAAAAACATATGCATACTTTTAATAATGTGATAATTTTGTATTCACACGCATTTCAGCTTTTTTGTTCTGCTTTCACTTTCATGCCTGTGAGATAAATAAGCAAAGAATGCAATACAATGATTTTATCTAATTCCATTTGTATTTCAGAATGATTCAACACCTATTCCGTTCATAGTGGAGTATCAATTCCCAGTTAACGAAGGATGGTATTGTTATCTAATCATCTCATCTTTCATTAAAGCAGGTATCTTTTTCATCCTTACACTATTTTAAGAAAATCATCTTTAATTCTTTTAAATACTATCAAAAGTATATGGTATTTTAAACAATTTCTTTATTGTGTATATGTGTACATTTTACTAAAATAGTTAAAAGAGATGGATAGATAAGCATTGATTTTCCCTTTCCCTCCCAATTTGGTAAAAAATTATTTTCTTTTGCCTAAAATGTTTTATTGTTTAATATAGTTTAGGATGTATATTTATTACCTCTTAAAATTTTCTAAATAGGCCTGTTTCTGATTTTGTATAACAAATTTAAGCATTTTCAAACACAAATCCATCAGAGAAGCAGTAAATATAGATCCTAAATCTATATTATAAAGCAAAAACATGTTTGTGAGTAACAAAGGTGTCATATTGATGGTGGCACCTAACCAATAAATTTTGCTTTTACTGCAATTGTTTTAACTTCTAAATATTGCACAATTTCAGTTTTTACACCCTCGGATAGAAAAAAAAATTACTTTCAAATGCAATTTGTTTGAAAACTGTATCTCAATTTACTGATTTTTTTTTTTTTTAGTTTTAAAAATAATTTTCAAGCATGAATTTAAAAAAAAAAATCGCATGCCATCCAATTATGAAAGATTAACCCATTTGCATTTAAAATAATCTAATTAACTCATAATTTGTTTGTTTTTGTATAATATTCTATAACTAAATTGCCAAATGAAATTTAGGGTGCACAAATTTAACAGATATGTAATCTGAACTATGTGCTTAAACACTGCAATAATCAGAATCACAAATGTTGCTATAAATAGTGAAATGTTTCACAATTGACAGCCGGCATGCAACTAATATGATAGTACAAAAATTGCTTTTAGGTGTAGCTGGTAGGCAATCTAAGAAAATATGCAAAATGTAAAAAATCTATTGGAGTTTTCAATTAAAAATGATTTTCATCTATATTCTGTACACTGGGTAGTATATTGAACATCTTTAATCTGGGTAGCTTGGAGTGGATTACCTGGTACGATATCTCGTTCGCATTTCAATATTATAAGAGGCTATTTCACTCAGGTGAAAACACTAGCTCGCTAATGTTAATCCTATGGAGGAAATAATTTATGATATCTCGTTCGCATTTTAATATTTTTAAATGATTTTTTTTTTTTCCATTGTATAGCTAAGGTCAATCCCTATGCACGCTCCTTTGTACTTTTTCGATTTTGATTACAAGGTTTTTTTATTAAGATACTTTCACTTTCGGAACCGGTTTCGAAAGTGAAAGTATCCTTAAAAAAAAAAAACTGCAACAAAACTATAAAAAGTACAAAAGAGCGTGCATAGTGATTGACCTTAGCTATCCAATGTAAAAAAAATCATTTAAAAATCTTTGAAATGCGAACGCGATATCATAAATTATTTCCCCCATAGGATTAACATTAGTGAGCGGTTATTTTCGCCTGAGTGAAGTAGCCTCTTATAATATTGAAATGCGAATGAGATATCGTAAATTTTTCCCCCATAGGATTAACATTAGGGAGTGGTTGTTTTCGCCTGAGTGAAGTAGCCTCTTATAATATTGAAATGCGAACACGATTTCGTAAATTATTTCCCCCATAAGAGTGACATTAGTAGAGTTTAATCTAGGAAAAACAGATTTGTAGCTTTTTGGCTAATTGCAGCCAATAACTGTTAGCCAAATAAAAATAGCTTTAGACAAGAAAAAAAAAACTTTTATTTATACAAAATTTCTATATAAATGAGTATTATTTTTACTTATACAATACAAAAATAGTACACCACTCTGTAAGATTGACCCTCTCGAGATTTGGCCATACATCACACATCAAATGCTTTTTTAAATAAAAATTCTTTTCAAACTTCCCCTTCCAAATTAATCACCATTAAGTTACTTAAATTTTTGATTGTCTGTCTATTTCTCAAGTCAGTTTTTGTTATATTCACGAGACTCAATCCCCCTTTTACAATCTGCTGTAGACAACAGAATTGTTGCTACAAATTCATACAAAGAAGTCACATTGGGAAACATGTCAGTAATGCCATTTTTATGGGAAAAAAGAATACAATCAGCTGGTTTCATTTCTTTACCCCTTGTAACCAGAACTTGCTTAAACAACTTCCATTCATGAACCGTTTTGGTTTCATTTCCTAAGTTGGGATCATCAACAAAAAATAAACAAACTCTTTTAATTTCCTCAATACTTGTTTAATGCAAATGACATCATACTATTTGTAAGATGCTTGTACAGAGAAGATGAGACAAATTTTGAAGTGAGTTGCCGGGACAGAGGCGGTTTGAGATTTTTTTTCACGCGGCGGCTGCAGGTTTACGAAAGACAGGAACAACAAAATGGAAATGAAATGATATATATTTTTTTGGCTGTTGCTATTTGGCTAATCCACTAAATGCTTTGGGGGCAAAAGGTGCTTTCAGTTAGCTTTTTGGCTGTTCGGCTAGCTCTAGATTAAACCCTACATTAGCGAGGGGGTGTTTTCGCCTGAGTGAAGTAGCCTCTTAAAATATTCAGATAAAAGAAAGAAATTTTGGTCCTATTCAGAAGAGGCTAAAAATCAATGCTTATCTACCCATCTCCTTCAAAAATTTGTTTCAATTTTTTCTCTTATGAATTTCTAATCAGTTTATTATCGATTCTTTGAATATGTTTAAGTAATGTATTCTAGGACTTTTTTTTCTCTTCAATCCCAAATTGTTTTATTCTATATGATTTTATGGATACATTTTGCTTTCAATAAATATTTTACAAAAAAAAAAAAAAAAATTAGACTTTTTTTTTCTGCATTTTTTTCTTTGGTAATTTTTATTAGTTGTAAGTTTTACTTTTTAAAAGTAAAATCTTCCAGTAAAACATTGAATAAATTTAAATCAAATTGAAAGGGATCAAGATATTGTGAATTTGTGTCATTGCAATGAAATACGTGCAAGTATCTGTAACTACATTTTAAAACAAAAATTTTATTATTACTTATATTGTCAAAAAATTTAAGAACTTATTTTAGAAGTAAAGTTTACATTTGACTTTAAATCATCAAATTCTTTTTGCGGCATTGTTTTTACTTACCCATCATATGTTGTATAGGGAAATCTTGTAATCGTTTTAAAAGTCGAAAAAAAAAAATTTGACGGAATTACACGTTTTAGACACTAGAGATTCTGAAAAACAGATTTTTAGAAAAAAAAAATTTGCTGTCTGTCTGTAAATGCTCTATCTCCCAAACAAATTGAGATAAAGATATGAATTTTGCTATGTACATAGTATGTAATAATGAGAAAAAGCTTATTGAATTTCAGTAACCTCGATTATCCGGAACTATTTTTTTCAGACTCTTGAAATATTCGGTCTGATAAAAGGTATATAAAAATTTTCGAAATTGTTTTTTTAAGGAGTGAATATAAAAGACAATAAAAAAACAAATTTTGTATAAAGAATGAAGTCGATCAAATAATGAGTTGCTGAGATATTTGTAATCACATTTTCCTCACTCTTCGATTTTTCGTGACCTTGTATTTCTTTCAAATTTCAATTCAAAGATATATTTTAATTGGAAATGAGACGCTTAATCCGACGCAGTAAATTTTTAGTTAATATGATTATCATTTTTAGAGCTATAAGGATGTTTCTTTTATGCAATTCAGTAATAGAGCATTTAAAGTGTATGACGTCATCAAGCCACGAGTTTATTCGAATTGCAATGCATTTTATAAATAGTTTACAGATGTTTTATTTTCATATTTTATATTGTGTATATCCATGATGGGTAAGTATTACAGTGGCCCCCAACGACTAGTTTTCTCATATACAAATGTAGATAAAAAAAAAATTCATCTTACAAAAATATTATTATTCAATTGTATTGTATAACCAGGACTCAATAGCAACTGTGTTTCCAAAATTTATTCATTAACCAAGTTAAAGTGTTAAAGCAATTCATGATATATCATTACTGTTATTAGTTATTTTTCCCCAATCAGTTTATAAAAAAATCATGTGTTTTATGAAAATCCATGATTAAATAATATGTGTGTGTTGGAGGGGATGGGAGGGAGGCAGGAACCCTTTAATCAGGAAGTAGCAACATTTGACTGCAATATTTTTTCTCATTTATAAAACTTTATGTATAACATTTTAAGTATATTTACAGAAATTGCATTTAAAAATTCTTAAAATTATAACCAGTTTATGAACAACTGGTATATAAACTGCAAATATCTGTAGATATTCAAAATTTTAGCTTTTTTAAATTATGTTTCTTTAACAACTTAAAATAAATGGAATGAATGGTTTCAGATTTGACATAAATTGCTATATCATCTCTGTCGTAGGGTTCATTAAAAAATATGTATGTTTTTTGTAAATCACAAAATGTGTTTTAATTGAAAAATCAAACTTTCAGTGATGCTGCTAAACTTTTCAAATCTTTGGAACCCTGGAACCCAAACATTTCAGAAACCTTTATCTCTTTTTACAAAAACGGATCAGCAATAAGACAATTTCAGCAGAATAATACAAAATCTGTCTGTTTTATGATGAATTACAAACAATTTTATTCCTTCCAGGAAGAAAATTATACATCCTGAAGTATCTATTTCAATTTTTTTAAAGGAATCCCTTCACTAATTTCTTTTGTAAATCATGCACTATATGCATCTGTGGCATCACTGGGCTTGATTTTGAAATAACAACCATTTTAAAAAAAATAAATATTTTAATAATGACCTTCAACAAAATCTTCTTTTGTATGTATTTTTTTTTTCTTTACAGGTAAAAATTGTAGAAATTAATTTGTGAGAAAGGCTGAAGCTATTGTCCTCAAAAAGATCTTTACAAAATGTTATTTACAAAGCATATATATTGCAATATATATTTATAATTTATTTACAGTATGTAGGTAAATGTAGTTATAAATGTGACAGTTAAGATATATTTTTGGAATTTGTAATAAAATGTATTTTTAATTGAAGAAAATTATACTATTATCCTTTTGCTTGATGTGATAGTTGATATAATTGGCTCTTCATATTGTAATTTTTTTTTCTAAGATGGTCTGGTAGTTTTAATATACAGTAAACTCCCAACTATCCAGCCTAATGTGGCAGAAAGAGGCCGGATAACAAAAAAGCCAGATAGGCCGGAGTTCTATAAATATTTACTCGCTTCCTGCCCCCCACCCCTGATATTAAAAACACATGTTACACATTTTAAGATAAATTTTATATATATAGTACAAACAGTTTCAAAATAAGCAAAACATTAACATAAAACGTAAGCCTAATTCCTAAAAAAATGAGTAAATCTTATTTTACTGTTTATTAAGAAATGATTGCACAAGTATCAAAAGTAGATAAAAGAGTCAAAACTTACCGTTTTTAGTCCTTCAAAAAGTCTTTGATAGATGACTGCTTCTCCCTGTTAGCCCTCTTCAGTGATGCAATGTCCCTCCATTTACACAAGCAGATGATATCAGCTGGCATCGCTTCCTCCTGTTGACTAATGTACTGCCATGCTGCTTCAATCATCTTGAACCCATCCGAATGTGGAATGAGATTTTTCCTGCTATCCTCCTCCTCTTTTTCTTCTGTTACTTCTCCCTGTGTCACCATTTCTACAATATCGTTGTCAGTTAAATTCATTAACTTTGTCGTTTGCCATCCATTCTGTGATGTCCTATGCATTGACATCGTCAAAGTCCAGTATATTTTTCAGCAACGAAAGAAGCTTATCGTTCTCATCTTACACTTCAGTTTCCGACATGAGTTTATTGTTAGAAATATTTTAACTAACATGAATTAGGAGTGAGATCGGTTTACCTCCAAAGTTTGTTTTCTAACTTAATAATACTTCTTCAAAGCACCTCATAGAAATAAAATAAGAATAACCTTACCATTTGGTAGCTTCATCACATGAATATCCATGTAATCCGTAATGAAACGATGTTGTTTACTATTGTGTGAATGTGATATTTTTTGTATATCCAATGAGAAAGAAATTATGCACATATATTATATTGAAGGCCACTTCTGTAAAAAAGTATATTCCATAATGGTGTAAGTTGTGCACTATGTAGAAATATTCATCTCCACACATTGAAGACTAAGAAAGATATTTAATACACATTAAAATGAGAAGGACATTTTAACCCTCTTAGGCAGGTGTGTAGGCAAGAAAGTGAAGCAAAAAACATATAAACATCCTTTGCTCAAAAAGTAGGTTATATTTAATTGGTTATCTATCACTGCTAAGGGCAAAAATGTTTTGCAGATGGCAAATGAAGAAATACAGTCTCTCCAAATAGGCAATAAATACGTTTCACTACTGTCAGTTATTCAGTCCAGATGTAAGTTTAGATGAAGTGTTCTTTTTAGGGTTTCGTTCATCTCACGAAACCCTATTGCTCGCGCTGCGTTGTCTGTCTGTCACAGAGCCATTCTCGAAAACTATGTAACTTACAGAGTTGAAACTTTGTGTTTAAATCAGAATATCAGCTGTGAAGAGCTGAAAATATTAAAATTTGGAAAATTCGTATTATTTTAATAAATAGAGATAAAAAACCAAAATTCTAACAGCCTTTTCCAATTAAATTTAAACATTTTACATTATAGCAGATGCCAAAAATTAAAAATCCACGATGAAAATCTTTCCACAATAATTAATTTTCTATCAGACGATTTCCACGTGAAAAAGGAAAATGAAATAAAAAGTTTCACCAATTGAAAAAAAGATAAATATGAAATAAAATTGATTGACGTCATAGTCGTAATAAAACGGAAAATGTCTAAGATTTCTCAATAGTACAAGGAGTATGAGTATGAGTAAGTAAACAAAGCAGATTAATATCACGTCATTGGAGAATTAAAAAGAAAATCTGACGTCATATGGGAAGTTTAACTAATTTTTCAGATGTTTGAGAATAGTACAAAGAAAGTATCAATATAAATAATAGAGAATGGTAAATATATGAGTTTGAGAAACATATTGAATCGTGATAAAAATCCGATTATGGAAATATTCGCATATTTTAACATTTTGAAGGTATACAATTTGTGTAATTTTGAAATTATTTTTCTAAATATTGCATTTAGTCCGTATGACGGATATTATTATGACAGAATATAATAGCTGGCTGGGCCCGCTATCTGGCTGGTTTAGATATTCGAAAAAACGAAAAAATAGACCGGTAAATTTTTACTTTATAAAAAACATGACTTTTTTTTTGTTGTTGCTAAATGAAATTTGTTTGAATTTATTAAAGAAAGGATAAATTGTTTTGAAAGGAATATTAAACGAAACCCTTTGAGCGATCTTTGATCACACTTACCCACTTGTTTTCCTCTTTATTTTTGTTTGAATTTATCGTAATTAGGAGTCTTATTAGTGTATAACGTGCAACATTTATGCCCACCATTATGGTACAAAACAATGTTCCAAGACCTTGCAATTACTGGAATTTCTTCCCATGCTTCTGCCACCCACCTTATGACATCTAGTATGTCAATCTTTTTCAGAGTGATTATGAGTTCATTATTATCAATCGCTGATATCAACAAACGCAGAAGACACCGGTGATACTTTTTCTTTATCATTTCAAGGACATCCTGATCCATCGGCTGACAAATAGCCGTCATACTGGGTGGTAAAAATTCAGCTTTGATGTCTCCATCTACGAGTTCAACAACGGACGGATGCAAAGATGCTTTGTTAAGAATTAGCAGAGCTTTTCTTGCCAAATTGTTGTCTTTCAAATGTTTTTCTACAGTCGGTACGAATTCCTTTTGGAACCAACTTTTACAAATCTCAGAATTCATCCATGCTTTCTTTTGATATGTGTAACATAAGGGGTTGTGATTCCTGATTTTTCAGTTTTCTAAAAACTCTAGGTTTGTTTGACTTTTCTATTAAAGTCAATCTAAGCGTATGGTTGCCGGTTGTGTTACTTCAAGCCAATATGGTGACTTGTTCCTTGCTTTTTTTGGTATCCCGCAGCAGTGGCTTCTTTCTTTGATACAAGCATTTTTGTAGAGAGTATTTTATGATTTAAAATGGTCTCATCGCAGATGTACAACTGCTCCCGAGAAATTTCCTCCTGTTGAATAAGCTTAGCAATATAGTATTTGAATAAAGGTACAGCCTCGTTATCAGCAGATGAAGCCTTCCCACTTACGGAAATCTGATGAATACCAAATTATTTTTTAAAGCGATCTAACCATCCTTCACTGGCAGTAAATTCTGAATCTTCTCCTTCTAACAGTCTGGGAAATTGCAATGCTTTTTTCTGCAATATCAGCCCAGTAACAGGCAAGCCATTTCCTCTTAAGTGTTGATGCCAGAAAAATAAAGCTTCAGACTTTTTTATGCTTACCTTTCAGTATGGTTTTTCTTTTTTTTCATTCCACTTCCACTGGTTTGAGCAGCACACCACTTTTCAATTTCTGCTCGATTTTTCTTCCAGTTACTCACTGTACTTTTACCAACTTCAAAGCAATAGTTTTTGCCGTTATCCCAGACTGCAGTCAATTTATAGCGTGTAGTTTTTCCTTCATAGCCACTACAGTCTTTTTTCGTTTATCACCCATTTCGTTGATCTTCAATAAATAAACATGAAACACACCAATAGACTATACGAATGTAACCAAGAACAGCGGCAGATAACGTCTGCACTTGTTAACATCCAAAGCACAACTAACAAAACAGGTTATCAAGCTTTAACCCCCCCCCCCCTCCTTTCCTGTCCTGTCTGTCATTGCTCTGCTATCGCATTCTGCAATCCCTTCTTGCTCCTTGCTGTCCTGAGTCAGCACTTTCCCACCGATGGGAACCTGCCTGTCTCGGCTACTTGCAACATTCTTCATTTTTTTTTTACCAGACCAGATAATCAGGAGTTTACTGTAATTTAGAATTGATATTTAGTGCCTTTTTGTTTGAAGATTGTTTAAATGTGTGATACAAGATCAAAAACATTGGTTTATTTTACAAATGTTAATGTATTTCTATGATTTTTATATATTTTTTTAATAAATAGCATTTATAACATCAGTTTGGTTTTGGTTTTATATGTTTTACTTTATTATTCAAACTAGGCAATCCAAGCTGGTTTTCCAAGGTTACAAAAACATTTTTTCTTTCTTTCAAATTGAAAAGTAGTATAAATATATTTTTTGAAATATATTTTTTACACTTAATATATATATTTTTTAGATTACTCACTAACTACACCAAAAAGCTTTTTTATGAAAAATATAATTATGTATTCAGATAAAGTTTTGAAATTTATTAAAAGCGATACTTTCTGCACTGCATGCCAGGCGTTAATAGCTAAAGAGATCACCAAAGATTTCACTTCTTACAGCAGCATATTTTTTTTTATGATAATTTCAGTGGTTTAAGCATAGTAAAATCATATACAACTTTCTGTTAATAACTGATAACCACTGTGTTAAGAATGTATACAAAATTTAAAGGAAACATATTACATAAATGTAAGTAAAAAATCCATTGCAAAATTTGAAACAACAGAAAAACATGTTAAATGAATGTGTTTAATATAATGTATTATATTAAAATCTGATTGCTTGTATTTCACATCTGTTCCTATGAAAATAGGATGAATTACCTGTTCAAAAGAGCATAAATTATTTTTAAGGATCCGAGATTGTTATAACAACTCTCAAAATTTTGAAATTTAAATTAATTACTTAATTATATTAATTTTATTTATATGATCCGTAATGATTTTCCTATAATGGTGGTAACTAGATTACCATATTCTTGTGTATAAATGGAAGAAAAGGGAAAATAATAGAGATTATTACATTTTTATAGACGTCACTTAATTTTTAAAATTGAAAAGAAACTTCAATGATTTTCAATTTGAATAGATTGTGACAAAAATAGGTTTGTTAAATTACATTTTAAAAGAAATTAAAACATATTTCTGCATATTAAATCGTGAATAGATTTACCCTAGAGAACAAAAAATTATCTGTCAACAAATTGACATCTAGAAATTGTACCTTCTTTTTTTATCCCCAAAGATGTTAAACAAATTTAAACTTCTTGCATTCAACTGTACAATTACTACCCTCTATGTACAAAAATGAAATTTAAAGAGAAAACAAATTCTCATATTCAAAATACAGAGTGTCCTAAAAGCCCTTGACGCATTTCAAAATTCAATAAAAGATCAAACAATTACCATACGAGGGTGCAGTTTGGACATAAATGCTTCTTATGATCTGAAATTTTGTTTAAGCAAATAAAAAAATTATTTCCAAAAATTTCTCATAGATGGCGCTGCTTCTGAAAAGTTATTGAATAGGTAGAATACCTTTTTACATAACAATGGCAAAAGATGCACAATGCGTATGCACAGTTTTTTTTCCAAACTACGGCAACCCACGTTCCAGAACTTAACAATACTTGCCCTCCTGAGTTCAATTAGATGAGTGAGGATGGATAGACGAGTATTGTTAACTTCTGGTATGTAGGTTGCCGTAGTCTGGACAAAAACTGTGAATACACATTGTGCGTCTTTCGCCATTGTTATATATAAAGGCATTCTACCTATTCGATAACGTTCCAGAAGCAATGCCATCTATGAGAAATTTTTTAACCTAATTTTTTATTTGCTTAAACAATATTTCAGATTATAAAAAGCATTTTTGTCCAAACCACAGTCTCATACGGCAATTGCTTGATCTTTTATTGAATTTCAAAATGTGTCATGGACTTTTGGGACATCCTGTATATCTGAAAGATGATGATTAAAACTTTTACAAGTATGCTAAAAGTGGAAAAGTTTTGAAAACAATAATAAATTTGTTTTAATTCATAAAACTGAAATATTTGATATATGTTTGTCAAAAGACAATTTTTATTTCACCATCTTTGAAGTTAGGAATCATATTGTGTATTTTCTAAATGTGCAATAAAATTAGATTTCTTTTTCCACAAAACTATCGAAAAATTTCATCCAATTTAAATACAGCATATCAGGTTGTCATGTAGCTAATATCAATAACCGAATAAGAGCTACTAAAAATTGCATTAAAAATGTTAAATTTCAAAAAGAAATGTACCGTAATTTCCGGCGTATAATCCGCAAATGAAACAATCATTTTTCGACCCAGAAATTTTATTTTATAAAGTGTTACTTCCCAGATCGCTGTAAATATTTGGCTTCAATTATTGAATAAAATTTCTGGGTTGAAACTGAATTGTTTGATCTGCGAATTATATGCCGGAAGTTACGGTATCTAATATGCATAGGTATCAACAAGGGATTTGATCCAAATTTTCTTTATAATAATTTTGAAAAAAATAAAAGTGAAATTTGTTTTTTCACTTGATTAAAATAGTTAAACATTAATATGAAAAAATACAATTGGTAATAATTATTTTTATTTATTATAATAATGCATCAGCTCATCACCCTTTCCCCCTACTCTCCCTCTCAAAAAAATAAAATAAAATATTTACCCTCCCTGACTGCCTGTATCCCTGATAATATATTGCCATGATAAGAAAAGTATTTGATGTGTTTGTAAATGGTAGCATTCTTAATGCACATGTTCAAAATTAAAGCATTTAACATGCAATTGAAATTATGAAATTAAAAAAGAATATTTCTCTTATCTTTACTCTCAAGAAACTTTTAACTGACGATATTTCGTTATTATACTTTGCAATTGTTGATAATGCCAAAAAAGTTTAACACGTAACAGAACAAAGTCAAGGGAGGGTAAGATACTTTAATTATCTGTGTTCAACAGCCTAACTTAGTGGTTTTTATCAAAAACCGTGCCAAAATGGAAATTGATTATCAAAATAAAAACCTTGTCTATAAAAATTTTTCAAAAGGGCAATCATTTTCAAAACTCTTACAAATGTTCACAATTTTTTTTTTTATTTAGAAGATAAACATGAAATAGGCTTGAGATATAGCAAGGAAACTGTTCAAGCCAGACATGCCAAAGTGAGCAACATGTCCCTCAGATGAATCATAGATTAATATACAAGATAGGACACTATCATAGGGCGTAATGGTAACTCGATGACAAACGCAGCACCTGTAGCGACAAGGAGGAAGAAACGTCTCATAAGCGGAATATTTCTCCTTTTGCACGTCTATCTGATTATGATATTTTTTTAAATGCTACATATTTACATTTTCACCTTTGTAGGAAAAAGCAAAAGTCTTAAAATTCCGATCTGTATGCAGACATGATTCTACGTGACATAATTTAACATCTTTAGCCATACTAAAAAAGTTCTGAAAAGAACTGTTGTTTCAATAATAATAAAATAAAAAATAAAATGAAGTCCTTTAAAAAGAAACTTAACACACCAGTGGCCAATTTGAAGAGAATCGTCTGCCTCGAAGCAAAAAGAATAGATATTATAAACTTAGAACATAAACAGATTTCATATACATGAGTAAATTTCTGAAGCTTGTTAGTTTTCACCCCTTGTAACTAGTGACGCTATTTCCATTTCTCTCACCAGAGATGTTTTGTGTGATTGAACTAGTCAAATGACATGGTTCCATAAAAGATATAGTTTGAACCGGCACAATCAAACTAGTTCAAATGACATGGTTTTGCAAAAAATTTTAGAAGAGAATTATAGAATGAAAAAGCAAAATGCGAATAATTTTTTTTTTTTTAATCAGTCCCCTGATTTTTGGCGACAGAACCATATACAGGGACTTACAGATAAAAATTTTTAGGACGATGAATCAAAATATAAGTGTGAGGTACAGTTTTTTTTTTTTTTTTAATTCAGCTCACCAAGGGCAAAATTATATCTAATGATGAGCCTTAGAGAGGAAATTTTGCTGATTGGTGAATATCAGAACATAAAAACATAATATGGAAGATTTTTCTGAAAATCAGCCTCCTGACACTCCATATCTCAGAATCTATCAATGTCTTCCTGATGTATTTTTCATGGATGATGGCTTAACTTATTGGCCTTAAAATACAGTTTTTTTTTTAAATTTAATCTCTGTCCCCAACTCCCCACCACAAAACAAAATTCTATCTTATGATCTGTCAGCCTCGCAGATGAAATTTTGCTGATTGGTGAATTTTAGAACACAAGGACTGAATATCGAATTTGTTTTATAAATCAGCCCCCTCCCCCTGCATCTCAGGATATTTATAACAAGGCATACCAGTCGAAATTTTCCCAGATAGTGATTCACAAAAGAAGTTTTTTTCATTTTGATCCAAAGCCCCCTAGAAAAACAAAAAGATAGCTTTTTTTTTTTTCTTTTTTTTTTTTTTTTTTAATCACCCCAGAGGGGACAACAAAATGGATGAAATTTTCCAGAATGGTGAGTTTTAAAATACAGACATTTTTCAATTCAGTCTCTTGTCGCACAAAGGAGGCAAATCTATATCTCAGTATGTGGGAGTTACAGATAACATTTTGCCTGACACTAAACATTAGACCTAAACAAAAAATTATAGTTATTAAAATGAAAAACTATCTTGCACATTGGAACTAGTTCAAGTGTACTGGTGTAAAAAAAGAACTTTATGGTATGAACTAGTTTCACAAAAAGAACTACATTACCCATCCCTAAAATATTCTAAACCAAAAAGGAAATTATCAGAATCTCCCATGAAAGACAATTTTTAGACATATCAACATAAGAAGCAATACACAAAAATAACATTTAAGAAATGTTGGATATTTAACTAGATTTCTCCCACCATTTTTCAAAATTGAGACTATATGAAAAGCAAATTGCCAAAACTACTATTCTTTTGTTCCAAAAATAATTTTTTAACATCTGCATTCAAAAAAGAGAATTGAAAGACATTTTTCTCTTTTTTTTTTTTTTAATTATGAAGGTTGTGCTCTCTTGGTGAAAAACATAATTTTCTTAAACTGAGGATGAGTCCTTCCCAATTTAAGATAATTTTTAAATATGTAAATATAAATATTTAGAATTAAAAAAACTGTCTTGTATAAGGAATTCATGGCAGAAGGGGGCTTCTGACAAAAGTCTTAGTTTCCCTTTCTCTTCATGCTTAATCGTTTTAAATAACTGGGAAGAATAAATTTTACAATTTCTTTTTTTTTTTTTAATTGTCAGAAATAATGAAAGTTAGTTAATTAAATTTGAAAATCTAAGGAGAGGCAATGGTCCACTAGCACCCGTGTTCTGTGTCATACAACTCTTTTTTTTTTTTGTCTTGTGCAAAAAGTTCTTTTTTTTTTTTTTTTTTTTTTTTTTTTTTTACTGGTTGCCTGCCCATTGATAGTGAAAATAGATGGCATGCTTGTTTTCCAATTCACTGTCTTTGCTGTACTCTTCTCATGATTTAACATACCGTCATTTTTGAGGGACGATCCTCTCTATTTCTCTGAATTTTTTTTTTGTTGTAATAGCAAACTGCTATAATTGAAGTTCTTAAAAAGATTGTGTTTTTTATGCTTGTCAAAATAAAAATAAATGTAAATTTCAAATAAATTTTTCAATTAATATTTCAGAAGTGAAATTCACTAATGAGTAACAAACAAGTGGATTTTTTCATTGCTAAACTGAGTGTAAAACAGACAGAGTGAAAAATGTCCAAGCCGGGAATCGAACCCGGTCTCTCAGAATAGTGCTCTGAGGCTCTCAACCACTGAGCTACAAAGACGATATCCCAACTCGGCATCTCTCACTCCTATGTATGTTGGACAGGCTGCAACCGCAGGGTGACAGTTATCAAAATATTATTTTCTTAGTCCTAATTAAAATAATTAGTATTTTTAGGAAAAGAATATTTTAAAAATAATTAAAATCTTTCAAAAATGTAACATTTATCATATTTATTCAAATAATAATAATAATAATAATAAAAGTCAGTAATTTCGGAAAAATTTAGCAAACTAACATTTATTTTTTCTGAAAATAATCAGAAATCCTTGTTTGCTTTTGCCATAACAAAAAACAACACAGAGATATCTGAAGAATATAATTTTCCAGAGAATAAGGTGCAAGAGTTACAGACAAGACAAATGTGGATACTGATTAGTCAATTCGAATGCAGCTTTGAAATTTTTATTTAAATCTTCTCTTAGAGAATAATCAATCAGTAACTAATTCCGAGTTTCAATCCATATAAATGCTTGGTTGCAATTGGTCAGTGCTGTCCCCAGAACTGGTATAAACAGTAGTAATAAAGACTTGTAATATTTTTCACTGAAGAACAGCAAACAAATCTTTTATTTTTAAGAAGGAAAGAAGAGTCCATTCTTGTTTTGAAAGATTCTAAAATATTCTCTAAAATATTCTTATATCCAACAAATTTCAAATATCCATAGAAAATCTGGAAATGATTATTATATTGTACTGCTTGGTCTAAATAATTATTATATTGGATCTAGAAATAACATTACATGAATAGATAAATATTTGAACTTTTTGATATTGGTTGTTAGTTGTTATAGTGGAAGTGTCACTATAATTGACAGTCATTATATCAACCCTCTTTTGTGCTAATAAAGAGTAACAATATTCTAAAATTTTGACAGCATATAGTAGGATATACAATCTTTCTTGGTGGGAAAATATATTGAGGCAATGAAGTTTCCCCATAGATTCATTGACTTAATTTCCCCAAAATTGAGAGTCTGAGTTGCATGATTCCCCCCCCCCCCCTTCCAAACTGAATTGCTGAGGCTAACTCTGTTCAAAACATTGATTTTTCTTCCTGCAGTGTCTGTAATTTATCCGAGTCAATTTAAAAATAGTGTTCATCCTTACATATTTTCAATTATGAATATGATGGATTTTTTTATTATTATAATTGGCCACTAACTTTTTACAAATTTTACATATTTGTGATCACAATCAGGTTAAAATAGCTACTTTAAACAATATATTTTCCAGGGGTGTTTCTGAATTATTTTTTTTTTAATTCACCGCAATTTTTCTGAAAGGTTACAGCAGGGGGATGAGGAAGAGCAGAAATCCCCTGATAACACTAATTATTTTTTTTACAGGTTGGGTTAACTCTGTTTTCGGTTCAGGTCGATTTTAGGCTGAGTGTAGATTCCTGCAAGTTGGGTTCGGGCTAACCAGATTTTTTAAAAAGTTAATTCAGTATATTATTTGATTAAAAACTATACCTGTAATAATATGCTTGTGTGTATTGATGTTTGCATAGATGTTTGTATATGTAGTGTTATTTAAAAAGACAGCTGCTTTTTTTCTGAGAGCCTTTCACAAAATTAGTGTTTTTTCCATGACCCTTTCATGAAATTTGCATTTTTCCTGTGATCCTTTGACAAAATTTGCATTTTTCCTGCCATTCTTTGACAAAATTTACTTTTTTTTCTCTCTCTCCCCCCCGATTCTTTGAAAAATTCATGTTTTTTTTTTACGAAATTCACGTTTTTTACAGCGATTCTTTGACGAAATTCGCGTTTTTCCCATGATCCTTTGACAAAATTCCTGTTCTGATGACCGATTTTTTTACATTTTCAGAATTGAACACTTTAAATTTTCAGAAATTTTGGAACAGTTTGCAACAACCCCTACTATTTCCTCATGAACACAAATTTTTACATGTAAAATAATAAACCTGTAAACATTACTATTCAAATACTTTGAATAAAGTAGCATTTTTCATTTTCCAATAAATAATGTATTTTGTAACTTGAGTTATAACTGATTGCTTCCTGATGAAGACTGACTGTTTTGCCTCTAAAATTGATTCAAAACGCCAACTTTGACATACTTTTCTGAAAGATCCTGTGATTTAATATGGAAAATAGAAATGTTATATAATTTCTCAGTATCCGAATACATGTAAATGTTCTTGACTTTGAGAATGCTTCAAAAAGTAGCGAGGTTGGATTTGAAAACAAACAACCTTAAGGTTTCCATAGATTCACTAATCGAAAAACATTGATCCAGAACTTAAGAAGCTTTGTAACTCTATAATGGCCATAACAGATAGGAGGAATGCATAGCTACCAATTGCTACAATTGTTTGCCAACAGTATTTTAGAATAGTAACATTTTTCTTATTTAATTGCAGAAATCTGCAATTAAATAAGGAAAATATTGCTATTCAAATATATTAGTGAGACAAAATCATAACAAGTGGCAACTAAGGAAATATGAAATGACAAACATTTTATAAAGAATGCTCACTCATGTTTGTATAGAACTCCAGAAGTTGAGTGAACAGTTTCTCTGAACTGTTTGTAAGGTTATTTATCATGTGTTGAATGGGTAAGGTTACCAGATAAGTATGCATATATTTTCTAGCCTTCTTCCAATTGCTTCAGTTGACTTTTTTAACCTGACAACTGTAAAGTTGTGTAAGCAAAAATAAGCTTTCCTTTTAGTTCAGCAGGGTCAACTAAATTTTGCTGACCATAATGTTGTACAAATAACTTGTGTGCTATGGCCATAACATACATATTTTAAACATGTGTTTTCTCTCAAATAATTTTTTTAGAAAGGTCAAGCCAAAAAGTCTATGGATAACTTTAGATAAGAGTAAAAATGTATAAAATAACCATGGACCAGTCATATAGATGAATATTTAAATATATACCACCTTGAAATTGAAAACAAAAAATCAATTCTATGTAGATTAACAACATTTTTAGTGGCCATAACATATGTATACAAGTTCAACAACTTGTACTTTCTTGAAATGAGTTTCTTATCATATTCTTTTGAATATATGATCACCGATTTCTGGGGATGCACTATAGTGCATCATTTAAGCAAAAAAAATGGAGAAGAATTGTACAAAAAAAAAAAAAAAAAAAAAAAAAGGTGCTTCAGGATGCATAATTTTTCTGCTGAAAGATTGCAAAAAGACATATTTTGTATTAAATACATTGAATCTGTCTTATTTCGAGAAAGAGGCCTCACTTTTGTAAAAAAGGCCCCAGTTTTTTAGACAAGCAGCTATTTCCCAAACTGTCTTCATAAGATGATTGGTTCACAATACAATTTGTTCTCCACAGCAATGACTTCCTCGATGCACATGCTCACAGATAAAGTAGCAGTAGCTCTACTGATTTTTGGCGACTGTGCTGATTTTGGAAAAATATGTTTGTAATATTAAACAAAATGTAAAAACCAAATTGCTGGGTATGCATATAAAAATGGCTTTGTTTCCACTCAAAGATATTAAATTTGGGAAATATCCGCTCCCGTTTTTTAAAAGTATCTGGGTCCCAGGGACCAAGATTTTAAAAGGTTACTGACATCACTGATGATACAGAATAAGATTAAAAAACTATCTGCAAACACTAATATTTGCCTAAAATATATTTGCTTCAAAACATTTTTATTTTAAATGGTTTAAAGAACTATTTGTTTTTATCTATCAACTTATCAATTTGTTTAGAACAAGCCTAAACCTTAACTATAATCTATTCAAACAAAATACCAAATCAAGTTCCATAATTTTGCATTGAAGCTGCAAGTTGGCTTTGTTTATTATAGTTAACTAGGGGGCCTACCCCCTGCGAGCTACGCTCGCCAACCCCCGCTCAGAATTCGAGGCCTCTAAAAACATGACAGCGTGCTTTGTTTTAAAAATATTGGTAATTCTGTAATTGGGTTGCCATGCTTTTAACGTTTTAATGGGGCATTTTTTGATTAGCATGGCCTCATACACAGCTCTTTCGACAACTGACGACTGTTTTCGGGATTGATAAGTAAAATCCATTACAACTTGAAAACCAGCTTGTAAAAAATGGTTAGGTTTAAATTGTGGCTACCTCTCGGACTTTTATAACAACGATCTGTATTCTATTCTTCCTTTGCGTTTAAGGATGATAAAAATTCCATCTGCTTGTGAATAACATTAAGAACCACGGTATTGAAAAGTACTATGTTATAGACATTTTCAGTAACAGGTTTTAATTTTTTCTCTATTTTAGTGCACCATCATGCATATTTTCATGTTATTTTAAATATGTAAATTATTTATTTTAATTAATATGTATATACGAATTTTCTAATAATTATTTATCATACAGAATTAATTAAATATTTTGTGCATGCATGCCTGCATTAATTCGGCATCAATTGATGAGATATTTAAACAAATTTGCTATTCGCGATAATTTTACACCATGTTATGTTACTTGAATATTGTCCATAAGAAAATCGGGTACTTTTCCAGTATAGGATCCTTTGCTTTTAGGTTTGGCGTAATTCGAGCTTCAAAAAGGGATAGATTTGTTGCCAAAAGTTATGAAAACAAACCCAATGAACTTTTGGTGCTTTTCTATTATAGGGGTCTTGACGCTTTTTTAAAAATCTTGGCGCAATTCGGGCATAAGAAAGTGAGATTTGGTGCCAAATGTCATAAACAGCCATGGAAACAATTTCGACGATTTTTTTGTTTACATGCGTATTTTAATTATACGTATATTATTATTGTTGTTTTTTCTATACAAATTACTTCTTATTATATATAAAATAGGATAAATGACATTTTACGCTAAACAAATTGTATAAATATTTTTTTTTCCTTTCTTTTGCGTTTACATAAATGACATTATTTGGCGTTATTATTATTATTATATATTTTATATTCATTCAAAATATTTTCAGTTTATAAATTAAATTAAATGCTGACTGACGATTGAATCCTGACGATAGAAATGTAATTTTTTTTTCAAATTTTCCTGAAAAACATAATTTAATCACAATCTTGTCTTCATTATCGATTGAAATAAAAGATAAATTCAATTTCAATTTAAAAATGACGAATAAAGAATCAATAATCCTATCGGGATACTTTTCAATTTTTTCCCCTTTTTTCTCACAAAAAAACTGAGTAATTAGTTGCCATCATTACAGAAATGTCATTAAAATTAGAAAAGAATTAATATCTCGAAAACTAATTCCAATTTCAAAATTCTATTACCAGTTTTGACATCCGCGGATTTTTATGGACGATTGGTATTAATTTCACCATCAAGCGTTTAATATTTTATTAAAAATAGCCCAGAAACATAATCAGTCGTTTCATAAAATCGTTTCACAAATTCGTTTCATTAGGATTTTATATATATAGGGTAGATATGAAGGTTAACTTTCTGTAAATGGTTTTTCTCAGAATTCTATTTTGCTTCATATATATTACTATTTGTTTTTAATCTCAAAGATGAAATTTCTTATATATAAAAAAATGTTAAAATAAAAATTTTGTTGAATTGTGAAATTAAGATTAAATAAAGTCAGAAAAGCAAATGAGAAAAAAAAATGGACAAGATTAATTTATTAAATAAGTTCCTATTTATTTTAACATTCAATAACAACAAATAATTACAATAATGAGGTATTTTAGAAGTAAATGTAACTAAAACTTACATAAATTTAAATCACTTCGATTAACTCATTGAAAATGGTTCACAAACACTTAAATGCATTTTTTAATAACATATATGATTATACATAATTTAATAACTGTCATTACTAAAATAAATATATAAAACATTCATTGCCAGGGGTGCAAAAATCTAGGCGGCAATGGGCTGATTTCCACCACTAAATTTTATTAGTATTCTTCATCAAATTTTATTAGTATATTTTGCGTAAATTTTATCAGTATTCTTATTAGGTGAAGAATACTAATTTAGTGGTGGAAATCTGCCTATTGGCGCCTAGATTTTTGCACCCCTGTTCATTGCCATTTCAGACATGCACAAGATAAGATAACCCCGACTAATATACCGGAAATTCAAAAGGAATATTTCATTTACAGAGCCTATATTTTTAGTCTTTTTTTTAAATGTGATATAGGCGCTTACAAAATAAAAGCTCAATACATTGTGGGTATTTTAGTTTATCATACCTGTCGCAAGACAAATCCATAATGTCATAACACCAAGAATGAATTTTTAACCCATGTGGTTTATTGTTGTCAGGATAAAATTGTTGAATTTTAACAAATTTTTCTTCTAGACCAGCAATGTTTTTATTCATAGCGGAATGAGAAATTTTTTCACAGAAGGAACAAAATTATTATTTCAATATTCTTAAACAGAAAGGGAAAAAAATATACATAAAAGACAAGCATTAAATAAAAGTGGGAAGGAAATACATATTAAAAACACCAAAGTAAACAAGTAAACACTCAGCAATTTAACATGATCAATTGAGGGCATTACTGACTTACAACTTCTTGTTCAACTTCCTAGTGTTTTTGTATTTGTCACAAATTTTTAAACAGAAATAATGAACATTATTAGTACAGTAGAAGATCTTTATAACACAAACCTAAACGAAAAAGGTCATTTCAGTATGGTTTTTAATTTTACTTGTTTTCAGGTTAATAAATGAGGTTTTCTGAATAAGATTTCGAAAATATATTTTCTCTTTGTATGTCCTAATGAAGGTCACTGATCATTTTGAGAGAGTGTTAGAATGGAATTAATTGCAGATACTAATGACGATTTTCTAACAGGTGCCTATCAGGTGCACTGCACCCACACCCGGGAGCCAGAAGTGTGCCCGGCGAAGTGACAAATGAAAAAAATTACTTTCAAGTGCTTTTAAGAATAATAATAAACAAATATTTGAATGACTATTATAAATATTTTACATACAAAATAATTTATTAAAGATAATTGATGTAAATAAAATATGATTTGCACAAGCATTTTTGTATTATAAATTTTCTTTTAAAACATAGTTTTCTAAAGAGTATATTTACAATTTTGTATTATTAAAATTTTTTATATTTTTAAAATACATAAAACATTACTACATTTTTTATAATTTAATTTTTATACATTCATTCCCATGAATTACCACCAAATCATTATTTATTACATTAAAAATGTACTGTTTTTAATTGTATGAACATATTAACCTTAAATTATACTGTATATTATCTGTTTAAAACCATATATAAGTTGTCTAGAGTTACCACACCAAAATTAATTCTGAACCTGAATTCATCACAGTAATGCTCTTAAAATAAACCATAGTGTAAAATTGGCTTAAGGGCAAGTTTACATTGTGGTTAAACTTGCATTTACAAATTTTGTTAATACAAAGATTATATCCAATCTCAACAAGAATGTTTGCATTGTTACTAATAAAAAAATTATAATTAAATAAAATTGCATGTATAAAACTGTAATGTAAATGAGCCCTAAAAGTCGCAGATAATTTGAATTCAGTTATTAACCTGGCAGTAGTTGTATGTTGATCTTTTTGTTGCCCATATCATATCATTTATCATCCTCTTAGAAATGCAATGGGGAAATTCTATGTAGCTGACTTTAAACGTTCCTTCTTTGCTATAGCAAAGTTACATGACATTTTTTAGTTTTTTTTTTTTATATATATTGACCTAGACCCACATGTGATCCTATGAAGACCTGTCCATTCGCCAATTTTCTATTCAAAAATGCATTTTTGGATTATCCAGAATATGCCGGCAGATAGAATGGAAGAACAGAACAACATTCTGGGTTTTTCCCTTTAAATACATTCATAATGTTTTCTGTTTATTAATATTTTTTGCATATATTTCTATTCAGGAAAGATGAAAAGAACATATAAAATTGAAATTTTATCGTAAACAAATGTTTATTTATTAATAAAATTTTCATATTGTAAAAAGAATTTCTGATGAGTAAACCACTAGAAATTAAAACTATTTCTGACAAATACTATATCTGAATACATATGTTCGGCAATCTTAAAAAAATAAATAAGAAACTCACTAATTTTCGTTTGTTTTAAAATAGTTTATAACCTCTCGCTAATTTAAAGATCCAACTTAGAAATTGCATTTTGGCGAAGTTACATTGTTATCTATCCCAGTGGCAGAAAGTTCTGTAGCTGTCTGCGACAAGCTTTTAAAATTTCATAATCTGTCTGCAAATTTTGCGTGTAATTTTAATGAATGAATAATACACTAAACTAGGAATTTTTTCATCATTTTACTTAAATTGGGGTACGCTTGATGCATTCTCACTAATTTTGCTTATGACTTTTGATGTTACATATCATTTCATCATCTCACTTCTTGTGGGATTTCTAAAATGGGAAGGATAAGTTTTTTTTTTTTTTTTGGGGGGGGGGGAATAAATTTCCCTCCCCTGATGCAGCTACAGAAATTCCCTCTGGGGAAAAATGTCTTTATCTTGCATCAGCTGCAGATCGGATTAACAATGTTTTCAGTTCGAGCTGAGTTTAGATTCCTGCAGGTTGGATTCCGGTTAACCCAATCTTTTAAAAGTTGGTTCTGTATATTGTTTTAGATTTTAAAATTTATGTATTATTTATGTATGTACGCGTGTTTTTACTTGGATCCTTTGCCGAATAGCGTGTGTTTTTACCGCAATCTTTTGACGAAATTCACGTGTTTTTACCGCAATCTTTTGCCAAAATGCACAAATTGCAGACAGTTTTTTAAATTTATTTCATTAGTGCAGACAAAAATTGTCTGCAAGTGATTTTCTTTGTCCGCGACTACGTCGCCGTGTTTCTGCCACTGGGTTATCTATCCTTTTATAATTTCCTCCCTTTATTTTGGAATAAAAGTAGTTGCAAAGTATTTTTTTCTATCATTATTATTAATACTTCGATTTTACATATTCTAATTGTTATTTTATCAAAAATTACTTGATTCAAATCAACTTTACAATTTTTACCAGCTCCCCCTTCCCACCCAATAAAAATACATGCTTTTCTATATTGAACTTCAGTCATTTTTTAAATTATATGAAATTACGTACATTCCATCCAAAAATTAATGCACTGGAAGTGAGTTAACTATTAGAATGCTTTGCAGATGTGCTATTTTAATCAACATGTTTATTACTTTTTAGTGCATATAAAATGTAAAGGTATTTTTACTGATGTTCAGTTGTTTAACAGCATTAAGATAGTTTAAATATACAGCTGAAAAACAAAAACAGACAAAATGAATTGAAAGTTAATTATGTTTATAAAAAAATATTAAGAAGCATGCATGCCGGCAAAAAGAAATCTAGGGAGGAGCAAGATTTTTGAACAAATGTACCTGTGGCCCACAGTCTAGAACAGCCATACTCAAACTGCGGCCCTCGGGCCGCATGTGGCCCAGTGACCTTTTATGTGCGGCCCGACATACATAATCATTTCTCCCTATTTATAAAATTAATTGAGATATGTATAACAAGTTTTTAATATTTTCACTGTTCTTTTATGTATTTTCATGGGAAGACAATTTCCTGTTATTTATAATTACAAATTTAAAATTACCTTGAAATATCTTAAATGACGTTTCCTTAGTCAAAGTCCTTTTTACACGTAGTTTTATTTCTGCTATAGTAGTGTTATACATTTCTTAATTCTGAACACTAAACAAACATTATTCCAAATTAATTTAATTTGCACTCTATATTGCTACATTTTTAAAAAAAAGTTTGCATTGAGAAAAAAAACTGATTTATTAGAAAAAATCCTTTTATTTTTATTTTTATTTTTTTCTTAGAATTTGGAATTGCTGCATTGTTGTTACGTTTTATACTTATAATATAGCTAATTAGGCTTATTAGGGTTAAATATTTGTCACAGAAAATGTTTTATACCAGTGTTTAAAAAAAAAAAAAAAAAAAAAAAAAATCTTCGCGGCATTTGCAATAGAAATTTGTATAATTTTATATTATTATAAAAGTTTGTTGTGGCCCGCCAAACGTTGCAAATATATGTTTGCGGCCCGCGAGAAAAAAAGGTTGAGTACGGCTGGTCTAGAATATAAACATGAAATAAGCTAAACTAAGAATTTTTTGTCAGAATACCCCATGCAAGACAATTTTTAAACATATCAACACAAAGGCGCCCATATGATTAAATTTAAGGGGGGGGGGGGGGGCTGAGAAAAATCTCAACTTTCTTCAAAGCTATCATACATTTTAGGAAATATTTAAGGTACTAAAATAAACCCAAATCTGTGTATGTCGAATCCTATGTTTTACCGTGAAGTTTTTATCGAAAAAAAAAAAAAAAAAGAATTTTACTGATTTAAAAAAAAAAAAAAAAAAAAAAAACATTATAATTTAATATTACTAAAAATGTTCGTGAGACTACTAAAAACGACATTTCATATGAATTAAAATTTAATTTAACCTATTTATTTTTCATTAATGCAGAAGTTTCAACTGGGTTACTCTTTAGTACTAGTACACAGTACACCATAATCTTTAGTACTTTTTAGAAAAAGCAAATTGTAGATTTCGTTTTTTTTTTTTCAAAAATCTATCAATTTATTATTCAATTAATACTATCAATTTATTATCTATCTCTTTATTTTAAATTAATATCTTTAATTCTGTCTTTGTGAATGCTTAATAAGCACAAATTTGACAGACGCTCTTGACTTATGGTGCTCCTCAGCCATGTGTTTACTCCCCTAAAGGTACTAAATGACCTTTCTACAGTGCATCTTGTTGGCAGAATTGTCATATAATTTAATATGGCTGTCTTAAGTGAATTTGAAAATGTAGTTTCTGCGAGGAGATCATTTATCATGACATTCTCACCACAGCCTTTGCATTTCTACAAATCAATCTATGTTCTTGCTCCCGACTCAAAATTCTCAATATCATAAAACTGAGATAGCTCCTTAATTTCTTTGACAATTTTTTTTCTTCATATTTTTCATCATATTGGGATGAACTAAAATCGCTTTCAATGGCATTTCATTTTGATCCATAAACCTTGATTCAAGGGATATAATAAAAAAGGTCAAAATATGGGTTAAAAAGTGCTGCTCTGTAATAATTAAGAGGAGTGGCAGCAGGAACTAGAGGTCTGCACGGGCCGAAATTTCCAGGCCCGGGCCCGGCCCGACCCATACAAAAAATAATTTGGCCCGGCCCGGCCCGATACAAAAATTAAAAGTTCGGCCCAAACAAAAAAAATATTGGCCCGGCCCGATTTAAAAGTTAAAAGTTCGGCCCGAGCCCGGCCCGGAAAAAAGTTAAAATCTCGGCCCGAGCCTGCCCCGGCCCAAATGAATTTCTACAAAATATAATTTTTACGTCGATTTGGTTAAAAATTTGCCTCGTAGGAGGAGATCTAACCAAAAATTCCTCTTATCTTTTTTTATTCATGTTTATAATCTTCATTTTTATAGAGGTGCCGCAAGCTGAATATTTATTTTTTTAATAAATCTCTATTTGTTGTATGTATGTGTTTAAGTTATCATCAATATTGTTAATCCATATTCCATTTATTGAAGTGTTAAAAATCGGAAAAATGCTATACAGTAAAATCTTCTAAGATGGAATTGCATAGGGAAGAAAAAAAAAATGAGTTATAGACAATTTGGCCTCTTAGCAGGTGTAAATGTATTATATATTCTTTTAATGGATTATATTTTTAATGGATCAACACATTTTTTAATTTAAGACAGGATTCCATCATAAGCAGGTTCTTTTTTACACGTTTTACTATATTTTAATTTAGCCATATTTTAATGTGTATAAATCTACTATTCTTTAAAAAGAATAAATTTTAATGTTTAATTATAAAATAATGGAGATTTAAAAATGTATGCATGTTTTGAAAAGATTTTTATGCCAGATCTTATTTTACTGACCTTCGAACGGACCAGGCACGCCGAGACATTGATTTTCATACGGGTCAAAACCAGGACTAACAATTTTGAGGCGTGAAAACGGAAGAATGATACCAGTCCCGGCTCTGTACGAAAAAAATAAGGCACGGCGTTATCCTTCAGGAAAAAAGTAAGGCCCGGCCCGGCCCGTAAAGAGTAATCACTAGGCCCGGCCCGGCCCGAGCCTTCAGAAAAAAATATGGCCCGGGCCCGGCCCGGCCCGAGTGCCGTGAAGAAAAATAGGCCCGAGCCTGGCCCGCGGGCCGGGCTTTGTACGGGCTTCGGGCCTTGGCCCGGCCCGTGCAGATCTCTAGCAGGAACGTTAGGACGGTGAGATTGTCTAATAGACATTCTAGGCACTTTCATATCAATTTCTAGACAATTATATTTTTCCATTACTTTATTGATAATTTCTAAAAATTCTTCTGAATCCATCTTGTGAATAGGAAAAATCTCAAGACGTTCCTCCTTTATGTGCTGATGTACAGAATGCAAATCAAAATCTACAGATTGTAATTTGTTTACAACTGGCTCCAGATAGGAAGACTATCGAGAAATAATTTTGAGACATACAATAAGCACTACAGATGATGTTGCAGCATCTACTGAAAGGCTTCTGAGAACATTTCTGGGTTCGTGCCATTGTCAAGAGAAAGATTACAGAGAGTTTCTTTGACAAAATGTTAAAAAAAATGTTGTATGGACTTATACTTTTCTGACCACCTAGTTTCACATATGAGTTTATCAATGTTTTCTTTCTAATAGTGCTCTCCCTAAAAAATCGTATCACTTGTTTCATTGTTCCTATTGTGTTTCTTATTTCTAGAACTTGATTAAGATCATTATACCAGGTCAATCCATGGGATATGCAGTGAAAATATACGGCCATCATGGAATATTCGTCAAACCCCAAACCAGTAAGTTTTGTCATGTCTAGTCCAGGGTTCGTTGATATATATCAATGGATATATATTCGATAATTATTTTCAAAATATCAAGATTTTTGATATTTTTATATTATTTGATATTTATTTTCAAAATGTCACTGTGCAAGATATTTTAAGTCAAAACAAGTGTAATTGAAATTTTCAACTGATATTGACTGTTCCATTCTGTAGATAAAGAACATTTGTCTCTGGCAGTGACTTTTCTAGCTAAAGAAAAAAACAAAAATCTTATCCAAGCTTTGTTTGAAGTTTTTATTTTTAAATGAAGATTATATGGGACTAATAATTATGTGGGATATATCTAATTCAGGATAGATATAGAAAGATAAACTGTCTAATTTAGATAATCAGTTCTATACAGCTTCATTAGAAAAGAATCAATTTCTGGTTTTGGCGTTGTTGAGCTTAAGCTGTACAACATGTTAGGGAATAAAAAATAAATAAAGTTACATTTATGTTTAACTTTTTCAAAAAAAAAACATTTTGTATTTAATTTTTTGTTTTATAAATTTCTGATTCCTTGATAGTTTATACTGAATCTTATAGTTGTTTTTTTATAAGTGTATAAAGCAAATTGTTTCTGTTTTGTTGATTATAGTTGATCTTCAATTTTGTTTAAATTGAAAAATAAAAGAAGGGGGGGGAAAAAGGCAGTTTTAGTATATTGTTTAAGTTTTCATGTTAAGTGCAATATATTTTAGTTTCTAATCTTATGCTTGAAAATATTTATTATCAACTGTAAGTTGACTATTTTGAAAATATCGGATATTTTTGATATGTTCGAAAATATCATGATATTTACGAACCCTGGTCTAGCCCCAGTTTTTTCATCGATTGCAAAAAAGAATCTGCTACACTTTTTGCATCTAATTTTCCTACTTGACAAAACCAACAAATTCTTCTTTTATGATGCAGCCAACATAGCATCTTCAGTGATATACTATCTTAATCCAAGAGACATTTGTCCTTTCCCGCTAATATCAGCAGTATCATCAGTCAGGAAAGAAAATACATTACAATCATTGACCTCTTTTACGATCATTTCTCGGATTATAGATCCACAAATGTTTACCAAATCATTTTGGACTCTGTGTGAAGTATATTTAGCTTTTTCTGAGTATGTTCTCAGTTCTCAGATGGCCTTCAATAGTTTTGTCACCTGAATCAACACAGAAGTCAAACAGATCTTCAAACTTTCCACTTTGTGGGAGTTTTCCATGAAGTGAAAGGTCATGGGTACAACAGTATGAGTACGTTATTGTTTTCAAAACAGATCCAAGTTTAGTTCTGTTCGACTGAATTACTTCATCTCTATCTGAGTCCAAATGTTCAATTATGTTTTTCATTTTTCATGTCTACGGAATCAGAGAAGTTTTAGTTTTGGGCATTAGTTATAGCTTCTTGCTGCCAGTGGGATTTGTCATGTGCCCTTGCATCTTCATGAAAATATTTAAAGTCCTTCTGCGCATTAACTAGAAATGCACCAAAAAGACCTCTTCTTAAAAGTGGTTTGAACAGTACGTAATAGTTACAAAGTTCACCTTTCAAAGAAGGAGAATATACGAGCCAAGGATATGTTTCTAACCAATTTTTCTGAAACTTACGTTAATCCCTTACAAATTCAGGACAACTTTTCAAAAATTGTAAGCAGAAAATATTACATTTGAATTTGCTAGAAGTTGGTGCTTTACATTATTTGAAACATATGAAAATGAATTACCCAAATATTGACCTAAATCATAACATGATAGAGAAAACATTTCAGAATTAGAAATATTAATTCTTGAATCAGGGAGACTGGATGGAATGCATTTGTTTTGCGCACTGCGTACTTAATCTGCCTTGCCGATATTTAGATCACAGCACACTAAAATGGGCTTGTGGTTGCGGCGTTAGTACTAAATTGGCTTTAGCTTTAGTACATCGATTCAATGTTTAAGGACTTCTAAAACATTAAAATAACATTAATTATTTTATTTTATTATAACAAAGATTCTTTTACGATATTTATGAAAATTATTAGGTTTCAGGTCGACAAAAATTATTTTGTCGTGTTCCAGTTGACTTCAGATAGAATTTTCGGGTTTGTGCTGAATATAACCCGACCCATTCACGATTCTAATCGTTGTTATATTCAAGAAAATGAATTTCTCTATTAAAAATTGTACTGTATCATTCACATCTTATTGTTAAATCTGCCTCTAATTTCGTTAAAGTATTTCCTTAATTTTCTTTACGCTAAATTATATGTACAGTTATACATGTGAAAATGGATCCTGTCGCGGGTTCCTATGCATTTACCACAATTTTTTAATAGAAATTTTCTATTTAATATTTAAATAGCAGAAATTGGGATCGTCATGATAAATTGCAGGATTTATAATACTTTTCTGCATTTAAATAAAGCGAAAAATTCTATTAAAAAATTGTGGTAAAAGCGTATGAGATGTCTATAACGAAATCTCTCCTTATGCAGAAAAATGCTATCGACTCGTAGGAAAAAAATATAGTTATACCTGCTAAGATAAAAATTTATCTAAAACGGAATTTGTTTCCGTTCTCGTGTTTTCCCTCTTTGTAAAAAGAAAACTATTCGAAAGGACGAATAAATAACTTATGAAAACAGAGCCTGTCTAAAAGAGAATCCTACTTTAAAAGAGAAAAAAAATCATTGTTATGACAAAATGAATTCCCAACCCCAATGAATTATACCTTCTAAGACGGAAACCTGTCTAAAACGGAAATTGCTTCAGGTGACTTCTGATATTATCTAGGCGGATTTTACTAGGTTGTTTTTTTACAAGATAAAGTTAAAATTTTCATATCTTGCAACTGATTTATATTGAAAAAAAAAATATATATATATCAAACTCTAGGGAGGGAGGGGGGCCCCTTGCCCCCCATATGGGCACCCTTGTATCAACATGAAAAAAAAAATACAAAAATTTAATGATGAAGAAATATTAAATATTCAAAAATAAGTTTTATCAACATTTGTCAAAAGGGAGAATTGAAACAGTTCATTTGTTTTTCGTGAAGTAAGCTCTGCCATTCCGAATTCCCCTATTTTAAGGAAAAATTTTAAATATATGAACGAAAAAAAAGAATTAAAACTTGTCTTTTTTGGAGGGTTTAGGGGGCAGAGACCCCTTTACAGAAAATTCTTAGTTTATCTTTTTATTAGTGATAAATTATTCTAAAGACACTTGTGTGGGAAGAATGAATTTTTTAATTTTTTAAATAATCGAAAAAAAATTAGTTAATTAAATTTACTTTGTCTTAAGGATTTGAGATTTTATGAATGTAAATTATCACATGCTTGAGATTACAAAAGCATGTTTTGATTTATGAACAGCCTTAATGTTTACAACAGATATTCTATTTTCGTAAAAGTTTCTGTTCCTTTAACAGTAAAACTACAAACTGTCTTAATAGATTAAATGTATAATTAACATTAAATTAATCTAATTAAATAGTAAAAAGAAAACAATTATAACTTGTCTGCCTATTGCTTTAATCCATGCTTCATTATTTTTTTTTGTCTTTAGGGAATTCATGCATAGAAATTTTATTATCATTTTGATCAAAATAGTAGACTCTACTGTCTATATTGCAAAAATGTACTGTATTACTGAGACAAGAAAAAACCTGGGTAGGGTTGCTGCTTTCGAAGGTTCCAAAAGTTGTAGGGAGGGAACTTCGCCAGTAAGCAGCGGACTGCGATAATTCTCGGGCTGACCAGCTGAACGAGGAGGAAATGGCGCGAAAAGAAAATACCAAACTTCCCTCAAATAAAGTCGACTGACCAGTTACCTTGGCAACTGGACCGAGCGAAGACCGGTTTCAGAGTTTTTCTAACCAGAGCTAAACAGTACGCAACACCTCATACCTTCATATGATCATATGTGGGTCTAGATATTGATAAGAAAGGTTGAAATTCATTGAAAGGACTGCAATATGATCACTAGTTCTAGGTAATTTTTAACCTTACCAACTATTTCAAAGCTCATGAGAAAACTATAATTTCAATAAATTGCACCTTTATAACTTTAATAAATAGTATTAAATGAAAATTGTTTCTTATTTTTAATTTTCTGCCAATGGGCATTGGTGGTAACAAAAAGACCAAATGTGACCAACGGCGTCCTAAAAAAAGACAACTACACTTGGGTTAATGAACAAAAATAAGATAAATAAAGACAATACAATTAATAACAAGGAATAAATAAGTTAATGCGGGTTCAGAACCCATATTCAAGTCTGAAATGTATACTAAAAAATCACCGAAATATATAACACCATTATAATAAATAAATAATTTAAAATAACTGTAAATAAGTTTTCAAACGACAGACATATACTTCAGAAAAAAAGGGCACAGATGTCATATATGCTCCATGTTGGTGCGATTCTCCCCCCCACCCCCCAATTTGGCAAAAACTTTGTTTTTGAATAAATTGTTGTTTATTTACTTTTATTTTTTATTTTAATTCTATAAATTATTTTTATTATGTATATCAATATTTATTTATACAAACTATAATTTATTTATCTTTATTTCCTTTTTTAAAATAATAGAAGCTAATTCATTTATTACGTTATTTTATTTTTATATTGAAATAAAAAATCACATGCTGTTATTGCATGCTATTTGTAACTAATATTAAAAAACAAAGTTTTCGCCAAATTGGCAGAGGGAAAAAAAATCGTGCCAACGTTGTGTGTATATGACATCTATGCCAAAAAAAGTTACTAAAATTACAATATTATAATTTAGAATATTCCATTAACAAATAATGAATAGATTTCTATCTAAATCAATATCTAAGGACACTGATGTCAAAGACAAGGTTGACTTAACTTCCCTAAGATATAAGATTTTCAATGAAAAATGTCCCGAATTGTAATATAGGTACCTGCCTTTATTGTCAGCCCATAGTTATACATTTGTTTCTAATGCAAATATCATTTTGAAACACAAGTAAAAAAATACATTTTACAAAATACAAATAACTTATATACTGGCTCACATGTCCTTAGTGATTTTTTTTTTTTTTTTGTGACAAGAAACATCCTCTGAGCATTTGCATTTCATATCTTATTTGGTACTTACGTATTATCTGTGCCAGTTTTAAGCCAACTGTGCCAGGCATGGAGCCAATATTACTAATTATAGTAACCCATATTTTTTTTTCTTGCTACATGGTACATGCCTGGGAATAATCTACTTTCTTTAGTAGGGGTCATTTCTATACGTAGTAAGATTAACAAATAGTTAATTTATTTTAGATATTGCATTTATGAGTAAAATATAAATATTTTATTTGACAAATTTAATTAGATAGATATAAAAAAGATAATATTAGCAGTAAGAAACAACATTTTTATACACATTTCATCAAAATTACGTGAAAAGGTAACGGTCAATGGAAACAAATGGATCAGATGGTTGCCATGGTAACTGTTGACTGGTGATTATGTTTTAATGTTATTTTCTATACTGTTTCATAATCTTTGTTTATTTACTTGATGTGCTTTTGAACTTATTTTTATTCATAGATCTTATTTACTATTTTATTTACCATTTATTAATTTTACTAAAATAATGTTATTTACGATTTTTAACAATGTTATGAATTTAATAAACATATGTTACATTTTATTTATTTTTAATTAATTACCATTTTTAACAATGTTATTTGATAATTTTAAATTACTGTGCTTGAAAACACGATTGGCAACGATAAACAAGATTGGCACTTGGCAACCATTTTTGGCGATCAATCTCCTGACACGGATAATACGTAAGTACCTCTTATTTTACAGTTTTATGCAACTATATTATTCCACTGTGAACATTTTATGAGGATTATTAACAGATCCACAGCAAAGGTAATGTGGGCGTTATTTTGCCATGGTCATCAGGTACATTGCTAGATAGGAATTTCATTGGCAGTGTCAGTTATCATCATAATCATCACTAGTAGGAAAACAAAACTGATACTTTTATGTTAGCCGGGTATGAATCTTGCCAATAGCAATTTTGGTACTTGCTTGTTATAGCGGGCCCTTGCAATTATGATTATGCCAAGGTAGCAGTTAAGATTTTCAACAAGGTCATTGCTGAACTTCTACATGCATAATATTTCCATCTTATATGTCATATACGACTATAATTTAGTCCTATATGTCATTTTATGACACATAATTTAGCAATACATCTAACAAAGGATCCACATTTTGTGAAGCTTGCACCTAGCAATAGCAATGAGACTTTGTGCATTTTATAGCCCTATAACCCAAAGATAACTGATAAAATTTGTCTGCTAAAATTGTATTGTATATACATATTTAATTTTAAAATAATGAATTTTTAATTGTTAATTTCACACCAAAAGCGAGTTAATTCGCCAAATATGGTGCTACAAATCCAAACCATTCCTCACACACAGCAGACAGATACTATGACATTCGGCCAGGGTTGCGAGGAAAAATTTACGGTAGTAACAAATAAAGTCAGTTTTCCGCTGCCAAAAATGAAATTATAAAATATTGTATTTTTTCAAAATGAAATTTGTAGGTTCTTGAGAAAATTTAAAAAAAATTCAATATTTTATTCTGTATGTTAAAGTACTTTAAAAACTCTGTAGTCTTCTATCTGATAAAGTAGTCTCAAAAATTGGTATTTTCAGAAGGTTATGCTACTGTAAAATCAATAAATATGACTTTTGCAATCATATTTTATCAGTTCTCTAACTTTTCACCAAAAGTTGTTCCCTTCTAAGTTACTTGATAATTTATTCTCAGGGTATTCTCGTTATAACAAGGAAGTACTGCTTTTTGCTTTTCTTATTAATTGTATGTGTAAATTAAAAACTTAATGGTTTGGTGTTGAAATAAAATGTTTCTTGGTTTATAATATTATTTCTTTTTATTTGTTTATATTATTTTTTTAATGAAATAAGAAAAAGGCTTATATTTGAAATGAAATGAATACAATATAAATGATAGCGATGGGAACTATGTTTGGTGATTTATCACCAACACCCAGCTAACATAAGAGTACCAAAAAAAATTACACCAGTTGGAAAAATAGAGTTGTTAGCTGCAAAACTAATTATTTATATTATTACCATATACAGCAATAAAATGATGTTGCAAATGCCATAGGTGACGACTTCACAATGATAAAGGGGAAAATCATAATCTCTTATGGGCGGGGGCAAAGTTATCTTTTCACCTCTATGCTTCACACAGGGCAAAATTTTAAATTATTTTCTGAAAAAGCTCATTTAAAGAAAAAAGCTTCACAAAGAAATGCTTTCTTTAAAAATAATGTTTCTATACAAGTATAAGGATTAAATAAAATGTATGATTTTTATATTTATTAACTGTGATTTAAGGAATTAATTGCTTGTTTTTGGAATAAATATTTTTACATTCAATTTTATAAATTGTAATTATTTCTAAATGAGAGATTAAATATACTGTCAAGTAAACCATCTTTCGGGACGAGTTTCATATCATGTGCTGGTAGGTTTGGCGATAAATGTTTGATGTGGTTGTGATCTTCAGCCTTTGGGGTTGCTTTTTTAAGTACTGGAATGGACTTTATCTACATGATGTCACACCCCTTTTGGCACCATTTTTAATTTTTTGTCAATCGCGCCAATGGGCACAGGATATGTAACTCATTCCCATATTTAATACAAGTACTTTCTTAAAAAGAATGATTTTGTTAAAAGTATAATGTATGATTAAATAAGACACTTTTATACATACTATCATTTTAAATAAAAAAAGACATATTAAATGATATATGATAATATATATCAGAAATAAAAATAAAATTGGAGGAAAAAATTAAAAAAATTGTCATTGGTAAATTATTTTTTTAAGAATTAAATTTCCTTGTTTACATTCATATACAAAATGTGGATTACAATTTACAGTACTCTACTACTGTATATAAAAACAAGACCTTAAAATATCAGGTTTTTGAAAAACACACCAAGGCTGTCCCTGAATTGAAATGGTAAAAGATGGTTTGCTAAAATAATAATGCAATGGAAAAAAACAAAAAAAAAACACAGATTTGGTTTTCAAGCATCATTTTTAATAGAAAATGTAATTAATTACTATAGCAGGAATGTTTGCGAGATTATATGCTTTTGCATTTTGTCTCCAGACTTACATCCTCCAGGAGACACTATCAAGTGCATAAAATTCAAGATGACGACAATCAAATATAAAGTCAAAATACCTTTTTTTTTTGTTATATAGACTGTCAAAAAGACTTTTTATAACAGCATTATTTTATTCAAGATGCCATAAAACAATTTCTCATTTACCTTAAGAGCGATGTTACTAGTTAAAATTACAAAACAAATTTCACATTTTTTATATATTGAATTTCAAAATGAAATTTCTAAGAAAAACTTCTTTACCCCCACCCATCCAATACTAATTACAGAAAAAAAAAAAAAAACACCATTTATTATAGTAAAAATTAACTTAAACTTACCTATTGTTTGCAATTTATAAAAGTAAGTTTCTAGCTTTTTCTTGTTTTTAGAAACAAAGTTAGAGGTATAGGATTGGTACCAATGTTATCAAGAGTTTGCCAGTACCCATACAATACAGTGCAAATGCTAACTAGATTTCCAGTAGAAAAAGAAAATCAAAATTTTCTTCAATATGCTTTTAAATCAGGGCTGGCAAGTTTTTGACACATGACAACTTTTACCGGTTATTACCATGGCTTTTACCGTCATGTCAAAACTGTCAAAAACCCATTTTTTAGTAGTTTGTTTTTACATTTTTTTTCATTCTATCCTTAATATTAAGTTAGTTGTTTTACATGAAATATTCAGTATAAAAAAGACTCTAAAGTATACTTATCCATCCAAGAAAAACAAAAAGAATTGCATTAAAATAATACGTGTATATCTCTGTTAGAAGATCTCTACAATAATCTTAAGCTATTTGGCATAGTCTAAAAAAATTAGATTTATTAAAGAAATCCTGCAACCCATAAGTATTAGATTAAAAAATGTGTATAATTTCGGTAGAATTTATTACACTGTTTAAAACAAAACTTTAAGATTCTGCTTATTGAAGTGCAAATGAAAATCACCATAGTTGCATTTATGAAATACATAAGATATGCATTTTAAAATATTATATCTAAGAATATACAAATTTATTCATTGCCAGTCAATGTTTTATTGTCATAGCATATAATAGCATTTTTGCATATATAAAATAAATTTAATGCACTTTATTAAAAATGTATATTGAATGTTATTTAATAATTATAACAACCTTTTATTATCATTTAATATAAATGCTCACTGCAGTTAGTAGAATCTATATTATGAAAAATATTATTTCCTTTTACTTTTGTATTTTTAAATCTTTCCCATTTAGGAAATGCTCTCTTTTTAATAAATTTAACAAATGTAAATAATAATAATAACAACAAGGTAAAATAAATCTAGAAATGTATTGTATGCTACACTAACACTATAAATCACAGGAAAGTAAAAAATGATAGGTTTTTGACGGAATAAACTGGTAAAAACACGGTTTTTACCACACTCATGTCAAAAACCAGTTTTTGACGTCGAAAAACCAACCCTGTTTTAGATTATCTTTTCTCTCGTCTTTTAACCGTAAGCAAAACCCAATGTTTTTTTAATTGTTATATCAAAAATTTCCAGAAAATAAACATTGAAGAAAACTCATGTAATTTTTTAGTCTAATCAATTGAATATCTCTAGAATTCTGGAGATTCCCCAGACAACAAACATTACTGCTATAGTAAATACGGTACTTTTATGTTAGCCGGTCGCCAGCAATATATATACATATGTATATATAGATATATACACACACATATATATATATATATATATATATATGTATGTATAAATATGTCTGTATATCCATAAATAATATCAGTGGCACCCGGCTAACATAAATGTACGAAAATACTCTAATAAATTACTGTAATTTCCGGTGTATAATCCGCGGATCAAACAATTCTGTTTCAACACAGAAATTTTATTCAATAATTGAAGTCAAATATTTACAGCAATCTAGTAAGTTACATTTTATAAAATAAAATTTCTGGGTCGAAAAACGATTGTTTGATCTGCAGATCATACGTCGGAAATTACAGTAGTTTTAAAATATGAAATTATTTCAACATATTTGCATCCCCTTAAAAGTTAAGAATGTCTCTTCTCACCAAAAAAAAAAAATACTCAGAATATATGAGTCAGGATACCAGATATTGAACATATCATGCATACTAACTAGGATGTTTGTTTTTTAAAAACCCCTAAATTTGAATTTGAATGATGGCGTTCTTTATGAGTACGGATTGCCCCACTCTGAGCAAATCTTTTGCCACAAATTTCACATTGATATGGCTTCTCCCCAGTATGTGTTCTAAAATGTACAATAAGATCATGTTGCCACGCATACACTTTTTTACATATCGTACAAGTGAACACCTTTAATTTTCCATTTTTCCTACTATGTTTGCCATTTACTTTTTTTTCAAGATTTATATCACAATTTATTTCACTAACATTCGCAACAGGATCCAATGCTGGCTGATCTTGTATATTTTCGTTATTTTGTGAACTTGAAGTAGTTACGTTATTATCGTCTTGTGATTTATGAACTGGTGTAGAGCTCTGCTCGGCACTGATTTCGATATTTGATACAGAATTCAAACATGATGAAAGACCTTGAAGATGTAATGGCATGTGCCTTTTTAAATTACCTACTTGTGAAAAGCCCCGATGGCATATTGGACAGACATAAGGCGTTTCACCAGTATGGACTCTCTCATGGTTTCTGAGAGTTGCAGGATCTGCAAATGAGCTTGAACAATTTGGACATTTATAAGGTCTGTCTCCACGATGAGTTGTCATATGCCGTTGTAAATTTCCTATTTGTCGAAACGTACGATTACACACAACACATTTAAATGGCATTTCCTTAGAATGCAATCTCATGTGATTTATAACTGTTTGTGGATGACTGAAATGTGAAAGGCAAATATAACAATGATGAGGATAATTATCGGCAAAATTAGGCTCAGTTGCACGTTCAGTAAAAATACATGATTCATAACTGCAGCGACAATTGCTACAAAATACCGAATGATCAGAATTATGGATAAGATAATGAGTTAAATATAATGCAGGTTGCGTGAATGTTCTGGTGCATTCAGGACATTTCAAAAGCTTATCTTCACCCTGTTCACAATGATCAATTATATGCAAACCAAATGATTCCCAAAAAACATGAGAATTACAATACCTGCAAAATAATTTACGATCACAGTCATGATCAATTTTTAACTTAAGTTTAGCACCTTGGCCTGTTTTTGTTACATCATTAGAACTATCAGACAATACATCTGCATTTCCAAGTGATACCGTTTTAAATGATACATATTCATGATCATGAAGAGCTATTCTTTCGCTTCCTTGAATCTCCGAATCATCTTCACATTCAGAACTTTTAACATCACTACTTTCATCCACATATTTAAATGATGAACCATTCTCATTAACAGTATTTCCTGAATCATGTACTTTTCCATTCAATAACTGTTGACATTGAAGTTTCACTGGGTTTTTATCACTGTTCGAAAGGCGCCATTCGGCCAAATCTAACTTCATCTTTTTAAAACCACTTTTGCAAACTGAACATTCACAGCTTTCATTTTCTGAGCACGTGCTTTTATGCACTTTCATAGCACGCGATGTAAAATATCTCCCACAATCTGAACATGGAAACACGTCTGGTCTCCCAGGACGATAGCATTCAAGATTGTCATTTTCGAAAGTATTAGTTGTATTTTTATCATCTAGTATTGAATTTCCCATTTGTATCAAACTTTCTTTACTTTGAACAAATTTCACTTCATAAATAAACAGAACTTGCACGTAAAAGGCGTCGTAAATAAGTAATTTTCATAAAGTAATTTCGAGGACAGTAAATTCATATAACATTAACTTTTGAATGATATATTTTCAGTATTAATCGTAAATTTAACAGAAAAAATATCTGATGTAATTAAAAAGAAATGTAACGTAATATTACATTACTTGAAAATAAAGCAATCTCAGTGATAAATACTACAGACAAATCATAAATGCAGCACTTCAAATCTTAAAACACATGTGCGTCTAAGCGCTTGAAGAACAAAAGCGAAACCTATGCTTTTTAAGGTGTCTAAAATCAACTTTTTCGCCTCTGCTGATTGGTTACATAAGTAGTAACAAACATTTGCTATCAAAAATTTTCTTTACATCAAGGAGTTTGGGTTCGAGACTAAATTCAGTTAGCTGCAGTTTTTACGAAAAGTTATGTACACAAATACATAATACAATTTCATAATTTGAGAAATCTGTCATGTTCTGAACATTTTTATTTGCAAATTTTTGAAGTATCTACTAAATAAAATTAGATTTTTCAGTTTGCGAGTTTCACATGACTTTCAAATTTCCATTAAAATAATTTGTAGAGAGCGCAAGTGATGTCGGAAAATACAACGGCTGTGTTCAGAACCGAAGATGAGGCGGCGCGCGGGTGATGGAGATTAAAATATGGAGCGAGTCTATACTGTGAATGAAATTGATAGGCCAAGTTCATTATTATTGATTTGGATGTTTGACTAATTTGTGTATACGCCGCTGAAGAGTGACGTTTCAACATGGCGTTTGGCATAAACGGACTGAAGTACCCATTCAAATAATATGGACGTAAAAAAATAAATCTTCTAGGAATAATAATTTCAATATTTAAGAACTTTCAGGCACTGTTCTACAAAGTTTCAGGTACGCTTTTCATTATGAATTCTCCAAACTTCTGATTTTGTGCTTTAAATTTGAATAATTTATTAAAAAGCCATTAGCTTAACTCGCGATTTTACAAACCATCACGCGTAGAACGATTGGAGACGATGTCGAATGGTGATTGGTCGACTGCCCGAGACGAGGTAGGAGGAGCTTAATGCGCTTGAAGCGCATATTTTTCATTTCGTTCAAGATTCATAAGAAAGTCTGATCTTGCATTTTGCATATTCATGTTTGCTTTATTTTTAATGATGCTTAGGATATATTAAACGTGTCTAACAAAAAATTATTAACTTAATCCAATTAAAAGAAAACAATCCATATGTACAAGTATAATTTGAAACAGCAAATCAAATACTTCTAGCCCTTGTATTTTCAGAGGTCATTATCTAATTCAACTCTTGTTTTTTTCTTTTTATAAGAAAAATAAAACATTTTAATTTTAAAGGTTGGTGAAAACTAATTTAAATTTGTAGTAGCTTGTGTGCATTTTTTAAGGGAAAAAACTTTACGTCCAGCATAATTTATTGATACATAACAAACCTTACATAAAGTTAAACATATTTAATTTATAAATTATTATATTCTTTAATATCTATAATCTATAACTTCCAATTTTCAAATAAAGATTACATGTTTACATTTTTTTTTTTTTTGTAATTTTTATTTTAAATTTTATTTATAGTAAATACTAAGTACAATTAGCTAGAATTAAACAAAGAAAAACATATTAAACATTATTTCACAAGAATAAACTGAAAGCACAGCAAATAAATGTTAGCTTTCTGAATGTTTATTATTATTTTTTTAATAATCATAATTGAATTAATAAACGAAAATAAAATTACTAGGTTGTTAAAAACTTTTTGAACTGTGCTATTTTATAAAATCAACATATACTTAAGCAATGCAGTTTACAGATTTTTATATAGTTATTTATTTCATAAAATCAATATATACTTAAGAAATGAAGATTTCGAATTTATATATACTAGTTTTAAAATTTTTACTGAACTTAAAGGTTTATTAAACAAACTATTTCCTTCATATCTTTAAGTCAAGACAGCGTAAAATACAAAATTTTCATACAAATTCATTTAATTTTGGAATTAATTTTTTCTTTTTACAATTAAAAGCTTGCAAACATTGCATGTATCCACTGCCAAAATTTAACTGAAAAAAAAAATCATTCAGTATTTAAATAATTTAAAAAGCTATACAAATTATACTTAAACACCTAAAATCCATGCAACTTCTAAGCCGTTAAAAATACACATACACATGTAAATTTATTTTTTTATTTAAATAATTTAAATGGTTTATTACAAAACACACATAAATCCTCCAACATGTAATAATAATGGTCACAAAATGTGTAGTGGCGCCATGTGTTCGTAAAATAAGCAATTAATCATTCAACATTTTTTTTTTTCGCAAAATAAAAATAATGATAGCTATATTTATTATTACTAGTGTTAGATAGATTTATCTTCTTTACTTTCACTATTATTATTTGTAATACAGTTATGAAATGATGCCATTGTTCGCTTTATTTAATCTATTTATAATAATTTTGTTTGGTTGTTATTGTTTTTAGCCTGAATGTACCAAAATTAACATGTAAAATCATGAAATCAATACAATCCCTGTATATGATTTTCTGCTATTCCAATTTTCACAAAATTCTTGGGGTCATGATGACATTAAAATATATATTACTGATGTAGACGACATATACAATTTTTTTTTAAAAATAAATAGATTACTGATGTAGACGACATATACAAAAAAATAAAAATAAATAAATAAAAAGAAGAAGAAGCAGAAACAGAAATAAAAACAAAAAAGTCCTAGCTTCCGGATTTTAATAGTTACCAAAAACGTTTTGTTTCTATTACACATTATTAATAACAAATAACATTAACATACATGTAATGTTTGGGTTTGTACAAAATGTATCAACCGAAACATAAGATCATATTTCAAGCTATGTCTACAAAACCCAAGCTTCTCTTTAACATAGATTGGTTTATTTTTCTCATAGTTTATATCTTGCTAATTAATCACAAGAGAATGTATAACAAACCTTTACGCAAAAATATTAATTATATAATAATAATATTAATTATATATTTTAATAATAATATTAATTATATATTTAAATAATAATATTTATTTATATTAATTATATATTTAAATAATAACATTTATTTATATTAATTATACGTTTAAATAATTATACTTATATAATATATTAATTGAATATATTTAAATAAAAATATTAATTAATATTAATTATACTTATTTAAATAAAAATAATAATTAAAATTTTAAATAATAAAATAATAGAAAAAAAACTTTAAATATAGTAATCTTCCAGAACTTTATCACTACAGATCAACCAGTCATTGGTAAAAAGAATTTTAGTAAATTAATAGAGATTTTTAAGAATAATGCTTAAGTTTAAAAGTTGAAAACTTTAATTAATTAATTCTGCTAATTTGATAATCATCTGTTACTAAAGTTCTAATAAAAAAAATTTAATGAAAGTTTAGGAGTTATTGCATTTTAATAAATGTTCGTATAGTTATTAAAAAATAGCTTATATGAATTAAAATTTAATTTAATTCTTGAAATTATCTGATATTAAATTTCATTGTATGTAATAATTTTTTTTATTTTTATTTACCTTAATTATAATTATAATTTAACATTGTTTAACTTAATTCTAATTAAAATTTAATTATCTAATTGACAATAAAATATTGCAGAGCAATTGATAAAGATCAACTGATCTTTACATCAATGCTTAAGAAACACTGCTAATAAATATTCTTTATTAACTAATTCAATAAAGATCAAAGCAAAACTCTAAAAATGTAAAAAAATTGGAAAGGACACAACTCGATACATCAAATCTATGAGCTTGGTGCTTTAACCACTATACAAGATCTGAAACAAGAATATTTGCTTTTATTACATTTCTTCATTTAATACGCTTTAACTCCTCCCCTCACCAACTACGTAATCATCTTTTAGCCAATCATCATTCGACACCGCCTACAATCGCTATACGCGTGATGGTTTGTAAAATCGCAGCTTAACTCCGGTTAGACAAACATGGCGGTTGTTTACATTGGCTGAATCGGTGATGTTTACATTCATGTCTGTCAAGATATATTTATCTCTCGTAATTTGATGTTTTAATTATAAGTAAAGAGAAAATCATATTAAAATTAAAAAAATATTAGATTATTTTTAATAATTTACATATTATAATACTTTATATATTTAATATATTAAAATTTAGTATTTTAATTTAATATATTATATTATAAATTTAATAAAGTATTAATTTAATATAATTCATTATGATATTAAGATTAATACTAATTATAATTATAAATATTTTATTATTATTAATATTAATTATAGTTTTTAATATTTAATAATTATTTTAAAATATTAAATATAATTATTAAATAATTAATAATTTAGTTCATATTATTATATTATAATTATTTTTAATTAATAATAATTAAATTGTGTTACTATGATAATTTAAATTTATAATTTGTAATAATATTATTATTTATGTTATTAATTTATATTAAATATAAATATATTAATATAATTATAAATGTTAATAATAATATAATATAAAATTATAATACAATCTATAATATAATATAATAATAATAATTTAAACATATTAAATTAAATATATATTACATTAAATTAATATTATGAATAATTAATACTAATAATAGTTGGTTGGTTATTTGTTACGGCCAATTATCTGCGCTAGGGATATAGGCCGGCGGGGGTGGGTGCACTCCGTGGGGGTCTTTCTAAGGGATTCTAACCCATATTTACGTCAAGGTTCGAAGAAAACAATGGAAAACTCCGAACGGTTAGGTCGACGAGCGCGACAGGGGGTTTGAACCCAGCATCTCCCGTCTACCAGCTTTTGAGAGCAGAACCTCTCAGCTACTAATACTAATAATAAATAATTAGTTATCATTTTAAATGATTAATAAATATAATTGATATTAATAAATAATATAAAATTAATTATTAATCATTTTAATAATAATTATTTAATTATATATATATATATATATAAATAATTAATATAATTAAATGAATTAACAATATAAGTAATTAATAATTATTTAATGATATATATATATATATATATATATATATATTAATTAAAATTATTAATAATTAATTTTATATTTTATTAATATCAATTATATTTATTAATCATTTAAAATGATAAATAATTATTTATTATTAGTATTAATTATTCATAATATTAATTTAATGTAATATATAAATAATTTAATATGTTTAAATTGATTTAATTTAATATAGTATATCATTTTAGTATTATAATTTAATATATTATATTTTATATTTAATTATCTACCCTATATATATAAAATCCTAATGAAACAAATTTGTGAAACGATTTTATGAAACAAATTTATGAAACGATTTTATGAAACGACTGATTATGTTTCAGGGATATTTTTAATAAAATATTAAACGCTTGATGGTGAAATTAATACCAATTGTCCATAAAAATCCGCGGATGTCAAAACTGGTAATAGAATTTTGAAATTGGAATTAGTTTTCGAGATATTAATTTTTTTCTAATTTTAATGACATTTCTGTAATGATGGCAACTAATTACTCAGTTTTTTTGTGACAAAAAAGGAAAAAAAATTGAAAAGGATCCCGATAGGGATTATTGATTTCTTTTTATTCGTCATTTTCAAATTGAAATTGAATTTATCTTTTATTTCAATCGATAATGAAGATAAGATTGTGATTAAATTATGTTTTCAGGAAATATTGAAAAAAAAAAATCACATTTCTATCGTCAGGATTCAATCGTCTGTCAGCATTTAATTTAATTTATAAACTGAAAATATTTTGAATAAATTCGTCCAAATGACGTCATTTAGGTAAATGCAAAAGAAAGGGAGGAAAAGGAATTAATAGTAATTATTATTTATTGATATCATTTTGTTATTTTTTTGTAAAATTTAACTAAACGAATTTATAAAATCATTAATTCGGATATTTGAAACTAATATATAAAATAATAATTGCCCAACTGAACGGAAGAATAAAATATCCTGCTTGGTTTTTTCCGCCAAGCTTTTTAAAAAAGCGTCAAGACCCCTATAATAGAAAAGCACCAAAAGTTCATTGGGTTTATTTTCATAACTTTTGGCAACAAATCTATGTACATTAACGAATCTATCCCTTTTTGAAGCTCGAATTACGCCAAACCTAAAAGCAAAGGATCCTATAATGGAAAAGTACCCGATTTTCTTCTGGACAATATTCAAGTGACAGAACATGGTGTAAAATTACCGCGGATAGCAAATTTGTTTAAATAGCTCATCAATTGATGCCGAATAAATGCAGGCATGCATGCACAAAATATTTAATTAATTTTGTATGATAAATAATTATTAGAAAATTCGTATATACATATTAATTAAAAAAATAATTTACATATTTAAAATAACATGAAAATATGCATGATGGTGCACTAAAATAGAGAGAAAATTAAAACCTGTTACTGAAAATGTCTATAACATAGTACTTTTCAATACCGTGGTTCTTAATGTTATTCACAAGCAGATGGAATTTTTCTCATCCTTAAACGCAAAGGAAGAATAGAATAGAGATTGTTGTTATAAAAGTCCGAGAGGTAGTCACAATTTAAACCTAACCATTTCATACAAGCTGGTTTTCAAGTAGTAATTGATTTTACTTATCAATCCCGAAAACAGTCGTCAGTTGTTGCAACAGCTGTGTATGAGGCCATGATAATCGAAAAATGTCCCATTAAAATGTTAAAAGCATGGCAACCCAATTACAGATTTGCCTATATTTTTAAAATAAAGCACGCTGTCATGTTTTTAGAGGCCTCGAAGTCTGAGCGGGGGTTGGCGAGCGTAGCTCGCAGGGTGTAGGCCCCCTAGTATTATTATAAAATATCTTTAATAATTTTTAAAAATATAAAATTAGTAAAATTATTAAATTAAATGAAAATTTTACTTATAAGTAGAGAGAGACAGAGATATCTCGGCAGACATGAATGTAAATATCACTAATTCAGCCGATGTAAACAATCGTGATGTTTGTCTAACCGGAGTTAAGCTAATGAGTTTTTAATAAATTGATTAAATTTAAATCACAAAATCAGAAGTTTGGGGAATTCATAATGAAAAGCGTACCTTAAACTTTGCAGAACAGTGCCTGAAAGTTCTTATATATGAAAATTATTATTCCTAGAAGATTTTAATTTTTACGTCCATGTTATTTCAATGGGCACTTCAGTATGTTTATGCCCAGCGACATATTGATGACGTCACGACTTAAGCGGCGTATTTTAATGATATTTTATGAAATCTAGAAGTGAACTTGGTGGCCGAATGGTTTGAGCACTGTTCTTGATTCTGGAGGTTACGGTTTCGATTCCCCTAAATTTCTATTTGATTTTTCTATTTTTTAATTTTAAAATGTTTTATCGGTTACTTTGTATTTTTCGTGATTAATGGAATATATTTTATAAAAGTAAAATTTGATATTATTAACAATTAATTATTTAATTAAGTACGACAAATTCAGCTATTTTACGATTAAAATTTTGCTTTACAGTGCCTTTTAATATTTAAACATTATTATTATTATTATTTTCTTTTAGCAAATGTAAAATAAGTAATGAAAATATAATCAATTTGCACGAATTTCTCCAGGTTTTTATAATGAGTACTTCAACAGGGAATTTTTAGTACGAATAGAATGCAAAGCATATTTTACAATGTAAAAAATATTATAAAAATAAAATGAAAAAGATATACATTATTTAAACTAGAAATATCAGTACCTATTTTTGTAGAGAGGTAAAACACATGTAGTTTACCGTCTAGTTTCGTAATGAATATGAATAAAATATAGTTAGAATGGATATAAATTTTCTACTGAATGTATTTATGTATGTTGAATGAATGTTGGTATTTTAGCATTTGTTTCTCGTGTTTTATTATGTTTATTGCAATATAATAAACTAGCCGACCCTGCGCAGAGTATCTGCACTCTAGTGCCCATTCTTTTAAATACTATATGCATATTAGAATACACGAATTTCAGCATTATATGTATAAATATCATCCATAAAAACTTCTCCACTTAGGACTGGGAACTTTGAAATAAAAAATATATACACATCATAATATATGGACACCATTTAGAAATATGAAAACAGAGGTATTTTTTCAGCATCGTGCATATAAAAAACATTTGCATGCACAAAATAGTTGCTGGATACTCTTTAAAATTAAAGTGTATACTTATTGTATTGAAAATATCTACTACATTCACAATTAGGAAAATGTTTTTATCTTTTTTTTTTTTTAATTTTCTGCATCGAAAACGTCTTTATATGCACAATTGCAAATTTCAGAGCTCGGAGATATTATTATTAATTTCAATTGACAAATTGTTTGTCACTGTTAGTATGGCTCGTCCTTTAAGCTTTTAGGGTGTCACCGTTGAAAAATCAATGTTACTGAAGAGTTGCTGCACTGGATCTTGTATATCTGGATGGCAAATTGGGGGAAACTCAATAGTTTTCTCACTTTGACATTCGCCAACCTGTAACAGCGAACTTGGTAACACTCTCTCTGTTTGAAAGGCATGCATGTATGCTGTGAGTTACATAATGTAAAATATTCTCTTCTTTATGCAACTTGAAATTGTTAGTGATCTTGAACCTCTAAAAATGACAGGTAGGACTGACTTGACGGAAATCTCCACCTAATAAGATTATTTTATTCATTTATTATCATTATTTATTTGTTATTACTCAATCTATATTATAAATAACAAATACGTGCATTCGTAACATTGACGTCATAACGATGCGGACAACAATGAGGTTAAACTGCATAAGGTACAACAATGGAGTCAATGTTTTATTTAATAACAAAATGGTGCGTTTCTTGGTTTGATTTCGCACTTTATTTTCTTTCCTTTTTAGAAAGTAGCTAGTTTTTAGCACTTTCCAACGTAGTTGAAAAGTGCTTATGACTTCGGTTTGTCTGGCCGTCTGTCCGTGCTCTAACTCCCGTAAATATGCTCGGATTGCTCTGCAATTTTTATATGTTATTGTCGTTATCTATAGCATGTTCCCTATTTCAACTGAAGTGTGTGTGTAGCACTTATAGTTTTTTTACAGGGACACTCAAAAGAATTCCGTTACATTGCGGTCTATGGGGAAAAATCATTTGCGGTTTATTTAAATAATGTTTCACTATTTTAAACGCATTGAAATTTATATATATCACTAAGGTGCATTACAAGAGACTTACTACGGAATATTGTGTGTATAGCAGTCATCGTTCATTTACAGGGACACGCAAAAGAATATCCTACTGTCTGTTAACAATAATTCCTGGAAGTGCGTTTTAAGTTACTGAACGCGATTTTAATGTTAACTTGCTTTTTGTCTATTACGTGATGTGTATAAATTCTGTAGATCCTATACAGGGCAGCACAAAAGTTCGCGAACACATTTCTGTTTATTGACAAACTCCAGACGGAGAATTTTAAATTGTGCTACGCGTTTCCTAACTGAACTAAAATTTAGCATCCTATGTAGTATATATACAATTCTATAGATCCCATACAGGGCTGAATAAAAGTATTCGGATATTTTTCAGAATATTGTATATGTTGGAAATTCCTGAAATTATGTTTTTAAATCTGGAGGCACGGCAGTGCCTCCGCCAAGTCGAGAAAGTACGGCCGTAAGCATACTTTTCTGGAAGCAACTCAGGGCACTTTTGACCCCCCCCCCCATATCTCCGCGCTGGAGTATCCCAAAAATTCAAAACTTCGTTTTTCTAGAGTATATGGCACACAGGAACAAAATTTAAAATTACAACCTTCTGTCTTTTCTAGTTCAGACGATATATGAACTCAAACATTCGATTTTTTGTCACTCACTCACTCACTCGTTCCGCGTCATCAAAAAGATTAGGCAGATCCCGTAGCCTTAGAAACTTGACATTTGGAAAAAAGGTAGTGTTTAGGATACAAAGAGAGGAAAAATTATAAAATCCGGAAAATTCGAAAAAAAAACATTCGAAAATTCAACAAATTCCATCAAAATTGAGAATTGAAAATAAGACGATCTTGTAGTCTTAGAAACTTAAGATTTGGTGTGAAGGTAGTGTTTAGCATCCAGAAAAAGAAAACATCAAAAACACCAAAAAAATCGAAAGCAAAATTGAAAAAATCGAAAAAATTGAAAAACATCGAAAATTTTCAAATAATCCGATTTTGTTGCGCTAGAAACTTGGAATTCGGAATAAAGGTAGTATTTAGAATTCAAAATAAGGAAAAATTAAAAAATCCGGAAAATTCGAAAAAAAAAATTCAAAAATTCGAAAAATTCGAAAAAAATTGAAAAAATTAAAATAATTTGATCTTTTAGCCTTAGAAACTTAAAATTCGCGGTAAAGATAGTGTTTAGGATTCAGAAAATGTTAAAATAAAAAACGCAATAAAATTCGAAAATAAAATCGAAAAATCGAAAAAAATCGGAAAAATCGAAAAATAAGGAAAATTTGAAAATAATTCGATTTTATAGCGCTAGAAACTTGAAATTTGGAATAAAGGTAATATTTAAGATACTAAATAAGGAAAAATTAAAAAATATGGATAATTAAAAAAATACCCATAAATTAGTGCAGACGGTATATGAACTCAAAGTTTCGATTTTTTGTCACTCACACACTCACTCACTCTTGCGTCATCAAAAAGATTGGGTAGATCCCGCAGCCATAGAAACTTAAAATTTGGAAAATAGCTAGTGTTTCGGATACAAAGAAAGAAAAAATTATAAAATCCGGAAAATTCCAAAAAAAAAACCATTCGAAAATTCAACAAATTCGAACAAAATTGAAAATAACACGATCTTGTAGTCTTAAAAACTTAAAATTTGGTGTGAAAGTAGTGTTTAGAATTCAGAAAAAGAAAACATCAAAACCACACGAAAAAAAAAATCGAAAATAAAATCGAAAAATCGAAAAAAAACCCCGAAAATTATCAAATAATCCGATTTTGTTGCGCTAGAAACTTGGAATTCGGAATAAAGGTAGTATTTAGGATGCAAAATAAGGAAAAATTAAAAAATCCGCAAAATTCGAAAAAAAAAAAAAATTTGAAAAATTCGAAAAATATGAAAAAATTAAACTAATTTGATCTTTTAGACTTAGAAACCTAAGATAAACCCGGTAAAGATAGTGTTTAGGATTCAGAATAAGTTAAAATAAAAACGCAATAAAATTCGAAAATAAAATAAAAAAATCGAAAAATAAAGAAAATTTGAAAATAATTCGATTTCATAGCGCTAGAAACTTGTAATTTGGAAAAAAGGTAATATTTAAGATACTAAATAAGGAAACATTAAAAAATATAGATAATTAAAAAAAAAAAACGAAATTTTCAAAAAAAGAAAAAAAAAAAAAAAAAAAAAAAGAAAGAAAGAAAGAAAGAAAGAAAGAAAAAGAAAAAAAAAGTGTGAAATTGAAAGTAATATGATCTCGTAGTCTTAGAAACTGAAAATGTGGTGTAAAGGTAGTGTTAAATAGTAGAAAAATAAAAAAGTAAAAACACAAAACAAACATTGAAAATAAAATCAAAAAATCGAAAAAAAAAAACGAAAATTTATAAATAATTCGATTTTCTAGAGCTAGAAACTTAAAATTTGGAATAAAGGCAGTAATTTAGGATACAGAAAAAGAAAAAAAATAAAAAATCTGTAAGATTCGAAAAAACTTATTGTTTAGGATACAGAAAAAGGAAAAATTAAAACACAATAAATTCGAAAATAGAATAAAAAAACTCGAAAAAGATCGGAAATTTCAAAATAATTCGATTTTGTAGCGCTAGAAACTTGAAATTTGTAATAAAGGATACAAAATAAGAAAAAATTAAAAAATCCAGAAAATTATAAAAAAAAAAAAAAAAAATCGAAAAAGTCAAAAATCAAAAATAATTTTATCTTGTATTCTTAGAAACTTAAAACTTGGTGTAAAGGTAGTATTTACTATTCAATAAAAGGAACAATTAAAAAATTCGTTAAATTCGAAAATAAAATCGAAATATCTTTAAAAAATTGAAAATTCGAAAACAATTTGATTTTGTACTGCTACAAACATTAGTTTTAAGATAATTGTCCTATTAGCTAGTACAACACCCCTAATTGTTTTATGTTATTTCCCCCGGATTATGGTTTTCTTTTCTTTCGTTTACGAATTTCGTTATAGGAAAGTTCCACTATAGACTGGCTACGTTATAGGCGATTTCTTTATAGACAGGTTTGTTTTCTTTCACAGGTTATACTCTATTTACTTCGCATATGAAATATGATTGTTAAATGATGTTAGCCCCACAAAAATTTTCACAGCTCCCCCTACCCTCCCGACATTACTGGCTGGTTATGGTTTGATAGTTCTTTCTAAATAAAATCATGGGGACTCTAACATTCACTTGATTTACCTCTAAATTGAACCTAAATGATCCTAAGAAGACGGATAAAAAAATTACTATATTGTCATGACAATCAGGTAACTTAGAAGTAAAATTGAAAAATCAATAAATTTATAAAAAGTCAAAAAATTGAAAATAATCCGATTTTGCAGTCCCAGAAGCTTGACATTTGGCAGAAAGGTAGGGTTTAGTATACAAAATAAGAAAAAATTAAAAAATCCGTAAATGTAAAAAAAAAGCCAATAAAAAACATCGAAAAAATGAATATAGTTTGATTTATTAAAAATTTCCGGAAATTTTAATTTTGGCTTTATTTTTATACTAAAAAGTTCTTTTATGCTAAATATCAAGTATCTAGGACTGCGAGTAATATCTCAGATGGATAGCACCTATCCGGGAAGCAATTGAGAGTACTTTTGACACTCCCCCTCCCAGGGCATAAAATAACATATAAAATAGGCGACACTAGTGTCGCCCAGTGGGAAATTATTGTCGCCCAGTGACAGGAAATGGTGCCGGCAATTTTTGAAATAAAAAATTTTGAATAACAAAAGCTGTTTTTGTGCTTCGGATATTATAACTGTCGACATTTGTTATAGCAGATACCGAGTGTAGGCAGGGGCAGTACGATACAATATGAGGCAGGCTGGGATGGCGGGAAGTGCCGTGTGACCTATGGCCTATGGGAAACATGTCGTTGTTGTGATCTTTGTGTTTCTGCTTGAAAGATTTATTTTCCGACATTCCATCTAGTGATGGGATTCAAATAATATAACAACCGGTTCGCTTCACGAATGATTTTTGATGCATTAACAATAAGGGAAAATTAAGCATCACACATATATTATGAAACACTTTACATTAAAATAACAACATAAACTTTGAATTTTAAGTATAATGGGGAAAAAAAATATCCTGAAACATGCTTTCCTATAAGGACGTAATTTGTTTAATAAATATTAGGCAATCATGAAATCCTGATCAAAATTTCTAACAGAAAATGAATCAAAACCTAATAATACAATAACGATAATGCAAGAATAGCAGAAATTTAAGAAATGTTGAATAAGCATGCTATATAACCAGGGAGTTATCCTAGATTGCCGATTTAGATACCCAAATTCATCAAATCTTCAATATTTTAATGTTTTTTGTTAAGTTAAATTGGATTCTCACAGGAATGAAGAATTTTTTTTTCAAACTAAACATTATTTTATTAAATGAATCAATTTACAAAATGTCACAGTGTTATATTTTAAAAATGCTGTTGTGCAGATGCACATTAAGAAAAAGTAAATTAATGTAAATACGATTTTCGCATTTGAAGTATTTTAAGAACCAGTTCGCCGAACTCCACACAAATTAACAACTGGTGCAAAACAGCTGAATCCCACCACTGAATCCATCCACCTTCATCCAGTGCATCCTGGCCTCAAGAAGAACTTAGAGTTGGAGCCCCACTGTCTTCGGCAGCGTATTAAAAAAATGGATGGCACAATCTCATTAGCATTCTTGGATAAAAACTTTAAAATCACACAATGCAGAAAAAATAAAATTGCTAATAGAGCTTGCACTGGATGTTTATAATGATAGCCGACAGTTGACTCTCTCTGCTCATTTTTGGCTTTCGCGGTTTTTAACGAAAATTCACATTGACTCACAAATTGCCTCTTACATGGACAATGGTTTAGAGTGTGACTTTTCTTCTTTTAATCCATCTCCAGCACTGTTGCGGTATAGAAATCCAGTAATGTATCGCGAGATGCTTGATATTGTTGGTGACCAAGTAAAAGAAAATACAGACACGCAGTTGCAAAAGGCTGATTGTTTTTCTATCCAGATAGATGGTTCCGTTGATAAATATGGAGTTGATAATAAATTTGTTACAGCACGATTTATTACAGAAAAATAAGAAATGAAATCAGTTTTTCTAGGAGAATGTAAATTGAGTAAGCGAGTAGCAGAAGGCCTCATGGATTCTGTCAAAATCGTATTTGAGAACTTGGACATCTCCAACAGGATAGATGCTTTCTTAAAAGCAAGAAGACCAACAGAGGTTGTTAGTGCAGCCCGCCTTGATGTTGGGAACCTTCTTGGTAAAGAAAAAATTGCCGATTTTACCGATGATGTGGTTGCTTTTTACGCGGCTGAAAAACTGCCTCCTCCATCAGATATGACCTCATCAACAGCAAGACTCTATCATTACTTTAAAGCGTCTCAACCCCACTCAGGTTTTAACAAATTGGTACAATCATATGTTTCTTTAACACCTCACAGCGCTGGCCCATACATACAACGCTTAAATCTAACAAACAGTCGGGACTATCAAAAGAAGCATTAAACTCAAGAACATTTATTGCTCTTAATGGAATTGGAACAGCTTTTTATGATCCAAGACCTGCTGTTGCAAGGTTCCTAGAAAGCAAAGAAAGAAAGAGAAAACTTCCAGACAAAGAATTCTAACAAACACAAGAGTTTGTCAACAAATTCTTTGCAATTGATAATAACTTGTAAGAAAAAATTTAAAGATTTTAACTATTATTGTAACATTTTAAAACCATTATAAAAATATTAAAAATTTTAACTCATTAAAATATAAATAACGAATCGATCTCTTGTTTAATTCCATTATTTCAATAAGAAAGTCCTTTGTATAAAAAATTTAAACTATTGTAAATATTTCTGTAGTATTTTGGAAATATTTTACAGTTAGAATTTGATTCTTTTAAACATGAAGAGTAAAATCGATTTCCTTGTTTAGTTCTACTCTTTTCAAAATACAGTAATTTCTGAAAGGCTAAAGATGTTTAAACACTTTAATTATTGTTCATTTGGCATTTTGGAAACATGTTATAAAATTTAACATGGTATTTTTTTATTTAATATTTTTAAACAGCAAGAGGAAAATCTTTTTGATTAGTTCCACTTTGAGTCTAAAACTATAGTTACGAGAAATTAAAAACAAATATTTAATGATTCAGATCAAATTTGCTTTTCAATTTAATGATTTATTCCAGGCTCCAAATACCAAATTGGTAGATGTAATACTGTTATGTACAAAAGTCAAGTGTAGAAACAGTAAAAGGTAAGCAGCATTTTAACATAATTTTAGCGATAAATTTCATACATAAATTTTTAATTAGATACTGAAATTTGGTAGGTTGAATGTTATGTTTGACTATATATATGACTAACATAACAATGGTTAACAATTAGTATGAACTGTGAATGTAGACTTTCTTTAATGCTACCTAGCTATAAATGAACGGGTTTACATGATTCAATGAAAACATCATTATTTACTTACCAGGTACAGAAGAAGTAAAATAGACAGAATTAATAAAACAGAATTATAAAAATCGATATTCTAATTATTTGGTTTGCAGTTATCAGGGGGGGGGGGGCTGAATTTATAGATATATGCTTGGGACAACAGATCAAACCTATTGTCGCCCAGTGAAAATTCCTTAAAATATGCTCTGCCCCCTCCCATAACTTAGTGCTGGCCTAGGAACCTGAAATCTCCTTTTATCTACAGTACTTTGCAAACGAAACCAAAGCTTCAAATTTTTGATACCTGTAAATAATAGAGACAGAGTGTGGGCTTAGCGAAAATCAGTGGATGATCTCCAAAAAGAACCCAAAATCAAGAAAAGGAGGATTACTTACAAAAAGAAGTGAAATCTCATCAAAAACGTCACCTGTAAAAAATGCAGCCAAGTCTCGGGACTCTTTTTCCGTAAAAAGTTCTAAGATCGTTTAAAGCCAAGTTTAGCTATCTTATTAACTCTGAAATTTTCATTCACAAATCACTCCTAGTCTCTACATCTTTAGTTAAATATTATTTTGTGACTTGGCAATTACGTAGCACGAGAATGTGATGTATATAATTAGTCTTAATCAAATAATACCATGCCATTTCATAACATATTAAGGTGTAATAACTTCCCTGTGCGTATATAATTAGCCTTAATCATATTATCTCATCCCTTCCCACATAACATAGTAAGGTGTAATAACTTCCCTGTGCTGCGTAATTGCCAAGTCACAAAATAATATTTAACTAAAGATGTAGAGACTAGGAGTGATTTGTGAATGAAAATTTCAGAGTTAATAAGATAGCTAAACTTGGCTTTAAACGATCTCAGAATTTTTTATGGAAATAGAGTCCCGAGACTTGGCTGCATTTTTTACAGGTGACGTTTTTGATGAGATATGTTATGCGTTTTCCAAATTGTTTACTTAGAAGTTATCTTTTAGCTTATTAAACGGTATGATTTGTAAAATTATTTTGGAAGCGTTGGAAAGTGCTACATAATCTATGCTTGACGCATGATTTTTCGTTCTTGTTTAAAATAAATAAGAAAAATTGCCGGTCAATTTTTACAAAAATTGTATTTTCGGATGTAAAAAATTTTTCTACATATGTTAGGTGATTTTTAAATCGATACCTCAAATACTTTTCTTCATATTCGCAAAATAGTGAAAATAAACCTCTCGTTGCCATCGGCAAATGATAAATAATCGCGATTTCTGTGCCACGTACGATAGCCTAATATATATATAGATAATGCAATTTACATCAAAAATGAATTTCAAGAAAAATATATTTTTAGAAATTAATAATTATGTTTCAACAATGTTGCTATCTAAAAATATATTTTAATAAAATGTTTAAAAGCTTTTTTATCAAATTTTAACAAAGATTTTATTTTACTATTACAAATAAAGAAATAAATCTTTTACCATGTTGGTATCACGACCTTGATTTATTAACATTCTATTTCTCCCAAAAAATATAAAGCAACTGATAAATCACTTTTAAATTAATAAACATAGGAAAAAAAATTTGAAATAATCGGCGATCATGGACTCTGTATCCATACCTTCCACGTTCATCTGTGTAGGACAACCCAAACGTCAGTAAAGTACGTAACAATTTTTGGTACTTTTCGGTTAGCCGGGAGCCAGTGAAAAAAATATAAACATACATATATGTTTGTGTATATATGTATGTACATATATATGTGTGTGTGTGTATGTGTATACATTTATATTTATTTCACTGGCGCCCGGCTAACCGAAAAGTACCCCCTTTTTTTTTTTTTGAGTTTACATAAATTTTATTGAAACCAATACTGTGGTTTCAGGAATTCGGTGATCCGAACGTCCTCTCCCTTGTTAGTTAAAGGTGCACTGGTTATAGAAAATTAAACTTTATTTTATTATATGCATTGTTTTGTACAAAATATATATTTATGTAACTGCTGTCAACTAAACTAATATATCAGTTTTAGTAGGTGCTGCAGTTTTAGAGACATATAAGATGACAACAGTTATGTAACTATATGATATGCATATATATATACATCATACTTTGGTATTCTATTATTATTTTACATTGGATCATAAGGTTTAAAAAATAATTTTAGAATGTTAAAAAGTTGAAAAATTTCAGATATCCGATCATGCTGCTAAGTTGTTTCAATCAACCTACCAAACCAAGCAAAACATAAACACAAAGAGCCCAATCACGGGATCAAACCACCCACAGTTTTTTTTCTGGGTCGATCGCGCTCAGATCACGTGATGCTTTCATGAATGTTTTGGATTTTGTCTGATTAAATATAGGCATGTATTCCTATTACGAGAGCCTTTGTTTTAGAACGATAATGATATGTAGTCGTTGTTTTTACCTGTTCTGAACTGTAAAAGCAAGCAATAATTCAATTATTACAAATACTTGCTCTGATAAGACCTACATACGCAAATCTCCTTCGCCCGCGCGCCGCTTGATCTTTTCTGTGAACAGCCCCTTGTAGGCACAGCTGAAAGTCAACCGGGCAGTTGTGATTGACAGATGAAATGGTCGTCAGCTGATTGCAATTCGAAAAGCGAGTTGTGAATTTTTGCGATTTGTTTTATGCGATTTTTAGAGTTTTCTCATGTATACGCCATTCATGTATTTGATTTCAGAAATTAACAAAGGCAACTTACTGTTTTTGTATTTAAGGGGACAGATAACATTTAAAATGGTCAAAAATTCAATTTCAAGGTTTTGATGTCAGTAAATAGTGCATTTTATTCTGAGTAGAAAGGTACCAATGTTTTTCAGAGGCGATAATTATTGACGAAGATATAAAGTAAAACGCAATTGTCATCCTTTGTTTTTGAATGGTGAGTGAAAACTTTAAATGCATGATTTTCAAACTTGCTCGCGCGATTGCGTTTTACTTTATATCTTCGTCAATAATTATCGCCTCCTAAAAACATTGGTACATTTTTACTCAGAATAAAATGCACTATTTACTGACATCAAAATCTGGAAATTGAATTTTTGACCATTTTAAAGGTGATCTGTCCCCTTAAAGAAATGATTTAGAAAGTTAATGATAATTCCTAATTTTTTAACTTCGTTGGTTAAATTCTGTGGGGGCGTGGAGGGGGGGGGGGGAGTGTTCGGTTGTAGTTTAAATATCGCGTTAATGCTCTGATCGAAACTCCCTCCTTCCCCCAAAATCAGAACTATTTAATCATTAGTCCGATTCAAACGAATCTTTTGTTAGGTCCCCAGATACTAGATAAAATTCGGTATCATTTTTCAGCTCTTGGTTACCATTATTTCTGAACATTAATGACCAGGGAGGACGTATTTTCTCGGGTTCTATGGGCCCAATTTCAATGAGAATTAGTTCGTTCAACTTAACACGAACTAATTAAGGTATAGATAACTAATTAAGATACAGATTTAGCGCCACCTGGCGGTAGAAATTGGAATTAATAGATTTTGCAGCGCGTGCGCAGCACGCCAGCTATACGGTGTCATAGGCAGCAGGGACACGTGCCGGAGTTTCGATAGGAAAGAGTTTTATTTAGAACTGAATGCACTCCTAGCGGTAGGAAGTGAAACTATATAGTTTTGCATTTAAAATTTGTCCGATTCAAATAAAGGGCCCGATTTCAACAAAAAATGATTCATTCAACTTAACATGAACTAATTAAGATATAGATAACTAATTAAGACATAGATTTGGCGCCATCTGACGGTGGAAAGTGGAACTAAAAGATTATCAGCCCGTGCAAAGAACGCCTTCTATACGTTGTCAATTGTCATAAGCAGCGGGGATACGTGCTGGAGTTTCGTTCGGAAAGAGGTTTGTTTAGAACAGAATTCTCCACCTGGTGGAAAAAACTGGAAGTAAAAGATTTTGCAGCGCGTGCCTAGCACGTATGTTATATACGGTATTGTAGGCAGCGGAGACACGTGTGGGATAATTTATTTAGAACAAAATGCATCCCCTGGCGGTGGAACTAAAAGATTTTCCTACGCGTGCGCCAAAAATGACTATTTTTATTAAACCGCAAAAGAAAGTTACCGACTTCATAATCCCATAAAACGAAAAAGTTTCATTTTCACTCATCCTCGAGTATTAAGAAAAGTATTGGATTATGTGAATCGAAACTCACAGTTTATGTTTCTGATTACGAAAATGGAAATTTTCTGAAAATCCGACGGTAACTTTTTTTAAATTTTGACCAAAAACTGACCCTTTTTGAATAAAATGATTCAGACATTTGAGGATGTGGTACAACATTTACTTCCGATTCGGATAAATCTCTCTATTTAATTTCCGAAAGACAAAGAGTTACCAGAGGAAGGGTTTCGTGCAGCGATTTTTAGAGTGATTTCGCGTTTCGTATTATTTTTTGACGGGACCGGGCAACGCCGGGAGGATCTGCTAGTTATTCAATAATTTCGGACGAATTTCACTGCTGAAAATTAATTGAAAAATTAATTAAAATTACTTATATGTGTCATATAAGTATCCTTTGGGTGACTTTGTGTGTCGTCTCAAGTTTGTCACAGGATGTGTGCCCTCATGATGACATTTCCATCTTGTGCTGGGATTGCAGCCTTGCCGATATATATGAGTGGGAGATGCCAAGCTTGGTATCGTCCTCGTAGCTCAATGGTAGAGCGTTGGAGTGCTATTCCAAGTGTCTGGGTTCAATTTCCGGCTTGGACATTTTTCACCCTGTCGGTATTACGCTTAGATAGCAATGTAAAAATTCACATTTTTATTATTGGTGAACATTATTTAAGTGTTCGATCGGAGTTTTCGCGATTAACTTCTGAGTGAGGTAGTTGGTGAAACGGGAGTAAGTGAACTTGTCAACCTATACTTGTCCGATAAGTATAGCCAAATGCCGTAATGTGGAAGTAAAAAAAAGTGCTCAGAAACTGGCGTCAGTTAATTTACAGAAAACTAAAGCAAAAATGGTCATTTTTTTCCTTACATTGTCTACGTAGATTAATGAAACACAGACGTGAAATATCAGCATTATGAGAGCTAAGAAAAAGTGAGTGTATAACTGAAAAAAAAAAATCTATTTTTTTTTTTCAGCTAATATTAGTTATCTCGTCTAATATTTTCTCGGCAATCTTTTTAGCCACGAAAGATATATCTGCTTTTTTAGCTCACAGGCTATCAAAGCCTGAGAGCTTATGTGCCTGCCGGTTCTGTATGTATGTATGTAAGTACGTACGTACTATAAGCGCTACCTCTGGGGGTGCCAATCCAGATGCAGGTCTCTCACCTGGAATTGGTTCAAAATTAGGAGACTAGTTTCACAGTTATATGGATCATGTGAACTATATAGAAATAAAAAGCTACAAAATAGGGCCTTGGGCCAAACCAACAACAACAACAACAACTCATTGGGCTTATGGTTTAGTCAGTTAACGACAATAGTACTTATTTTAAATTGCAAATTGTTAATTATTTAACAACCTTTCTTGGGCCCAAAGAACGGGTAACCAAGTCAATTAGCACAATAAAAGTAAATTAATTTCAATAATGTAGTTAAAGTATAATTCAGAATAAGTTCAGTTTAAATGTTACTAACATTCTTCTCTTCCAGGTTCCCCTTGCAGTTCCTCGTGCCACCGCTTGGGACGGGCCAATGGCCGGCCCGCAGGGCAGGATTTTTTTATGGCAGGATTTTTTTAGCAGCAGTTTTTTTTATTCATTTTATTTTTGACTGTTCGCCTCTTTATTAGGTGCAAATGGACATTGTCCGCACAAGCTACCGGACCCGCTCCAATGGGACAGTCCACGGAGCCAGTTTTTACCAGGTGGGGTTCGGTAGAAAGGCGCAGTCCCGTCAGCCCCTGCAGCGTTTTCGTCTGCCTTGCTATTCGGCCCCAAAGTTTTCCTTTCTGGTATGACTTAGCTATTGGCAAAAATTAAATAAATAAATAAATAAATAAATAAATAATAATAATAATTTCAGTGGTTTTAATTGTCCTCCCTCAAAATTCTCCCCCCTTTTTCAAGCTAAGTTGAGTACCATAGTTTCGGCACTAAATTGTCCAGTCCCATTCCAACTATCATGACGAGTATGTGGCGAGCGGCAACAGTTCTCAGAATACTAAAACCTAGGAGTGATCAACCCAGTAAAATCCGGACATTATAGGTCAGCCGACCTGGGTACTTGTCATTGTGAATCGCCCCATGAGGCGATCAGGCGAATTTCGCCCCACTCTCCAGGCACTCAAACCCGTCAAACTGGGTCGAATCCCGGTAGGTAGGGGCCTGGTCAGCGGTCTCCAAGTACGTACGTACGTATGTATGTATGTATGTACGTAACGCGATAACTCTTGATAGAACTAACCGTTTGACTTTAAATTTTGTTTATAGGTTCCTTGTGATAAGGCGCTTCCCTGATTAGTTTTGGAGGTTCATTGGTTAAGCATAAAGGGGGGAAACGGGGGTCTAACCCCCCATAATTTATATAAATGGGTTTTTCATGCATAATTATCCCATTTTCTTCGAATTTTGTATATAGGTTCATTTTGATAATGCGCTTCTGTCAATAGTTTTGGGGGTTCATTGGTTAAGTATAAAGGGGGAAAGGGGGGATAACCCCCCCTAATTTAGATAAATGAGTTTTTCATGCAGAATTATCCGATTTTCTTCAAATTTTCTATATAGGTTCATTGTGATAATGCGCATCTCTGAATAGTTTTGGGGGTTCATTGGTTAAGCATAAAGAGGGAAAGGGGGGGATACCCCCCCTAATTTAGATAAATGAGTTTTTCATGCAGAATTATCCGATTTTCTTAAAATTTTGTATATAGGTTCATTGTGATAATGCGCTTCTCTGAATAGTTTCGGGGTTCATTGGTTAAGTATAAAAGGGGAAGGGGGGGCTAGTCCCTCCTTAATTTAGATAAATGGGTTTTTCATGCAGAATTAGCCCATTTTCTTCAAATTTTGTATATAGGTTCATTTTGATAATGCGCTTCTGTCAATAGTTTTGGGGGTTCATTGGTTAAGTATAAAGGGGGAAGGGGGGGGGCTTTTCATGCAGAATTATCTGATTTTCTTCAAATTTTGTATATATATTCATTGTAATTAGAGACTTCCCTGATTAGTTTAAGGGGTTCATTAGTTAACTATGAGGTGGGTAACGGGGGGATGCCTCCCCCTTAATATATTGTTGATTTCTTTATTTTTCGAGGGCATATTTCAAATCCTTTGAAATAAGAGTATAACATATAATTAGTGTGAATAGCCTGTGAGCTCAATGCCCTCAGTTTAACTGGGCAGTTTTCTTTTTATTTTGCATTTACAACACTAATTTAACTTTTAAAACTTTCCAGCGTAGTTGGAAAGTGTTCATAACTTTGGTTCGTCTGTCCACCTGTCTATCATCGCCCTAACTTTCGTAATTAGTCTTGGATTGCCACGAAATCGATAATTATGTTATTAAGATTCTCTACAGCATATTCCCTATTGAAATTGGAATGTGTAGCATTCATAGTCATTTTACAGAGACACTCAAAATATTTCAGTCACATTGAGGTCGATGGAAGATAATAGTTTGAAGTGCATTTTAATGATGTTTTACCGCTGCAAATGAAATCGATGTGTATTGTTGATATGCACTGCAATATGTTTCCCACCTTAAATGGTATCTAATATGACAAAGATCTAATATAGTAAGCCAAAGATCTTTTAAAAGAATATATATATATATATATATATATATATATATTAATCTTAGTCATTCTACTGCTTAAATAAAATCTACCACAAGGTGCGTTCTCTCCTTGCAATATCCAAGGTATACCACTATTACAGATTGGAAACTTTCTGCTTAATATTTAAAACTCAGAATTTGTATTCACTTTATTACTTACCCATCATAGGGTAAATCTTGTAATCGTTTTAAAAATAATAAAAAAATTTTTGACGGATTTACACGTTTCAGAGACTAAAAATTCCGAAAAAACATATTTTTAGAAAAAAAATGTTTGCCGTCCGTCTCTCTGTGTGTCTGTAAACGCTCTATCTCCCGAACAAATTGAGATAGAGACTTTAAATTTGGCATGTACTTAGTATGTAATAATGAGAAAAAGCTTATTGAATTTCAGTAACCTCGATTATCCGGAACTAATTTTTCAGACTATGCGAAATATTCGTTCTGATAAAAGGTATATAAAAGTTTTCGAAATTGTTTATTCTAAGGAGTGAATATAAAAGACAATAAAAAATAATGTAAATTTTGCATAAAAAAGGAAGTCGATCGAGTAATTAGTTGCCGAGATATTTGTAATCCTATTTTCCACACTTTTCGATTTTCCATGACCCTGTATTTCTTTCAAATTTCAATTCAAAGATATATTTTAATTGGAAATGAGGCGCTTAATCCGACGCAGTAAACTGTTAGTTAATATGATAATCATTTTTGGAGTTATAAGGATGTTTATTTTATGTAATTCCGTAATAGAGCATTTAAAGTGTATGACGTCACCAAGACAGGATTTTATTCGAATTGCAATGTATTTTATAAATATTTTACACATGTTTCATTTTCATATTTTATATTATGCTTATCCATGATGGGTAAGTATTACGGTGGCCCCCAACGACTAGTTTTTCGTAGAATTTGTAGTATTTTTGTAGTATAAGGTAAAAAATAAATTATAATAAAAATTGTGATAGAACTGTATGCATTCTCCTACCAACAAAGCATTTTTTATTTATTTATTATTTATTTATTTCGAGTTAAATCGCAGATTATGACTGACGTTTAATTTATGAATTGTGTGAAATGGTAAAATCAATAAAAGTACTGAAATTTTATTTTGCGTAATTGATGATTATAGGTAAAAAAAAAAGTCTTTCCGGTCTGTACTGGTAGGAAAAGGTAGCTTCCATAGTCCCTGTTTTTAAAAAATCAACTAATTTTACTCAAACACCCGAAGTTAAAAAATGCTTGGAACCCGATTATAGAATAGTCAATCCCAGTTTTCGTTAGTATTGAATTTGAATGATAATTTCAGCATGAGAGTTACAGCATAACAAAAATCAGATTGTCTCAAAATATCAGCTAACCTAGAATTTCAGACAGAACAATCTCAGCCATTTTTTAAGATAAAACCAAAACAAAATATTCTCTTGAATCCTTGTTTCAAGGTATAACACTTAACGGAAACTTAAAATAAAAAAAAAATTAAAAAAATTTTGATTTTTTTAAAAATTTTAATTTTTTTAACGACGGTCATTTTGAAACAAGATTGCACATGAAGCTGACCAACGAACTCTGTCGAGATCACCTTGGTATGTCCTATACACACTCAGTCACATCCACATCGGTTCATAAATAAAAGAGTTACAGAATGACAAATGTCAGATTTATAAGGACATATCGCTACAGAGATCATAGCTATATGGACATATATATATATATATATGTAATAATGATGTAATAATAATAATAATTAGGCTGGTGAGATTATTGAAGAGTCTTTTGTAAAAAATTATACTATTTTAATCTCTGGAGTAAAACACAGTTATATATACAGACTAATTACAGGTTATATACAGGGTTAAGGGGAATAGGGGGTGATTCTGCCGCAGTTACCGGCATTTAACGCATCCTTCCAATATCAGACCGGAGCTAGGCCGTCTGCCCAAAGCCAACCGGACAAGTCAATCTCCAAAGTAAATCTGACGATAATCTTAATATTCCGTTCCCAGGCCAGAGAGGCGAAGCTCTTTAGTCATCAACTTTATTGTGTATCGTTATTGCTGACCTAATGAGTATCCGTGAGAACTCGGGCCGCACCTCTACTCGCTGCGGTCGGCATGTTATGGGAACTGCAAAACCACATGCATCCCATTCACACACACACACACACACACACACACACACATATATATATATATATATACTAGGGGGCCTACACCCTGCGAGCTACGCTCGCCAACCCCCGCTCAGACTTCGAGGCCTCTAAAAACATGACAGCGTGCTTCGTTTTAAAAATATTGGTAAATCTGTAATTGGGTTGCCATGCTTTTAACGTTTTAATGGGGCATTTTTTTATTATCATGGCCTCATACACAGCTGTTGCGACAACTGACGACTGTTTTAGGGATTGGTAAGTAAAATCAATTACACCTTGAAAACCAGCTTGTATAAAATGGTTAGGTTTAAATTGTGGCTACCTCTCGCACTTTTATAACAACGATCTGTATTCTATTCTTCCTTTGCGTTTAAGGATGAGAAAAATTCCATCTGCTTGTGAATAACATTAAGAACCACGGTATTGAAAAGTACTATGTTATAGACATTTTCAGTAACAGGTTTTAATTTTCTCTGTATTTAGTGCACCATCATGCATATTTTCATGTTATTTTAAATATGTAAATTATTTATTTTAATTAATATGTATATACGAATTTTCTAATAATTATTTATCATACAAAATTAATTAAATATTTTGTGCATGCATGCCTGCATTTATTCGGCATCAATTGATGAGATATTTAAACAAATTCGCTATCCGCGATAATTTTACACCATGTTATGTCACTTGAATATTGTCCATAAAAAAATCGGGTATTTTTCCATTATAGGATCCTTTGCTTTTAGGTTTGTCGTAATTCGAGTTTCAAAAACGAATAGATTCGTTAATATACATATATTTGTTGCCAAAAGTTATGAAAACAAACCCAATGAACTTTTGGTGATTTTCTATAATAGGGGTCTTGACGCTTTTTTAAAAAGATTGGTGCAATTCGGGCATCAGAAAGTGAGATTTGGTGCCAAATTACATAAACAGCCATGGAAACAAATTCGACGATTTTTTTTGTTTATATGCGTATTTTAATTATACGTATATTATTATTGTTTTTTCTATACAAATTACTTCTGATTATATATAAAATAGGATAAATGACATTTTACGCTAAACAAATTGTATAAATATTGAAAAAATGCTTCTGTATACGAAATGACAAAGTAAATAGGTTGACAGAAAGTATGTTGCCAAATTTCCTTTTCCGCCAAGGCTATTTTCTCTGTTTCGTCAAGGCCCCATATACTGGAAAAGCACCGAACTTTTATGCTTGTTTATACATGTATTTATATGTATATATACAATTTATTTATAATTGTATTTCAATTTACCTCTTTTTGTACATAAAAATAGATAAATGGCTTCTTTATATTAAATAAATTGTATAAACATAAATGACGTATTTACATAAATGACGTCATTTGGACGAATTTATTCAAAATATTTTCAGTTTATAAATTAAATTAAATGCTGACAGACGATTGAATCCTGACGATAGAAATATGATTTTTTTTTTCAAATTTTCGTGAAAAACATAATTTAATCACAATCTTGTCTTCATTATCGATTGAAATAAAAGATAAATTCAATTTCAATTTGAAAATGACGAATAAAAAGAAATCAATAATCCCTATCGGGATCCTTTTTTATTTTTTTCCCTTTTTTGTCACAAAAAAACTGAGTAATTAGTTGCCATCATTACAGAAATGTCATTAAAATTAGAAAAAAATTAATATCTCGAAAACTAATTCCAATTTCAAAATTCTATTACCAGTTTTGACATCCGCGGATTTTTATGGACAATTGGTATTAATTTCACCATCAAGCGTTTAATATTTTATTAAAAATAGCCCTGAAACATAATCAGTCGTTTAATCAGTCGTTTCATAAAATCGTTTCATAAAATCGTTTCACAAATTTGTTTCATTAGGATTTTATATATATAGGGTAGATATATATAAATCAACATTTAAACTGGCGGTGGTTTTGGTGTCTGTGGGTCCGTGAAAATATACCAAAAATTTCCGGAACTGCTTTCCTCCGGATGGTTGCACTTGCAATTATTATTTTTTGTATTGGAAGCTACCTAAAAATCTGCACAGGTCGAAAGTTTCAGACATAGGCGTGGCCCATGCAAAAAAGAATGAAATCATTCTCAGCCATGCCTACAAAAATGCCGATATATATTAACCAATATTATCCTAAAATAAAAAAAATTCTTTAAGAAAATATTGCATCTGTATCTATGTGAACGTGCATGTTTCATGTTATATCACGGAAAATCAAGGAATATGGAGCAGCAGCCTTAATAATTACTTAGATAGTTAGATACATTCAAATAAAAACTCGTTTAAAAAACACATAGTTTAGAATGAATTAAAAATACGGTTAAATATATTATAATTTTCAGGTGCAATAAAGAAAAAACAAGAACGAAAAATCATGCGTCAAGCATACATTATGTAACACTTTCCAACGCTTCCAAAATAATTTTACAAATCATTACCGTTTAATAAGCTGAAAGATAACATCTAAGAAAACAATTTGAAAAACGCATAACATATTTAAAAACGCAATTTCAGGAATTTCCAGCATAAATTTCCAACATATACAATATTCGGAAAAATATTCGAATACTTTTATTCAGCCCTGTATAGGATCTATAGATTTGTATATATACTACATAGGATGCTAAATTTTAGTTTAGTTAGGAAACGCGTAGCACAGTTTAAAATTCTCCTTCTGCAGTTTATGTCAATAAACAGAAATCTGCTCGCGAACCTTTGTGCTGCCCTGTATAGGATCTACAGAATTTATACACACCAAGTAATAGACAAAAAGTGAGTTTAATTTAAAATCGCGTTCAGTAACTTAAAACGCACTTCCAGGAATGACTGTTAACAGACAGTAGAGAATTCTTTTGTGTGAATGAACGATGACTGCTATACACATAATATTCTGTAGTAAACCTCTTGTAATGCACCTTAGTGATATATATATATATATATATATATATATATATATATATATATATATATATATATATATATATATATATAAATTTCAATGCGTTTAAAATAGTGAAACATTATTTAATTAAACCGCAAACGATTTTTCTCCATAAACGTAATGTAACGGATTTCTTTTGACTGTCCCTGTAAAGTAACTATAAGTGTTATGCACAGCATATTCCATATTAAGCTTCTTGTAATGCACCTTAGTGATATATATCAATTACAATGTACTTGAAACTGCGTGACATGATTAAAATAAACCGCAAATGATTTTTCCCCCATAGACCGTAATGTAACGGAATTCTTTTGAGTGTCCCTGTAAAAAAACTATAAGTGCTACACACACACTTCAGTTGAAATAGGGAACATGCTATAGATAACGACAATAACATATAAAAATTGGAGGGCAATCCGAGCATATTTACGACAGTTAGAGCACGGGCAAACGGCAGACAAACCGAAGTCATAAACACTTTTCCACTAGGTTGAAAAGTTTTAAAAAGTATATTTTTAAAGATATTTCTCTTTAATTTTTTAAATATAAGAAAATTTTCCAAAGACTTCATTAAACTAATGTAAAATATTACTTTTGCTTTTACAAAAAAAAAGTTTAGGGTCTTACACGGCCCAGAAAGAATGAAGTATAAGCCCGACACAATCACAGTGAAATAAAATCAGCCCGATCCCGTGCAGACCTCAAGATAGAATACCAAGTTTATGAATTTTTAAAAGACTATATTTAAATAATTTTTGAAATATTACGCAGGTTATACTAACATTTTATTTTAAAACATTTAATTTTATGGAATTCTGATGAATTCCATTTCAGTTTTATTTTATTTTATTTTTTATTATTATTTTTTTTATAGTAGTTTTACTTGAGATGGCTATTTTCTGCAACCATTTAACACATTGACGGACAGTAGGAACAAATAAAGTTCGAAAATTAACACTATATGTTTTTGTAATTTTTATAATATTAGAAGTATAGTTTTAATCTTTCTGCTTAAATAAACTTAATTTTGATTAATTCAGCACCTTTAATTAGGTTGCACTACTCCCTTCACAACCACCAGGGTGGCTAGTGGTCAGGGAAAATTACAGTAAAAAAAAGTGATAAACACCAGTATATTCTCATAGAAAAATTTATTTTTGATTATTCGATCAAATAATCATTTTGAATTTTTCTATAAGAATATACTGGTAATTATCTTTTTTTTTTACTGTATTTTTCCCTGACCACTAGCCACCCTACACGTGCATACTGAAGCTGCAACTCGTATAACAGGTGGAAAACGAACTTGAACCTAAAAAATTGTTTCCAAAACATGACACTGGGCTTCTACTTGTACGCGGGTAAATGCACATTTGTGCTGCTATAGCCGTAGTGTCTAAAAACGACCGTTTCGTTTTGGACGGCTATTGCCGTCATGCCACATAGTGAACTTCGCTTTGACGGCTATAGCCGCAAGTGTTCGTCAACGTGTTAATTTAGTTAAAATGAAAAGTTCTATAATTTGTCCATAGATGGCAGCACTACATATTAGAAAGACGATTGGGGTGGAATAGAACTGGAAAAGAATGAGTTCACATCATAAACCTCATCCAAGAACAATCAGAACTCAGAACATAGTGTTGTCAGGTGTCCGGTTTTTAGGGATTCGCGGAACCACTCCGCGGGATGCCAGAAGTTTCAATTTTTCATTAGGCACAAATTCTTTTAAATTTCTTTTAGTACCATGCTTTTCGTTAGTCTACATTGAGTGGAGCTTAATGCAGTAAAACCTATAAACACAGAAACTATTTATAACGTAATTTTCTTTTTTGTCCGCAGAAAGTAATACTGTACAAGTCTGCCCACTAAGACGCAAAACCGTTCCAAAACGGAATATTTTCCGGTTACTAGCAATTCTGTTTTTACAGATTTTAATGTACTTGGTTCAATAAATCCTATAAAAATGGAACCTGTTTATAAGGGAATCTTGTGTTAACGTAAAAGTTTAATATTTCCATATAAAAAAAATACCATACAGTTATAACAACTCAATCGAAAACCTCTACAAAACGGAATTTTGTTTTGGAACTCAGCGATTCCGCTTTCACGGATTTTACTATATAAGTTTATTGTGTTTATTTAGTAAAGTAAAACCTACTAATCTCAAGTGACCGGATAAATATTCCGTTTTAGATAGATTTCTGTCGAAGGAGGTAATAATTGTATGGTATTCTTTATGCATGATTTTTTGCGTTTAATACAAGATTCCGTTATAGACAGGTTCCGTTTTCATAAGATATACTGTATTTTTAAGTCCCGATTTTGAAGATACTATTAAACTTTTTTATGTCTCCCTGTCCCGCCTTTTGTGACAGTGGCAACAGTTAGAAGGTACTTTTCGCGGAGCCATGACATGGGACATCCAATATCTCGCTTTTTCAGAGTGCAAAATCTCTTTCAAATTTTTTGAGCGTGCCATACTACTATTTCTCACTTGTTGAGTTTTTAAAACACTAAGGAAAAAAAAAAAAGTAATTGTAATTTAACAAATTACAATAACCATTGGGAAAATGTTCCGAAAGCTTAAAAAAATAAATAAATTACCGTACTTTCGTGTTATAGCGGCCCCCACAATTATGATTATGCCAAGGTCGCAGTTATGATTTCGCCAAGATCATCGCAAAGCTTATATATGCATCCTATATACGCATATATATATTCCAAATACTCCTATATGTGTCATATACGTCATTATACACATATTATTTTCGTCTTATATGTCGTATATACATCATATACACATGTCATATATATACATCATATATGCATCATACATGACTATAACTTGGCCACATACGTCAAGAAATGTTATAAATATATCATATATTATTATAATGTCATACATGCTTTATAATTTGGCGATAAATCTAGGTCGCTTGGCGATTCATCCTTGGGGACCGCCATAACACGAAAGTACCAAATTTACAATATATTAATGAAAACAGAAACAAAAATATTTCATCCTTGGGGGCCGCTATAACACAAAAGTACCAAATTTCTACTTTATTTTTCATATCTGATAATTTGCATGGGGCCGCTATAACACGAAATTGTAAAATTTCTACTTTATTTTTCATATCTGATAATTTGCATCTATCCTTTTTGTAACTTTAATATTTTTGTAACGATTTTATGCATTTCTATTGCCTATTCAAAGAAAAATTCTTCTAAAGTTACAGAATTTCGTTAAAAATTCTTATAAAGTTACAGAATTTCGTTAAAAACGCTTAAAAAAATAAAGTGACAACGTCAATGAAATGACGACGTCAAGAGGCCCATTCTCGACCGAAAACAACAACCATTTTCCCAATGGTTAAAACAATTTTTAATTTTTAAAGACTTGTTGTGTATAAGTTTTAGTGTGGAATTCCTTTGACAGGTGGAAATCATCTGTCATCAGGTAATCTTTTTTAAAGAGAACAAATTGGCGTTTTTTTAGAGCCTGCATGGTCTGGTTGGGGGCTTGCGATCGTAGCTCGTTGGTGTCAGAACCCCCTAGCAATCTCAATAGTAATACAAAATAACCTTCTTCTACTAAACATGAAAAAAAAAGATGATTAGAACAAAAAGTACAGTCGTGGAAAAATAAGGGAACACCTCCCACTATCTCTGTAACAAATTATTGTAGAAGAAAGTTACTGGTACCAAATGATTAGAAATAAAGTTTACTTTTAAATGATGTATATAAAATTTTCTTAGGGGGCATCTACATATCAAAACAAACCCGAACTTTGTTTTTTCGATGGCAACACCCAATTTTGACACGATATTTTAAATCTTGGGTTCAAACTAAGATATGAAATTTCAAGTCATTTTGGATGATAAGATTTTGAATTATAAACATTCAAAATTTAGAGCTTCTAATGTTAAATTACATTTTCATATTTTTATTAATATCTCTCGAAATTATAATCTTAATGTGCTAATTTTTTGTTTGGTTATAATACTGAAAAACCCAAACAGAACTACGCTGAATTTGTAATTTTTATAATTTTATAATATGGATTTTGAAATTAATATTTGAAACAATTATGAATTGCAACCTACAATTCTTTTATGGATTGATACAATTCTTTTATGATGAATTTATATTTATCATGTCCTGCTTTATGCTCATTCAATTTTTAAATATTTTCTTCCAAGTAGTTTTCAAATTATACTTAAAAAGTGGCAAGATGCTGGGCCATCTATGATGTGCTGAAAAGCATAATTTGAAAAAATATTTTACTCATTTTATTGTTGATTAGAATAAGATTTTTTAAAATACTTTTTCTGTATTTGATTCATTTTTTTTTAAATCACGTAAATTGTATTTGCATAAGTCGTAAATTGTATTTGCATATTGCAATAATTTTACGTTAGTTATGTAAATTAGTTTCGCTTTTATTTTTAAATTAACAAAGCTCATTTTTTTTTTTTTTTTTTTTTTTTTAACGAACAGAAAAAAAAAATCTTATTCGTTATTGTTGCTCCCTTTAATTAAATTTCTAGCTTCTTCTCCAGTCTAATAAATCTATTTTATATTTTCTGCGGTATATATGTTTGAAGTAAAGTTTCTTATAAATGCATATGTGCCGTGTATTTGCTGAAAAGGTTTTAAGAATATGCCATTAGCAATCGAGTTAAGACTTATATTCAGATTGAAAAGCAATGTATAGTTTTTGTGTATTTTGTGTTTGTTTGTATGTTTTTTTTTTCTACATCGCTTCATACTATTTCTTATTCTAAATTTTGTATTCGCCGATATTCTTCGCATATAAATTTAGAAAAGAGCGATTAAAATAAATTCAAAATCTGAGAAAAAGCATTATAAAAACACCTATAAAATTCCAACTACATTCATATATTCGAAAACTATTTTAATGACAGATAACCTTATATATTTTTTAATCGGATAATTCATCTCTTGTAAATATTATAAAATGAATATTGAAAAAGATTTTACCGTATACAACAATAGCCGAAACATATTAAGTGAGTAAGATGGTCATATTAGCAAGAAATAATACATTAATAGAAGTGACTTAGTCATTCTGTAGCATTTCAACAATCGAGTACCGAACTTCAATTTTGGATATAGCCCTTAAAATAGGCTCATTTTAAAATAATTAATTTATCTGAAACTAATCGTAGGAATTTCATGAAATTTGGTATCTAGGCATAGTTATAACTGAAGATTTAAAATATCTTGTCAAAATTGGGTCTTGCTATTGAGAAATAGCAAAGTTTGGGTTTGTTTTGATATGTAGATGACCCCTAAGAAAATTTTATATACATGATTTAAAAGTGGACTTTATTTCCAATCGTTTGGAACCAGTAACGTTTTTCTACAATAATTTGTTGCATAGTTAGTGGGGGGTGTTCACTTTTTTTCCCCCACGACTGTGCTACGATTTTTTTGTTGCATTGTCTGTAAGTTGCCACGTCTTCTTTCAGGATTTAAATGCAATTATTTTAGAATGTATTTTTGCAAAATTTGTCAGATTTAAATTGATGTATCTAAATTTCTATGAAAGTTACAATATTTTGTACTATGTTTTTCAGTGATATATTCTTTAAATTGTTTTCGTATTTTTTTGTTTTGTGAAAAACTTTGAAAATAGGATTTTTCTAGTAAAAAGTGCTCTTTATTTTTTTTTCTTTTAAAAATTTCGTTATTATTATTTTTAAATTATTAATTTTTTAAAATATTTTAAAAAGTATTAAATTTTTAAATTATTTAAAAAATATTAATGTTTTAAATTTATTTAAAAAATATTAAAAAAAAAAAATTGTGTTTGTCTAACTCGAAGAATATTTATTCATTCCTGTGCTCAAAAATGAAAAAAAAAAAGCATACAATTAGAGTTATCTGTTCAGGACAATATATGAAAATTTCAGGATATCAATTTTTAAACATAGCTAAATACGGATTTTTTTTAAAAATTTCTTAAGAATTTACGTATTATATAATACATATGTACTGCATATCATGTTACATGCAGTACATATCATATTAGATGTCATATTACATAAATTACATATCACATAGAAATAAATTTACAGGGTGGTCCAAAATTATTGAGCGCATTTCATGTTTGAAAAAATAAAAGAACAAAATGAGGTACGTACATGTTTATTGTTTTATTGGAAAGACAATTTAAAACAATTTTATACAACAACAATTTAAACATTAAATAAGTTCCACATTTCCCGTCTCCTTAAATTATTGGTACCAACGTTTTATAAAGTCTTTACTTAAAGGACGACGGTTTGAATATTCTAAACGAAAACGTCTTTGAACAGTTACAACGGATTTGCTTTCACGAAACCACAAAACGCACATTGCTTTTTCCTGTACTGTAGCCATTTGTAGACAAACGCAATCAATAAATCCCCCTTTCCCCCCGCAATGTTTCCGCGTCATCTACCGGCTTATGTGAAACTTATTTAATGTTTAAAATGTTGTTGTGTAAAGCTGTTTTAAATAGCCTTTCCAAGAAAATAATAAACATGTACGTACCTCATTTTGTCCTTCTTTTTTCAAACATGATTTGCGCTCAATAATTTTGGACCACCCTGTATATCTAAAAAAAAATGAGCATGAATACTTCTAAATAAAAAAGTAAAAGTTTGTATTCCGAATCACATTAATTTCACAAACTTATTTTATTTATTTATTTTTAATCTCGAACAGAGTCACAGGCAACGCAAGAAACATCCGCGGCACTTCCAGCCATCTCGGTTGTCTCGTGATCAACATAAGCTAGCTTCCACCAATAGTCGAAGCGCGTTTCAGCCTACCTTGATCACGTGATATCCAAGTGTAAGTATCATAGACCATCTCTCTTGGTAGCTGAGGACAGAGTATACATCATTTCCCAATTTCCACTTTTGGACTGTTTCACCGAAGACGATTTTATAAAGAAATAATCTTCCTAGGATTTTCCTAGGAAATTTTATCTTTACTAATAAAAGAAAGTTTCGCTCTGTGTGTGTGTGTGTGTGTTTGTTTGTCTGCGATGGCTAGCAAAATCTAGCCCACCTAGAAGTCTGAAAATTTAGGTGTGGATAGTCCAAGGTCTGGCCTGTGCACCTGAGTCTCAGAATTTTATTTCTTTGAAAATTAACAAAAATATTAATTAAAAACTGATCAATAACTCATCTATTTTTTGCGAGTCGGCTTTCAGAACTCGCGCATGCCCAGAACCCGATTTGTCACAGAGAACGAAGATATACGAGAATGAAGAACCATTTACATGAAGAATACGTTTATTTCGCAATTCTGTTTTAAATTCTATCGACTAAATCGTTGAACATATTCTGAAAAACTGCTACGATTTTTTTGTTGCATTGTCTGTAAGTTGCCCCGTCTTCTTTCAGGATTTAAATGCAGTTATCTTGGAATGTATGTTTGCAAAATTTGTCAGATTTAAATTGGCATATCTAAATTTCTATGAAAATTACAACACTTTGCACCAAGTTTTTCAGTGATATATTCTTTAAATTGTTTTCGTATTTTTTTGTTTTGGGAAAAACTTTGAAAATAGGATTTTTCTAGCAAAAAGTGCTCTTTATTTTTTTTCTTTTAAAATTTTCGTTATTATTTTTTTTAAATTATTAAATTTTTAAAATTACTTAAAAAGTATTAAATTTTAAAAATTATTTAAAAAATGTTAAATGAAAAAAATAATTGTGTTTGTCTAACGCGAAGACAAATTAATACTTATTCATTCCTGTGCTCAAAAATGAAAAAAAAAAAAACAAGAACGAAAAATCATGCGTCAAGCATAGATTATATAGCACTTTCCAACGCTTCCAAAATAATTTTACAAATCATACCGTTTAATAATCTAAAATCTAACATCTAAGTAAACAATTTAGAAAACGCATAACATATTTAAAAACATAATTTCAGGAATTTCCAACATATACAATATTCGGAAAAATATCCGAATACTTTTATTCAGCCCTGTATAGGATCTATAGATTTGTATATATACTACATAGGATGATAATTTTAGTTCAGTTAGGAAACGCGTAGCACAGTTTAAAATTCTCCGTCTGGAGTTTGTCAATAAACAGAAATGTGTTCGCGAACTTTTGTGCTGCCCTGTATAGGATCTACAGAATTTATACACACCACGTAATAGACCAAAAGCAAGTTAAAATTAAAATCGCGTTCAATAACTTAAAACGCACTTCCAGGAATTATTGTTAACAGACAGTAGATAATTCTTTTGCGTGTCCCTGTAAATGAACGATGACTGCTATACACACAATATTCCGTAGTAAGTCTCTTGTAATGCACCTTAGTGATCTATATAAATTTCAATGCGTTTAAAATAGTGAAACATTATTTAAATAAACCGCAGACGATTTTTCTCCATAGACGTAATGTAACGGAATTCTTTTGACTGTCCCTGTAAAGTAAGTATAAGTGCTATGCACACCCTGTTCCATATTAAGCATCTTCTAATGCACCTTAGTGATATATATAAATTTCAATGCGTTTAAAGTAGTGAAACATTATTTAAATAAACCGCAAATGATTTTTCCCCATAGACCGCAATGTAACGGAATTCTTTTGAGTGTCCCTGTAAAAAAACTATAAGTTCTACACACTTCCGTTGAAATAGGGAACATGCTATAGATAACGACAATAACATATAAAAATTGCAGAGCAATCCGAGCATATTTACGGGAGTTAGAGCACGGACAGACGGCAGACGGCCAGACGGCAGACGGCCAGACAAACCGAAGTCATAAGCACTTTTCAACTACGTTGGAAAGTGCTAAAAATAGCATACAATTAGAGTTATATTTTCAAGACAATATATGAAAATTTCAGGATATATCAATTTTTAAGCTAAATGCTGATTATTTTAATTTTTTAAAAGAATTTACGTATTATATAATACATATGCACGGCATATCATGTTACATACAGTACATATCATATTAGATGTCATATTACATAAATTACATATCATATAGGAATAAATATACAGGGTGGTCCAAAATTATTGAGCGCATTTCATGTTTAAAAAAATAAAAGAACAAAATGAGGTACGTACATATTTATTGTTTTCTTGGAAAGACAATTTAAAACAATTTTATACAACAACAATTTAAACATTAAATAAGTTCCACATTTCCCGTCTCCTTAAATTATTGGTACCAATGTTTTATAGAGTCCTTACTTGGAGGACGATGGTTTGAGTATTCTAAACGTCTCTTGAGTATTCTAAACGCACTCTTACGTCTCCAATGCAGTAATCAATTCGACAAAAAATTATGTTAACCCTTTGTAAACCATTTTTGAAAAGAGTCGTTTTTCCGGGCTTATGTTTTCTCCCTTACGCCAACGCCCCTCAATAGCACATTTTTAGAGATACATACAAACCAAACACATTCTCTTAGAGCTGAAACCTTCTTCTAATAGACGGTATAATATTTTTTTTTTTTTTTTAAATACGGATTTTAAAACTTTCAAAAACACCGGCGAACGCAGGTCATTTCGCGCCTCACGAGAAAAAAAAAATTCTTACGCTAAAAGTTACTAAATGTTTCGTATTCGACGAAAACTATTTTCTTTTTATGTTAACGTATACCCAACGCGAAAAGAAAACATATTTATTTTACAACCAGATAACAATATTTCTGACGTAATTTTTACACAAAACCGTTATGTTTATGACCATTGAAAATTTCAAAGGGTTTGGACAACAAAAGCTATTTTTTTAAAACTATATAACGAGCCTACTTGAAAAAAAAAGTAAATGTTTTTTATTACGATTTTGTTATTAAAGATATAAATCCATACAAAATCAGGTAAAATATATAAAATAATACAAATGTGGGATTTATTTACGGTTTTATCACGGGCCCGGGCAACGCTGGACGGGTCAGCTAGTTTAGAAATAAAAAAATGCTAATTCGAATTTTATAATAATAAACATGTTATTTTTTTTAAACCTCCAATTTAGTCAAATTTCATTAAAATACAGCATTTATTGTACACTGCTGTCCAAAAATTAAGGGACAGTGACCGGACGGTTTTGCTTTTTACACGGTTTGTTGAATATCTACTGAAATTTTTGACGAATTGTTCTTGAAATTGGAGGATGTAAAGCGCATGTTTGGCTTCAAGAGCAGTTGAAACAGTATACTGAAATTATAAAATTAATATATTGAATATCTGATGAGATACGGGCGCATTTGTATGAAATAATTTATAACTGCACATGCGCGAACTATACCGAAGATTTTTTTTCATGATTTGGTAGTCAATTGTATAGAATAACTCATATAAAAAGACAAGTCAAATATCGTGAAAACTCAGAAAGATACCAACAATACAGTGACAATTTCGGGGGAAAATCCCATTGGTCTGAATTTCTGAATTAGCTCACTGTAGTGCTGATATATTTCTGAATTTTCATGATATTTGACTAGTCTTTTTATATGAGTTACTCTATAGAATTTACTGCCAAATCATGAGAAAAAAAAAATCTTTGGTATAGCTCTCGCATGCTCATTTATAAATTATTTCATACAAATGCCCATATCTCATCAGATATTCAATATATTAATTTTTTAACTGCAGTAAACTGTTTCTACTGTTCTTGAAGTCAAACATGTGCTTTACATCCTCGAGTTTCAAGAACAATTTGCCAAGAATTTCAGTAGATATTCGACAAACCGTGTAAAAAGCGAAAGCGTCAGGTTGTCCCTTAATTTTTGGACAACAGTGTATAATAGGCTGAAAATTTTCATCATCATTATTATTATTATTTGTACAAAAAATTTCTCGGTGTTGTAAGCCGAAAAAATAAACAATAATAAAAGCCGATTTACTAAAAGGTGTAATTAAAAACCGTTACGTATATTCTTTAAATTGTGTTCGGGATTTTTAGCTTTGAGAAAAATTTTGAAAATATGATTTTTGTAATAAAAAAGGCTCTTAAAAAAATTTAAAAAAAATTATTAATTTTTCTAAAAAATTATTTAATTTTTTAAATATTTAACACTTATTAAATAAAAAAAATGTGTTTGTCTAACATCTAACCCGAAGACAAATTAATATTTATTCATTTTTGTGCTCTAAAAGGAAAAAGAAATATACAAATAGAGTTATTTTTTCAGGAGATATATCAAATTTTAAACACACCTAAAGACTGAAATTTTTAATTTTTAATTTATCTTAAGAATTTACATATCGTATAATACACATACATTTCATATCATATTACATACATTACATAGCATTATACATACATTACATAGCATATTATATACATTACATATATTGCGTGCATTACGTATTTTATTACATACATTAAATACCATATATATATATATATATATATATATTACTTATCAAATTACATACATTACATATTATCATATTCCATACATTATATATCACATGTAAATAAATATAATTCTGAAGAAAAAAATGAGCATAAATACTTCTAAATAAAAAAAGTAAAATTTTGTGTACCGACTCACCTTGTTTTCACCATTTTATTTTATTTATTTATTTATTTTTAATCTCGTACAGAGAGACACTGAAAGCACATACCGCGGCACCTCTGCTGTCCCGTGATCGACATAAGCTAGCTTTCACCAATAGTCGCACTGCGTTTCAGTCTACCTTGATCACGTGACATTTAAGTATAAGTATCATAGCCTATCTCTCTTGTTGGTTGAGGACAGAGTATACATTATTCCACAATTTTGACTTTAGGAGCCATTTGTTTGAGAAGATTATTGGCCAAATGCAAATTGTTCATTAAGAATGAGTCCCAATTTTTCGAAGAAACGATGCCTTCAAAATTCTTATTGAAGAAACATTGGACCTCAGTCAAAAGTTTACTTTCACTGAATTGATCGCCGAGAATTAAAATTTCATAAAAATTCTCAACAGATAAATTTTTTAACATAAAACCAACGCACATAAATTTCAATTTTAAAACATCATACTTATCAGAAATTTTATACAAATGACAGACATTGCATTTTGCAAAATCTAGTTCTCCCGAATACAAAAACAGTAAGAAAATGTTGAAAGCATTTACATCACAATCAGATATGTTTACAATTCCTGTTTTCTTCTCTGCCATTTCATTTTTAAACATGGCAGCAAACACAGAAGACCGTGCTGCTAGTACAGCCTTATGAGCTGAAAAAGTTTTCTCATTTACTTTCAGTGTTACATCAGAGTTTCCTTTAGAAAAGAACAAGTTCTTGAAATCTGCTGCTAAGTTACTATGTTCTAAAAATAGATAAAAAATACAGATAAGAACCTTATTTAATATATAGATTAGGATATGAAAAAAAAAAGTATCTTTTAGTGCGCATATCTATCACTGAAATATTTATTTTGGCTAACTAGTATAAATGCCCGTCCTAGGATGGTGGATACAAATCGTGGTTTTCACTTACAATTTGAACTAATTGATACAAATATTCCTAAACTGTTCATCGACAAAAGGAAAACTGACACGAAACGTTAAGTTCAGGGCCTGAATAATGCATGAGCCTCTGGGATTTTAACAAAAAAATTGTAATCTGATGTACATAAGATGACAAAACAAAGGATAAATTACAGATATATCTTAATTATAAAATGAAACATACATAGACTGAATGCATATAAGTACAAATAGCTTTTACTGACTTGTACTGTAAGAAATATAAAAATGTTTAAATACTATTCATCGAGAATAAGGAAAAGTTATCTGAAACGGAGAATAAATTACACATATTTCTCAATTAATAAAAGAAAATAGATATAGATTTAATGCAATATCAGTACAAATAGCTTTTGCTAACTTGTACTGTAAGAAATATAAAAATATTCAGGTACTATTCATCGACAATAAGGTAAACTTACCTGAAACGTTAAGTTCAGGGCCTGATTAATCCGTGGGTCTCTGGGGTTTTAACAAAAAAATTGTAAGATGTAAATAAGATCATAAAACAGAGAATAAATTACAGATCTATCTTAACTTGTAAAAGGAGACAGATATAGATTTAATGCAATATCAGTGCAAATAGCTTTTACTGACTTGTACTGTAAGAAATATAAAAATATTCAGGTACTATTTATCGACAATAAGGAAAACTTACCTGAAACGTTAAGTTCAGGGTCTGATTAATCCATGGGCCTCTATAATTTTAACAAAAAATTTTTAATCGTATGTAAATAAGATGACAGAACAGAGGATAAATTACGTTTTTTTCTTAATTAGTAAACGGAAACAGATATCGATTTAATGCAATATCCATACAAATAGTTCTACTTACTAAGTTCAATTTATTCAGAAACATGATTATGTGCAATCATATGAAAGTGGTTGCAGCGTCCCCTAGTGACGAAATTTGGAAAGTCGCCCCTATCTCGAAAAATATGAGAGACGGCGAAAAAGTGTCAATTACAAGGTGTAGAGCAACTTCAGTAGTCTCAATTGATTATGAAATGATGTCTTACATGTAAAAATAACTGTAACAGAAACTCTGAAAATATTGAAATTATTAGCGGCGTGTTTAAGCCGTTGATTGGTTATCAGAAAATTAACTTTTCAGAGCTTCTAATACAGTTAATTTTATATGTCAGAAATAATTTCATACTAAATAGAGGATGCTATAAACTTTTGTAATTGATATGTTTTCGCTATCTCTCATATTTCTCGAGATAGGGTCGACAATTTCCGAATTTAGCCAGTAGAGGCGCTGCAACCACTCTCATATGATAGCGCATAGTCATTTTACTATAGGTATACACTTTGATACTATAGGTATACATCTTTGCACAAGCCCATTGCTTGCGCAAGACTTTTGACTGGCTTAGGACGGAGAACATTGACTTCATTTCTCCCGATGAAGAGTCCGACATCAATCAAATGGATTTTTCCATTTGGGGAATTATAAAGGAAAAAGTTTCAAAGGCTTCCCAACAAAGTTTGGATGGTCTGAAAGCAAAATTAATTAAAGAATGGACCAATCTTCTGGATGAGATACTTTGTCCCGCAGTCAATGATGTTCCAAAACGGCCAAGGGCATGCATCAAAGAAAAAGGCGGATACTTTGAAATCTAATCTGCTTTTCATTATTTACATGTTAAATTTAATATATCTGTTAATAAATTGTTGACATTTACGGTTTTCTCGAAAATAATGGATTTTAGCTCATCCAAAACTTTTCCGCACTCTGTAGAAGGACCCATTTATTTCGTATAATTTTGTGTTATTCTTCCCCTATTGCAGTTTTCCCAGTCATCCAGAGATTTCCAGAGACATTTTTAGAATACAGTAAACGTTCGATTATCCGTCATTCACGGGACTGACGGGGTGGCGGATAATCGAAAGACCATTATTAAAATCACATTTCTATTTGTTGGTTTATAAATAATAATATTTAAACGCCTGTTTTTTTATTCGCTGTGTATTTCATGAATAGAAAACACAATTAAGAATAACAAATAAATTTATGAGAGTAATTTAAAATTTTACAGAGTAAATATATAGTTACCTGTTTTCATCCAAAATAATCCGTTATACATTTTTGTTTGCAGTTTGCTTCTGCTTTTACAGCAGAAAGATTGCGAATTTTACGTAATAAAAGTACTTGAGTTGCATCGACTTCATCTTGCATCTCAAACCAATTAATGCACTTGGAGAGCATTGTCTCCACTTCTGCATGATTGACACCTGGGTCATCATTTTCCGATTCATCAGATTCACCCGCTTCAGGTTTCCCTGGATTCAAAATATTTAGGATAATTTAGTCATCCGTAAATTCTTCATAACCAATATCATTGTTATCACAATTAAGCCAGTCTTTCATTTCATCTGCAGAAATATCTTTAAAACATGGTACGTTTGATACCAAGGTCAATATCTCTGTATCATCATCAGGTACATCTTCTGTGGTGGTAGTATTGGTAGAATCTTCCGGGTGTATCAATAGTGTTGGGCCACAATTTTCTCCAGCTTCTCTGTAAAGTCTGTTCAGATAAATCATTCCAGGCATCAGCCAAGTTGTATATGGCATCTTTGATACTGTATGATTGAAAAAAAAAAAACCAATGGCACTCCGGGAGTGCCGACAGAAGCGAAAACTTGAACAATTACGTGTGTATTTTTTGAATCGTCAGGAAACGTTTTATTGTGCAGGAAATACTTTTAAATGAAGTGTTTTTTTTTATTCATCATTATAAACTACTACTACAAAAATTATATTACAATTTTCATTTAATGCACTATTGTACATGAAAAATAATGCATATAAAAACTGGAACAATAAATCAATTTAGCTTTATCAACATCCTATTTAATGAAGCTAAATTGATTTGTTGTTCCAGTTTTTATTTTGAACTTTTTGTGAGGGAATCTATTGAAATTTATTTAAGAAGATCGAAAGCATGTAATGATACGTTGTCATTTAATATTCCGAAACTTTGGGTTGAGTGGTTGAATAATAATGGTATGCGGTCTGTAGATGATGCTAAGAGAGTTGTTAAAATTAAAAGTATAGAGGGCGTTGTACCTTCTTTCACATAGTGACCGTTCAGACTCTCTGTTTCTTAATTTTTAATTAATTTAATCTCTCGTTTTTTATGTACATTGTATTTATGGTTTGTATATATTCTGATGACGATTTGATGAACAAATCGAAACATGTAAATTTAAAATTTTAACATATTTAAGATTTATGTTGACGTCTTTTAAGCAAAATAAAAAGTGTTTTTAGTGTATATTTAAATGACATTTGATTCATTATCAGCGAGTAGCAGCTTTTGGATAAAAGCTTACCGATAACGTCTTTTCATCGATTTAATGACACTTTGGTCCATCGGTTGTATCAGTGATGTTGCATTAGGTGGAAGAAATAAGCACTTGATGTTACCGTCAGTAGATTCTAAATTTTCCGGATGTGCTCCTGCATTATCAAGCAGCAAGATTGCTTTCTGTGGAAGATTACTTTTTATTAAATGTTCTTTAACTCCGGGAACAAAGATATCAAAAAACCACTTCTTAAAAATATCTTGTGTCATTCAGGAACTTTTTTGATTGTAATAATTGACAGGCAGTGCTTTCATGTTAATATTCTTAAAAGCTCTGGGTTTCTTAGATTTCCCGATCACTGTTGGCGGAAATCGATGGCTCCCTGCCGCGTTTCAAATTTAAAAAAAACAGTTATACGATCTTTTTGAAGTTTAAAATCAGCAGCATTTTTTTCACAACCTGATGCAAGTGTTTTAGTAGGAAGAGCTTTCTAGTTCAAGCCAGTCTCATCACAATTATAAACTTGATTTCGTGTTAAATCCAAGTTTTCTACTGTCTCTAAAAACTTCTTTCGAAATTCCTCAATGCATTCAGTATTATTAGCACTGAGTTTCTCCCCAGTAATGGCCAATTGTCTAATTCCATGACAAGATTTAAACCTAGTAAGCCACCCGTTCAGTGTTGAATTCAGCCACTTTTCTCCGGGAGGATTTCTGTGGCTCCGGGGGACATTACAGAGTTCCGGGGGGGGGGAGGGAAATTGCCCTTTTTAACCATTAAAAGTATAAAATCTCAAACCTTCCAGGGGGGGGGGGGGCATTTCAAAGCTCCGGGGGGAATGTCCCCCCCAAGCCACCCCCTGAATTTAACACCGCACCCGCCACTTGCTTTAAAGCAGGTTTCACCACCATGTTTTCTATGGCTTTTCATAAATCATAAGTCCAGAAATCGGAATTTCTTGAGTACGTTTTTGAATGAACCATTGATAAACAGCGCAGTCCAGTTGTTCATTCTTTGCAGTTTTCATGGTTTTTCTCGCTCCACCATCTGTGGTTTCTAACTTGCTGGCATAATTTTCAATTTTTTCAGAATTTTTCTTTAAATCATTTACAGTAGATCGCCCTATACCATACTCTTTAGACAAATAAGTAGCAGTTTCACCTTTTTTTAAACGTTTGATAATCGTCAGTTTATTATTCAAATTAAGAACAATTCGTTTTCTTTTTGTCCTCTTAAAACTTCAGCATTAAACCAACTAAAATCAAACCTACACCTGCAACCTGATTAATGTCGCCTTCAAAAAAAAAAAAAAAAAAAAAAAAAAAAATGGCGAACCAAGCACACACTATCGAAAGTAGCTAGCCAATCAGTGACAAGGCTGTGGACAACAGAGGAAAACCACGTTCCTTTATTTCCTCCCCTCACCCACACTGCATAATGTTTCGGCGGGAATTCCACGTTTCCAGCTGCAATTTAGCTGATGTCAGACAAGCATTTTTCTCGGAATCACTCGGGTTCACTGAACAGGAGTGTTTTTGTTGTTCGTTTTTGATTGAAAAAAAATGGAAAAGGGAGGGTGGCGGTTGATCGAATGGCGGATAATCGGAAGTCTACTGTAAATTTCTATGTTGGATATAAGGTGCGAATCTCACACAAAGTAGATATTGTGGATCTTGCTTTATTTACCGAAGAAGCCCAAAATGAAACGAAAGTTTTCTTGTCAATTAAGGTGTGTTCTTTCCAATGGTACTAATGACAATCCTGTTAAGATATGGACTTCTGAAAATGGGGTTGAATGTATGCAAAATTTTTTTGAAAGGATTTCAAACAGGAATAAATCAATGAATATATAAGAAATAACTTCAGCAGCTCTATGACATCTTCATAGGTAATCTAATATATAAAAATGAAAATTTGTCCGTCTGTCTGCAACAAATCAACAGTTTGAAAATCAGAATTGTGAAATGTTACATGTAGGTGTATTAAAACACGGTTGAGGCAACTAAAGTAATCCGGAATCGGAATAATGTATAGTTATTTTTTTATTAATAAAACAACAAAAATCTAACAGCTTTTTCCTATCTAAGTTAAAAATTTTTCGTTATAGCAGTTGCCAACAATTAAAATCCTCAGTAAAATTTTTTGTACAATAATTAATTTTCTATCGACAGATTTCCACGTGAAAAATGAAAGTGAAATAAAAAGTCTCAACAATTGGAAAAAAAGATTAATATGACATCATACTGGTAGTATAACGGAAATTTTCAAACATTTCTCAATAATACAAGTAGTATGAGTATGTGTAAGTACAGAAAGCAGATTAATATGGCGTCATAGGAGAATTAAAAGGAAAATTAATATGACGTCATATTGAAAGTTTAACGGACTTTTTCAAATGTTTGAGAATCATACAAAGAGAGTATAGAGGAAGCAAATAGATATAATGTCAACAGGTGAATATAATGTCATATGGGTTTGAGGAATGTATTGAATCATGATGAAAACACGATTATGGAAATATTGACATATTTTAACTTTTTGAAGTTCTCTATACAACATGTTTAATTTTTAAATTGATTTTTCTACACAAACATTCTTAAAATCCCGGACAACGACGGATACTTCAGCTAGTTAAATGATAAATTGACAAACTTTTAAAGTAATTTGTTCAGTAGTTACAGTTTGTTAAAATAAGGGTAAAATTCATTGCGACAGCCCGTATGGCCTACTTTGAGACCAAGTAATGATGATTGTATTGATGTTTTCGCATTGATATTGCAATTATGTTTTTTCATATATTTTCAATAAGGATCCTTGTATAATGACCAATAAAATGACAAACTTGGTGATTTGATCGTTTTTCTGCGACTGTGAAATAATGAATTCTACAAAAGGACCCCTGGTGACCCAACTATAATACTTCTGACAGTTTACAGATGTCCATCTTAGACCTATATATGTCTTCTTTCACGATTGCATCAAAATTGAAGGGGGTCGAGCAGGAACCTATTCAAATTTAGGCCACTTTACATGGAATGACCCTATTGACGACTTTTGCACCCAGCTTACATAAAAGTGTCCCAAATCATTCAAAGTGTCACCAATAAATGCATATAAGAAAGGTTTTTTTAAAACTTCTATCAAAGTGTTATAAAATTGTCATTGTTTCCTGTAATCTCGGTTCGTAAATATGATATTTTCGAAAATATCAAAAATATCCGATATTTTGATATATATCCGATATTTTCGATATATATCTGATATTTTCAAAATAGTCAACTTACTGCTGATAATAATTATTTTCAAGCATAATATAGATTAGAAACTGAAATATATTGCACTTAACATGAAAACTTAAACAATATACTAAAACTGCTTCCCCCCTCCCCTTTTCTTCTTTTATTTTTCACTTTGAACAAAATTGAAGATCAACTAATCAACAAAACAGAAACAATTTGCTTTATACACTTATAAAAAAACAACTATAAGATTCAGTATCAACTAACAATAAATCAGAAATTCATAAAACAAAAAAATAAATACGAATTGTTTTTTTTTTTTTTTTTTTTTTTAAATTGAAAAATTTAAACATAAATGTAAGCTTATTTATTTTTTTATTCCCTAGCATGTTGTACAATTTAAGATCAATAACACCAAAACCAGAAATTGACTTTTTTCTAATGAAGCTGTATAGAACTGATTATCTAAATTAGACAGTTTATCTTTCTATATCTGTCCTGAATTAGATATATCCCACATAATCTACATTTAAAAATAAAAACTTCAAACAAATCTTGGATCAGATTTTTGTCGTTTTCTTTAGCTAGAAAAGTCACTGCCAGAGACAAATGTTCGTTATCTACAGAATGGAACAGTCAATATCAGTTGAAAATTCCATTTACACTTGTTTTGATTTAAAATATCAAAAATATCTTGCACAGTGATGTTTTGAAAATAAATATCAAATATTGAAAATAACAAACATCTTGATATTTTGAAAATAAATATAAAATAATATGAAAATATCAAAAATCTTGATATTTTGAAAATAAATATCGGATATATATAATGATAGATATCATGATATCCATTATGATATGACAGAGGTCGCGACTGCCGAAGGCAGCCGTGCATCATCCGCCGATACCAGGCTCTTGAAGAGCCCATACGAGTTCACGACCATGGAGGATCCGGTTTACCCGGGGACCCCCTAGGTGGTGCTCTTCGGCCGGAGAGCGAAGCGGGGGCGTACGCCTACCTGCACTTCATGCTCTCTTTCCCAAGTGAGTTTGATGACATTTAGGTCGAAGCAACATTAGTGGAGCCTTCCCTCTAAGGCCCACTAACTTATGATATACGTATTTTTATTATTACGTATTGTCAGGTCCCTGGCAGCTGCAGGCTTAAAAAAAAAACTATTGTTATGGGATTATCTTATTGTGTGTGTATCTGCTGTGTACTGTAAAGCTTTTCCTAACTGAAATCTTAATCCGAGTAGGTGGGTGACATTATCTGTGTTGAAAGAATGTTTAGTATAATGGAACCTTTGTGATGATAAGTTCATAGATAAGAGAGATTTCACCCATTCTATAAGAAGACAGATCCATGAAAAGGAGATTATTTTCGGTCGAAGAAAACGGAACACCTGGTGAAGAGGGGACCAGCCCATTTTACAAAGGGTTCTCTGGTGGGGACCAGAGAGTGAGTTTGGTTTTAACGTAGGACTGAAGCGTGTAGGTCGTTGGGAGAGAGGTGTGTTGAACACGCTCTGACACACGTGTATCGAGAGAGATCTTTTGGAGCGAAGTGAGAAACTGTTCAGAAGATTAATATTAATCTCTGATCTGAGTTAATTAACGTAGCTTAGCAGTACACAAAAAGTATTTTCTGTATCTTTATTTAATGTTGAACCAGATAAGCTATATCCGAGTTTCTAAGTGTAAATATTCTAAATAAAGTGTTTGTTTAAGTTTAATTGAAAGAGTTCGTCTTATTCCCAACATACCTCTCATAACGTGACCTATATCACGTAGTCATATCGGTGGTGGCAGCATACTAAAAATACCAGATTGTTCTTCGAAGTTGGGTGGACTTAAAGGGAATCCGACAATGGTGGCAGTGACGGGATAGAATCACCGAAGACAAGTACCAGCTAGCCGTGTTACAGAGAGTTTATGCCGGATCGTCCAGCGGAAGTGTTCGTGCCCTATCGTCGCAGACCAGTGCCAGCTAGCCGTGTTACAGAGAGTTTATGCCGGATCGTCAATCGGAAGTGTTCGTGCCCTACAGTTGTAGACCAGTGCCAGCTAGCCGTGTTACAGAGTGCTTTTTGCCGGATCGTCCAGCGGAACTGTTGGTGCTGTGTGTAGTGTTAGTACTAGTGTTTGTGTGCACAGTGATTGTTGCCCGAGAGTGGAATATTTACCCGGGTTAAAACTGAGCAGAGAATTGCCCCAGCGGATAAAGCACGAGGTAAGGTGTTTTGATAGTTATACTCTACGGACATTCTCGAACCTACTGTTTTTTTGTGTGTAATTGATGGTAATTTAAGTTAATGTTGTGGGTAATTTATGATAATTTATGTGCAATATAATAATTGGGCTTAATCAAATGAGATATTGACAACCATTTTACACTATTGTTTTAAGAAAAGGAGCTAATATTGTTTACCAGAGTTGATTTTCTAGTTTTTTTTAAACTGATAAGATTAATGATTAAAATTAATGCTATGTGTTAATAGTTGGAAGGAATAATTGAAATTTCTTAAATTTAAATTATTATTAAAGTAATATTTAAATTAAGTGATATTGTTTTAAGTTTGAAATATCGATAGTAAATGAGGAAGACAAATTTGTGTAGAATTTAAATTAAATTGAAATAACCTTCAGGGAAGAATTTAAGGTCCAGAAAAAAAGTGCTGTGATTTACTTTTTAATGTGAGAACTAATTTTGGAAATTGAAATATTTTATTGAGATTAAATTTTGGAATTTATGTGTATTTCATGCAAATTTTTGTTAGATGGATATCTTTATTTAGTGATTGGCATCAGTGGTTTTATTCAAATTGCAACGTATCAGTATTATTGTGTAAATTGTATTTTATTATTTAATTGTATAAATTTAAAATCTGTATTGCATAGTAATCAAATTGAAATTATTGTTACTTTGTTATTGGAAGCAAACTGTGGGGTACCATTGTTAAAGGAAATGTATCATTCTATTATTACTTATTTGAAATATGTTAAATAGTATAATATGGGGAGGTAACTCAGGAAGGTAGGATTTGAGGAAGTATTGATTTGATATTGTGCTTAAGTATTATTGTAGGGTGGTAATAATTGTCGGTAGAAGGTATGGCTTTCTTACTAAAAATAAAAAGGGTGGATCTTCAGGCGATATGTGAAAAATTAGGGATTGAAGTCTCGGAAGATGATACCAGGTTTAAGCTTAAGAAAAAGATAGTGGAGAGCGACGAATATGAAGAAGGGGCCGTTATGGAATTATCTAGCACTATTGTTACGGAGCGGTTAGAAAAGTTAGAAAGGGAGGAAAAGTTACAACGAGAAAAGTTAGAAAGGGAGGAAAATTTAAAGATACAACGAGAAAAGTTGGATAGAGAAGAAAGGTCTGAAAAATTGAGTTTGGAACATGAGTTAGAGTTGGAAAGGCTAAAAATTCAAAGTTTGGCAAATAACTCTAATGGGAGTAGAGAATCTAATCATGAGAGTAGCCTAGAGAAATTGATTAAAAGCGTTAAAACTTTGTCTATCAAAGTTCCAGAAGGGACTGAGGGATGGAATCTGTTTTTTAACAGTTTAGAACGAGCATTCCAAACAAAAAATGTACCAGAAACCCAGCAGGCGGAAATTCTATTAAATATGTTAGGAGATAAGGCCGATAGTTTGTTAATTTATACTACTAGGGAACAAATTGAGAGTTATGAGAATTAAAGGAATTAGTTCTAAGGGAACACGAGCCGACACCGAAGGCGTGTTTGGAAAATTTCCAGAAGGCTAGAAGGAATCAAAATGAAACTCATGTATTATTTGTATCGCGTTTAATAGCAACGTGAGAAAATTACTGTAAGATTAGAGGTGCAGATACGTATGAGAAGGTTAATTAGTTAATTGTCACGGATAAGTTGTTAAATACTTTAGATGAGGAAACCGCGACGCATATTGGATTAACTCAGCAGATAATTGGTTAGAAGTTTCTAAGATTGCTAGGGAATGTGATAATTTCTTCGATGCTAAACAAGAATCTTATGCGGTTACGTATAAAAGTTTTAAGGGTAAGGAGAGTTACGTAAACAAGGAAAAATTTAGACCAAAAGAGGAGAACAAATTTAGTAGTAATTGGAGACAAAATGGGAATAATGAAGTTATTCCATTTTCGGGTAGAAAACCGGGATATAAGAAACCTAACGATGCGACGCCTACCTGCTTCAAGTGTGGTTTACGAGGTCATTATCAACGTTTTTGTACAAAAGGAAATAATGAGGGAAGTAATCAAATTAATAAGGGACAAGAATCAAGGGCTAGTATCAATAATGTCTCTGTGCGAGGAATTAAAGAATTACCAAGGGGAGCGATTATGGCAAGAATCGGAGCAAAAGGGGATTGGAGAACTAAAGTTATTGAAGATAAGTTAAATAAACTCGAAAAAGTGGAAGTTAGTGTAAATGTTAAAATAGCAAAAGGATTAGTGGATTCGGGTTGCGAAATAAGTGTCGTTCATAAAGATTCAGTACCAGTAGAGAAACTAAGAGGGGCTGGTAGCATATATTTACAAGGGATATTTGGTAAGACTAATCGGGTGCTTTTTAAAAAAAGCGGCGCCACCCATCCAATACTGGATATCGGCCCCGAGCCACATGATCCCTGCATCGGCGCGATCGTAACCCCTTTCATGGGTACGAGAGTGGCCGGACAGGTTCGGTTCATGAAAGACAGTCCGTGACATCCTCGAAGCCGAGCTTGTCTGGAGAGCTCATAGGAGCAACCAGGGCCCAGCTACTAGTCAAGGGCTCCCTCTCATGATTTGCTGTAACCCAATTCGAGATCTAGAACAACTCACACGAGTGATCTCATGTCTCTCTAGTCGGGTATGGACAACACATCTTAAAAACTAGGTTAGTAAAACACAGATAGACTAAACAAATAGGAAGAGGGTTCCGACCCCCGTCACGCTGTCGGGTGACCAGGCCGCCAGAGCCGTAGGGCCAGGAGAACGTTAGTTTGAAAGCTAAAAGTGATAGGATCGAAACAGGTAGTGCGATAGTTTCGTCCCGGTGGTCCGGCCAGACCTGTGTAACCGCCCGCGTCCGCTAGCTCACTCTCACTAGACAAGAACACCAGCTTTCCAAAACTTTAACCAGGTGGCTCCCGACACCTGGCTCCATATCTCAACAACAGCTGTCTCCGGCGCCCCCCGCCAGGGGCCCTGGGAATGGACAAGAGAAGCACTCATCTTGTCTATCCCCTGGAGTGCCGTACGCTGAGAAAGGATGAGTTTCAGGCCGCTCGAATCATGTCCGGTTTGAGATCCCCAGGCTGCACTTAGGATTGTCCGGTCGAACCAGCGAAAGCTGGCCTCCAGTCCTCCCGGAAGTGGACTTACGTCGGTTACCGCTCCCTCGGAGACCCCGCTTTGTCTCAAACTCCTGAAAATGGAACCCGAACGCCACTTCGTCTACTGCCAGACTCCAGGTCATCCCTCCGCGTCCCGAAGGACCGGATTGATTCCGGAACACCCGGAGGAGCACGCAGCCCGATATTTGGTAAGGCAGTTAAATCGCCATTAATTCAATTACCTTTAGTTATTCCAAAACGCGGTCAAACTAATGTAATTCATCAGGTTGTACTTTGCGCAATAATTGATAATAGTAAGGAACAGGTGATTTTACATCCTGACGTGGCTAATGAGTTGTCAGGATTAAACCACGAGAAATTATTAAGAGAATCGGTAGAAAAAGAATTTAAAGAAGGTATTAGGGATAAAGTGAAGGAAGGGGAAAGGATTGGAAATGATAAGGATACCGTTGTGCCATAGAAACAAGGTCAATAAATTAAAAAAGTCATGAGAAGGCAAAAGCCGAGGTAGAGAAAAGTAAGGTCGATGAGGTTACGGAAAGTAGTTCAAATATATTTCAGAGATCCCAAATGAATTGTAAAGATTTAGAGAAAGCTTGGGAATTAGCTGAAAATGATAGAGGGTCTTATTATATTGTGAATGGGTTATTATATCCTAAAGAGAAAGTAGTAGATGAAACTGTAGTTCAATTAGTAATACCTAAAATTAGAAGGGAGGAAATTCTAAAATTAGCGCATACTTCCTGATATGGAGAACATCACGTGGTTATGAAAATGTTAGAAATAATCAAGCATTCATTTTATTGGGAAGATATGGCGGAGGAAACTAGAACATTTTGTGAATCATGTGTAGAATGTAGATTAACGAGGGAAATGAATGGGAGTGATAGGGTGAAAGAGAAAGTATGTCGGCCTTCATTCATAGTTGAGTTAGTGGACGGGAGTAAGAAACTGGTGTATCAAAATGAAATGAGAGAATTTAGGGCTAAAAATAAAGTGGTGGATAATATTGTTGATAGTGACGGGGAGTTTGAAGACCGTGGGAAAACTCTTTTGTTAGACAGAGAACAACCGCAAAATAAAGACACGAAGGGATTTGAAATAAAAGGGTTAACAAATATTCAAGTTGGGGACATGAAATCAATCTTAAGGAAAAATAAGGAATTATTTATGGGTCCTATACAACTGGTAGAAACGGAGAAAAATCGGATTGAGCGTAAACCGGAGAGGGTTAAGATAAAGCAGAAATTGTACAATGTCTTTATTACGTACAAAGAGGACTTGGACAAGCAAGTGCCTGATTGGTTAGAGGGAAATTTAATTAAAACATCAGAGGCAGAAGTTAGCCATTCAAGTGGGTGTACTACGAAAAGGGATGTACCTATTAGGTTAACTAGGAAGGACTGGAAGGAAAAAGCAGTACCGCCTACAGCAATATCAGCCTAAGGACTGACATTGAAATGACGTAATACTAGTGTAACTTTATTTTTTTGTGTATTCATAACTGTATTTGCATCTTGTGTTTATAAAAGTGTTTTAGTATATTGTGTAATGTTTTTCGGTAGTTATCACATTAGTATATGGTTCATTGGAGATGTCAGTAGGTAATTTTCAGACACCTTGAAATGTGTATGTAATTATAATAATGAAGAAACCTACCAAGGAACTGTTGAACTCTTCTCAGATATTACATAGTTTTGAGGAAAGTTAGCCCCTAAAAGGCATATTTTTCGCTAAGGTAAGGGGGGGGGGTGTCAGGTCCCTTGCAGCTGCAGGCTTAAAAAAACTATTGTTATGGGATTATCTTATTGTCTGTGTATCTGCTGTGTACTGTAAAGCTTTTCCTAACTGGAATCTTAATCCGAGTAGGTGGGTGACATTATCTGTGTTGAAAGAATGTTTAGTATAATGGAACCTTTGTGATGGTAAGTTCATAGATAAGAGGAGATTATTTTCGGTCGAAGAAAATGGAACACCTGGTGAAGAGGGGACCAGCTCATTTTACAAAGGGTTATCTGGTGGGGACCAGAGAGTGAGTTTAGTTTTAACGTAGGACTGAAGCGTGTAGGTTGTTGGGAGAGAGGTGTGTTGAACACGCTCTGAGACACGTGTATCGAGAGAGATCTTTTGGAGCGAAGTGAGAAAGTGTTCAGGAGATTAATATTAATCTCTGATCTGAGTTAATTAACGTAGCTTAGCAGTACACAAAAAGTATTTTCTGTATCTTTATTTAATGTTGAACCAGATAAGCTATATCCGAGTTTCTAAGTGTAAATATTCTAAATAAAGTGTTTGTTTAAGTTTAATTGAAAGAGTTCGTCTTATTCCCAACATACCTCTCATAATGTGACCGATATCACGTAGTCATATCGGTGGTGGCAGCATACTAAAAATACCGAATTGTTCTTCGAAGTTGGGTGGACTTGAAAGGAATCCGATACGTATGTTACAATTTGATTCGGTTTTCGAATAATTATTTGAAATGAATTGTGATTGAGAATCAGTATACTACTATACAAGAAATGTTATTGACAGATTACAGTGCATTACATGATGGTTCACACCAACATCACAGTGCAGAGTATAGGTCAAGAATTTGTGTACCTTTTTTCATTAAAATCATTTTGTGTTGTTGCTATACTTGCTTCTTTATCATTTAGATCTAAATTTTTAACTATGCAAATAAGTATATTCTACTATTTAGGAGAGAGAGAGTCGACCAGAGTGTGACAATTTTCATAAAAAACATTTTTACTCAATATATTCGTCTCAGCTTTTATATATATACAGTTCTGTTATAATATTATTTAATGTTATCTGAAACTAAAAAAAAAAAAAAAAAAAAAAAAAAAAGAAAAAAAGATTAAAGTATTTGAAAATTTGAATTTTCATACCTTTTGCAAATTTTGTCTCACTCTTTAATTGCTACCTCCATTAACCTTTTCTGGGGCAAATAATTAATTCTCTTACTGTAATGCAGAAAACTCACCAGAATTTACGAATGTTTTCATTTCAAAGTAAATAAATGCAATTTAAATTATACATTTTTTTTCATTTAAACTTTAAAAGGGAAATTTTATTCAAAAATCCTGATAAAAATTTTGATAAATATTAAATGGTATAAATAATATATTACCGCATTTCAACGGGTCAAAAAATGAACTATGACTATTTTGATTCATAAACTAAAACCATTAACAGCGTTATAACGTACAAATGAAAAAATGTCACCAAAAAAATTACATATGGCCGTTTCGAGGAAGGATTCTTGAATCCTCTTCCTCAGTAAAAAAAAAAAAAAAAAAAAAAAAATTAAAATGGGTTTAAAGAATTTCTTGGTTATAGCCCCGAGTACTGGCTTGATTGAAAATGCCAAAGCAAGAGTTTATGTATTCCAAAGAAATGACGTAATGAACCGGAACAAACTGAAAAAAGGAGTCACTGCGCAGGATCCCCCCACACGTGCGAAAGGAAAGGGGTGCTGGTCATATCATTCACTAAGGAAGAAGTATGTTTATGAATAAAGTAAGCTTCGTAAAAGTCTAGATTCATAACTGAATTACATTTTTTGGATAATTTTAGCCTCTGGATAATTAAACTGGTGGTTGGAATTCCAACAATGTTTAGCTATTGTAGATTTCTCACATTCCTGCTTTCTAACAAAATTTTGGTGTTCTTTCAGCCTAACTCTAAGAGCACGCTTCGTCTGCCCAATGTAAAAGAGGCAGCACTCACAAATTTTTTTTATAAATGTCCCAGGTATTATGGTCGTCAATTGGATCTTTGAGATTGGAGAAATAAACTTTATTGGTTGGAGAGAAAACAACTCTGAAATTAAACCTATTTAGAATACGATAAATTTGTGTACTGATTTTATGAAAATAAGATAAGACAATAACATTTTTAAATTCTTTATTTGCTGGAACAGAATCAGTGATTGTCGGAGGTTTAAATAAAGTACGGTTAATGAAATTCAAGCTAAATCCACGATCGATGGCGACTGCTTTAATATAGTTAATTTCACTATTAAACAACTCAGAATTTGAACAAATTTTACGTGCACGGAAAATAAGAGTATTGAAAGCTGCCAGTTTTTGATGTGGGGGATGATTAGATCTATAATGAGGGGGCAAACTTACTGCAAAAAGTTTACGGTTAAACTGTCGTCAAAAATTCACAATCATTACGAATTACTAGGACATCTAGAAAAGCTAGATGCTGTTGAGTTTCAATTTCGAAAGTAAACTGGATACATGGATCAATTGAATTAAACACAGGGTTATTCGAAATGATGGACCCATTTCCAAAAAATTGTATTTATTAAAGTACAAATCCAAAATGAACAATCTTTATACCAATGAAAAGAGCAAGTTTCAAAGTTTTTTTAAGACATTATAAATGTTCAATGTGTCCACCGTTTGCTGCACAGCAAACATCTGCGCGATAGTCAAACTCGTCCCACACACGAGAAAGCGTATCTGCTGTTACTGAGTGCACGGTTTTCAAAGCGGTGATGGTTCCAGAGGCGGCCGGTAGAGGTCGTGCGGCAATAGGCCTCGATTTCGTTTCACTGTCAGTTGTGAGTGAGATGGCTATTGTGGAGCTTAAGGTTTTCTGCGTTCTTGAGTTCGCAAGAAGTGAGTCGCAAATTGCAGTGCAGCGGTCATTTCGTGCCAAATTCGGTATTATAAAAAAACTTTGAAACTTCCTCTTTTCATTAGTATAAAGATTGTTCATTTTGGATTTGTACTTTAATAAACACAATTTTTTGAAAATGGGTCCATCATTTAGAATAACCCTGTATATCAAGTACAGCGTTAATATTATATTTAGACAAATCAAGTAAAGCAAAAGAATCATCTACGTAACGTGTATAAAATGGAAATTGTATTAATTTAAATAATTTAACCTCAAAATAATGCATATATATATATCACTTAAAACTGGGCTTAAAGAGTTACCCATAGCTAAACCTTCCGACATTTTATAAAACTTCCCTTGAAACACAAAAGTACTTTGCGACAAACAAATGCTGGTTAAAGCAATCAGGTCATCAATTTCATATTGAAAAAAGTGAAACTCATTCAATTTATTTCTTAAACAATTAAAGCACCCTGTACTGGAACATTTGTAAAAAGAGATTTGATATCAAGCGAAACCATAGTACAACCTGTTGGATTGAAGGTACGAATTCTATTGGCAAATTGATCCGACTTTTTAGACTTATAAATATTGTTAACCATGAGGGGGGAAAACCTGGAAACCAAATATTTAGCTAGCTTATAGGACGCAGTACCGATATTGGAAACAAAAGGGTGAAACACGCCCTATTGTTTCCTACGCCCTGTTTTTTTCCTGTTTTCTCTCCAACGAATAAAGTTTCTTTCTCCAATCTCAAAGATCCAAATGACGACCATAATACCACGGGCATTTATAGAATTTTTTGTGAGTGCGGTCTCTCTTACATTAGGCAGACGAAGCGTGCTCTTAGAGTTAGGCTGAAAGAACACATAAATTATGACAGAAAGCAGGAATGTGAGAAATCTGCAATAGCTAAACATTGTTGAAATTCCAACCACCAGTTTAATTATCCAAATGCTAAAATTATCCAAAAATGTAATTCAGTTATGGATTTAGACTTTTACGAAGCTTACTTTATTCATAAACATACTTCTTCCTTAGTGGATGATATGACCAGCACCCCTTTTCTCTCGCACGTGTGGAGGGATCCTGAGCAGTGACTCCTTTTTTCAGTTAGTTCCGGTTCATTACGTCATTTCTTTGGGATATATAAACTCTTGCTTTGACATTTTCAATCGAGCCAGTACTCGGGGCGATAACCGAGGGGTTCTTTGAACCCATTTTAATCTTTTTTTTTTCACTGAAGAAGGGGATTTAAGAATCCCCGAAACGGTCGTATGTAATTTTTTGTGCCATTTTTTTAATTTTAGTTTATGAATTAAAATTCGCACAAAGTGTTTAATTTATGCTTATGACTAATTTGGTCTTCGATCCGTCGAATCTTTTGCACTACATTACAAATGTTATGACTTTTCATTCATATTCACAAGTAAATATTTAATTTAAAGATACATTTAAATTTTTACCCACCTGCCACAAGATCTGGAGCAGTGTCTTTTATTTCTATTAAACAAACGATAGTCAGAGTACCTGCAGGCAACAACTCGTATTTTCTCCATAGTATATCGGATTTTTTTATAAACATAGGCCATCCACTTGAATCTCCAAAAGTAGATCTCCTTTCATTCACAATAATATCATTAACTGTTTTAAAGCCAAAGCTGAAGTTGATAACCCCGGGATCTTGGCACGCATTTTTATTTAGGTATAATGAAACATATCCAGTTGAATCTTCGTCAGCACAACCATTTGGATAGAATGTAATGAACCATGTTGAATTTGATACATGGAAAATTGGGCTTCGATATTTCGCACCTTCTGCATTATACGAGTGAAAGTTCTGAATTTTCCACTCATATTTGCAAATTGCAGTTGAAACTTTACCATCTCCGATAATCCTCAAACTGGACATTGCAGATAATAAGCATCCACCAAATTTTATTTTAGATATTTACAACCTGAAAGGCAAAATATATCATTTAAGAAGTGTGTAATACCTTTTTAAATAGTTATATGCTTTAAAAACGTATCTACCTTTTTTGTAGCTTAGACGAAAATGTAGGTAACTGTACGCAATGAGCAATTTTGCTCCTATTCATTTTTACTTTCTTCTATCTTTACAAGAAGAAAGTATTGGATTCATGAAAATTTTCGACTTCCGGTTTTCAACGCATTTATCTGTATTAGAAGGTCCTGAACACGATTTGACTGTTATTAGAAAATGTCTGTCCGTGAGTCTGTGGGTCTGTATGTGACAAAACTTTTGTGGGCGCTCTATCTCCAGAACTAACGCAAGGAATTTAATGAAACTTTAGATTCTGTTAGTCCCTGATATAAATTGGTGCTGATTAGTTTTTGGTGTAAATCCCCCTACAGGTGGCGCTACTGTGGTGCATTTTTCGAAATTTCCGCAATAGCTTTATCTCAAGAACTAATGCACTGTTTTTCATCAAACTTCAGATTCTGTTAGACCTTGACAAAAATAGACTCTGATTAAGTTTTGGTGTAGATATCCCAAAATGTGGCACTTTTATGCTACTTTTTAAAAATTTTCATGATAGCTATATCTCAAGAACTAATGCACAGAATTTTATCAAACTTTATATTTTGTTAGACGTTGACATAAGTTCTTGTTGATTAGGTTTTGGTGTAAATGTTCCAACAGGAAGCGCTGCTATGCTGCATTTTTCAAGAATTACACGATTTTAGCGATAGACATACCTCAAGAACTAATGCACGGGATTTCATCCAACTTTAGATTCAGTTGGACCTTGATATAAGTTGGTGCTGATTCGTTTTTGGTGTATGTGAAACCTGTATGAGATAGAAGAAAGTTATGGGATTGGCAGATCCGACTAGTTTAAAATTATTACCAGTTTTAACTTTTATATGGAAAAATGAACATATTCATATTCTCTAATATTTAAATATATTAAAACCTCTGGATCTCTGAATAGAGTCCTAGTAGCAACAGGTATTGTTTGCCCATAATTTTCTTTCTCGTCTCGGGGGTGACTCTAATTTTTTCTCTGCTGTCGGATTCACTCTAGAATGTTTCTTGTGGGTTAGATTTGTGTATTTTCAAGTCGGGCTGTTGAAATTTTCACAAAAAGTATGATAACACCGTATTATCTGGAAAGCCGAATATCTCAGTTTGAATCAATTTGTGTAGTCGTCTAGCAGATGATGGTTGAAATACCTAGACCTAGGCAAGAAGAAGAAGGGGACATTACGATATCTCTATACTGGCATTTGTGTAGTTTCTGTGTTGGAAATTTTATTTTATCATATTTCGTTTCAATGGTTGCTAGTTTTTAAATTTCTTAAATATGAACAAATCATAGAAACTCGACAGAGTTTCTCGCCAAGCATAAGAAACAGCAATGCATTGAACCGTAAATGAAAGGAATTTCCGCCAATGGATGCCAAACGATTTTACAATTTTTTTTTTTTTTTAACTCTGTCTAGTTTATATTTTGCGGACGGGACAAAACGGGTTTTTGACACATCTATATCTCGCGTTCTATTTATGATAGAAACAAAATTCTTGATTCTATGGAATGGGGCGTGCCAAGAAACTAAGGATTCAAAAGCTAAGCAAAATCCGACGAATAGGTTTTCAGTAAATGCGATTTTAAAAGTGCTGTTTTTTGCCCTTTTTAAATCTTGTTCAGACCAAAAACTGTTGACAGGGCTACAGCAATGTGTAATTATCGGATTTTTATGCGGCTTACGTCATTTGAATTGTTTTTATAAGTAGTGCAAACCTTTGTAAGTTTCATGTAAAAATATTAATTAGTTTTTGATTTATATCAGTTTAAAGTTATTGATTCCTATACTTAACATAGAGCAAAAAACTGTTGACAGGGCTACAGCAATGTGTAACTATCGGATTTTTACGCGGTTTACGTTATTTGAATCGTTTTTATGAGTAGTTCAAACCTTTGTAAGTTTCATGTAAAAATATTAATTAGTTTTTGATTTATATCAGTTTAAAGTTATTGATTCCTATACTTAACATAGAGCAAAAAAATAATAAATGACCCAACTCTTTTAGGAATGGTCGTATACACATGATATTAAAATATGTTATTACACTCGACCCAAGTAAGCTTCCTATTATAAAAAATCGTAACATATAAGGTTCGTTTACAGGGTCTCACAAAAGATCTTTTGATATAGGGCTAAAGAGTTGTGTAATTATCCAATTTTACGCGGTTTGCAGCATTTGAATTGTTTTTATGAGTAGTTCAAATGTTTAATATTTCGTGTAAAAATATTAATAAGTTTTTTATGTATTCCACTTTAAAGTGATTTATTCCTATACTTAAGATGAAGCAAAAAAAATATTAAATGGTCTAACTCTTTTCAAAAAGAACGTATGCGCATGATGTTAAAATATGTTACTACGAACGACCTAAGTTAGCTTCCTATTGTAAAACTGAATTGTAGAATTTACTGTTCGTTTACAGGGTAACTCAAAAGATTTTTTAATAAGACTAAAAAGTTGTGTAATTAGCGAATTTTTACGTTGAAGTACATGATTCCTGTACTTAACACAGAGGAAAAACAATAGTAAATTGCATAATTTTTATCAAATTGGCTATATACACAATATATTCAAATATGTTACTACATCCTCTCTATTGCAAAGCGGCATTGAAGCATATACGTTTCGTTTACAGAGTCTCTTAGAAGATCTTGATTACATTACAACCGATGTATATTTACTGAGTGAGATGTATTTTAATGATTTTACACTGATTCAATCTCTGTAAGGTTTCATTATCTTGATTAACATTTAATATGAGTTCATTTTGCCCGTCTGAAATCTCGTCGATGTTAAGCTCTAAATATATTAAAATATAGTATTTTCATCGATTAAAAAAACTGTGTTTATTTATAAATATATAATTCTAGCGTATCAGGAATTGATTGAAATAGCGATTACAAAATTCCAACTTTACGTTCATGCGCCGAGTAATAGAATGTAAAAATGTTTCTACCCCAAGATTACAAGTTTTGCGTTTAAATATTTGCCGTTCATCGAATCTCCGGCTATGACGAACTTAAAATGCTAAATTTCGTATACAATAGGTAATCGGTAACGAACTGTTCGGTTTACGAACAAATCGGTTAACGAACACTTTCGCGTGAGATTTTTATGTTCGGAGAACGAACACCTCACGAAACAAAGCCATGATTAAACAATGCCGTGTTTCATATTTGCCGAGCTATACTTATTGCCTCTATTGTCAACTTTGTGAACATTTTAACAGTTGCATACATATGTCCTAATTAATTCATGGACTGCCGGAGATTGGGGACCTATATTTTAGGATCACCGAATTGGAATAAACAGACTATATGAACAGAAATCACTTTAATAGTTTTTATACTTTTGCAAACGTTGCGAATTTTATATTTTTCAAATTCTCGAAACATTGAGTTATAAAACTTAAACAAATAAAAAACTTCTAAGGTGCTCAGTCATTTTCAAAAATAATATATTTAATATGTTAGTATAAAAATCCCTGTAAATTTTTATACTAATAGAAATAGGTTCGCAGAAAAAAAATGTTGATTATTCTCGGTAAAGTATGCTCCATAAACTTATCATTGTAGTTGACCGAAAAAAAGTGCTTCTTACTTTTCCACATTTTTCTGAAATTGTAGTATTTTAATTAGTTTGTAAACTACTGTAAAATTGTCTAATTTTTTGTTTTTGAATGTATATAAACGGAAGTGTGATATAAACAAAAGAAAAAGGAAAATAAATATGTCATAAATAATCTGATGAATACAATGTAAGGAAATTAATATAAAAGTTTCCCCGTTGTTATGGTAGCGACATGTACATTGGAATAAGTCACTCAATAAATTGTACAATTCTGATGTATAATTTTGTTTATAGCATCACTATTATTTTTTTACCCTTTCATCTTTTCTTTTCTGAATAAAAATGGAATCCATATAATTGGAATTAAATACCGTACAAAAAGGAGTGATATCTCATCAAAAACAACTCGTTGTAAATGATCCCGCCAAGCCACAAACCTAAAGCGTCAGTCACAAAAAGAAGTGATATCACATAAAAAGAAGCGATATAGAAGTGCATACTCCGAGTCCCGTGTAAAAATCTATCACCACTCATAATGTTTCCAAAGGACTCGGAGTGAGGTACAGTATGTGAAAACTGCTTGGCGACCTGCAGGCTTTTATAATGTTTGCGTTTCCTGCAATTACATATGGCTATATTATTTTTCTTTTCTTTTCTTTTCTTTTCTTTTATTTATTTATTTATTTATTTATTTTGCTCTCATAAAATTGTAAAAGTTGAAGCTTCTATGTTTGCATGTCCTTTCTTATTTATGAGCTTGAAAAATCAATTTGTTGATTTTATAGACCATTATTTAAACTAAAAACACCACTCTTACGAAGAGGATTTTTTAAGTAAACGTATAAAGATTTTGAGTTTGTAATATATATATATATATATATATATATATATATATATATATATATATATATATATATATATATATATATATATATATATATATATATATAACCATAAATGAAACATTACCATAACATCAACTTAAACTTTGAAATAATGATTAAGTATGTAATAATTAGTTGACAATGAAAGTATTCCCCAACACACTGATTATAGTGATATAAACCATATATACCAAAAACTTATTTAAAAGAAGAAGAAATTAAATTAAAAATTGAGTAAATGAAATTGAATGAATGAATTGAAATTCGTGGATATTTTAACCTTATAATAAACGTTAACTAAATTGAGATATATTGCAGTAATTCTAGCGTAAGGGAATGGCATAGATCTGGGGGGAAATCCGTTCTGTGAGTTCTTTCGCATACAAAAATATTTATAAAAGTGGTATAACAAAAATATAAAATTTATTTTTCGATTTTCAAAATTGATATACTACATATATTATAAAAGCCTGCAGGTCGCCAAGCAGTTTTCACATACTGTACCTCACTCCGAGTCCTTTGGAAACATTATGAGTGGTGATAGATTTTTACACGGGACTCGGAGTATGCACTTCTATATCGCTTCTTTTTATGTGATATCACTTCTTTTTGTGACTGACGCTTTAGGTTTGTGGCTTGGCGGGATCATTTACAACGAGTTGTTTTTGATGAGATTTAAATTTATTGAAAGTTTTTACATTATTGTCTGTACAGTAATGAGGATTTATCTCGCACAATGAAAATATTGCTAACATTTATAGGTTAATTTTTGAATTGAAAAAATAAAGCAGTCAAACTGCATGGACAAGAGTGATTACGATATGAGGCAAGCCCATTTTGTGAAAAAAAAAAAATCAGCTAAAGCTAAATCTTATTACAAATTTACATAAAATTTATATTTTTAATCAATTCACCATAAATATCTTTTAATATGAGTATAAATTTGTTACTAGTAATTTATTTGGTCAACAATATTTCAAATGCGGTGGTTTTGAAAGGGGAAAAATGGTGTTTTTGAAAATAGACATGTCCCACTTTCAAAAATCAACGACTCATTTTTATAAAGCTAATAAAGAGGAGAATTTCTTTTCTGTAATTTCTCAAATTGTAATTAAAATAATTATTCTTTTATCTTTAAATATTAAATTATTAAATTCATAATTCAAATATTGATAGTTAAGCTCGTTATTTAAACTTGTAAAATAAATACTTCTTATTTCTCAAAAGAAAGAGTAAAGTCTTTAATTTACTGTAAAATTAATATATCCATGGGATTAAAATAAATATATCCATGTAAAATTAATATACCCCATCGGTGGGGTAAGACAGAATGATTTGTATTTTTGTAAAAAAGTATTTATTAATAAAAAATTAATAAACTTATGAGATATGAAATAACTAGTTCAGAATGCTAAAATTCATTTTTGTAAAACAATATAAAACTAGTCGTTGGGGGCCACCATAATACTTACCATCATGGGTATGCATAATATAAAATATGAAAATAAAACGTGTAAACTATTTATAAAATGCAAAATGCTCTATTACAGAATTGCGTAAAAGAAACATCTTTAAAATTCCAAAATTGATATTCATATTAACTAATGGTTTACTGCGTCGGATTTAGCGTCTCATTTCCAATTAAAATATACCTTTGAATTTAAATTTGAAAGAAATACAGGTTCATGAAAAATCGAAGAGTGTGGAAAATATATTTATAAATATCTCGGCAACTAACTATCCGATCGACTTCATTCTTTATGCAAAATTTACGTTTTTCATTGTCTTATTTATATTCACTCCTTAAAATAAGCAATTTCGAAAATTTTTATATGCCTTTTATCAGAACGAATATTTTGAGAGTCCGAAAAAATAGTTCCGGATAATCGAGGTTACTGAAATTCAATAAGCTTCTTCCCATTATTACATACTAAGTACATACCAAATTTCAAGTCTCTGTCTCAATTTGTTCGGGAGATAAAGCGTTTACAGACACACACACACAGACGAACGGCAATTTTTTTTTTTTTTTTAAATATGTTTTTCGGAATCTCCAGTGTCTGAAACGTGTAAATCCGTCAAAATTTTTTTTTCGATTTTCAAAAAGATTACAAGACCCTATACTACGTATGATGGGTAAGTCATACACAAATAATGCGATCATTTACTCAAAAGATGACTAAAATACTTTTATAGATGTTAAAAAATTGCACTAAAATCATCTAGTACTTTCGGCTACGCAACGAGCCTTCCTCAGGTTTCAAGATCTAAAATGATGTTATTAACGTCGCTTGACTGGATCTCATTCGTAAATGGCACGCCTCAAACCTGAGAACATCAGGGAGAGTCGAAACATTCATCCGGGTTCTAATATCGAGACCATTAAACAGGAAAGAAGTGGGGGAAGATGAAAGGGAAATTTATTACACTTTATTGCTTTCTGATTAAACCTAGCCATATATTTGGAATCTACTTATAATAAAATCCGAAGGCAAGAAAGTGTCTGTAACGATTCCGGGAGTGACCACTCTGGTCTGCGAATCGACCATAGTTAAACGCCATGTTAGGCTTAATAAAAAACCTATGCTACATTCGATTCTGCTGTTAAAATATTTGTAAAAGCATAATAAAGCTTTTAAATATATTAATTTTGTTTAAAACCTTCTAAAACTATTTCATATGAAACATGTATATCAACATTCCTGTAAACATTTTTTTCTGTAAGCATTTTTTTTCAGAAATAGCGGTGATTTCTTTCGTAGGGAGGGTTTGAGGTGATCGATCCAGTATATTGGCGCCATCTACCGGCGGATTTTGAAATTTTGTTTCCATAGTAAATAAAATGTTTTTTTTTCTTATGAAACGTAATTAAAATATAAGGAATACATAGTACAGCTTAATTTGCTTTTAATTTTGCTTATGTAATCAAACAATGAGTTATGTGGTGAGTCAAGCTGTTTAAAAACTCATTGCTAACACTTTTTTTTTCGAAAACTTTTGCACATGGATTATTTTAAAAATATTTTTAATGTTTTATCCAATCGTTGAACTATTTCAGATATTGAATATTGAGTAAAAAGAAAATTCTCATCCTTTGTATTTGTAGAAATCATTTGCCATTCTTAAGATGTACTTTTCTACAATACAAACCTTTTAATAACAAAATCTTCATGCTGTTTGTTTGTATGAAGTCTTATGAAAATGAAACGCAGATCAACAATCCGTCATTTTTGACGGAGTTATATACTAGTATTATAAGAAAATACGTCATTGCACGCTTTTTCATTCTTGTTTACTATTTCTATAGATTCGCGGATTGTTAGTTCATAATAATTCTTCAGAGGAATATAATTCTGCATTATTAAGATCTATTTTAATGGTCTCCTTTTGGCAAAGTCTCGACATATTATATTGCTGATAAGATATTTATAATGATGCTATTGTACAAGGATAAGTGCAGAGTACTTGCAGAAAGTTACAATAAATTTTGATGGCAATTGTGGCTCCAAAAAGCAACTAATATTGAGATATCTGATTGTACTCTGCTTTCCTCTACTCATGTACTAATAAAAGGTAGTTTTTTCAAATAACTGGGAGAAAAATATCACTCTTACATTGCCCAATACCAATTGGAATATTATACAGAAGAAGCCGTCCAAGAACTCTCCCGTGGCACACTCGCGCTTATCAATCCCTTTTCTTGCATAAACAAATCCTTTATTAATTTGCATGTATAACTAGCTGCGTAGCAACCCGTTGTGTTGCATTTAAATTCCATGAATTATTTCGATTAATTGGAGGAAAAATGAATCTAGTTTTATTATATGTTTCAAGTTCTTAGCCCTACACTGAAAAAAAAAAATGTTGATTTTACGTTTTATACCGTAAAATCAACAATTTATTTTTTGCAATGTAACAATTCCAAATAAATAGTAATTTAGAATGTTTTCAGAACGTTTTCCGCTCATTTCACATTTTTAAATTTCGAGTTTTTTAAAAACCGTCCTTAGAGAGCATTTACATCTTAAAAGTAATCACCATGTGAAATTTAAAGTTTTTAGCCCCCACAGTATCACAGAAATCGTAGTTGTAGAATGTTTTTTGTTCCCGTAGTACTTTTCTACATTTCGATTTTTTTAGAAAATGTTCTGTTGCGAGTATTTACGTCTTAAAAGTAACAGTCATGTCAAGTTTGAAGTTTCTAGCCTTAACAGTTCCCAATTGTTCTCAATATAGAACGTTTTCAGAAAAAATTCTGCTTCTTTCACCCTTTTGAATTTCGAATTTTTTAGAAACCGTTCATTGGGAACATTTACATCTTAAAAGTAACCACCATGCAAAATTTCAATTTTTTAGCTCCAACAGAGTTACATAAATCACAATTTTAGAAAGTTTTTTTTTTGTACCTGCACCTTTTTACATTTCGAAATTTTTGAAAGCTGTTATGTGCAGGCATTTACGTCTTAAAAATAATAAACATGTAAGTTTCAAATTTCTAACCCTAACAGTTCCAAATAAATCGTAATTTAGAACATTTTTAGAACCTTTTCTGCTCATTTCACCCTTTTAAATTTCGAACTTTTTGAAACCGTTCTTAATGAGTATTTACGTCTTAAAAGTAAGCAGCACAACAAATTTCAAGTTTATAGCCCCAACAATATCCCAAAAATCGCAATTTTAGAACTTTTTTGCATCCCTTAGCGGGTTTGTTGTACAGTAAAAAAATATAGCCTATGTTGGAGCAGAGATGGTCACCACCATTTTGCCATCATTATTTTTTAAATCGGCTTTGTAGTTCTAGAGATTATCCCCTACAAATAAACACACAAACGTTACTTTTTATCTCACAGGCTATCAAAGGCTGAAAGCTAATGTGCCCGCCCGTTCTGTATGTATGTACGTATGTACGTAATGCGATAACTCTTGATAGAAATATCCGTTTTGTTCATATTTAGTTTATAGGTTCTAGTTTATAGGTTAGTTTATAGGTCAGATAGGTTTAGTTTATAGGTTAAATTTATTTTATAGGTTCTTTATGATAAGGCGCTTCCCTGATTAGTTTTGAGGGTTCATTGGTTAAACATAAAGGGGGGGAACGAAGGGCTAATCCCCCCTCAATTTCGATAAATGGTTTTCTCATGCAGAATTATCCGATTTGCTTCAAATTTTGTTTATAGGTTCATTGTGATAAGGCTCTTCCCGGATTAGTTTTGGGGGTTCATTGGTTAAGTATAAAGAGGTGGAACGGAGGCTAATTCCCGATTAATTTATTGCCGGTTTCTTTATTTTTCTAGGGCATTATTCTTTGAAATAAGAGTATAATATACAAGTAGTGTGAATAGCTTGTGAGCTGAATGCCATAAGTCTAACTGAGCACTTTTCTTTTTCTTTTTAACACTTTCCAAACTAGTTGAAAAGTGTTTATGACTTCGGTTTGTCTGTCGTATGGCCGTCTGGCCGTCTGTCCGTGCTTTAACTCCCGTAAATATGCTCGGATTGCCCTGCAATTTTTATATGTTATTGTCGTTATCTATAGCATGTTCCCTATTTCAACTGAAGTGTGTAGCATCACTTACAGTTTTTTTACAGGGACACTCAAAAGAATTCCTTTACATTACGGTCTATGGGGAAAAATCACTTGCGGTTTATTTTAATGATGTTAAACAATTTCAAATACATTGTAATTGATATATATCACTAAGGTGCATTACAAGAAGCTTAATATGGAATAGGGTGTGCATAGCACTTATAGTTACTTTACAGGGACAGCCAAAAGAATTCCGTTACATTACGTCTACGGAGAAAAATCGTTTGCGGTTTATTTAAATAATGTTTCACTATTTTAAACGCATTGAAATTTATATATATCACTAAGGTGCATTACAAGAGGCTTACTACAGAATATGGCGTGTATAGCAGTCATCGTTCATTTACAGGGAAACACAAAAGAACTCTCTACTGTCTGTTAACAATAATTCCTGGAAGTGCGTTTTAAGTTGCTGAGCGTGATTTTAAATTTAACTCACTTTTTGTCTGTTACTTGGTGTGTATAAATTCTGTATTTCATATACAGGGCAGTACAAAAATTCGCGATCACATTTCCGTTTATTGAAAGAAACTCCAGTAGGAGAATTTTAAACTGTGCTACGCGTTTCCTAACTAAACTAAAATTTAGCATCCTATGTAGTATATATACAAATCTATAGATCCTATACAGGGCTGAATAAAAGTATTCGAATATTTTTCCAAATATTGTATATGTTGAAAATATATGTTGGAAATTTCTGAAATTACGTTTTTAAATATGTTATGCGTTTTACAAATTGTTTACTTAGATGTTATCTTTCAGCTTATTAAACGGTAATGATTTGTAAAATTATTTTGGAAGCGTTGGAAAGTGTTACATAATCAATGCTTGACGCATGATTTTTTGTTCTTGTTTATAATATTAGTATAGCTATAGATTAAATAACTATATGCAAAGATAAATTGTTTGTTCCACAGAGTTCATTTTGATGGAAAGACAGAAATGTTTTTCCTCCTGGACAACATTTTAATCGATTGCCAACAATACTAAGGAAATGATACATTTCGTTTGTGTATATGTTACGGTCAATATGATTAATCCGGTCATTATTAATAATAACCGGTTATTATTAATAATGACCGGATTAATCATATTGTGTGACCGTAACATATATATTCTTATTATTTATCTATGTCCACCAATAACTTTTGAATGCGTTTTTACACCCTTTTATTTAATTTAACTTGGTGGATGCTGTCAAGATGGAATTTTTTTAATCGATTTTTTGCTTTCTTTCTTATATGCTAGAATTACAGAAAAACAAAATATGTGCACAGGTGTATTTCAGAAGGCAATACAACAGTTTAATATTTCTATAACTTAATTATGTAGTAATAAACTAATTTTAAGGCATTTTTCCGTTATCCGGCACATGTGATAAATCGGTTACATTACACACACTTTATGGTTACAAACTGTATACGAGTTACAACAACAATGAACTATAATGAGTTAATTATGCGCCAAACCACGCTCGCTAAAATAGATCTGGCTACTAATATTCTAGCTAATAGATCTAGCTAAAATAGGCTGCGAAATTGCAACAATGAAATATTGTAAACACTAAAAAGTAGAAAATAAAATATAAATAAAAATACGGAGTGTAATAATTTAAAAATATATGCTTTTATCATTTAATATTTTAATATTAATTAAACTATGATTATACATTGATAAAAAAAATTTAGAAATCCTGAATAGATAGTTTAAATAATGTTCTTTCTGTCGTATTGCCATATCTTATAAATGAAACAGAGCAAAAGTCAATTTTTAAATAAATTCACTAGCTCACTCTTTCTACCAAGCATCAATCACAGCGGTGAATTTTCTACAATCTGAATCCATTCCAAATTAACGCATTGCACCTGGAATTTTTTGAACATGAATTGCAGTTATGAACTTACAAGGAAGGTCTCCATAAGCACATACTCAGAAAATTTGAAAAAATTACAAAATGTTCTTCTCATGAGGATATATACGTCTATAAAAAAATTTTCTGCGGAACCTCGATATAACGTCCGTAAAGAAATTATGAAAATTTCGTTTATTTGGCAATTTATCACCGGTTGGCGACAGAATAATAATAATAAAAAAAAGTACGGTTTTACGACAAATATTTTTTAAGGAAAACTTTTTCATCCTGAACTTGTTTATGTAAGTTTAACTTACATAATAAATAAATTTTTATAACTACAATTTTGTGTACACATTTACATGTATATATAATGAAATTTAAAGATTTTAATTTACGATTTAAAACAAAATTGAAATTGTTTCAAACTCAAAAATAAACCCGATTCTGAACATTGTCAATTCAAGGAAAAAGTATTGTTGCTATGGAAACAACGACTTCTTCGATATGGAAATGTATAACGAATGCGTTTGTCATCGGGCTTTTCTTTTTAAAATACATTAAAAAATTACTTATATAACCGGTGAAGCCATTTAAAGTAGAAAAAATCGTGGAATGGGGGATAAAACAATAGCAAAATTTCATTCAATCGGTAATACATAGAGAAAAAAATCGTGAATGATTTATTTAATCTGTTATAAATAATATTTTAAATTAATATTACTGCAAACGTACAGAGAGTTTAAAATGTTGAACGCAAAATGCAAACGATTCTGAACAAGAGGGTATGGTATAATGAGCCCTAGAATTAACCCTTTAATATATATATATATATTTAGCTAATGAGAATTTTACGCTTTCAAATTTTACAAATATCTCATAGGTATATTTGGAAATTTAAAAAAGCTTGTTGAAAATACAAAAATTATACAAAAAATAATAAACTTTCATCGTTTAAGTTTAAATTAATTAAGTATTGCGTATTCGAATAATCATTTTACAAGCAATTTCAAAATGCATTAAAATCGTTTGCGTTTGGCGAGGAAAAATTTTGCTAGCCAAATCGCGTCATTTTGCAGCAAGTACTCGAAAGTATTTTATTTTTTTGCAGGTTTTCTACTGGGATTCCGCAACTAAATTTCACTGTTCCTTTATTACATACATCAGTAGCTTCATTAGCATTTTTTTAGGGTTTCGTTCATCTCACGAAACCCTATTACTCCCGCTCCGTTGTCTGTCTGTCACAGAGCCATTCTCAGAAACTATATAACTTACAGAGTTGAAACTTTGTGTATATAGCTGAATACCAGCTATGAAGAGCTCGAAAAATATTAAAAATTGAAAAATTCGTATTATTTTAATAAATAGAGATAAAAAACCAAAATTCTAACAGCCTTTTCCTATTAAATGTAAGCATTTTTCGTTATAGCAGATGCCAAAAATTAAACGATAAAAATCCACGATGAAATTCTTTCTACAATAATTAATTTTCTATCAGACGATTTCCACGTGAAAAATGAAAATGAAATAAAAAGTTTCACTAATTGAAAAGAAGATAAATATGAAATAAAATTGATTGACGTCATAGTGGTAATAAAACGGAAATTTTCTAAGATTTCTCAATAATACAAGGAGTATGAGTATGTGTATGTACACAAAGGAGATTAATATCACGTCATTAGAGAATTAAAAAGAAAATCTGACGTCATACTGGAAGTTCAACGAATTTTTCAAATGTTTGAGAATATACTATATTGCCAAAGGTGACCGGTCACTTGCGATTTTAGACGCTTTGTTAACTATCTAGAAAAATACATGAGGAATTAACCTGAAACTGCAGGTGTGTAAACAGTATAGTATAGCTTATATATTTCCGCGAAGATTTTTTCACGAAACCCCATAGGGGACTGTCAACAAATTGAAAAATAACGAATATCTTTTGGATAACCCTGTAAAAACTAATGTAGCAAAGGCGTTCAAACTCGAGATTATTAATAAGTGGCTTATTGTAATATACTGTGTTTATTTTTATGAGGATATCATGTATACTCGTAGAGAAATTAAGGTTTTTATAAAAACAGTCCCAAATGTCGCCTAGTTTTTTGCGTATAATTTGCAGAGTTCTTAATATAAAAAAAGTTCTTTTCAGAAAATATGCCAAACTACATTGTACATAATACTCTGCAATCAGAATTAAAAAATAATAAAATTTAGATGAAAAATGAGCAGGTTTACTAAAAAATGTTTCACTGCGCATGCGCGAATGCAATCAAAATGTAATATGCATAATGTATTAGCTGAGTTATATAGAGCAACTTTTGTGAAAGTCTCAAAATCATAGCTTGAAAATTTTGAAAATTATCGTCGATAGAATAAGCTCGAAAGCCGTTGTTCCCAAAAGGAAGCAAAAATATGAGGGGTTGTATCCAAATATAGTAGTACGTGCAATATTGTGTACGCTACCTTGGCACTAATCAACAGATATTTGATACAACCCTTCATCTTTTTGCTTCTTTTTGGGAACAACGGATTTCGAGCTTATTCTATCGACGATAATTTTCAGAATTTTCAAGCTATGATTTTGAGACTTTCACAAAAGTTGCTCTATATACTTAGCTAATACATTATGCATATTATATTTTGATTGCATTCGCGCATGCGCAGTGAAACATTTTTTAGTAAACCTGCTCATTTTTCATCCAATTTTTATTATTTTTTAATTCTTATTGCAGAGTATTATGTACAATTTTGTTTGTCATATTTTCTGAAAAGAACTTTTTTTTATATTAAGAACTCTGCAAATTATAAGCAAAAAAACTAGGCAAAATTTGGGACTGTTTTTATAAAAACCTTAATTTCTCTACGAGTATACATGCTATACTCATAAAAATGAACACAGTATATTACAATAAACCACTTATTAATAATCTCGAGTTTGAACGCCTTTGCTACATTAGTTTTTACAGGGTTATCCAAAAGATATTCGTTATTTTTCAATTTGTTGACAGTCCCCTATGGGGTTTCGTGAAAAAATCTTCGGGGAAATATATAAGCTATACTATACTGTTTACACCCCTGCAGTTTCAGGTTAATTCCTTATGTATTTTTCTAGATAGTTAACAAAGCGTCTCAAATCGCAAGTGACCGGTCACCTTTGGCAATATAGTGTAATACAAAGCGAGTATCAATATGAGTAATAGAGAATAGTAAATATATGAGTTTGAGAAACATATTGAACGTGATAAAAATCCGATTATGGAAATATTCGCATATTTTAACATTTTGAAGGTGTACAACTTGTTTAATTTTGAAATTATTTTTTTAAATTTTGCATTTAGTCCGAATGACAGATATTATTATGACAGAATATAATAGCGGGCTATCGGGCTGGTTTAGATATTCGAAAAAACGAAAAATAGACCGGTAAATTTTTACTTTATAAAAAACATGACTTTTTTTTTTTTGCTAAATGAAATTTATTTGAATTTATTAAAGGAAGGATAAAGTGTTTTGAAAGGAATATTAAACGAAACCCTTGGAGCGATCTTCGATCACACTTGTTTCAAAATTTTCTGCATATGTGCTTTAAGGAGACCTTCCTTGTTATGCGTGATTTTAAGTTAAACATTGATTGCTTATAAAAGAGTGTTTTCATAGAACAATTTTTACTTTTATACTTCTTCCTAATTCTTTTTTGATACTTTCCAACATAGTTGAAAAGTGTTTATGATTTCGGTTTGTCTGTCTGTCTGTCCGTTCTCTTTCTCTAGTAAATATACTCGGATAGCCCTGTAATTTTCATATGTTATTTTTACATGTACCGAAATATACGGTAAATACAAATTCTTTCTGATAAAAGCTTGCTAAAATTTAATGCAAGAAACATTACATAGATGAAACCAAGTATTCAGGACACGCCTTTCATCAATTATAATTGGTTATATAAACACGAGTATACTCGTGATCGGTCACTAATGTGTTAATGACGCATTTTCCCTTTCGAAATGACTACTATAATAAGTGAATTAACGATAATATAATAAAAATATTACTTACCAACTAACATTAATTATGGTAGCTTCTGGTAAAATTATCCTAATGCCTATAAATAATAATTACTGAGCAGAAACTTTTGAGTTGTTGCGTTGAATGTTTTTCACTAAGATTACAAATTAAGCACAAAATTTAAATGAACTTTAATATTTCCATTAAACAATCGATAAAATTGATGGTTGCAACTCATTATCTATAACTATTTTCCAAATCATACGATATACTAGTACTCTTATCTACATATTAAAATATTACAATACATGCCAGATATTTCTTTTTTATCAGGGTGTTACCGAAACTACATTATCTGTAACGATATTTTTTGTTATTATTCTCTTTTATCTCTATGGCAGTAAACTGTATGATAAACGCAACTTCCAAAAATTATATAAAAGTGTAAGATTGAAAAAAGCTAAATGATTATTTGTTTTTTAAAGTTTACGTTCAGACATCTGAATTGTATCTCCAGTACATCAGCTGCAAAACGAGTCTTAGGATTTGAGATATTGGCAGAATTTTTTTCAAGCCATGAAAATACTCCTGACTTATTTTGGAAAAATGAAAATTTAGCATTGTAAAAAGTACAAAAACAAAGACAGGCAGGATGGAAGTAGACAATACTAGGGTGATTCTAGAGAGACAATCTGGGTGGGATATATTTTCAAAGACTGGACTTATTTTGCATGGTTTTTAGGTGCGTTCGTAAATATATAGATACGTAGCACCTATTGTCGTCGTTTGGTCCGTCCGTCTATCTGTCTGTCTGTCCGTCCGTTCCGTCCGCATATAACAACGCAAAAACTATCCAACCGAATGGTTTGAAATTTAAGGTTATATTATCTTTGCAGAATTTTGTCGTGACATTTCAAATTTTATGAAAATCGAATCAAAACTTAAAAAGATATTAATAGAAATATTTATTAAGAAATTTGAATATATTTTTTAAAAAAGTCGGTGCTTTCTTGTTATAGGAGCTTCCGAGGTTTAATCGTCAAGCGACCGAGATACTTATTTTATGACAGAAATTAATCTGCAGACGATATAATTAATTTCGCAGAATTAAAAATCATCAAGATCTGAATATTTATACAATTAGCTGTAGTACGAACGCACCTCATTTGTCGCGTTTGACGTACAATTTCCAACTTGTTCTATTTTCTACACAAAAATTACCTGAAATTTCGATGATTTGAGAGTAGTACTTATGTCCTCCTATGTCCTCCTATGTCCTCCTTGTAAAATCGCCCGTAGAAAACTAGTCGGATATGCCAGTCCCAAAACTTTCTTGTATCTCACACACGTTTCGCATATACTAAAAACGAATCAGCACCAATTTATATCAAGGTCTAAATGAATCTAAAGTTTTATTCAATTCCATGCATTAGTTCTTGAGATATGACTATCGCTAAAAGCGTGTAAATTATGAAAAATGCAGCATAGCAGCGCCACTTGTTGGGATATTTACACCTAAACCTAATCAACGATAACTTATGTCAACGTTTAACTGAATCTGAAGTTTGGGGAAAATATGTGCATTAGATCTTGAGATATAGTTATCGTGATAACAATGAAAAAAGTTGCATATCAACACCACCTGTTGGGCTATTTACACCAAAACGTTAGCAGCATCTATTTATGTCAAGAACTAAGAGAATCAGGAGTTTGATGAAATTTCGTGCATTAGTTCTTGAGATATAGCTATCAAGAAAATCATGAAAAAAGTAGTATAGTAGCGCCATCTTTTGGGATATCTACACCAAAACATAATCAGTGTCTATTTATGTCAACGTCTAACTGAATCTGAAGTTTGATGAAAATGAGTACATTTTAGTTCTTGAGATAGAGCTATTGCGGAAATCGCGAAAAATGCAGCATAGCAGCGCTGCCTGGTGGGCGATTTTCACCAAAAACTAATCAGCACCAATTTATATCAGGGACTAACTGAATATAAAGTTTCATTTAATTTGATGCATTAGTTCTTGAGATAGAGCGCCCACCAAATTTTTGTCACATACAGACAGACAGACAGAGTCACAGACAGACATTTTCTAAAAACAGTCAAATCGTGTTCAGGACCTTCTAAAACGCGTAAATCCGTCGAAAACTGGAAGTAGAAAATTTTCATGAATCCAATACTTTCTTTTTGTAAAGATAGAAGAAAGTAAAAATAGGCTATGGTAGGTATCAATGGGAATTTTTCAGCTGTCAGGTATGTAAGATAAATTATAATTTCTTTTAAGTTACGACTAAAATCTTAATGAATTTAATACTTATCTTACAACAAATAGGTTCATAATAATATGCTGTATATTAATTATTTGCTGACATGTTTGCAGAAATTTAATATAACTTTAGTAATAATAAATAATATTATTCAATGTGTATGCCAATTGAATTTTTTTAATCCGTCATATTGGATTTTCCCATTAACGAAATTTTTAGAATAACGAATTTAACCAAATTTGGTACCTACAAATTTGTTCTAACGAGATTTTACTGTACACAGTTTTAAGAAGAATTTACAAATCAGGACAATACTTATGATTAAATTTTTAAGACGTATTTTTACACGCCTTTATTTAACTTAACTTGGTTCAGGTATGTAAAAATGAGACTTTGCAATTCATTAAAATAATGTATTAAAATCAAATACAACATAAATGGTACACACATTAAAATCGTAAATTTACAAATACATTTAAAAATAATCTACGTTTCGTTTCGCTTCTGCGAACGTCATCAGGTTGTTACAAACAAGTCTAAAATGTCAAAATAGGCATACACGTCTGAGAGTCCTGGAGAAAACTTGATCGGAAAGTGCGCAATCGTCACCAAGTTCCCATGGTAACCAAATGGATCAAAACACCTCAGTGAAAAAAAAAGGGGGGGGGGGTGGATGACAAAATGGACAGATTGTATTAATGGATTGTAACATATTATGCCAGATTTTATGAATGTTATAGGATAAATTATCGTTACATGCATACTGCCCAAGTTTAATAATCGTAAGGGACTCTAAAATTTTATTAACATAAGGATTCTTGCATGGGATTATGATTCTAGCCTCATCAAAGCCAATTTTGCTACCTTCATTTGAAAAATAGAACTTTGCGAGAGATGTTCTCTGTTTTGATTGTGAAATATCCCCCTTGTGCTCTTTTAATTATATTTTAATTTTATATTATGGTGCAATTGTCCTATTTTTAATTATTTGTAATTCATGTTTCACTCAATCCTTGATATGCTAGAAGGCTAGAAATTATGTACAGTTGTATGTTCCCGATGACAGAACAATGTTTTAACATTTTTATAATTTAATTACCAATTAATAGATTAATTTTGCTTATATTTTGATTGTATGCTGAGGAAAAAATTTATAAATCCTAGATAGTTTCATTTAAATAATTTTCAAGCATGTTTCTCTATTCAGTCTTTTACCACATGAATCAACAATAAATATTTGTTTGTTTCAATAATGCAAAGTAACATTTGCAGTAATATAAAAATGCTTTTCTTCCTGTAGTCATATCTTAAGGCTGCTGGTCAGTTAACTCCCCAATTACACTCGCTAATGTTAAACCTATGATCGTAAAATGCATTCGTATATTTAAAATATCTCCTCAGGAAATTAAAAATTTTTAACTTCTATTTTCTGTGTACTCTTCTTAAGGGATATATACAGGGTGTTCCTAGATTCGACCGACAAATTAAGAGGATGATAGAAGACATCAAGAGGATGAAAACTTACTATAGAACATGGGGTCGTAAACCCCGTTTAGTGGCAGAAAATCACAAAATAGTTATGAAGGGTGTGACGTCGAGTGGAACAAAAAAAGCTAATAATAAGTAGAAAAAACATTTATATGACGTCAAGCATGATTAGAATGCATTGCAGATCAACGTCAGAAAAGAGACGACGACACATTTTTATAGAAATTGTTCGAAGTTGCGGCCACGAAGGTTGTAACCAGCTGACACCGACACACTAATTGCGCAGCCGACACGACGGACGAAGGATTGTCGGCCGCGTTAAAACATATTCCTATAAAAATGTCTCGTCGTCTATAAAAATGTTCCGACGTTGAACTGTAATGCATTGTAATCATGTTTTAACGATTGTAATCATGTTTGTAATCATGTGTAATGCATTGTAATCATGTCAATAAATGTTTTTTCTATTTATTATTGGCCCTTTTTGTTCCACTCGACGTCACACCCTTTATAAATATTATTGCGATTTTCTCACACTAAACGTGTTTTACGACCCCATGGATGCCTTCTATCCCCTCTCTTGACTTGTCGATCGAATTTTAGAGCACCCTGTATCACTCTGTCTCTTTTTTTTAGTCGTCAAAATATTTCTAAAATATATGCTTAATTTAATATTTTATGTGTTAAAAGCTGACGAGCTGTGAGCAAGATTTTAAAACTTTAAATAAAATTACGTATATATTTTAGAAATATTTTGGGAACTAAGAAAATAAATAGGTCAAGTACGAGTATAGTTCGAGCTCAAAGGGTTCCGTACATTAAATTTATTAATTACTATTTAATAATTAATAAACTCCTACCACGCCTATTTTTCATAATTTTAGTTTCAGTAAATTCGGAAATAGGAGAGAGAGAGAGGGGGGGGGGGACATATTTTTTACAGTATATTTTCAACAATATCTCTGAAAATATAATACCAAAAATTAAAACAAATATATTTTTGAGTTGGATGTTACGAGATCTTTCGAACGATACCCTACACGATACATAAAAAGAATTTTTTTAAAAGTAATTTAATTAATATTTGGGTTAATTACCTACAATTGTTTTCGAAAATCATTATCAAACATCCTTAGTTGACACTACAAAGGATGTTAATTTTCTTTTCACTTTGCTTAACAGCCTTCAACCAAACATGACTGAAAAATGTGTCCAGACCGAACCCAAATAACTTGGTATAGCACACCAAATGCTTTACCAATTAAGCCATCCGGACGACATCTAGTATGGCACCTCTTTCACTAATATACATTGGCAAGACTGAAACTCTGGAGCGCAAGATGGAATGTCAACATGAGGACACTATCAGTGACGTACATGAGACGAATAAATTCCCAGCATCGGATAATATATATTTAAACTAGCTGTTACCCGTGACTTCGTTCACGTAACATTAAAAAACGAATAAATGCATTAATTTAGCAAAGCATTTCATTCGATAATCAAAGACATATATAGTTAACCAAAACTTTATCATATTTTATAGGAGACAATATGGTACTTCTTTGCTACAGGGGCCTTAACATAACCCAGTCTTAAAAAAATGAAATTTCATGCCAAATAATATATAGGTTAGGGTTAGGATTAAGATTATAAATTGGATGTCAATGGTATAATTAATTCAGGTTTAAAGGATGAACCAGGATGTCTATTTGCACCATGAAGTAATAAGAAAATTAGAAAATTATCGTCTGATATTTTTTAATATGTTTTACAGTCATCGTTGGCATCAAAGGTGAGCGAGGAAATGATCATCTAAAAAACCATTAAGTGTTTACCACGCAAAAACAAATTTGGTTACAACAATGTATTTAATTTTGTGCCAAATTTCACTTGATTTAAAAAAGCAAATTGGCTATGGACCCGATTACAGATCCCTAACCTTCCTATTCTCGGAAATTTTCTACCTATATGTGAAAACCTTTTCTACTATATACAACGCGCTTTCACGTTTATAATATTATGAATTGGCACGATCGGCTTGTTCAAGTTTACATAATTCGGCTGGAAGAAAAGTTTCATTACTTTTTTATTTCTTCTTCGCTTTTGCATTACGCGAATTTGTCGGTAAAATTGATTTTCGTTTTGATAACATTGTTGCTTTTTAAGTTTTTAAAAATATTGTAATTTTACTTAAACATTGCTTTAAAATCTATGCCATTTTTCTCAACCTACAAGACTTTACAAAATTCTATTATGAAACAGAACTTTAAAAAAAGCTGTATTTAAAAATGACAACAAAGTTTTTACTATTTTAAAGCTAAAAGAAATGTAAAATTTAATTCCGGTTCGAAACGACCATTTACAAATGTGTTTTGATTGTGGGAAAATGATAGAGGAAAAATGCTATTACTTCGACGCAATCATATTAAATCTTTAGCTTTTATGAAAAAATGCAACTTTCTTTTAAAAAATAATTTTTATTAAGATTTTCTGATTTTCTATACGGATAATTTTGCGGTGCATATTATTGACATTTGCCGTCCAATATCTTTTCAGTTTTTTTTCTTTTTTCTATTTTTTTACTTTTTAAAATTTAAATTAAAAATATGGTGCCTTTATGTTAGCCGTGTGCAGACGATAAACAGTCAAGTATTATTCCTATCACCATCATTCGAATTGAATTCGTATTAAAATATAAATATTTCACTCATTTCATTTAAAACACAGAACTTTAATTTACAACACATACATATAAAATAATTCACTTCATGTGAAATTGAAAAAGAACAAAAATAGAGAAATTAATCACAAATAATTTGATAACCCAATTTCATTTTATTTCAACATCAAAGCAAATCTGTTTTATTTTCGATATATGACATCATATTCGCTTGCTTTCCTACTTACTCGTATTTATGCACCTTGTATTATTATCAAATATTTGAAAACTCAAGTTTTATTTCTAATATGACGTCATTTCATATTCTGTTTCTTAAATAATTAATTTCATTTTCATTTTTCACGTGAAAATTTTTCAATTAAAACTAAATTGTTGAGTAAAAATTATTATTCCGGGTTTTGAATTAGTTTTGGCAACGATAAAGTATTATTAACGGTAAAGTAAATTTAACCGTTTTAAAATATTATACGAAAAAATGTCCATTTATTCTCTATGAAAATAACGAAATTTTGAATTATTAAGAAAAATATTTGACTAAAATAAACAAAAACCAGCCTATATTCATTTGAGGGTTATAATCAACCTATATTAAAAAACACACGATCATTAAATGCTCCATTTTGACGCTGGCTTCAGCCTAACATTTGCACACAATCAGATTTATAATATTATTAGGATTTCCAATTAAAATTTCAGTAGGACTGAAACTACTCCTTAATGTTGCAGCTTTGCCAGTGTATATTAGTGAAGGAGTCGCAAGACTGGATGTCGTCCGGATGGCTTAATTGGTAAAGCACTGGGTGCGCTATACCAAGGTATGTGGTTTCGATCCCCGGTCTGGACACACTTTTCACTCAAGTTGGTTGTACGCTGTTAAACAAAGTGAAAAGAAAATTCACATTCTTTGCAGTGCCATTTAAAGATTTAAGGCGTAGTTTCAGTCCTATTGAAAATTTAAATGTATTTTTATTTTCAGTATAAAATAAAAGTTCGCACTTTTTAATTTATTAATAATTAAACATGAATAAAATTTCCAGATTAAAAAAAATAGATATTTTTTTCTCTTAAAAAATAAAATTCTTACAAAATGTGTTAAGTACTCTAAAAAAATTTGATTTTTGTTTTATAAAGCTACATAAAGCACCTCTCGCTGTAATACTTAATTTTTAAAAATAAAATATTTTCTATGGAAATATAAAACAATACACTATTTTTTTTCACAAATTTTTTTTTCTGTTTAAATCGAACAAATTTAATTTCTTTCATGTTGTTTCATGTTTAATTATTAACAAATTAAAAAGTTCGAACTTTTATTTTATACAGAAAATAAAAATACATTTAAATTTCCAATAAAAATTTCAGTAGGACTAAGACTACGCCTTAAATAGCATTACAAAAGATGTGAATTTTGCTTAACAGCGTACAACCAACTTGAGTGAAAAGTGTGTCCAGGCCGGGAATCGAACCCAGATATCTTGGTATAGCGCACCAAGTGCTTTACCAATTAAGCCATCCGGACGACATCCAGTCTGGCACCTCCTTCACTAATATACTAATATACGCAGGTATTCAGCAGGTCATAGCAGATATTCAGCTATAAGTACACAAAATTTCGTGACTGTTAGTTACTTAGTTTCTGAGAACCAGCTCTGTGACGGACAGACAACGAAACGGGAGTAATAGGGTATTGTGAGATGAACGAAACCCTAAAAAAGAAGTAAACAAGAACGAAAAATCATGCGTCAAGCATAGATTATGTAGCACTTTCCAACGCTTCCAAAATAATTTTACAAAACATACCGTTTAATAAGCTAAAAGATAACATCTAAGTAAACAATTTGGAAAACGCATAACATATTTATAAACATAATTTCAGGAATTTCCAATAGATAAATATCCGAATGCTTTTATTCAGCCCTGCATATGATCTATAGATTTGTATATATACTATATAGGATGCTAAATTTTAGTTTAGTTAGGAAACGCGTAGCACAGTTTAAAATTATCCTTCTGGAGTTTCTGTCAATAAACGGAAATGTGTTCGGGAACTTTTGTGCTGCCCTGTATAGGATCTACAGAATTTATACACACCACGTAATAGACAAAAAGCGAGTTAAAATTAAAATCGCGTTCAGTAACTTAAAACGCACTTCCAGGAATTATTGTTAACATACAGTAGAGAATTATTTTGTGTGTCCCTGTAAATGAACGATGACTGCTATACACACATTATTCTGTAGTAAGCCTCTTGTAATGCACCTTAGTAATATATATAAATTTCAATGCGTTTTAAATAGTGAAACATTATTTAAATAAACCGCAGACGATTTTTCTCCATAGACGTAATGTAACGGAATTTTTTGACTGTCCCTGTAAAGTAACTATAAGTGCTATGCACACCCTATTCCATATTAAGCTTCTTCTAATGCACTTTAGTGATATATATAAATTTCAATGCGTTTAAAATAGTGAAACATTATTTAAATAAACCGCAAATGATTTTTCCCCATAGACCGCAATGTAACGGAATTCTTTTGAGTGTCCCTGTAAAAAAAAACTATAAGTGCTACACACTTCCGTTGAAATAGGGAACATGTTATAGATAACGACAATAACATATAAAAATTGCAGAGCAATCCGAGCATATTTACGGGAGTTAGAGCACGGACAGATGTCCAGACGGCAGACGGCAGACGGCCATAAGGCAGACGGCAGACAAACTGAAGTCATAAGCACTTTTGAACTAGGTTGGAAAGTGCTAAAAATATTAACTTCCTGAGGAAGTATTTTAAATATACGAATGCTTTGCACGCGCATAAGTTTAACATTAGCGAGTGGAATTGGGGAGTTGACCAGCATATAAGCTTTGTCTACCATTGCTATTTCTAAACTAGCCGCCACTGGCGACCAGTTTGGTCTCCCTTAAATGTATGTTAAGCACTGTAACACGTTACTTTTATTCATAATTTATTTTTTTCCGTAATCCTTCGCCAAACCGGAAGATTCTAATAGACAAATCAAAAACTTTTGCGATCATGGTAGCATTTCGCATATTTTTTGTTGTTATGTATTTCATCTTTCTTGACAAAAACCGCTTAACCAATTTAAGCATTTATGCTTCATATCCGTTTGCTTATCAGTTGCAATATGTTTGCTAATGAGGAGATTCTTAAACATATTAAGTAGTTTTCCGTAATTGGATCCCTTGCCAAATGGCGTATTTTAGTTAATACGATTTGGTGCAATGGCGTCTATTTTGTGAAAGTCTTTAATGATATCCACTGAACCATATTGTTGCCAATATTTTTTTGTTTGTTTGTTTGTTTCTCGCTAACTTTGGCTGTAGACTTGATTACGGGAGAATCAAGAAGAAAATCTATCATTATTCTCATTTAAAACGTCTTGAATAATGTGACATAATCGGAGTGCATATTATAACACGTAATTTTCGAGTATGGTTTGGTGAAACATTGAACTTTTGGAAGCCAGTTTTAATAATCACATTCCTTTTAAACCATATTTGCTGTCAGCACTTTTGACCCGTGGCGTAGAATCTAATTAAAATTCCCAAACTTCCTTCTAGATACCGATCTCTGTTCGACTGTGTTTTTCTCTGCTCTCCTATTTTGATATAGTTCAGGAATTTTCATAACTGCATAATTCCCTTACTTTGGCATTTCTGCTTAATGTCTACAGACTATTAAGATCCGTAACCTGTAAATACGCCACGCCAACATTACCGTCTATAATTCTAATTACAGCAACCCGTTTTTTGCAACTCTATAGTTAATATATTGCCCCGGTGCGTCTACGACAGCTGTTCCATCAGAACATTTGATTTCAAAATAAAAGTATCGTTTCTAATTTGCACACGCGGAAAATAAAAGCTGGTATTGGCGATTTTAAAAATTCTATTGGCGAGATTTGCGCCCAAATAACACAAAAGTACTTAATGATGTTATGTATTTTGTAAATGTATATTAAATTACTGTTTTGAAAGCGATTGATCATTAATAATGGTAAATATGATTGGAGATTAACAATCATTTTCGGTGGTCTCTCTTCCTTTCACGTATAATACATAAATACCAAATTAACTGACAATTTGTTTCGAAATTTGATTCATTAAATATCATTACATGAGTTGTAATTGTTTACATTCAGCTTACATCAAGAAAAGATAAAGAATGAAGTTGAGTTGTATAGCACATAATTATGGTAAACTTTGATTATGTCACTGGTACGAATTATTTTTTTGACACCAAGCAGCGCTCCAAAAAATCTTTCACGGAAAACTAACTTTACGAACGATTATCTCCATGGTTTAATGGTTTAATATTTTAAACCTTCACGACGAATGAATCTTTTTTTTTTTTTTTTTTTACTTTCATGGATAGAGAATTTGAACTGCGAAGCTAATTTCAACTGAAGTTATTGGAGAATATATACATAATTGAACGTAAGTCATCTCTCAAATATTAATTTATTTTGAACGATCTTTCTAAAAATGTAATATTTATGAAGTTTTATTCGAAAAAATAATTTTAAATAAAAATGGCCGCCTGGCATATGAAAAAGTGAAACGGGCATTCCGGAACTGTTGATGACAGTCACATGACTTACGGTTTTATTATAGAGATATTGTTTTTTTTCTTTTGCATAAAATATAAAACTTTTTACTAAAATTACTTTAATATGACATTATCAATCTACGAAATCGAAAACAAGAATCACAGAAACAATAACTAAATACAAGTCGTCAGAAATATATTCTTAGGATTTTTATCTAAAAATGTTGCATCTGCCTACATGTATTCTTATTCTGGTCTCTTGAGGCTCTCTAGTGTAAAGAAGGCTTTCGCAGAAAACATGTCTAGTACAGATAACAACTCGTAGAAGAGAAAAAAAAGTGGAAGTTGACACCTGTTCTGAGAGATAATAAGTCACAGATGGCTGAAGAAAAATGATTTATGAAGGATGAATCTGTTGAGATAAATGCATATTTGAGATATGGTATAATATTTAACAATGAACTGGATAAATCTCCATGTAGAATTACTGAAAAAAAAAACATAAAAGGGCATTTTCAGAACAGTTTTACATAATAACATTGCAAAATGTACTAGCAGAATCATAAAGTAGTGTTATTCTTTCACTTGCACCAAAGAAAAAGTCCTCTCGGCCTGTATCGGGAGGAAAAGGTAGCTTTCACAGTTCATGTTTTTAAAAATTCAACTCGTTTTACTCAAATACCCGAAGCTAAAATGCTTGCAACCCGATTATAGAATATTCAATCCCGGTATTCGTTAATACTGAATTTGATTGCGAATTTCATCATGAGATTTACAGAATAACAAATGTCAGATTGTTTCAAAATGTCAGCTACCCTAGAAATTAAAACCGCCATATCTCAGCCATTTTTTTAGATAAAGCTGAAACAAGAAATGTTCTGGAATCCTTGTATCACGATCTAACACTCAATTTATCATTTTTTATACATATTTTTGAATTTTTTTAAAATTAAATTTTTTTTAACTTGCCGCCATTTTGAAACAAGGTGGTGCATGAAGCTAGGTAACGAACTCGGTAGAGAGCTTGGTATGTCCTATACACATACTCAGTCACATCGAAATCGGTTCATAAATAAGAGAGTTACAGAATGACATATGTCAGATATATATATATATATATATGTTATATAAAAATTTATTTCCTTCGTATCCTTCCATTTTATTCGCATTAATATTTTAAAATTAATCTAACTTCTGTCATAGTCAGTATTTCCTTAATTCTTAATAATATCTCTTCCTATTTAAAGTCCTTTTAAAAGTAAATATCCGAATATTAATAATTATTTTATTCCAAATCTTAATCTAAAATTTAAGATCATTCGTAGCTTTTATCAGTTCCCCAATCTATAAAATTCTGAGACGCGTTCTCATTTCGAATGTTTTTTAAAAGCCATTTTCTTATTTTTATTATTATTGCTCTGATTTTTTCGCGCGCTTGGGATTTTAACTTCAAAATTTCTCCGCACCCAAGTACGGGATTCTTTACTGTTTTAGCCTCGCCCTCTAGCCTCATTTGCTGGGCTGGAGCTAGCCTCTCACTCATTGGTTTGTGCGCTCGTGACGTAATTCTGTGTATATCTCCGCGGAGAGAACAAAACTCGCCCGCACCGGTCGGAGCACTAGATTTTTGACGTTTTCGGAAGCTAAACAAATATGTGTCTGGTATTTTTAATTCCGTAGAATATTCAACTGGCCCAGTAACATCTTAATTCAATGAAGTGAAGCAACGTTAGCCCGATGGCTATAAGTTTTAGACCTTTGGGAATTGTTTCTGTGTTGTTCGTCTTCTAATAAAATTATTTGTCTGGAGATTGGATGGATTTATTGGAAAACTTTGGTGGACTCATTTCATTGCCTTCTACTTCTCCATACTCGCTAATATCGACTGCAACTTGCTATATCGTTGAAGGACTGCCATCTTTTCATCGAATATTATTCATCGTAATATCTCAACCTCGTCAAAATGCTACATATATATATATATATATATATATATATATATATATATATATATATATATATATATATATATATATATATATATATATATAATGAACATTTGAATGGAGGGTGGTTTGGGGGTCTAGGGGTCATGATCGGTGAAAATATATTAAAGTTTTTTGGAATTGCTTTCCTCCGAACGGCCTGCGATAAGTAGCTTTTTGTAATGAAAGGTACCTAAAAAAAGTTGATTTTAGAGACAGAAAAATTTAAAACGCCAGTAAGAAACTGCTTATTTTACAGAACAAAATCAGAATTTAACTAAAATAAAATGCAATAAAAATGGCTTTCTCTCCTTTTTATTATGTTCATAAAATTCATTATATTCGCAATATGTTTGAAGCCTTTATTAAAATTAAAACAGCTAGGAATGTGACAGTTTAAATTATTGATTATCCAAAATTCATACATTTTTCATTATGACAACGTGAGAGAGAGCGAGAAAGTGATATAATTAAAACAACCATCGGTATCTATAATATGGACACCAGAACTAAGATATGCAGAATACATACTATAGCAATACCTCCAATTTTAGGGACAAAAAAGGCAGTCCAAGTCCAGGTCACTTTTCGATCACGCGCTGTCTAATAAAAAAAAACTTCATAATTTCCGCATTTTTCAACTTTTTGAAAAATATTATTTCACATACATACTCTACAAAGATCATATAAAAACAAAATACAAAGAAAACTATTTATTTTTATTTATTTCTTTACTAGCTATTACCCGTGACTTCGTTCACGCAACATTAAAAGAAGAATAAATACATTAATTAAGAAAATATTTCACTCCCGATAATTAAAAACGTTAAAATTAACTAACTATTTATCACATTTCATAGGCGACAATACGGTATTTTTTTGTTATAGGGACCTTGACATAACTCAGTCTTTAAAAAGTGAAATTTTGTGCCAAATAATCGCGAAAATGAAATTGCAACCAATGCAAAAGGGAGGGCCAAATAAAATCGTGGAAATAGACGAATTGGGTAAAAACAAATGTCAATTTTACCTGATAAACAATTTTACTTTTAACGCCTTTGTGAAACGTTTTAACAGCCATCCTTCAAAAAAACATTAATTGGAAATAGTACATACTTTTTCTTTAAATTCAGTTCTGCCTCCTTGGTTTAATGTATAGCTGAAACAAATCTTATTTTCTAAATGACAGTATGTTGACAGGCAATTTTTGTTCTCCAGAATAAATTGATTCATGAAGTTTGAATATGTGAAAATATGTTTTTATTTTTCGGATAATTTACTGAAATCAAGATTTTGTTTTCACCATCTATTCAAAGTGAAAATCAATTCTGTGTTTCAGTTTTAATGAGAAAATGGTGTAAAAAATATACAGATCTATTTTATTTCTCCTTTTTTATACACAAATATGGAGTAATTTACTTTCCGTTTTTGGAGAAACTTCGTTAAATTTAACAAAAAAGAAAAAAATCTTGGCATCTAATTTAATTTTTTAAATTCTGACAGTTTGTGTAACATCCTCGGATCAATGATAACCGGTATAAAGTAAATCACGTTGCGTTCGACATTCTGGCACTGTAAATGAAAATTGTAAATTCACGGGCATTCTCCGTGAATTGCTGCCGTAATTTTACGGGAAATGCCCCCTTTTCAAGGTAAACGGTCCATTCCAGTAAATTTCATGGTTTTACGGGCAAAAACCGTTTATCTAATAACAAAGCTCGTTTATCTAGTCACAAAACCGGTTTTCTTATGGACATTGCCTGGAATCTCTGCTGCAGTAATTTTACTGCAGCAATTTTTTACAGTGAGGAGTAGTTGCGAAATACAAACATAGATTCGTGTTCATTTGCTTTTCTTAAAATTATGATGCGATTTTTAGCAGAAAATTCTCATCTGTATATAACGGATGTTCATGCTTAATAATCAGTATAGATAAAAAAAAACATTTAAATTTTTCGTTATAAATATGGCGTGAAACTCATCTACTTTCTATACTTACTGATCCTTGTATTATTAATGTAAGGAATTGATTCACACTCATTTTAAAACACATTGGAAAATTCCCGTTTTATTTCAAATATGACGCCTCTTTTTCCCGCAGAGAAATCCCTTTTTAATGACATAATTCTTGTTAATTTTCTTTTCCAGGCAATTAATTTCAGTACTGGCATAGGGGAAATTATGTTGCTTTAACGAAATAATATTAAATCTTTAGTTTTTATCAACAAAAATGGAACTATTAACATTCGTCATTTTTTTTTAGGTAATCGAGTTATTTCTTTTAGTTTTAAGAATGAAAATAAATATTTCTCGCTATCCATGACATCATTTTCGATATGGATAATTTTGCGGAGCATATTATTGACATTTGCTGACCATTTTCTTTTGAAACTTCTTTTTACTTTTTTAAACTTAAATAAAAAATACGGTATAGTTATATTAGCCCTGCGCAGACGGTAAAACGCCAAGAATTATTACCATACAAAAGAAAAAAGCGAAGAAAGAAAATCCCAAGATCATTTTATTTCACCAATCAAAGATATCCGCTTTACTTTTGATGTATGGCGTCATATTCGCCTATTTCCTATGGTTACTCATATTGAAACCTTGTATTATCAAAAACTAAAAAAAAGTACGTTTTATTTCTAATAATATTATTTAATCTTCTATTTAATTCTTTAATTTTTTTATTTCATTTTTATTTTTCACGTGAACATTTTTCAATTGAAACTAAATTGTTGACTAAAAATTATTATTCCGGAATCTGAATTAGTTTTGGCAACGATAAAGTATTAGCAACGGTAAAGTAAATTTAACCATGTTAAAATATTATACGAAAAAAATGTCCATTTACTCCCTATGAGAAAACGAAATTTTGAATTATTAAGAAAAATATTTGAATAAAATAAACAAAAACCAGTCTATGTTCAAATGAGGGTTATAATCAATCTGTATGCAAAAATACAGGATCATTAAAGGCTCCATTTTGACGCTGGCTTCAGCCTAACATTTGCGCACAATCAGATTTATAATATTATTAGGATTTATTTAAGAACCTATCTCATACAGTATGTAAGACAGTTAATATGATATATCAGTAATAAGACATTGAAAGGTGATCTCCTTTATTGAAGAATGGTTCTCAGATAATCAAAAAATATGATATTTGATATCAGTAGCCGAAACGAAACCTAGATAATACAGATATTAAATTTTGAAGATGATAACATTTCAATTACAAAATACAAATTTGCTAAAGAAGGGCTGCTTAAAAAGGATGCATTAATAAAGTTAATTTCAGCTGCATGGCTTTTAGAAAAAAAGTAATCTTTACTCTAAAAACAAATAGATTGCTTTACTCAATTTTCTGGAAAGAGCATATAATTTAATAACTAGAAGCAGAGTTTTCAGCGATGTCATAAAAGATAATAACAGGTCATAATATTTCCTTTCGAAAGGGGTTGTGTTGTCAAGAGAGACATCCTAGTTTGTGTTCAGCATTACAAGAATTGAGCATCATATATCACCATTAATTACAAATAAATTAAATATTATTTTATTTATATTTATGAATGATATTAGGTATAGTAATACTTTGCATTGAGTTAGATTTCAGACGTGCCTATAAAATAAGTGTGGATGCTTGGGGTATTCGCTATTAATTCTTGTTCATGAGGATTTTATATGCATATACACGTATATAGAGGTAAAATAGTACATATATAACATATACATATAGTTATGTATTAGAACAGTAAATCTACTGTGTTTTTTTAAATATGAAAATGATGTTTCAGAAAATCGATATAGCTGTATTAAGATAAATTAGAGTTTTCATATGAGTTGTAATTTTCCAACTGAAGATTCAACCAGGATGGCTCAGTTGGTAGAGCATGGCAACTTCAGCCAAGAGATCCCTGGTTCGAATCCTGGCCCGGACATTTTTCATATAGCTGGAAAGTTACAACTCATATGATTTCTTTACCAATATGAATAATTGTGTTAAAAATTAATCTAATAAGAGTTTCTTAAATAAGAAAACATATATAATCGGACCTCTATTTTCTGAATTACTCTATTTTATGAGCTTTTCCTTAAAACGAAGAACAGTTTACGAATTTTCTCGTAAATTACCTTACAAAAACTTCTTATAGAATTCTATAAAAATTATTTATAGAAAACTCATTATAGAATTCTATAGAATTATGGCCCGCTTTTATATAAGCTTGTTTAACCGATAGCTGTAGAAATATCTGTAGAAGTTCAATAGAAATGTCTATAGATCTTCTATAAAAATATCTATAGAAAAAATATACAGCTTCTATAAAAATATGTATAGAATTTTATATAGAACCAGGTACACCACCAGCCTCCCAAGTACGAACCATTTTCGATGCTGCTTGATTTCAATGATCGGACGAAGAATGAATACTTTCAGCATGACACAACTATTGACAGTCTCTGAACTCTTATTACACTATTTCAACTTTATTTCTTTCGTGATTTGCATTCCCAATCATAATAGTCTTGTAAAAATATTTAAAGTCTAACAAGTTATTATTTGTCAAAACTGAAACAATTGTTTAAATATTTATATTTCAGATTAAAATATCTGAATAAAAATTACAATATTATTAGTGAATAAAATTTATTAAATTAGATGGATTATTTTATAAATTTAACAGCAAATTAATAAATGATTATAAAATTAACCAACAAATTAATGAATTATAAATAAATTAAGTAATCATAATTTAATTCAGTAGTTTGACTGATATAATATTACATTGACAATTTAATCACAATGTATTAGAATTGAATTAAATTATATATATATATATATATATATATATCATATATTCTAATACGAGCACATCTTGTGTGTGGGTGGTTATATATATATATATATATATATATATATATGTATGTGTATATGCAAATTTTATCTTAAAAACGGCTCTAACAATTTTGACAAAATTTTGTATCCTACCGTTTTGGGGAACCAGAACACCATTGGGCTAGGTCACATGTTCGAAAAATTCAATTAGTTGGTCATTTTGGGTCATTTTGGGTCAGGGTCAAGCTAATTGTATTTAAAAAACGGTTCAAACGATTTTGACTAAATTTTGTATCCGACCATTTTCGGGCACGAGAAGACTATTGGGCTGGGTCACATGTTCGAGAACTTTCGATTAGTGGGTCATTTTTGGGTCAACGCGGGTCAAGTTAATATTATCTAAAAAACGGCTCTAACGATTTTGATTAAATTTTGTATCCTACAAGTTTCGAGCACGAGAAAATCATTGGGCTAGGTCACATGTCCGAGAAAATTTGATTAGTGGGTCATTTTTGGGTCATTGTGGGTCAAGCTAATTTATCTAAAATGCGGCTCAGACTATTTACACTAAATTTTGCATCCTATGGTTTACGGGCACGAGAAGACTGTTGGGCTAGGTCACATGTTCGAGAAAATTCAATTAGTGGGTCATTTTGGTCACAGGTAATTATGGGTCAAGCTATTAGGTAGCTTTCAATACAAAAAAGTATAAAGCTACCTATTGCAGCCGTTCGGAGGAAAGCAGTTCCGGAAAATTTCGATATATTTTCACCGATCATGACCCCCAGACCCCAAAACCACCCTCCGTTCAAATGTTGATTTATATATATATATATATATATATCTCCATATATATATATATATATATATATATATATATATATATATATATATCTGACCTATGTCATACGATAACGCTCGTATTTATAAATCAATTTTGATGAAACTAATTGTGTCTATTAAGCTCACCAATGTCTCGACCGAGTTCGTTGGACAGCTTGGTCCGCCATTTTGTTTCAAGATGGCGGCCAATTAAAAATTTAAAACTAAAATAAATATACAAAAAAGTTAAAAATTCAAATTTATTTTTTAATTCAGTGTTAGGCCTTGAAACGAGGATTCCAGAGCATTTTTTGGTTTACCTCTATCTTAAAAAACGGCTGAGATAGAGCAGTTTGAAATTCTAGGGTGGCTGACATTTTGAAACAAGACAGCACATTACAAAAATTTTCATTGTTGTAATAATTTTCCCAATCAAACGCATAAAACTATATATTCATATCCGTTAGCGCCAAATTCTCGCCAAACGTGGCGACATTTGGCGAAATATCGCCAAATTTGGCGACCAAAATAAGTCTTCATAAATGAAGCCAATTTGGCTATTGCTCAATAATTTGGCGAATTTCTTATTCAAATTCAGTATTAACGAATCTTTTGTAAACGTTTTATTTGCATTTTAAGTTGCTGTTTTCGTGTAACATTAGCTAAAATTTTAAAACGAAGATATAGGAAAGCTACCTTTTCCTCCCGGTACAGGCCGGAAGGACTTTTTTATCTTAAAAAGGGCTCAGAGGATTTGAACTAAATTTAGTATCTTACAGTTTTAGGGAACGAGAAGACTATTGGGCTAGACCACATGTTCGAGAAATTTCGATTAGTGGGTCAGTTTGGTCATGGGTGATTATGGGTCAAGCTATTAGGTAGCTTTCAATACAAAAAAGTATAAAGCTACCTATTGCAGCCGTTCGGAGGAAAGCAGTTCCGGAAAATTTTGATATATTTTCATCGATCATGACCCCCAGACCCCAAAACCACCCTCCGTTCAAATGTTGATTTATATATATATATATATATCTCCATATATATATATATATATATATATATATATATATATATCTGACCTATGTCATACGATAACGCTCGTATTTATAAATCAATTTTGATGAAACTAATTGTGTGTATTAAGCTCACCAATGTCTCGACCGAGTTCGTTGGCCAGCTTGGTCCGCCATTTTGTTTCAAGATGGTGGCCATTTAAAAATTTAAAACTAAAATAAATATACATAAAAATTAAAAATTCAAATTTATTTTTTAATTAAATGTTAGGCCTTGATACGAGGATTCCAGAGCATTTTTTGGTTTACCTCTATCTTAAAAAATGGCTGAGATAGAGCAGTTTGAAATTATAGGGTGGCTGACATTTTGAAACAAGACAGCACATTACAAAAATTTGCATTGTTGTAATAATTTTCCCAATCATCATACACATAAAACTATATATTCATATCCGTTAGCGCCAAATTCTCGCCGAACTTGGCGACATATGGCGAAATATCGCCAAATTTGGCGACCAAAATAAGTCTTCATAAATGAAGCCAATTTGGCTATTGCTCAATAATTTGGCGAATTCCTTATTCAAATTCAGTATTAACGAATCTTTTGTAAACGGTTTCTTTGCATTTTAGCTTGCTGTTTTCGTGTAACATTAGCTAAAATTTTAAAACGAAGATATAGGAAAGCTACCTTTTCCTCCCGGTACAGGCCGGAAGGACTTTTTTTTCTTAAAAACGGCTCAGACGATTTGAACTAAATTTTGTATCCTACGGTTTTTGGGCATAATAAAATCATTTGGCCAGGTCACATGCTCGTGAAAATCCGATTAGTGGGTCATTTTTGTGTCACTGTGGGTCAAGCTAACTTTATCTAGAAAACAGCTCAGATTATTTTGACATGTTATATCCTACGGGTTTCGGACACGAGAAAACTATTGGGCTTGGTCACATTTTCGAGAAAATTTTATTAGTGGGTCATGATATTTGAACTCAAAGCTAATTTTGACCGAGCATAGCTCGGTCTTCCCTGCTCGTATATATATATATATATAATCATATTAAATCTATTATATACTAAAGTTATGTATTACAAAATTAATTATTATTTTTTTATTTTAATATATTTTTATAAATAACTTACTACACACATAAATTTTAAAAGACCAAGAAATATACTTTTTTTTTAATTCAAAAAAATGTATAGAATCATTAGTCTATAGAATTTAATTCTATAAGATGTCTAGTACCCTATAGAAAAACTGTTCTATAAAAAAAAAAGAAAAAATTCTATTGAACCTCTAAGAATTCTATAGAACTCTTTAAAACTCTATAGAAATAGTATTCTATAGAATGGCTATTTTATAGAACTTGTAAAGAATTCTATAGAGTTCTATACAGCTTTATGAACTGTTTTCGTAAGGGTTAACCTCCAAATAAAGAAGTTATTCCTCTATTTAACCAGCTTTTTCTTGGTATCTAATCCCCCCCCCCCCCATTTCTAAAATCATGTCTAGACACTATAGACAAACATTTCAAACTTGATCTTTCTTTTTAAACATTTTATGATGCTCAACGAACACGATCTGGGTTTTTGAGTTTTTAGAGCATTGGAGTTATGTGATACGTATTATGCGATAAAAATGTTTTTTCGAACAAAATAATAAAAAAAAATTAACAAACTTTTTGATTAATTAAATTGAAGGCTGCATGTGTTAAGGTATGCTTAAAATTCCTTTGCTGTAATAAGTATTGTAATATAAAAAAATAATTCATCAATTTTAAATATAAAATTATTTCCTTAAACTGAAAATATAGCATATTTCTGAACAGTAATGATGCTTTCTTTCTGCTTTTTTCCTGTTTCTTGCAAGAAAGCTGCTTGTTTCATGAGCTCTTGTTTTTTGTTTCTGCAACTCTTTTTTTTTCTTTTTTTCTTTTAATGAATAAAACTATGCAAACAAATGGATATAATGGGTGTAATTAATTATTCCTTTATATAATATTTAGTGTTTATGAATTTAAAATTTGTTTTTATGTAGTTCAAAGTATTGTAAAAGTTGAAATCCTATTTAACGATTTTTACATATAACGAACTTTTTTACTGGAATTATCGGCGTTGTTAAACAGAGGAGCGGCTATAGTTTAAAAGTTTAAGCTTAAAACTCTTTAAGTACAAAGCTAATTTAAGTGTATGAGTGCCATACCCACCCGTAATAGTTGATTGGGCAATAAGGATTGTGGTTTATCTTTTTTGTAGCAGATTCAAGTTGTATCTAGCATGACCTTGTTTCCAGTCCCTAATGTCATCGTCATCATCATCATCATCATCATCATCATCATCATCACAAAAAAAGGAACATTAGGCAATAAAAGAGTTATAAATAAAATATCACATTTAATCAGACATTAAAGTTACATAAAATACACTTAAAACATTAAAAATACTGCAAACGTTTCAGGCTATAATTTAGCCTCTCATGAGTGCAATTACGTAAGTTGGGTCGACGTCAAATTGTTCTTAGAGAGCATTTACATTTTATAAGTAACTACCATGCCAAATTTCATGTTTCAAGTTCCTTCAGTATAAAATAAATCGAAATTTTAGAACGTTTTTCGCTCTTGCACCCCTCCCCCCTGTGGTTGTGGCACCAATATAAAACATAGCCTATGTTACAGCAGGCACTGTTACCATCAATTTGCCAACATTACTTTTGAAAACGGTTCTGTAGTTCCAGAGATTCCACAGAAATTGTAATTTAGAAGGTTTTTAGAACGCTTTTCGCTCATCTCACCCTTTTAAATTTCGAATTTCGTTAAATTATATAAATTATTATATAAATTAGTAAATTCAATAATATTTATTTCTAAATATCTGATTCATAAAACATGAAGCAAAAACGTATAGTATAAGTGAAATTAGGAATTTGTTCTGTCATATAAACGATACATTTCATCATTAGAAAAGTTATGAAACGGAACCAATCTCAAAACGAAAAGATGTTAAAGACGTATAAACGGTGCTATCTGTACTTCATTAATACTAGTACTACATTACTATTCATCAATCAAATATCTAATATTTATTATAGATTCATGGAACAAGAGTATAAAGAAACTACCGAAGGAGTTATTTAACTTTCTATATACAACAAAAGATTAACTGCAAATGTAATATTAATATGTAATAGAATCTGATAATATTAATTCTTTTAAAAAAAGCATATTGTTCTAGCAAATAAAAGAAATTATAAAACAGAATACTTACAGCTCATATAAATGCGTTGCATCTGCATTTGTTTTAAGCTATGTCTTTTCTCTCAAGAACAATACAAATCACGTGATAATGACATGTGCAGTAGGTCGGAGTAGATGAGCATGCGCAAATATTACTTCATTTCGAATTCCATTTTTAAAATTTACACGGAATGAGTGTAACATTTCCGAATTTTTCAGTAACCAACATTTTACACTACCTGTTAGGAAACATTTTCGCTATGGAATGTAACGTTTCTGACTTCTTCAGAGTATTCACCCCTTTGAATATTTTTCCGAAAATACGTGTAACGATTCCGAAATAACAAGTAACTGAGGAGAACACAAAGTTTACTATAAATTTCCGGAAACCTTTCCGCTTTGTGCCGAAACGCTTCTGAGTTTTTTTACAGTGCACCAACATACCTACCAAAATCAACCTAATCGGATCCTTTTTGTGGCAGTTATCGCGGAACAGACAGATAGACAGACGGAAACCAAAAACTTTTTGCTTCTCCACAGTGAGCCTTCACTGACGTTTCGGCAATTAATGCTTGATCCAGCAGCCAATTACACTCTATATTTCATCATTTTTGACAATCATTTCGTCTCAAAATTAAGTGATTTTTAAAGAAATGGAAAATCTCAAATATTTGACAATGTTTCCCCATTCCCGGTCAGATTATTTTTGTTGTTACAAAATCGTCCAAAAAAGATTTAAAAAAAAAATTACACGAAAGTACCAAATTTACAATATATTTATGAAAACAGAAACAAAAATATTTCATCTTTGGGGGCCACTAAAACACGAAAGTACCAAATTTCTACTTTATTTTTCGTATCTGATAATTTGCGTCTTTCATTTCTGTAACGATTTTATGCATTTCTATTGCCTATTCAAAGATAATTTTTTCTAAAATTACAGAATTTCGTTAAAAACGCTTAAAAAATTCTTCTAAAGTTACAGAATTTCGTTAAAAACGGTTAAAGTAGTAAAATGCAAACATCATTTGGTTCATTTTCACCGAAAACATCAACATTTTCCCAATGGTTTTAAAAAAAGGAGCTTTTTTTATTTAAGAAATATATTCATATAACAATCAAATTTAAAACGTGTATAACTGATCCCTTCCCCTCTATAAACAGTAATCTTATCCGCTAAAATTAATGAACTCTCCTCCAAAATATGAACTTCAAAATTTATTATTTTTGATCAATAAATTAACTAGACCATATTCTAATCATTCATTGAACAAAGGAAATTTCTCTAATAAATTATATTAATCAAGCCCTATTGTAATTATTTATTAACCATAGAAAAACCATAATAATAATCTAGCCTTATTAATTAAAACATGCAGAAATTATAACAGCACCGATATAAATACTTCTAAAAAATATAAACACACATCAACATCTCATAGATACATTTAAAATCAATTTCCCACAAGGGCTCACTGGCAAAGCAGGCAGCACGTTCATCTGCCACGCCAAAGGTTGCGAGTTCAAATCCCGTTGAAGACTTAAGAGAAGTGTGTCGTACTCCCCCCCCCCCAGTCAATTAAAGATGCTTCTAAAATCTCCAATAGATGGCACCACCAACCTTTTTTTGGAACTTTCGAACAAACAATTTGACGAAACTAATTTCCTCACAATTTTGAGGATGCAAATTTACTCGATTTGACGAAATATTCGCTCGGATCATTTCTCAGGAAACAGTTCGTTAAAAACGACGAAAATTTCGTGGAATTTGAGTATCCATTTCTAACGGTGTGAGTTAGCACAGGGCTCGTGGCTTAGTGTTAATTTGAGACCCCTTTCATATACAGTCAGAAAAATTAAACAGTTTTGATGCCTTATAATGTATATTATCGATAAATAAATACATACCTAAAAATATTTATTAGTAGTTTTCAACACCATCCTACTTTAAAAGTACAAAATAATTGATTATAATCTTCACCGGGTTAGAAACTGATTTAAAAAAAATTCGCACTACAAATATTGCAACAAGAGATGAAGTAAAATACTGATAGATAGCAAAAAAAGTATGTCACATAAATGATATAATAAAACAAGAACGAAAAATCATGCGTCAAGCATAGATTATGTAACACTTTCCAACGCTTCCAAAATAATTTTACAAATCATGACCGTTTAATAAGCTGAAAGATTACATCTAAGTAAACAATTTGGAAAACGCATAACATATTTAAAAACGTAATTTCAGAAATTTCCAACATATACAATATTTGGAAAAATATCCGAATACTTTTATTCAGCCCTGTATAGGATCTATAGATTTGTATATATACTACATAGGATGCTAAATTTTAGTTTAGTTAGGAAACGCGTAGCACAGTTTAAAATTCTCCCTCGGGAGTTTCTTTTAATAAACGGAAATGTGTTCGCGACATTTTGTGCTGCCCTGTATATGAAATACAGAATTTATACACATCAAGTAATAGACAAAAAGCGAGTTAAATTTAAAATCGCGTTCAGTAACTTAAAACGCACTTCCAGGAATTATTGTTAACAGACAGTAGATAATTCTTTTGTGTGTCCCTGTAAATTAACGATGAGTGCTATACACACAATATTCTGTAGTAAGTCTCTTGTAACGCACCTTAGTGATATATATAAATTTCAATGCGTTTAAAATAGTGAAACATTATTTAATTAAACCGCAAACGATTTTTCTCCATAGACGTAATGTAACGGAATTCTTTTGTGTGTCCCTGTAAAGTAACTATAAGTGCTATGCACACTCTATTCCATATTAAGCTTCTGGTAATGCACCTTAGTGATATATATCAATTACAATGTATTTGAAATTGTGTAACATCATTAAAATAAACCGCAAATTATTTTTCCCCATAGACCGTAATGTAACGGAATTCTTTTGAGTGTCCCTGTAAAAAAACTATAAGTGCTACACACTTCAGTTGAAATAGGGAACATGCCATAGTTGGCGATAATAACATATAAAAATTGCAGGGCAATCCGAGCATATTTACGGGAGTTAGAGCACGGACAGACGGACAGACGGACAGACGGCCATACGGCAGACAAACCGAAGTCATAAACACTTTTCAACTAGGTTGGAAAGTGTTAAAAATATTTCAATGTACTGGAGAAAAATTCAAAATCCCTCTCATATCAAGGCTCTATTAAAAAACATATCAACTATCAAATAGTCACATATTATGAAATATTACAATATCAACTGTAATGTAAACAAAAACAAAACCACTTATTTACACATGGCTTTTTGTGTGAGAATATCAGCAATTATTGATGGCGAGAATATTGACAAATTTGAAAGATATAAAAGGCACTTTTAGTCACTTTTTTTTGCTAAAAGTGAGCGATCCAGATTCCACAGCTTGCTCACTTTCAGTGACTTTATCTCTTTTAGTCTGAAAAAGTGACTGAAAGTGACTTTTTTATAAAAAGTGACTAAAAGTGACAAATTTTTAAAAAAGTGACTAAAAGTGAGAAAAGTGACGCAGTGGCACCCCTGTATCAATAAAAAAAATAGGAAAAATAATATTTTTTTAAAAAGAACGTTTTAATCTATTAATAGATCCATATTAATTAAATTATGATAATCTTTGAGAAATCAATTTAGAAATCCTGAATAGATAATTTAAATTAAGAGACCAACTTATCATATTAATATGATAAAGCGGTCTTGTTTTAAGTAAAGCTTTTTTTCTTTCCTGGTATCATATTTTAAAAAAGAAATAGAGCAAACTTTATATATTTTAAAAGTAAATTCACTAAAATACTACTTTATAATAAATTCTTTTAAGTAAATTCTCTCGTGCTTTCTATCAAGGTTTCAACCCTGTAAAATGTTTTCCTGTATTTTTCCGTTTCCCCAAAACAACTTAAATCGGCTGTAGATAAAAATATTACCAACAGAATCGTATTTTAAGATATCTGTAAAATAAAGAGATGGGAAGTGTATTTTAGAAACAAAATTTAAATTAACATTAGTTTTAGGAACATTTTTATGGAAACCAAGGAAAGCAACTCAGTCGTTCAGAGGACTAAATAAAAAAGCGGTGAATTTTCCAAAACTAGGTTTTGTGTCCATGCCAAATTAATGTATTGTAACGATTTTTTTTTTTTTTTTTTTTTTAATTATGAATTTTAGTCATGAAAATAGGCGGGATTTTCAAGATAACCATTAAATGATTATAAAAGAGTGTTTTTTTTAACTATTTTTATTTTTAAACATAATTATAAAAAAACATTATGCTTTAATTTATGGTATCTCAATGAGAAAGGTACATTCCTACCCCATGACTTTTTAAATAGATATAATTTAAAATGTGTTACGTTGATTTAAGATAAGCAATATCGAATTTTGAACCCTTCTATAACTGAACTATATAAAGATTTAAAAAAAAAATACCTCAATACCTTTCAGGCTTGTTTTATTCCAAGAAATTCAAATAATGTATCAAAACTGAGTGTCAGCATTTGAAAAATGAAATTTGGTACGATTTTCGATATGTAGACATCCTCTATAGCAAAATAAATCACATGTAATTATAAAGACCTTTACAAGAATTAAAAAGGTACTTTATTTTTGCACTAATTAGAAATAAAAATGATTATAACTCGGATTTTTTTTCTTATTGTCTATACGAATGATCAATATAAAGAGGAGCAATATAGTCGGAATACTTTTATATTTTATCATTAATAGAGTACGTTTGCCATTTTTAGGCTGAATTATTTTTTAAAAATTGCGCATCAGGCATACGTTATGAAACACTTTCCAACACTAACAGAATATTATTATGAAATTTCACTTTAACACTTTCCAACATAGTTGAAAAGTGTTTATGAATTCGGTTTGTCTATCTTTCCGTGCTCTAACTCACATAAATATATTCGGATTGTCATACAATTTGATATATGTTATCTATATATTTAAAACGCTAAGCGATTTCTTTCGACAATCCGTGAGAACAAACTACTGCATCAAATTACATCATTCTTTTTTTAAATGAAAGATATTTGGTCACAGATTTGTTATCGCGCATTCGTTTGTTCGAAAATTTAATTAATTAGCCGTAATTTTCAATTAAACTTTTACTTCTGCTAATGACGTCATAATCGGATAACGCCCACAGTTGTAAGGCATAGAGTTTATTCTCTGAACTCTATGGTTGCGAGGATATTAAGAGAAATAATGAATATTAAAAGCACGCGGCTTTTAGGCCGAATTTTTTAATTTGCAATTAAGTTTCCGTAAAAATATTTATCCGCGTGTTTTAAATGCGAATAAAAATTTATATTTATTGTGACGTCACGGGAATATTGTCCATTGGGTTTATTTTATCATGATGCATTATAACTTTTTTGATGCCATTTTTTCATTTCAATTAAATGTAAAAAATATTTTTATTTGTATGCATGGTGTTTAAGCATTAAAGTAGTGGATATAAAGTACGTGTGAAAAGTTTGCGCCAGTGAAAATCACGTTATGCTTACCTTGAAATGCATTTTAACATTGATAAAACTGAAGAGAAAAATGTATATGATTATGATTGTGTCAACATCACGTAATTTTAACTGATTTTTCCACTCATAATTATAAAGATTAGAATTGGAGACGTCATTGATTTCTTCATTTTGTTTGCATACCTTGATTACATGTTACCAATTACTTTTTTTTAATTATAGGTTAGAAGATTTTCTTTTGTAATAAAACAAATCACAAAAGTAAAGCATTTCAGGAAATTTAAAATTATTAAAAATAGAATTAGGGTAGAAAAAAAATCTTGAAATAATGATTGTATTTTTAGCTAGAATAAATAATGTAAGACTAATGTTTCATATTTTGGTAGGTTTATTATAAGTTCATTTAACAGTTCCTTATTAGCGCAAAATCCTATTTCTTTCACTGTGAATTTCTCTTTCGATGTCAAAAAATGGTTTTCGACTTTTGGACGCCAGCCAAAATACAGTAGCAATTTTTAGAAATGTACAAAGGTTGTGACAACAAACGGCACTATCACTTTAGCTTTCATCGCGGTTACATCACTTCTAAATACTACAAATTTCTATTTTTTACTACATTTTACAATTTTAATCCTTACATCAACAATTAGAAAAAAAATTAGCTTTTGATGGAAATTTATTTGAAAACTGCCGCTTAATTTAACGACTTTTTAAATAAATTTCAAGCATGAAGAGTTTTTCAATTCTATTTTATCAATGACCACCAGTTTGCTTCAATAATGTAAAACAGCCCCTGGGAAAGTTGCCACAATTGAAAATAGAATTTCCAAACCATCATAAAAAGTGAATAATAATAATAATAATAATAATAATAAAAACAGTGATAAATCATAAGATCAGATTATCCATAAGATAGAGCATTTTAGCGCTAAACAAAAATCTGTCAAAAAAAAAAAACTATGTTTAGTTTATGAATAGCATAAAATTGATACTTTGAATTCGTTGATGTATATGTTCCATCAGATATCAGAATATGCTAGGAATTGTATTTTTATATTTTATTACATTTGCCAACTGTATAAGCGGGAAAATATCCCCGACTGTGATGGAAAAGGGATAATAATCCTGATTATGTAAAGGAACCGAAGAAAAAATACAAATAAATTACACTTGAAAACATTAAAAATCTCCCCCATCGGCCGATTGATTTATTACTGTAAAAAAATTACATAAAAACTGATTAGCTTAAAATAATGGATGCGTTTTAGAAGATATGGATTTGAAACGAACAATGATTAAAGAGGACATTTTAAAACTTTTAATTTAAGCATTTTAAAACTTTTAATTTAAGCATTTTAAAACTTTTTTAACGTCGAATTTCGACGCTGCTTTTGGGCAGATGCAATGCACATGAGCATAGGAGCTCATTCGGTTGCATTATCACAGGTGGGGGGGGGGGGAGATGTGTGCTTTATTTACTATGTTCTTTTATTTACTGAATATGATATGACCGTAGGAATATACTATTTGTATATACTTCATAGGTCCATGACATTTTTTTTTTGCCGTGGGGAGTATGGCGGTAATGTCAAACTGATTTGCATTATACAGTTGTTTACAGATTGTTTGTTTGGAGTTTGCATCGGAAATAGTACTGTATTTGACTGGGGAAAAAACTTTTAAGATAAAATATTTGAAAGACTGTTTCATACGCACCCCTTTTTAAATAATAAAGAAGCTTATTTTACTGATATTGTTATAGTATTTTTTCCGTCAAATTTTGACGGGTTCCATCTAGTTGAGATTTATTATGGCATGTTCGGTATTGAAAATGAAGTGTGTAGCCCTTATAGTTCCTTTACAGGAACATCTATATATATATTTGTCTTACGTGGCGCGGACATAGGGCTGAATTTCTAGCTTATTGTTGGCAACAACCATAGTTTCCAGAGCTCAGACCAATGAAAAGACTAGATTGTGTTAGATAGATCAGCTCCGCCTCCAATATGGCGGTCGGTGTCAGAGCTGTGAAAATCAAGCTAGCAAATATTAAAAATAAAATAACATGTACGTAATCCAAAGTGTCTGAGATGATTCCTCATTTTAATTATGAGTAATATTGTTAATTTCAAATGAATTCTCAACTCTTATTTAGAATTTATTTATGAATTTCACTCACATGAAAATTCGGATATCGTAAAAATATCAACTCTCTAGGTTGCACTTGCTGCCATCTGTTGCAGAAATCTATAATCAATTAGAATAGTAAAATGTGGAACGAAATTTAAACAATCATTGATGATAAACTATCTTCCTATTACGTAGTTTTTTTTTCTTTTGTTTTGTTTAAATGAATAAGCCGTGCTGTACAATATTATAGGTACAATAAGTTTTAAACAAATTATGTTTCCAAGATCCTTTATTCGTAGTATTTAAATGATTTATATGCTCATTATTAGCTTCAACTAAATGCATTTTTAGTTGTGTTTTCAACGGAGTATTCAATTACTTTTTTACATTAAACAAATTGTCAATTTCATATGTTCAAATGATTTATGGTAGTACTTATTCCGACTAGAATTACTGCAAAAACAAAAAGGGGCGAGCGAGCGAAGCGACCTGGGACCACGCAGCGGTCTCAATTCGAATTGCCTTGCAATTCGCGGGGGATTGGCGAGCGTTAGCGAGTAGGGAGCTGAGCCCCCTAGTTCAAAAATAATTCCGTTACATTACGGTCTATGAGGGAAAACCATTTGCGTTTTATTTTAATGAAGTTACACTATTTCAAACATATTTAAATTGATATATATCACTGAGGTGCACTACAAGAGGCTTACTGTAGAATATGGTGTGCATAGCACTTATAGTTCCTTTACAGAGACACTCAAAATAATAAAAATCATTTGCAGTTGATTTTAAGAATATTTCACTATTTCAAGCATGTTGAAATTGATGTATTTCACGGGGATGCATTACAAGAGGCTTACTATAGAATATTGAGTGTATAACATTCATCATTCACTCACAGGGGCACACAAAAGAATTCGGTTAAAGTACTGTCTGTTAATAATAATTGCTGGAAAGGCCTTTTCTTAGTTGCGGTATGAGTTTATATATTTCATTAGTTTTTGGCCTATTACTTGATGTGCGTATAAATCTTATAGATAATATACAGTGCAGCACAAAACATCTAGAGAATATTTCCGTTTTTCGACGAAAATTGCTGAAGGGGAATTTTCAATTGTGCTTATGCGTCTGCTAACTGAACAAAATTTTAGAATTGTATGTAGTATGCATACAAATCTATAGATCATATACAGGGCTGCACAGAAGTGTTCGGATGTTTTTCCGAATATTGTTGGTATTCCTGAAATTGGGTTTTTAAATGTGTTATGCGTTTTTGAAATTGTTTATTTAGACATCATCTTTCACCTTATTAAGCGGTAAAGATTTGTAAAATTATTTTGGAAGTGTTAGAAAAAATTACATAATCTATGCTTGACGTATGATTTTTTTTTTTGTTCTTGTTTTTTCATCTAATGAAATGAAATAAGCAATTTAAAACACAAATAATTTGGTAAAAATCCATTTTCGGCAATTGATGTCCATATCCCGTAATGTGTACTAATTATTTCATGACGCCATGTATATGATCTATAGAATGTATACGCACCACGTAATACCGTGTAAGTTTTAAAATTCATACCACAACGGAAAACGCACTCGTTCCCATTATTGTTATAAACGCATTGTCGTTCACAGTCAGTACTGTAATCGAGTTCATTTGTACGTCTCTGTAAAGAAACAAAACTAGTCGTTGGGGGCCACCGTAATACTTATCCATCATGGATATGCATAATATAAAATATGAAAATAAAACGTGTGTAAACTATTTATAAAATGCATTGCAATTCGTATAAAATCGGGCTTGATGACGTCATAAACTTTAAATGCTCTCTTACTGAATTGCGTAAAAGAAACATCCTTATAACTCCAAAACTAATATACATATTAACTAACGGTTTATTGCGTCAGATTAAGCGTCTTATTTCCAATTAAAATATATCTTTGAAATGAAATTCGGATGAAATACAGGGTCATGAAAAATCGAACAGTGTGGAAAATAGGATTACAAATATCTCGGCAACTCATTATCAGACCGACTTCATTCATTATGCAAAATTTTTTTATTGTCTTTTATATTTACTCCTTAAAATAAACAATTTCGAAAATTTTTATATACCTTTTATCAGAACGAATATTTCGAGAGTCCAAAAAAATCAGTTTCTGAAAATCGAGGTTACTGAAATTCAATAAGCTTCTTCCCACTATTACATACTAAGTACACACCAAATTTCAAGTCTCTATCTCAATTTGTTCGGGAGATAGAGCATTTACAGACACACAGACATACAGATACACAGACGGACGGCAATTTTTTTTTTTTCTAAAAATATGTTTTTCAGAATCTCCAGTGTCTGAAACGTGTATATCCGCCCAATTTTTTTTTTCGATTTTTAAAACGATTACAAGACTTACCCTGTACTACTTATGATGGGTAAGTAAAACGCTACGTGCTCTGTAATCGATAGCAAACACATTGTACTGCATCTCAGTGATTTTTTTCTAATTTCATTATGTATGAAGTATTATAACATTCTTAAAATGAACCAAAAACATTTTTTCCCCATTGATCATAATGTAATCAAACTCTTTTGTGCCCCACTGTAACCGAACTGTAAATGCTACTTATTTTCTACTCCTGAGAAAGCATAATTTAATCTGACTCAGCGATATGTACCAATCTCCTTGTGTTTGAAGTATCGTAACAATAATAAAATGCACCGCAAACGATTTTTCCTATAGTAATGGAATTATTTTGTATGTCTCTGTAAGCGAGCTATAATTGTTACATACTTCATTTTTAATACCGAATATTCTATAGTAAAAATCAATAACACATAAAAATTACATGGCAATACAAGTATATTTAGGAGACTTAGCTTGCGGCCAGACAGCCAGACAAAACGAATTGATAAATAGTCCAGTAGAAATAGCATTTTACCTTGCAAACATTCGGGTAACTCTGATTTTTGGGTATGTTGTAAAGGTTGACCCTCTAATAAAAAAACCAAGTTTTCGACCTTCTAGACCTTGTGCGTTTTTCACAGTATCGAAAAAACGAATATTTTTCGGCCCAATTTTCGATTTTTCTGAAATAACTCAGTTTTAGTACATTTTACAGAAAAAGCATTCTCATCATTTTGTAGAGGATAAAATTCTCTACAACATGCACCATTCATGTTTGTAAATTGTTCAAATAGGGGGTGAGATACGGAGCCGGAAAAATAGGGTAAAATTTCCAAAAAGTGCAAAAATCCACAAATGACGTTAGTTTTTGCTTAATAACACACTTTTAGTGCGTTTTAGAGACAAAAGTGTCATAATAAAAAAATTTGTAAAGCATGATGTAGACTATAAGTTTCATTTATGAGATTATTAAATATCTATAATAGACTTTAAAAATCAGAACAACACGATTTATGGTTAAAACAGGAAAATACCGCCTGGCAAGTTATTAATTTAAAAAACGAGATTTTAATTTTGATATTGAAAACACGATGTGGTTAATTAATTATAGAATGTACAAGAAATTAATCAATAAATATATAGTAAGTATAGTGACTCTGTCATACATGTTTCCTTTTTCTGCTGCTTGACCCTAGTAATGATATCATCGTGTCGGATACTTCATCGTCCGTCTCTGTACTTTACTCGATTGGTTGTTCCAGGTCATCAAAGTCCTCAAGGTCCAGTATAATATCAGGAGCGTTGCCACGTAGTTGGTTATGGCACTTCACATAGATAACTGAGGACTTCAAGCCTGCCTTTCTACAACTACACTTCGTGCTGCAACCTTTTTTGCAATGGCAAGATATGAAATCGAGTAAACTTTGAGGGGCTGGTTCATTCATCATGTTGAGTGGAATGAGCCCATGACCACCACACTTCCAGCCCCATTCGAGAGGATCCTTTTCGTTTCTCAGCCATGTCTGAACTTTTAAGTATGTTCGGAACGCATGATATTCAGTAGCATCGCGAGTAGGTGGTAGGTTCGCTAAATTTAATTTAATATTGTTAGCTGCTTTAGCGAAGCTGTCATACCACAATACATTCAAATTTTGGCTGGGATCACCTCCATACAGTGAAAGAAGTACAGCTTCTGTGGCTTCAACAAGTATGTGCCTCTCTGCAAAGATTTGAACTTTTTTGTTCAGGGATGGGTTCTGAATAATTCTAAAATATTTCATTTTCCCATGACTGTAGAGCGCAGAAGTGGTGTCGCAACCACGTATTGCATGAAGAAAAATAATATTTTGTGCAACTTCCTTAAACTTGAAACACTTGTTGGAATAGATAGCATCAAGCAGTTTCCCTCTCCCGGCCCTATGGAAATAAACATTGTCTGGAGCTAGAGAAGCCCCAAGAACAAGAAGGTCAATGTCTTCACCATTTTCACTGTGATGATGCTGTACTTCCTCACATATTTTTCGAAAATGGCAGAGAAACATTCGTTGCAATCCCAACGAGCTTTGTGTAGAATATATCCTCCATCAACTATCTCAACTGTTTTCGTTCCCAGTATTATGTCACTTGTTAGGGGGGTAAAAGCAGAGTAAAACATCGACTTGATGCCTTTGCGCATACCTTCCTTCACTTTTAACAGTTATTCTTATTCGACACTCCTAGGGATGATACTTGCTTTTTTTTCACACTGGACAAACATGGATTTCATCCCCCTCCTCCTCTGTAAATTAAATTTACACAGAAAATTTTATTAGTTTCTAATATTTTCTTTATTTTAAAACTTAAAACTGAGTTCAAAACCCCGGAAAACTATTCCCCTTTATACAGATTTCCGTCTTATCAGGTATAATTGTTGGTATTCTTTCTGTTGGGCCTAACATTAGCAACATGAGATACATTTACCATCAATGTAAACTTTGAGTAACTAACAAAAATATGTGGGACAAATTAATACAAACATGACAAACCAAATCTTCATTGTGGGCCCTCTTCTCCTTCCATTCAAGTGCTCGGGTCACATGCTCCTTTTGCTCCCACCTCCCTTAGTTTCGGCTTTAGATACTCCTTTTCCCTTTTAAAATTTCTAAATTATAACTAATTTATCTTTCAAGTATTTTTTTTTTCATTTTTCTCAGCTATTAATTTTACTTTCGACTTTGAATTCTTGGCCCAATCTCTTTGCCGCGCATATATCTACCGACTAGGTTTTTTTGGTTAACTTCGCTCCCCCCCCCCCCCCTCAACTATTCAACAGTTACCTTTTATTGTACATACTATAATTAATTAATCACATCGTTTAATCAATATAAAAAATAAAAGCTCGTTTTTAAATTAGTGACTTGTCAGGCGGTATTTTCCTGTTTTAACCATAAATCGTGTTGGTCTAATTTTTAGAGTCTATTATAGATATTTAATAACCTCATAAATTAAATTTATAGACTACCTCATGCTTTACAAAATTTTAATTATGACACTTTTGCCTCTAAAATGCACTAAAAGTGGGTTATTAAGCAAAAACTAATGTCATTTGTGTGTTTTTGCAATTTTTGCAAATTTTACCCTATTTTCCCGGCTCCGTATCTCACCCCCCTATTTGGACAATTTACAAACATGAATAGTGCATGTTGTAGAGAATTTTATCTTCTACAAAATGATGAGAATGTTTTTTCTGTAAAATGCACTAAAACGGAATTATTTAAGAAAAATCGAAAAAAGGGACAAAAAATATTGGTTTTTTCGATATTGTGAAAAACGCACAAGGTCTAGAAAGTCGAAAACTTGGTTTTTTTATTAGAGGGTCAAGCTATGCAACATATTCAAAAATCAGAGTTACCCGAATTTTTGCAAGGCAAGGCTCTTTTCTGCTCTATTTCTAGTGGACTAAAACACTTTTGAACTATGTTGGAAAGTATTATAAAAGTAACACTCGCTACTAATTTAATTTAAAGATGAAATTTTTATTCTTGAAATACAAAATGAAACTAGTCGGATGTGTCAATACAAAAACTTTCTTCTATCTCATACAGTTTCACGTACATCAAAAACGAATCAGCACGAATTTCTATCGAGGTTTAACTGAATCTAAAGTTTTAATTAAATTCCGTGCATTAGTTCTTGAGATATGACTATCACTAAAATCTTGTAAATCCTGAAAAATGCAACATAGCAGCGCTACCTGTTGGGAGATTTACAACAAAACTTAATCAACAACAAGTTATGTCAAGTTTGATGAAATTCTGTGCATTAGCTCTTGAGCTATAGCTACCGTGAAAATCATGAAAAAAAATAGCAAAGCAGCGCCACCTGTTGGGCTATTTATACCATAACGTTATCAGCGTCTATTTATGTCATGGTCTAACAGAATATGAAGTATGATGAAATTGTGTGCATTAGTTCTTGAGATATAGCTATCGTAAAAATCATGAAAAGTAGCAAAGCAGCGCCACCTGTTGAAAATATTTACGCCAAAAACTAATCAGCACCATCATTCTGAATCTAAAGTTTTATTTAATTCCGTGCATTAGTTCGTGAGATAGAGCACGCACAAAATTTTTGTCACAGACAAACAGACACACAGGCGGCACACAGACAGAAAGACATTTTCTGAAAACAGTCAAATCCTCTTCAGGACTTTCTAAAACATATAAATCCGTAGAAAACTGGAAGTCGAAAATTTTCCATGCGTTCAATTTTTTTCTTTTTGTAAAGTTAGAAGAAAGTAAAAACGGAGGAAACAATAAATATCGCCGTGTCATAAAAAAATATGTTTTGAAATTTAGCCAAAAGATCTTGTATTTACTCGCGTATTTTCTTATTCTACTCTCTGGAGACTCTAGAGTAAAGAATGCTTTTGCACAAAACATGTCTAGTGCAGATAACAACTTGCAAGAGCGCGAAAAAGTGGAAGTTGACACCTGTTCTAAGAGATAATAAGTCACAGATCGCTGAAGAAAAATGATTTATGAAGGATGGAGTTGTGTTGAGGTACATATGCTCGCTGAAGGAATAGGTACGATATCACAGAAATAAATGCGATAGATCCCCCTGTTGATTATGAAGGAGAAAAATTAAAAAGAACAATTGCAGAACATTAAAAAAAGTATTGTAAAATATAATAGATAAATAAAAAATATTAGAATTTTTTATATTTTTATTTCTTTGATTTACTTTAGAAAGATTTCATTTTTTTTTTTTTTTTTTTTTTTTTTTAGATTTATGAAAAATCACTGCCTATGAATAAAACAAGTGGGTAATAGTGATCAAAGGTCGCACAAAGGGTTTCGTTTAATATTCCTTTCAAAACACTTTATCGTTCCTTTAATAAATCCAAATAAATTTCAATTCCGCCCCCCCCTCCTCAAAAAAAAAAATAAATCATGTTTTTTATAAAGTAAAAATTTACCGGTCTATTTTTCTCGTTTTTTTGAAAATCTGAACCGGTCCGATAGCGGGAGAAGTACGCTATGATACTCTGTCATAATAATATCTGTCATGTGGACTAAATGCGATATTTGAAAAAAATCAATTTCAAAATTAAACATGTTGTATAGAGACCTTCAAAATGTTACACGTCAGATTAATGTTCTTTTTAATTCTCTAATGACGTCATATTAACCTGCTTTCTGTATTTACACATACTCATACTTCTTGTATTAATGAGAAATGTTTGAAATTTTCCGTTTTATTACCAATATGACGTCATATTAATCTTTTTTTCATTTGGTGAAACTTTTTATTTTATTTTCATTTTTCACGTGGAAATCTTTCAATAGAACATTAATTATTGTAGAAAGAATTTTATTGTGGATTTTTAATTGTTGGCTATAACGAAAAATATTTAAATTTAATAGGAAAAGACTGTTAGATTTTTGGTTTTTTATCTCTATATATTGAAATAATGCGATTTTTTCGAATTTTATGATTTTGAGGTTCATAGTAGATATTCAGCTCTAATTACACAAAATTTCAAGTATGTAAGTTATATAGTTTCTGAGAACCGGCTCTGGGACGGGCAGACAACGAAGCGTGAGTAATAAGGTTTCGTGAGATGAACGAAACCCTAAAAACTTTGTTTATAATTAATATAAATATATTTATATAGTCGAAATCGTTTAATACGAGCACAGCTAAAATCGAGCAAGTTGCATGTTACGAATTGTTCATCATTTAAACTATATTAAGATTTTTACCTTTTTTACGAGCTACAAAAATAGAATCACGGCTAATACAAGTAAAATACTTATTCATTTCAATATGATTTTTGGAGAAAAGTAGGGTAGAAATAGCAAAGTAATCTCTTTTTTATCGAACACTGTTTTTCTACAGCGATGATATTTCTACATTACAACTGTCTCTCAAAATGCAGTATCTTATCAGTTTTAACAGGCATAATTTTAACATTCAAGGAGAACTCACTCCCCCTAAGAAAAGTCCTGAGGTCTTGTAAGAATGAAAGAAAGAAGGGAGAGATAAGGACGTTTCAAATAAGTAAGATTGTAATATTTCCTTTGTAAAATTCTTTTTGTGAAATTTATAACTAAGGCATGGAAAAGAATGAACATAGAAGAAAATCTTTATGTATTTATTTCTTTAAATCCGGATTCTGGACCATATTAACCAGCCTTTTCATGTCTCGTAAATATTTCATTGTTAAAAGGAAAAGAATATGTGGAATCAATAGCTCGAAAATTGCAGTGACTATTGCAAAGTTAGCCCAGTTTTTACGGGAAAAGGAGAAGCGATCAGTTACATTACTGTACTTCAATCATATCATCTAGAATTACTAGTTCTTCAGCGGTGTTGACTTCAGTACTGTGATTTTGTCTTAGGAAAAAGACATTCATAAGGTTAACACTGAATATTTTAAGTTAACTTTATCATAGTAAGATAATTAATATCTCAACTAATTATGAAAAATGGAAAATCTGAGCCTCAGGCACATTGGAATCTGCCTTGGTCTGCCCTCATCCAAATTTTCAGTGCGACAGATTTTCCACGCCAACGCTGGCCTGCATACAGACACACAGAAAAACATCTTTCTTTTATTGGAATTAGGGCATCGAACCCGGGCTACCCGGGATAGAAACTATATGTGGAAACCGTTCATTTTTTATATTGAAAATGCTAATAGATTTTTTTTTATCATAATGAATAGAGGAAAGCATATTCAACTAGGTAAATTATATCCAATGATCGGAGTATCATAGTTGAGATTTTTTCCAACAGAGCGAAAATATACCGGGACCACGAGTCCTGGTCCCGACATATTTTCGCTCTGTTGTAAAAAACCCAAAGTACCCAAGTTCGAGTCCTGGTCCCGGAATATTTTCGCTCTCTTGGAAAAAATCTTAACTATGATACTCCGACCATTGGATATAATTTACCTAGTTGAATATGCTTTCCTCTATTCATTATGACCTAATTACATGGTATACAGGAGTTTCCGTACTATTTCAAGATTCATCATGTAAATGCTATAGTTATAGCTCGGATGAATGAAATTAGCGCTGCAGTTCGCAGCCTTGTCCAACAAATAAGAGTGAAATATGCCAGTCCAGGATATCGTCGGGATAGCTCAGTATTGAGAGCGTTGGTACGGCAATCCAAAGTACCCAAGATCGAGTCCTGGTCCCGGCATATTTTTCGCTCTGTTGGAAAAATTCTCAACTATGATACTCCGACCATTGGATTTTTTTTATATTTATATTTTTAGATTGCCCCCAAACAACATCAATAAAATTTTTCATATGAAATATGTCAATTATTTATTTAAATAAAATTTTGAAATTTATTAAAAGCGGTGATTTTGTATTGGCTTCGTGCCAGAAGTTAATAGCCGAAGAAATCGTTAAAAAGTTCGTTATCTACAGTAGCCTTTTTTATTCTGATAAGTTCAGCGGTTATAAGCGCTTATATCAATTACATGTCTGTTAAATTTGTGTTTTAATTATACTATTTTATTTATTACTTAATTTTAGTTTTAATTTCATTATTGAATATTAGCTAGAAACAAATGCTGAAAATTTTATATTGTTTAAAGTGCAAACGGATTAATATTTTGCAATTGTCTGCAAGCAATATAGAGATAGATTTAAAAAAAATCATGCTGGAAATCTATATATTTAAAACGCTAAGCTTTTTCTTTCGACAATCCGTGAGAACAAACTACTGCATCAAATTACACCAATCTTTTTTTTTAATGACAGATATTTGGACACAGATTTGTTATCGTGCATTCGTTTGTTCGAAAATATAATTAATTAGCCATAATTTTCAATTAAACTTTTACTGTTGCTTATGACGTCATAAAGTCGGCAACTCCCACTGTTGCAAGGCATAGAGTTTATTCTGAAAACTATGTGGTTCGCCAATCTTTTGACATTAGCTAATATCAACTAGGTAATATTTTAACATCTACATATTTAAAACGCTGAGTGTTTTCTTTCGATAGTCCGTGAGAACAAACTGCTGCATCAAATTACATCATTCTTTTTTTAAATGAAAGATATTTGGACACAAATTTGTTATCGTACATTCGTTTGTTCGAAAACTTTATTAATTAGCCGTAATTTTAAATTCAAATTTTACTTCTGATATGACGTCAAAAAGTCAATTGCCAAAGGATGCTGCAACTTTTCATAAAATTGAAGTCTGATTCTGACCGTAACTTCAAGCTATCTGGGCAAGATAGAATTGTAAACAAAGATCGAATACTTCATAAAAGTATCAATGTATTTGCTGAAACATTAAAACTAATACAAAAAGATTAAAATATATTAAATTACTCATAAATTTGTTTTCAAACGTTAATAAATTTCATTTATTAAATAAAAAATACCCTTACATGGTACAGAAGCCGCAGACGCACAGGGATTGGCGCGATTTATTTTTTGCGCTATTTTGGCGAGAAAACCCAATTTTCACACATTATTTTTATTAAACACATGCAATTAATTGTATTAATTAATTAAGTTTCAATTATTTTATTTTATTTATTTACACACATATTCAATTTTATTAACACCAAGTTGCCACACAAAGCAAAAATCGCCATTTTGGCGCCAAAAAGAAACCACGATGCGTCTGCGACATCTGTCCCGATTTAATCAAAATTGTTTGGGTGTACCGCATATTGCAAAATTAATTAAATCCATGATTATTGTGTTTCTTTCGGAGATTAAAAATAAGAAAATTTAATTCTTAACGATATACAATTATTTGGTCGGAAATTTTTTCTTAGTTCGGGCTTAGTTAATATTCTGATTCTTCTTCATTATCTCATCGACCACTTTCCATATAAAAAACTATCACCAAAGTATTCGCCAAACTGTAGCGCCCAATAAACAAATGGAAGAAGGTTGCCATTAGAATCTCAGAAGAAAAAGAAAAAATAAATAAAGTTGGAAAAGCCCAATTCACTAAAGTATCATTTATTAGTAACTTTAAACAATAAAATGTATAATATATTAATGAAAATAGGAACAAAAATAACCTTGGAAATTTATTTAATTAAATTCTTTTTCTTAATTATCTCTCTCGAATGCTGGATAAATGTTTGTGACGTCATTTAAAATTGATCTATTGTACGTAACTGCGTATCGCAACATTTTTTCAATGCTTTTTCGCTTTTAATATCATGTTGTCGAAGATGTAATTTCTGTTTTAATTAATGAATTAACTAATAAATCAGTAAAACATCATTAAAAATACATTAAACGTCGAATCAAACATCATTTGATGCGATAACAAACACGTTTAACGCATATGACGTAAAGTCAGCTTGACGCCACGATAATACATTTTTGGCGTTAAAATCCTATACTTTGGCGATAGTTATTTTCTTAATGGAAAGTGGTCAATCGGATAACGGAGAAGTATCAAAATTCTTATAAATCGTATGAAATTGAAGGGCATGTGTATTTAATGTGTTTAAAAATACGATTAATGTTTGTCAAACTTTGAAGCTGAAAAACAAGCGAGTACAAGGTATTATTACGTATTACGTAGGTCGCGGTACGAGCCACCATCTGGACATGGTATACGGCAGATGCCATTTTTTCAGTACAATTAAATACAAAATATATTTGTATTTGTATACATGGTGGTTCAGCATAAAAGCAACGTATATAAAGTACGTGTGAAAAGTTTGCGCCTGTGAAAATGACGCTATGCTTATCTTGAAATGCATTTTTACATTGATAAATCTAAAGAGAAAAATTTATATGATTGTGTCAACATGATGTAATTTTAACCGATTTTTAAATTCTTCAATATAAAGAGTAGAATGTATAACGATTGTGACAACAAACGGCGCTATAGCTTTTGTTTTTATCGCGCTTAAATCACTTCTAAATATCGTACAATTTCAATTTATACATCATCAATTATAAAAATGTTAACTTTCTAGAGAAATTTATTTGAAAACTGCCAGTTAATTTAACAACATTTTAAATAATTTTCAAGCATGAATTATTTTTCAAATCTATCTCAACAATGGCCGCCAGTTTGCTTCAGTAACATAAAATAGCACCTGGGAAAGTTGCCACAATTGATTTCCGTAACCAACATAAAAAGTGAAGAAAATAATAAAAATAAACCCTTTGATAAATCATAAAATTAGATTAACCATACGATAGAGCATTTTGGTGCTAAACTGAAATCTTTCAACAAAAAAAAAACCGATTTTCAATTTATGTTCAACATAAAATTGATATCATGTTGAATTCGTGTTGATGTATGTGTTGCATCAGAATATGCTTGGAATTATATTTTATTATTATTTTAAGGATCTGTGGTGTATTTCAGTGTATAAGAGGGAAAAGATCACGACTGTGGAAAAGGGATAATCATGATTATGGAAAGGGACCGAAAAAACCATACAAATAAATTATACTTAAAAACATAAAAAATCTGCATCATCTGCAGATTGTATATTATTATTGTAAACAAAATTCTCCATCTTTACATAAAAATTGATTCGCTTAAAACAATGGATGCATTTTAGAAAATATGGATTTGAAACGAACAATGATTAAAGAGGACAGTTTAAAACTTTTTAGTATTTAAACACTTAAAAACTTTTTTAACGTCGAATTTCGAGGGTGCCTTTGAACAGATGCAATGCATATGCACATAGAAGTTCACTCGGTTGCATTATCACAGGAAGAGAGATGTGTGCTTTATTTACTGAATATGATATGGACGTAGGAATATACTATTTGTATGATACTTCATAGGTCCATGAAATTTTCTTTTTGCAGTGGTGAATATGGCCGTAATGTCGAACTTATTTGCATTAAACAGTTGTTTACGGATTGTTTGTTTGGAGTTTGCATCGGAAATGGTACTGTATTTCACTGGGGGAAAAAACTTTTAAAATAAAATATTTAAAATACTTTTTCATACGCACCCCTTCTTAAATAAAAAGAAAACTGCCCAGTTAAACTGAGGGCATTGAGCTCACAGGCTATTCACACTAATTGTATATTATACTCTTATTTCAAAGAATTTGAAATAAGCCCCTCGAAAAATAAAGAAATCAACAATATATTAAGGGGGGGGGGTCATCCCCCCGTTACCCTCCTCATAGTTAACTAATGAACCCCTTTAACTAATCAGGGAAGTTTCTAATTACAATGAATATATATACAAAATTTGAAGAAAATCGGATAATTCTGCATGAAAAACCCATTTATCTAAATTAAGGGGGGATTAGCCCCCCCCCCTTTCCCCCTTTATACTTAACCAATGAACCCCCAAAACTATTGACAGAAGCGCATTATCAAAATGAACCTATATACAAAATTTGAAGAAAATGGGATAATTCTGCATGAAAAACCCATTTATCTAAATTAAGGGGGGATTAGCTCCCCCTTTCCCCCTTTATACTTAACCAATGAACCCCAAAAACTATTGATAGAAGCGCATTATCAAAATGAACCTATATACAAAATTGGAAGAAAATGGGATAATTCTGCATGAAAAACTCATTTATATAAATTAGGGGGGTATCCCCCCTTTCCCCCTTTATACTTAACCAATGAACCCCCAAAACTATTGACAGAAGCGCATTATCAAAATGAACCTATATACAAAATTTGAAGAAAATGGGATAATTCTGCATGAAAAACCTATTTATCTAAATTTTGGGGGGGGGGGGGGTTAGCCCCCCGTTTCCCTCCTTTAAGCTTAACCAATGAACCTCCAAAACTAATCAGGGAAGCGCCTTATTACAAGGAACCTGTAAACAAAATTTAAAGTAAAACGGTTAGTTCTATCAAGAGTTATCGCGTTACGTACATACATACATACGTACGTACATACAGAACCGGCAGGCACATAAGCTCTCAGGCTTTGATAGCCTGTGAGCTAAAAATAAAGAAGCTTATTTTACTGATATTATTATAGTATTTTTTTCGTCAAGTTTTGACGGGTTCCATCTAGTTTAATTTAAATGCTATAATAAATCAGTCAATTAAGATAGTTTTCAAACAAATTGCATTTGAAAGTAGATTTTTCTTCCTATATAACTGTGTAAAAATTAAAAAAAATGTGATGTAATTAAGAAAAATGAGTACCATAAATCGCAAAAACCTAAATTTAATCGTCAAGTGTTGCCATTCGCAAAATAATATCAGCGTTACACACGGACACGTTTGTACTTTATAATATGTAGATAAATGGTGAGCTTATATATCTTACATGGTTTTGTAATTCATACAGATAAATTTATTTATAAAAAATGAAACACATGACTAAAATAACTCTGATACGACTATCTAAGGTACAATATCCGAAAGAAAAATCCCAGATATATTAAATAACATGATGTTTTAAAAAAACATTCATCGAATTTCAGAAGAAATATGCTTGCCTTACACATGTTTGTTCTTACTCTAGTTTTTTGGACTGTAGAAAAAAAAAATGCTTTTACGAAAAACAACAAGCAAGTTGTCTAGTACAAATAGCAACTTGCAGCAGTGCAAAGAAAAAGTGGAAGTTGACACTTGTTCTGAGAGATAAGTCACAGATCTCGCTGAAGAAAAATGATTTATGAAGGATGAATCTTGTTGAAGTATATAGCACATACACTCTGGAGGGATAGGTAGATATATCAAAAAGGATTTGATAGATCTTCCTGTTGAATTCCAGACAGGAGAAATCCAGAACATTTCTAAAACATTTTTCAATAAATATTTTATAAATTCAAAGTGTGAATCATAAAACGAAAATGTTTTGATGTGTTTTTGTTTTGACATTTATCGAAATTGCACAGTTTATGGAGAATTACTCTGGTTGACACAAAAATAATTCCTATAAAAATAATGGTTGAACCTTATACATTCCATCTCAGTAAATCAAAACATGACAATGAAATTATTGTATCGCTTTTTAGGTTCGTTCGTAATTATATAAATACGTAGCACCTATAGTCGTCGTCTGATCCGTCCGTCCGTCCATCCGCATATAAGAGGACGAAAACTACCCAACCGAATGGTTTGATATTTAATATTTTAAATCGTTGCAGAATTTTGTCGAGTCATTTAAAATTTTATAATAAAAATGCAAGTCATGTGACCTAGGAAAACAACTTCATTTTTTCATATGCCAGGTGACCATTTTAGGTAGATTTCGTAAGAAATACTACCTATTACATTCTCACATAAGTTGGAAATTTTGAAAAATTTTTGCAGATTTACGCCGTTCATGACTCCCAGAACCCAAAACCACCCCCAGTTCAAAACTTTATCTATCTATCTATCTATCTATCTATCTATCTATCTATCTATCTATCTATGTCACTTTTTTCTGACCACGATAACTGGAAAAATTCTGCATAAATCTCTTCCAAACTGATACATAAAATCAAGGGTCATAAAATCTCGGTCAAGTTCATTAATGGGCAAAATCGAACCAAGGGGGGGGGGGGAAATGGGGTGGCTTTTTGTGAAAACAGAAAAACCCTCATAATTTCTTTATTATTACACGTATCGAATCCGTTTAAAGTTATTATTACTTCTAGGAAAAGGGCCGAAAATGTATGTATGACAGATTTTTGATATAATTAAAAATGGCCCCAAGGGGGGGGGGTAAAGGGGGGTTTTAGAAGTAAAAAAATCATAGCTTCGTCAATTCACAAGATATCAAATCTTCGTAAATTTATTATTAATCCTCTTAGTATTATCTAAAACATTTATATTGACAAGTTTTTTATAGGACCAATCGTTATAGCAAAAAAAAAAAAAAAAAAAAAAATCCCTGCCGGCTCCGCCTGCAAGCAAGTTATTTTTCGAAATAGGCTGTTCGAACTCTCGCATCTTTTCGAAATTGATACATAAAATCAAGGGGCATAAAATCTCGGTCAAGTTCGTTAATGGGCAAAATCGAACCAAGGAGGGGGGGATGGGGGGGGGGCTTTTTGTGAAAACAGAAAAAAACCATAATTTCTTAATTATGATACGTATTGAATCCGTTTAAAGTTATTATTACTTCTAGGAACAGGGCCAAAAACTTATGTATGACAGATTTTTGATATAATTAAAAATTGCCTTAAGGGGGGGGGTGGGAAGGGGGTTTTTAGAAGAAAAAAATTCATAATTTCGTCAATTCCCAAGATTTCAAATCCGCTTAAATTTATTATAAATCCTCTTAATATTATCTAAAACTTTTATATTGACAAGTTTTTTATAGGACCAATCGTTATAGCAAAAAAAAAAAAAAAAAAAAAAAAAAAATTAAAAACAAAAAAATCCCGGCCGGCTCCGCCTGCAAACAAGTTATTTTTCTAAGTAGGCGGTTCCAACTCCCGCATCTTTTCGAAACTGATACATGCATATCGAATCCGTTTGAAGTTATTATTGCTTCTAGGAGAAGGGCCGAAAATTTATGTATGACAGATTTTTGATATAATTAAAAATTGTCTTAAGGGGGGGGGGAAGGGGGGTTTTAGAAGAAAAAAATTCATAACTTCGTCAATTCCCAAAATTTCAAATCCGCTTAAATTTATTATAAATCCTCTTAATATTATCTAAATCTTTTATATTGACATGTTTTTTATAAGACCAACTCTTATAGCAAAAAAAAAAAAAAAAAAAAAAAAAAAAATCCTTGCTGGCTCCGCCTGCAAACAAGTTTGGTTTCGAAGTATGCGGTTCCAACTGCAGCATCATCGCAAAAAGGTCATTTCTTCCGCAATTCCCGACAAACAGGTGCCCCACGGTCTGCGTCTTCGAAATCTACCTGTGCCTGTAGGCCGAGCCGTCAGGGATTTTTTTATTCAAAATTATTTTTTCAAATAAAATTACATAAAAGTTACATTTTTAGAAAGATCTTAAAAAAAAAAAAAAAAAAAAAAAAAAAAAAAAAAAAAAAAAAAAACTGTTTGTTTGAGAGATGACATTGTTTGGCATTCAAATATATATAGATTCTGAGAAAACTTCAGTTGAAATTAGGTTGACAGCCCAATATCTCAATCCATTAAAGTAAATAAACACAAGAGATTCGTTCATCATGAGTCATAAAAATATTTAAACTATGGAGGTAATCATTCGCAAAGCAAGATCTCCATGGTAAACTTTACAGCGCTATCTGGTGTCGAAAAAAAATTCGCATCTGAAAACGTGGCATACGTAATAAGAAAACAAGTTGGAAATTGTACATCAAACGTTACAAACGAGGTGCGTTCGTACGCACGTTTTAGAATTAAATTCATGATATCCCGTGCGTAGAACGGGTTAAACAGCTAGTTAAGTATATATTTTATGACACTGTTCATACAAATATCTTAACTAGTTATATAAATATTCAGATATATATGTATCAGCTAGTTATATAAATATTCAGATCTTGATGATTTTTAATTCTGTGAAATGAATTATATCGTCTGCAGATTAATTTCTGTCATAAAATAAGTATCTCGGTCGATTGACGATTTAACATCCATCGGAAGCTCCTATAACAAAAAAGCACCGATTTAAAAAAAAAAATTCAAATTTCTTAATAAATATTTTTATTAATATCTCCTAAAGTTTCGATTCGATTTTAATAAAATTTGAAATGTCTCGACAAAATTCTGCAAAGATAATATATTTTTAATTGCAAACCATTTGGTTGGGTAGTTTTTGCGTTGTTATATGCGGACAGACAGACAGACGGACAGACAGACAGACAGACAGACGGACGGACAGACGGACGGACCAAACGACGACTATAGGTGCTACGTATTTATATAATTACGAACGCACCTAAAAAAAGCCATGCTCATTTCACTCATAACAGACGATATAATTCATTTCACTGAAATAATAAGGATGATCTTTTTGCATTGTAAAACTTATTATAGTACGAACGCACATCATTTTTCACGTTTAATGTACAATTTCCAACTTGTTTTTTTTTAAATTAAGGTATTTTATGTCTTACCAATGGCGCCGCTAGGTTGGGTGTTTACAAGATCAAAATACCATTATTTTAGTTTTTTCTTTTTTAAATTGTGGATTTTTTTCGATTAAAAGAGGCGAAGAAAAACTCATAGAAAAAAAGTGTTATCTAATGCCTCTGAATCCTCATCCTGGCTGTGACACTGTGTCTCACTAAAACATAAGTGGAAATTGCGTAAACAAAAATATCTGTATGTTAATATGTAAACAATAGCGAAGATACAGTGACAAAATGAATTAAAATATGTTAGTTTATACTTCTGGACACGAAAGAGAGGAAGAAACCAAAAGAACAATGCACGAGACAAATATCAACAAAATACATTTTCATGATATATTTCATTGCTTTGTTATCAAAGACAGTCAAAATACATATTCCATATTTTAAATATTATCCAGCATTGTAAATTAATATAACAATGCTTCATTGTTTTTTATTATTAGAAAACTGTTTCGTGGAAAAATGGTGTGTGTTGGATCATTTTGGATGCCATATTTAGATTTAGGAATGTCAGATCTATATAGTTAACATATTTGTTTTCGCAGGAAAACAAAATTTACATTTTTGTTGCTGACCAGTGATATTTAAAGCAGCTCTCTAACCCACCAATTTCCAGTGCACCATGCATGGTGCGACTCATTTTTTATAATTAATTTTTGAAGAAACTCCACATGCAAATCCCAACCCATTTACTTGAGGAACTAATGAATATGTTATCTAATCAACATTTGTTGTTATAACCAGATGCTTTTTACAACTTTACAAATTTCTTCCTGTTTGATTCGCGACATTTTGACTTTGATTAAGTTTTGTGTTTACTAGAGTTAGGTCCCCGCCTGAGTGAGATACCGAAAGCATACAGCAGAAAATTGTTAATAGCATTTTAAATTTTTTTCAAGATTCATTTTCTAATTTAGAAATCTCATCTTACATAAAAATAAGCATTAATTTTAAACATTCCCCATTAACATGTTTCATGATTTTCATGTCCCTGAAAATCTGTTTAAAATAGCAAATTTGTTATTTGTCCCCAACCACTTATTGAAAAATTTTACAAGCGCTTTATGTTTATTTTTATTATTTCAAATTTTAAAGCCAATCACGAAGTCTTTGAAAAAATGCATTATATATGCATATATATATTAAAAATATTCTGAAATATACTCACATACAACTACAATAGATAACACACATTGTATAAAAACCAGCTTTCAATTGGTCAATATTTTCGAAGATCTTATATATGATATGATTTCAAAGACCTGTTTAATAACATAAACGTATTAGATCTTCATAACATAATAAATGCATTATTTAAAAAAATTCAAAATCAATTTGCTTTTCCTATACATGTGGATGCAGAGTATTTTCATACACTAACTAATTTCATTATATATAACTACCGTTTTACAAGATAATACCATTTATTAACAGAAAGTCGGCATTCCACAAGGTGGATGCACTTCAGTTTACTTACAGACTTATATTTGTGTCATTATGAGCTTACATTTTGTAACAGCAGTTTTCATTTATTATGGTTATACTGATGACATCATGTTAATCAATGCTAACCAATTACACGTTTCTAAATTTCCAGTCAATTGTCCTACTAATTTAGAATTAACGGAAAACCTATTATCTAATAGTACTATTCACTTTTTAGACCTAAAACTTATACTGCACGATAACAAAACTATTACAGACATTTATGACAAACGTAAAGAATTTAAATTCAAAGTTAATACTTTTACCCTTTTTAAGACATGTCTTCATATTTCTATTTACCGTAATACACTTCTTAATCACATGTTTAAAATGAAACGACTATGCTCTTCTCATCTTATTAATATAAATATTAAGCAACTAATTTTTTATGCAATACAATATGGTTTTCCAAAAAAATTCATATATTCACTGATTTATTAGTTCGTCCATGATCTAAGTTACAGATCGGATCGGTGGGTAGATGGTAGAGTATGGAGGAGGGAGGTTTTGCTTTTACAAAATGAACTTTAACTCATTGCGTAATTTTATATTACAAAAAATTAAAAATAAAATAACAAAATGAAAAAAATCAAATAAAAACAACAATAGGATGGTTGGGAGGGTAGATGTTAGAATAAGGAGGGGCAGCGGGGTTGTATGGTTAATTAATGCGCAATGGTTAATTGAAAAAAGGAATGTGGCTTATTGATTACATGATGCATCCATTAATTACTTGTTATTCTTTAGTTGATTCAGCGCACTTTTTATTTTTTAAGAGAATTCATTTCATATCATCTACTTTATGCAGGATTTAATTTAATTAACTTCTTTGATTTGTGTGGGGTAATGTCATATATAAATCACTTCATCAGTCATCTTACTTCAATATAACTATATTTGTCATCTTTCCTTGTTTTTTTTCACCCCATTAATTATTATTACTCTTATTTATTTATTTTTTTTATATATTTTTTAATATTATTCTGCACTGTCATAGTTTTAATTCATTTATTTAATTTAATTTTTATATTTTTTACGCAAAATTTTATTGTTCATTCATTTAATTAAGGTACTCTCTTACATCTTAACTTTTCATTCATTATATACATCAATTTTCTTAATTTATTACCTTAATTTAAGTATATATTTTAAACTGTAGTATTTGCGCATCTATTTTGAACAGATCTGAATTTCAATTTTTGCACAACTAATAGATTGCAGCACAATATATTATGATTCAGAAATCGTCCGCATGTTAAAAATTGTACCAACTTTCATTTTTCTGATGATAATACCCAATTGTAACTCTTTATTTGAGTTTGTTGGATTAAATTAGTCAAAGTATATAGTTTATGTATTTTCCCTTGCCTTCATAAGTGTTAGTAACGGTCAAAATTTGAAGTTGCTAATGTTAAATGCACGTGACAAACTCTAATTTATATCTTCCAAGAAATCATTCGATTGAAACGTTTATTTTCTTTTTATGAAATACAATGAATGGATATTATAAAAATATAGTTTAACTATAATTTTTGGACGTCATATTCACCTTGATTATTTAATGAAATATATAAGAAATTGAAACTTATGATTTATTTTACTAAAACGGTGCTAAAAAAAGAAAAAAAAAAGTTTTTTTAACATAAAAATGTCAAGAGATGTTAAAAGATGTTAAAACCCAAGCGCTTTCAACTGTTATAACACAGTCATAATCAGTGAAAATTCACCCTGATCATGACTGTGTTATAACAGTTGAAAGCGTTTAGGTTTTAACAAATTTCAACATGATTTGACCGTTTATTATGTTAACAAACTTTTTTTTATGTATTTGTAGCACCTTTTTAGTAAAATAAATCATGTTTCAATTTCTTATATATATCATTACAATAAATGGACCCAAGAAATACAAAAATTTTTCTGATTCAAAAACATATTTTTAATAAATTTAAAGAAACTTCATATTCAAAAACTGTAAAAATCATGGTCTACAATAATTTCTATATAGAAATAAGTGTTCGTTTTTTTCCCCACCAGTACTGTACAGTTGGAAAAAAAGAAATAGAGAACAACATCCCATATTTTTTAATTATCAAATTGTCCCTGAAAATAAATAAATAAATAAATAAATAAACGGAAATAGCCATTTGACTCGAAATTATGTCTTCTTTTAATTTATATTAAAAAAAATATGCTTAGCTCTCTGACTGCCGACCAAAAGGGCAAAATTGTAATGTTGTTTTCTCTGTAAATTTTTAAAATGCTAAAAAGTCATGATATTTCAAACATGATATAAAAACTTTACGTATTACAACATTAAAGACGTGAGTTTAAACCGTCACAAATTTTACTGAATGGTGTATACAAATTTAAAATTTTATAAATTTAAAATTAAAAAGTAAAATTAAAATTAAAATTAAAAAATACTAAATGTATAAAATTTTAAATTTGTAATTCAGTAAAATTTGTGATGTTTTAAACTCACGCCTTTAATATTGTAATATTTCATGGTGTAATCGTCCAGCATTTATATTAACTTTACGTATATGATTATAATCCTTGAGACTATTAATCACTACTTAATGCTTTAAAACTACATTATATACAGTGAGAAGGTTAAGGAGTAATCCTAACACAGCATTTGTAACAAACTCTAAAATTGTCATTACGAACACCTAAATTTAACATTATATTTGGATTTGTCTATAAATTGTACCTTACGCTACCAAATGAAAAGTAATTCGGTGATATACTTTAGAAATTATGAAGGTTTAAAGTTTCGAACAATATTGTTAAATTCTTTTTTAATCATTGTAAAACCCATTGCAATACGGGTAGTTTTTAAGGCAAAACTAAAAATCTACTTAAGAGCCTACACTAGTCACGGAAAGAAACACTCAAGCTAATGTTAAGTCTATGGGATGGTTCTTGCGTGATTTCTCGCTCGCATTTTAATATTTTTAAATGATTTTTTTTTTCTATAGGATAGCTGAGGTCGATCTCTAACGTTGTTAGTTTTTACTTTTCCGATTTTGGTTCCAGTTTGTTTTTAGAAGGCTACTTTCACTTTGAGAACCAGTTCCAACCGGTTCCGAAATTGGAAATGTTCGCTGTTAAAAAAAATGTAACTAAAATCAAAAAAGTAAAAACTAACACTAAGCTATCCTATGCAAAAAAAAAATCATTTAAAAATATTAAAATGCGAGCGAGAAATCACGCAAGAACCTTCTCATTGACTTAACATTAGCTTGAGCGTTTTTTCGCGTGATTGATGTAGGCTCTTAACATGTTAAGTCTATGGGAAGGTTCTTGCGTGATTTCTCGCTCGCATTTTAATATTTTTAAATGATTTTTTTTTGCATAGGATAGCTGAGGCCGATTCCTAACGTTGTTAGTTTTTACTTTTTTTATTTTAGTAATTTTAGATTCACATATTCGAAGCTTTTCGAAATTTATTTTGTTAAAAAAAGTACAGATTAATATTAATATACACTGCTCAAAACAATTAAAGAATATTGCAGTTTTAGGTGGATTTTGTATCTGGGAAACTTTTTAGCTGATTGATACATGGTCGACAGACATAGTAGGTTATATGAGAATAAATTACACATGTTTGGCAGAAGAAATGCATTTTATTGCGCATTTGTGTACAAAAGGAAAAAAAACACAATTTGTGCATATGAGAAAAAAAGAATAAGAAAAGGTGTTTTCTTCAAAGAAAATCATTTTCAGTAGGGGGTATGGTTTCCACGGGCGGCCAGCAACGTTGAACACCTTTGAGGCATGGACTCAATGAGGCTATTAATGACGAGTTGGGGTATTCTGCCCCACTCTTCCAGAAGAGCTCTTTCCAGTTCTTGGAGAGTTTCTGGGGGTTGTTGGCGGCTAGAAACTCGTCTTCCTAGAGCGTCCCAAACGTGCTCGATTGGATTCATGTCTGGAGAACACGCTGGCCATTCCATTCGAACGATTCCTTCCTCGAAAAGGAAATCCTCCACCAGGTTTGCACGATGTGGCCTGCAGTTATCGTCCATTAAAATGAAGTTATCTCCGATTGCTGCAGCGTAAGGGACTACAATAGGTCTGAGGATCTCATCCCTATATCGGCGACCAGTCAGAGCTCCATCTCGAATGATGTAGAGCTCAGTGCGCCCGTCAATGGAGATGCCACCATACACCAACACTCCTCCACCGCCAAATCTGACACTTTCGTGCACGAACGCAGGATTATTCCTACTGCCACGGTCCCTCCAGATGAAAATACGCCTATTATCCGGATGCACAGAAAAACGGGACTCGTCAGAAAACAGAATATTGCTCCATTCATTTCTCCTCCAGTTGACATGCTCGGTTGCCCACTCCCTGCGGTCGCGACGATGCCTTGATGTTAATCTAACACATACCATCGGTCGGCGAGCATACAGACCTACAGCATGGAGCCGGTTTCGGACAGTCTGAGTTGAAATCGTGGTGCCTGTAGCCGAGCGAAGGTGTTGTTGGAGAAGATTAGCGTTCATGTTTCGGTGTCTCCGAGCTGTTAACGCTAAATACCGATCTTCATTGGGCGTTGTTGCCCGTCTACGACCTTGCCCTGGTCTTCAGCCTGCACATCCACTCTCCAAAAAACGGTTCCAGATCCTGGAAATGACACTTTGTGACACTCCAATGGCTTGCGCTACTTCGGCTTGAGTTTGGCCCCCTTCTAACCTATCAACAATTCTCCACGCTTCTGAATCTGTCAAATGACTTCGCTGAGACATCGCACTCATCGAAACAAAGCAATCACTGAATGCCGATCATCCTTGTCTTCATTCTCTTTTATCCAGTTGAAAGTCAAATTTCATTCGCTGCCGCTGAAGCGACGTTTTTGACGTCGAACTCAAAATTTGCATACTCCACAGTTAGAAAACCAGAAAAATTTGCATTTGTGATTCTCTTCTTCTATTTTCGGCAAAAAAAATTCGTTTATATCTTTATTTTATATAAAACTTCAAATATCCTTTAATTGTTTTGAGCAGTGTATTTAAAAAAAATTATTTCAAAGCAGTATGCATATTACAGAAAAACTCGAAAAGAATTGAAAGTGGAATGACACATTCACCTTGTAATTAAATTAGATAAAATACTTATCAAAATTACTAAAAAGGTGCAAAAATTTATAGAAAAAAATACATATGTAAAAGATGTTATTACATACTTTAACACTGAAATCTTTCGATCACAAACATGATCATTACTATGATTTGTAACTTGAAAAAAAATTTAAACAAAATTTGATTCTAAAAGATTTAAATATGCCAATCCAAAATTACAACTCATTCCGCCATGTTGTTTTGATATTAGTTTGACGATAGCTTATCCCGTGCCTGGTACCATTTTAAAATATTCCTATCTTTTATAAATCTTTTACTTTACATAAACTAAATTCTTATTTTAAATAAAGTCTTATTTCATGCATGTTTTTTTTTTTTTTTAAATAAAGAGTATCTTAAAACGTTAAATTAATTTCCCTTGATACATAAAATTTTAAGCTACTGATTAATACGGATTGACAACTAATAAAAATTCGTAAATGTAACACCAAACTTTTGACTAAAAATAAAATTTCTTAATGCGTATGTAAATGGATTTTTTTTCGTATTTTTAATTAAAATAATAAGTTTTTACAAGGGCATTTCGTTTCCCATTGTTTCATCTACAGACGTTTAGCCCAAAGGCAGTATAAAAAAACACCAGAATGTAAAAAGGATTACCGGAACTCTAATGCGACAAGATCAAAGGCTTAAGCAATGTCGTTAATAGGCTTAACTTCCAGCAAAACCAACTTAAACGTAAGCGGCTTTGTTTAAGCAAGCTCTATAAAAAATACTTTTCGTTTTTGTGCTTTGAATCTTAGGATTTCTGATGTGGCTTATTTCATTTACAAGATTTCTACTTGTCGAAGACTGTTTATGAAATAACGTGTAATTTAACTAAATCAAAATCATAATTAGAGATTTTCTGTTTAATTGAAATAAAAGTGACAAAGTTTATATATTATGTATGTTGTTCCATCTATATTAAAACGATAAAAATGAAACATATAAGGACATTTACAGGGTGTCTCGAATAAGCAGTTCACAATTTTACAAATACCTGAAAAAAAATTAGCCAATTGTCGTACCAGAGTGCAGATTGCACCATAAGATTTTTAAAAATGTCTGAGTTTTTGTGACAAAATAATAAAAATAGTTCAAATTTTCTTTGAATTATTTTTCGCTTTAAATGACTATTTTCCAAGTCTAATTCCGACTATTTTCTAAGTCAATGCTATAAACTGCACTCCGATACAAAATTTGTTAAATTTTCGTGAATTTTTGAAATATGAACGGACTTATGGGACACTTTAAATCTTTAAATTACTTTTTTTAACCGACTTAAAAAAAGGAGGAGATTATCAATTCGATCGATATGTATGTATGTTTTGGTCCTGTTCACGCATAACTTTCGTAATGTGCATCGATTTTGATGTTTTTTTTTTTTTTTTTTTTTTTTTCCTTGAAAGAGTAAGGCCCCCAGTTGGTTCCATTTCAATTTCGTCGAAATCTGATTATTAGAACAAATTATTTCAACTGTTATTGAAATTTCATGATTTTTATGAAGATTTATTTCATATTTCCAAAAGTCCATTATTTGGATTGATCACAATTTGTAAAAGTCCTTCCGGCCTGTACCGGGAGGAAAACGTAGCTCTCCTATATCTTCGTTTTAAAATTTTAACTAATGTTACACGAAACAGCAAGTTAAAATGCAAAGAAAACGTTTACAAAGGATTCGTTAATACTGAATCTGAATAAGAAATTCGCCAAATTATTGAGCAATAGCCAAATTGGCTTCATTTATGAAGACTTATTTTGGTCGCCAAATTTGGCAATATTTCGCCAAATGTCGCCAAGTTTGGCGAGAATTTGGCGCTAACGGATATGAATATATAGTTTTATGCGTATGATTGGGAAAATTATTACAACAATGAAAATTTTTGTAATGTGCTGTCTTGTTTTTTAAAATGTCAGCCACCCTAGAATTTCAAACTGCTCTATCTCAGCCATTTTTTAAGATAGAGGTAAAACAAAAAATGCTCTGGAATCCTCGTATCAAGGCCTAACATTTAATTAAAAAATAAATTTGAATTTTTAACTTTTTTGTATATTTATTTTAGTTTTAAATTTTTAAATGGCCGCCATCTTGAAACAAAATGGCGGACCAAGTTGGCCAAGGAACTCGGTCGAGACATTGGTGAGCTTAATACACACAATTAGTTTCATCAAAATTGATTTATAAATACGAGCGTTATCGTATGACATAGGTCAGATATATATATATATATATATATATATATATATATATATATATATATATATATATATATATATATATATATATATATATATATATATATATGGATATATATATGGAGATATATATATATATATAAATCAACATTTGAACGGAGGGTGGTTTTGGGGTCTGGGGGTCATGATCGGTGAAAATATATCGAAATTTTCCGGAACTGCTTTCCTCCGAACGGCTGCAATAGGTAGCTTTATACTTTTTTGTATTGAAAGCTACCTAAAATAGCGCACTTAATAACATTCCCTTTCAATTAAAAAATGTATTTACACGCGCTATTAAAAACAGAAATAAAACTTTAAAATAAAAATTACATGACAACGTGTTAAAAGCAGTAAATGTAGAAAATTACGTAATAAAAAATATACTTGCACGTGAATATTAAAAAAGAGAAATATTTAAATTATTACGTCTTCAAAGCATAAAATGGGGAAACTTATATCATATTTAAAATACTCAAATAACGATATTTCCAAACAGTTTCAAATAAAAAATATATTTACACGAGAGATTAATTTATAGCCGGTGTATACTAAACTACTATGAAAAGTCCTTCTGGTCTGTACCGGCTGGAAAAGATAGCCTCCCTATTTCTTGGTTTTAAGATTTTAGCTAATTTTACTGGAATACACGAAGTTACAAAAATGGATGGAACCTGACTACAGAAGATTCAATCGCAGTTCTCGTCCATATTGAATTTAAAACAGAATTTCACAAAAAAATATTCAGCTATAGCCAAGTTGGCTTCATTTACTGCAACTTATTTTTGTCACTAAATTTGGCGATATTTTGTCAAATGCCATCGCCAAATGTCTATCGCCCTGCTTTTCGCGAATTTTATGTTGGCGAATATGAATATAGTGTTAAGCATATAGTGCGTCTCAAAAGTATATGGACAGGCAATTTTTTGAAATAACAGTTCAAAAAATGAAGCAATAATCACGAAAAAAAATAATATGCATATAGTATCATAACATAAATCTATTACAGCAAAGAAATAAAGTATAAGTTTTACAGATTTTTTGTAAAAAATTAAAAATAAAAATAGGCTGTCCCAAAAGAATATGGACTTTTCGAATATTTTGTATTTAAATTCTAATTTTGTATCCAATCCGTTTAATTATCTTAAAAACCATATCAGTCATGCTTCCAACTAGTGTGTGGAGTGTGTACGGCTGTAAAGAGAACCAACTCTACTGTACTTGTTGCTGTAATTCCTGAATAGTAGAAAACTGCCGACAATCGGCATACACATCTCGTGCAATTTTACATCCCAAAGGTTTTCAATTGGATATAAGTCTGGGCTGATGACTCGCCAGTCTATAACAGTCACTTGTTTCTGCTTAAACCAAGCTGTTTTTGAATGAGAGGTGTGAATCGATGCATTGTCCTGTTCGAATTTCCAGTTTTCCTCCCCTAAGATGTTTTTGATTAGAAGTAGTTTGCTTTTAAGGACATGTTGATAATCCCCAGATCACTGGCGACCATTAAGAAAAGCAATATCTGTTGTTCTGTTGAAACAGAATGCGCCCAGCACCATTAGTGAACCCCCTCCTTTTTGTCGACTAAAGAACTCGCGAGGTTTTTTTTGTAAGTCATGCCAATAGTATGCCCAGCCATCAGGGCCATCCAAATTGAATTTTTTTTTCATCACTGAAGAAAACACTTAACCATTCATCCGTCCAATGCATGTGTTTTTTTTCCCAAAGAACTCAAGGCTTTCTATGGTGCACTTTCAGCATAGGTGTCCGACACATTCTGCAATATTTATAATTTTCGCTTACCTGTATGTAACGGTGAAGAGTAGATCTAGAAATAGAAAACGCTAAAGTCCTCACACTTTCATGAACAGATTTCTTTTGGGTTGAAATTGCTCACAAAAGTTCTCTATCTTGTCTTAGAGATGTCTTTCTTGGTTAACCTGAACGCTTTTTTGCAATCGTATTATCACTTTTTGATAAAATTGCATAAACTACAGATCTGCTATGCTTCATTTGTTTTGCAATATCAGAAACTTTAACATTTTGAGCCTTTAAACGCCAAATTTTAGCAATATCAGTAACAGAGAATTCAACATTGCGAGGCATTTTCCAACTATTCGACAATTGAATAAAGAGCAATGATTTTATATTTCGAAGTGGTTAAGTCACAAGTACAGAAAGCAGAAAATTCAAATTTTTCTGATACGGTGGTAATCAAAGCAATTCGTTTCATTGTCCATATATTTTTGAGACAGCTTATTTTGAATTTTATTTTTTTACAAACAATCTGTGATATAAACATAACATTTCTGTATCGTAATAAAGTTATGTTATGATTCCATACGCTAATTACTTTTTTCGTGATTATTGCTTTATTTTCTTAGCTGTTATTTCGAAAAAATGCCTGTCCATATAATTTTGAGACACACTATATAAGAGTTGGAATGATGGTTACAACAATGAAAGAAAATTTGCGAGACAACACGTTCACTAATACTCATAAATTAAACCCTTTTATGGAGGAATCGTGCTGTCTTGTTTCAAAATAAAACTCAAACCACTCTAAAATTTCAAATTGCTATATCTCAGCCATTTTTTTAAGATAGAGGCAAAGCTAAAATTGCTTCGGAATCCTTGGATCAAGGCCGAACATTTAACGGAAAAACTTCAAAAAAGGAGAAGGTTATCAATTCGACTCGTATGTATGTATGTCAGTTTTGGTACTGTTCGCGTATAACTTTCGTAAATGTGCATCAATTTTGATATAAACTTATTTGTTTGAAAGTGTAAGAGTATGGTGGTTCCATTTAATTTTCGTCAAAGTCTGATGAACCAGAACAAACAGTAACGTCGCATTCTTTTCTCGGGTTCTATGATCTCGATCACAACGGGAATTGGTTCATTCAACTTAGCTTACGATTCAGCTACTTTCTGCATTATGAAAGTTTATATTAGACTTCAGTTACCATCATTTCCGAACAGTAACGTCGCATTATTTTGCCTGGTTCTATGTGTCATTTCAAAGGGAATTGGCTCATTCAATTAGCTTACGATTCAGCTACTTTCTGCATTATGAAAGTTTATATTAGACTTCAGTTACCAATATTTCCGAACAGTAACGTCGCATTCTTTCTCGAGTTCTATGGGCCTGATTTCAACGTGAATTGGTACATTCAAGTTAGCTTACTGTTCAGCTACTTTCTGCATTATCAAAGTTTATCTTAGACTTCAGTTATCACCATTTCCGAACAGTAATGTTATATTATTTTCTCGGGTTCTATATGCCAAAGAAAGGGTTTGAAACCTTTCAAAACCACTGTATATGTATATTACAAAATTTAATTTTTTTCCGCAATTATTCTATAAAATTTGTCCATTCAATAATATTCGGTATATAACCCAGCTTATTAAAATAATTCTCATTCTTAAAATAGCCTTTTACTATCCATATGTAAAGTCAATTTGTCCTAATCCACTTAATAATATTTATTCGAATGTAGTTAGTCTAAAAATGGCGATAGCTTTTTTTTAAATTTATTCTTTAAATAGAACATCTTTATTTTAATCCATTATTAAGATTCATTAGTATTATTCCCGTGTGGTCAAATTGCCATAACTTCTTTATTTAAATGCTAAAATGTCGTATCTCTTAAAATATTCCGCTCAAAAAACCTTATTTCATAAAGTTATCCTATTATTAAATATCAAATGTCTATTAAAATATTTCCGAAAAACTTTAATTCTTTCTTTTTTCCCCCTTTTATAAAGATTCATTTTCTTTTCTTCTTATTATTTTTATTACGTATTAAATTCGAAGTTTAGCTACAGCCTCAAAACAGATAAGCTCGTTTGTTGATATGGCAGGTATCTGGTACGAGATTATGGAATATTCTGGAAGGGCGTAGAAAGTTTTTGGCGGTAAGGAAGTTATTTTACGACAAAATAAATCCTCCGGAAATATTGATAAAGTTCCAAAAGAGACCTTTTGATTCGATAGAAGTGGGTCACGTGACGTATTCTGTATTATTACGCAAGCTAGTTTAAAAACACGATCCTCCTGATTCGGAGAGAATTTTTTTGACGCTGGTGCTTGCTAAAAGAATCGGGACGGATTCTAGAAAATAATGGAACGTTGTATTTTTATTTTGTTTAGCGTTGGCTAACGAGCATTTTCCCTGAAGAGATGTCTTAAACTGGAAATAAAATGTTCTTCGACAAAAAAATGAACTGAATTTTCTTGTTGTTGTTGATGATACCACACGGCCGCCTGATGCGAGCTAAAAGGGAAACCTATCACATAGCTAACCCTGTTTATCAACGAGCACGACTGCCTTTCATCCCGGATTTGAACTTGGAAATACGACATTAATATAATAAGTCCAACTGGATAAGGATTGGACATTAGATAAACAGCTGGTGATCAACAGAAAGTTTGTGTAGTTTAAACGTGAAATTTGCCGATTGGAAAAATATGTTACGAGGACGTCTACGCCATTACAGCACGTTTACGTCTGGTGTTTTATTATTTTGTAGTTTTATAATAAATTAAAAATGGTCAAGCCTAAAAGAGAAAAGAAGAGGAAAAGTTGGCCTAAGTGAAGTTGTTGCTAGAGAATATACTATTCATCTTCATAAGCGTCTCCATGGTGTTGGTTTTAAAGGATTGCGAAAAAGCAGAACTTTTGTGTTATCTGAAAATTAAAGATTTTTAGATGTGTGAGACTTTCCTGTGAAATATGTTCAAGAGTAACTGTAAGTTGGTATTTTTATTTATTGATATTTTTATATGTTGATATTTATTAGTTTATGTTATATTTAAAATGTTTTATTTATTTAATAGTCTACTTTGAAATTTAAAGGTTTTATATACTATGTTATACTGATTAAATTTTTGTTTTTAAAATTTATTTCTGTTGCAAATATTTAAGTGTTGTTAAGGTTAATTAATTTATTTGATGATTTCGTGTGATACGTCATTGTAATGTTATAGACAGCGATATAATTTTATATTTTCATGTTTTAAGAACAGATATTCTTAAAAAAAAAAAAAATTCTATTATTTTTAATATGTTACTGAGATCTGATCTGTATTTTATAAAGAGACAACTTTTATCCTAAGGGAACATTCCTGGCACCATGCCAAACCTAAGTTACAAAACAGCTATTATGAGGAGAAAAAAAAAATCTGTATGTTGAATAATAAGTGACTGGTGGTTTGAATTGTAGTAAATTAATGAGCCACTGAAAGATTATTTATGATGTAAATATGTAAATAGAGTGTTAGTATTTTATTGTTTATTTAAACTGTGAATATATAAAATTTATTTTAGTATGTTATTGTTTATTTTCATTTAATGTAGGATTTATGATGCATTTACCAACTTGTTAAAATATTTAATATAGAAATTTTGAAAATTTTTGATGGTGTTATAATATTAATAAAATGTTTAAATAAAATGCTAGGTCAGGTAGAAATTAATTTACTGGAACATGTAGACATTTAGCACTATGTTAACCTAGCTGAATTGCTCTATTAGGTAATTTGAATTTTAATAATCTTAAGCTCACCAATGGGGAATTTTTTTTTACACCTCATTTGTCCATAGCTTAGGTCAAAATAAGTTCATTATTTACCAAATTCCTTAGCAGTAATAAATTTACTAGAATTCAATACTCAGAATAATTATGATGTGATGATAGAATTCATACGTGATGATGATAGATATGAAGATAAAGTCATGTTTTCCTTGATGACAAATAATAAAAATATTTAGAATAGAAATTGGAAAATTTAGGGTAAGTTGCATTCAAAAAATTCATGAGGTATGTAAATAAAATTTTGCTGATGATACAATTGTTATTATTATTATTACTATGATAAAAAAATTATTCTAAGGTAGTTAATGCAACATATTAAATTTAAATTTAGAAAAAATAATAAATAAAATTTAGGAGATTTTTATGTATTTTATTGAATAAATGTTCTGGTTAATGCTTAATTTGGATTCACAAATTCTTATAATTCTTAAAAATTCAATAGGAAAGGTTTGAATTCAGTTATGTTTCTGTCAGAAGGGTAAATATGGTCGTGGTTTAGAAACATGGAACAATTCGCAACCATATTTTTCACCAGATAATTTCAGACTATTTCATGAGCAACCCAAACAACAATCAAAATCACCACAGACATCACAATCACCATCACAAAATCAAACTAAAGTAAAAACAATAGAATAAATTCTAATTCTTTAAATATCTCTTATTACTCTAGTTTCAACATTATCAGGTATGTCTTTGGTGTACAACAGAGATATTACCCATTTTTGAAAGTTTAATATTTTAAAATTTTAAAATAAATGTCACAGCTTTTATTTCAACATTGTGGTTATATTTTAGCCTGATCAACTAAAATATTTACTTGTTTTTGAGAGTTTTTGAGGTTGAGTAGACACCTTATGCAGGCATAAGATGTGTATTTTGATTTTAGGAATTGTCAAATTGATGTTGAAAAATGAAATTAAATGTTTTAATTCTATATTAAAATAAACTATTTTTACTTTATTTACTTTTTCTTAAACCAATTGTTTCAAAAATTTAATATTATGTTATTTACTTCAATAGATAATCAAATAGTAACCGTTTATAAGTATTTCTATAATTATATAAATGATTGGATAGTGATGATATGATTTTACAGTGATTGTTTTGGTGTGACAATAGAAAATTAAGTATCTAAACTAATTGCTTTTGTATTCCATTTCTCAGCTAAAATTAACATCTTTTATTTGTTATTTATTGTCTTTATTTATTCTAAGTTTGCCAAAAAAAAAAAAAAACTCTCTACATTTAGGATGAATACTTATAACTTAACAGTATAATTTTGTAAAAGGGTATCAGAGGAAAAAAATATTGTAAGGAACTACTGGTTGAGAGTTCAATTTCTAAATATTTAGATTTAAATTTATTTGGATTTTGAAATTATTTTTTTTTGTATACTTTCGACTGGCAAAAATACTTTCTTATATGATTAAAAAATAAGAAATTTATTTATTTGCTATGTAATTATTTTATTCATCAACCTATATTTTCCCTAACAATAAATAAACAAACTGTGATATTTTCTTAAATTATACAAATGTTATTATAATATTATTATTTCTACTATTGAATTATATTATGAATTACTACATATGTTGAGAAGTATTAGTTATATGGAGAGTTATTATTGTTATGTTTATGAATTGAATTTAATTATAGCATTTATTTATATTATTGAAGAGTTATATTATTTATTAGTGAAAAAATGTTTGACAAAAATTAGTTAAAGATGTTGGGATCCCACAGGAATATAACAAAGATAACATATTCCAGGTATGAAATAAACGACCAAGAAAATAATTTGATAAACAAACCTTTAAAGGAAGTTTAATATTACTAAAAGACTTGTTTATTATGTGAGAAATTTACTGTGATACTTAAGAGAAAGAGAAAGATGTTGTGAAAAATGCTAGCATTATAAAGTCATTATAAAGTATTGGTAAGAATGACTACAGTTTTAAAATTTTGATGGAGTAATGTCTTTATTTTCAGCCTTTACATAAAAACTGTATTTTTAAGAAAGGGACTGCAGTAATTATTTTTAAAAACAAAATGAGGACTTATCACGATCCAAGAAAGAGACTGAAATAAAACAGTTGGATCTAATGAACTCAAATTTGAATGAAGTGGAATTTTTTTTAACTTTGTTTTAACAATTTGCTAGTGACTACTTATTCTAAAGCTTGTGAACTTGGTAAAAGCAAAATTCTGTTACTATTATTATCCTGTTTTTCTTGTTTATTAATATTTATTATTTATTGTTATTGTATTTTTCTTGTGCACTTACAAATGGTAAGTGAGATTGTAACCATTTCTTGCATTATTTTACAGGGGAAATGCTCGTAGCTTTATTTTTATTTAATTTTAATTGATTACTATTATTTTGTTTTTGTTTCAGAAGTTTCCCATCTCCTTGCTGGCAGTCTCTAAATTTATACTAGTCAAAATTCAAATTTCTAAAGTATTAAACTTATATTGTCTGAATTTATAGTTACTTAACTATTAACTTCATCCAAAATCTTTAGGGAGGGGAGATAATATTACAAAATTTAATTTTTTTCCGCAATTATTCTATAAAATTTGTCCATTCAATAATATTCGGTATATAACCCAGCTTATTAAAATAATTCTCATTCTTAAAATAGCCTTTTACTATCCATATGTAAAGTCAATTTGTCCTAATCCACTTAATAATATTTATTCGAATGTAGTTAGTCTAAAAATGGCGATAGCTTTTTTTAAATTATTCTTTAAATAGAACATCTTTATTTTAATCCATTATTAAGATTCATTAGTATTATTCCCGTGTGGTCAAATTGCTATAACTTCTTTATTTAAATGCTAAAATGTCGTATCTCTTAAAATATTCCGCTCAAAAAACCTTATTTCATAAAGTTATCCTATTATTAAATATCAAATGTCTATTAAAATATTTGTGAAAAACTTTAATTCTTTCTTTTTTTCCCCCTTTTATAAAGATTCATTTTCTTTTCTTCTTATTATTTTTATTACGTATCAAATTCGAAGTTTAGCTACAGCCTCAAAACAGATAAGCTCGTTTGTTGATATGGCAGGCATCTGGTACGAGATTATGGAATATTCTGGAAGGGCGTAGAAAGTTTTTGGCGGTAAGGAAGTCATTTTACGACAAAATAAATCCACCGGAAATATTGATAAAGTTCCAAAAGAGACCTTTTGATTCGATAGAAGTGGGTCACGTGACGTATTCTGTATTATTACGCAAGCTAGTTTAAAAACACGATCCTCCTGATTCGGAGAGAATTTTTTTGACGCTGGTGTTTGCTAAAAGAATCGGGACGGATTCTAGAAAATAATGGAACGTTGTATTTTTATTTTGTTTAGCGTTGGCTAACGAGCATTTTCCCTGAAGAGATGTCTTAAACTGGAAATAAAATGTTCTTCGACAAAAAAATGAACTGAATTTTCTTGTTGTTGTTGATGATACCACACGGCCGCCTGATGCGAGCTAAAAGGGAAACCTATCACATAGCTAACCCTGTTTATCAACGAGCACGACTGCCTTTCATCCCGGATTTGAACTTGGAAATACGACATGTATAATTGCGTTATCTTTTTCATACATTTTCTATATATTTTTTCCGAACTTGAGACTTAAATGGATGGCTTTCTCCTGTTCGAAAAAGATTTATTTCATAAAAATCATCAGAATTGCTCTGGACTAATATAGTAATTTTGAGCAATGAGCTTGTTTTAAACTTATGAAACAAATTTTCACGAATTAGACACCTATCTAGGTAGCGTTCCCGAATCAGTATATGAGTTAAGTTTTGAGAAAATCGTTTAAGCCGTTTTCGATATATAGCAGCATTTTCAGTACTGAGTTTGTTTTAACATGTCAATACGAACTTTCTTGAATTCGGGACCTTGCTAGTTCATTTTAAATGAACAACGCACAGTGTGGTATTTAGTCCCAAAACCTGGCCAAAATTATTTTTTACCTCTAAAAGCTACAAATCAATGTTTTTATTAGCTCACAGGCTATAAAAGCATGAGAGCTAGTGTGCCCGCCGGTTCTGTATGTACGTACGTATGTATGTATGTACGTATGTATGTACGTAACGCGATAACTCTTGATAGAAATAACCGTTTTGCTTCAAATTTTGTCTATAGGTCCATTGTGGTAAGTCGCTCTCTGATTAGTTTTGGGGTTCATTGGCTGAGTATAAAGGGGGGAAAGGGGGGGCTAACTCCCCCTTAATTTAGATAAATGAGTTTTTCATGCAAAATTATCCGATTTTCCTCAAATTTTGTATATATATTCATTGTAATAAGGCACTTCTCTGATTAGTTTTGGGGGTTCATTGGTTAAATATAAAGGGGGGGATGAGGGGATGATTGCCCCTTAATATATAGTCGATTTCTTTATTTTTCGAGAGGCAAGAGTTTAATATACAATTAGTGTGAAAAGCCTGTGAGCTCAATGCCCTCAGTTTAACTGAGCAGTTTCTTTTTATTTGAATTGTAGAGTGAAAACGGTAAAATAAAGTCTTATTTATAAATGAAAGCATTTATTCATCAGTTTCATCACTGTTACTGTCTTTAAGAATATTAACATTTGTAATATCACTTTTTGATGAAAGATATAAAACTTCAGAAGATAAGGTCTTTCTTTTCTTGTTTGTGTTGCATTTCAAGCCAGTTATTAGGGGGTCAGAAGTTAAAAGAAGCCTGTTCAGGATACCCATGTACAGGCCACTCGCGAAAACTTTCTTCTGTAGTTTAATCTAAATTACCATCTAAATGACCTAATATGTTTATTGCGAGCTTCTGCAGCCTCTTCAGATAGTTGGCCTATTGGCAGAATAGCTTCTTTTATAACGTCTGCTCCATGACGAAGTACCTTGGCATTGTAGGGGACATGGGATAAAAAACATATAGCGACGCATACAGTTCAGCCGTTTCATAGCAATATTTTTCAAATTCTTCTGTATTAATTTTGTATCAGTATTGTTTTCTCCTAATCTTGTTCTTGTTTTTATGAGTAGCTACCCATTTTTGTTTGAACCGATTTTTAATAACGGAGAGCTTTTGCTTCATTTTAGCTATCCTTGGATCACCTTCAGAATAATTTCTTAATAATTCTTGCTCCATAAATTGATGATTTCCATCAAACGTTGACGCAGTTGAGCATTGCATGATGGTATACAACTCATTTCGAGTCAACGACCTCAATTCAGAAGGTCCTGTTACCAAAATAAATAAAAAAATAAATAGCAGTAATTTATATACAAAATTGTAGGAACCAACAAAAAAAATCGTTAAAAATAAGGGGGCGGTTTCGGGCGGCTGATTTTTTTATAATTGCCTTGTATACTAAGTACTGCATATTACACAACAGTTTTCATCGCTTAAATATGTTTAAAAATATAACAAAATCCTTTCTAAATATTATAAATAATTATTTATGCCACTATTAACTATAACTAAGTTGTCGACCATATAGACAAAAAATCCGCAGGATATTCATATAGTAGATGTAGTGTGTATAAAGTACACACCCGGTTCAGAATAATCCATCATAACAACAACCACTAAATTGTTTAGACACAAAACTACAAGAGATTTTAAAACACTAAAATCTGAGCGTATCGTAAAATCACAGGACCACTGGAAGCGAACGGCAACTTCGGACTGATCGTGTGGCGCGCTGTGTCGTGCTAGCGCATTGCACGTTTCGCATTTGGATGCAATAAATATTAAACTTTTTGAGAAATAATATACAGGTTAGGAAACCGATTTTTAAAAAAATCATTTTTGGCCATGTTTTGGTGCAACGTCTAAATTATAAATTTCGCCATTTTCGTACTTTACTGATGGATTGTCACCTCTTCGATACCCACTTCCGATGTTCGGAGGTATCGACGTGAACCTTAAGGTTTAGTGAATTATTCTTGAATGTAGACTGTTGTGAATACAATGTATTTGTTTAAAATAACTATATTTTAAATATTAAATGCTAATAAAATCAATATTTCTAATGAAAATACAAATATATTGTTAAAAATTATTTATTTAATGTATAATTTTGGTAAATTATAATCCCATCAAAAACGTCACCTGTAAAAAATGCAGCCAAGGTCTCGTGACTCTTTTACCGTAAAAAGTTCTGAGATCGTGTAAAGCCAAGTTCAACTATCTTATTAACTCTGAAATTTTCATTCACAAATCACTCCTAGTCTCTACATCTTTAGTTAATTATTATTTTGTGACTTGGCAATTACGCAGCACAGGGAAGTTATTACACCTTACTATTTTATGGGATAGGATGGCATAATTTTTTAAGGCTAATTATATACGTACAGGGAAGTTAATACACCTTAATATTTTATGGAGTGGGTTGGTACTATTTGATTAAGACTAATTATATACATCACATTCTCGTGCTACGTAATTGCCAAGTCACAAAATAATAATTAACTGAAGATGTAGAGATTAGGAGTGATTTGTGAATGAAAATTTCAGAGTCAATAAGATAGTTGAGCTTGGCTTTACACGATCTCAGTACTTTTTACGGTAAAAGAGTCACGAGACTTGGCTGCATTTTTTACAGGTAACGTTTTTGATGGGATTTCACTTATTTTTGTAAGTGATCCTCCTTTTCTTGATTTTGGGCTCTTTTTAGAGATCATCCTTTGATTTTTGCTAACCCCACACTCTGTCCCTATTATTTGCAGGTGCCAAAATTTAAATATTTACACAAAAGTACAGTTTAGGATAAAAATAAAGCCAAAATTTAAAATTCCGGAAATTTCCAATAAATCAAACTATATTAGATTTTTCGATGTTTTTTTTTTTTTTCGTTTTTTTCGTCTTTTTGTTTTATTTCCGGATTTTTAATTTTTTCCTTACTTTGTATTCTAAACCGTACCTTTCTGCCAAATGTCAAAGCTTCTAGAACTACAAAATCGAATTATTTTCAAACTTTCGACTTTTTGTAAATTTATTGATATTTCGATTTTACTTCTAAGTTTCCTGATTGTCATGCCAATATAGTAATTCTTTGATCCGTCTTCTGAGGATCAAATAGGTTCAATTTCGAGATAAATCAAGATAATCTAAGTGTCACCATGATTTTATTTAGAAAGGACTATCAAGCCATAACCAGCCAGTAATGTCGGGAGGGGAGGGACAGCTGTGAAAATTTTTATTGGGCTAATATCATTTAACAATCCATATTTCATATGCAAATTCAATAGTGAAAGGAAACAAACATGTCTATAAAGAAACCGCCCATAACGCAGCCAGTCTATAGCGGAACTTTTCTATAACGAAATTCGTAAACGAAAGAAAAGAAAAGCATAATTCGGGGAAAATAACATAAAACAATTAGAGGCGGTGTACTAGCTAATAGGACAATTATCTTAAAACTTATGTTTCTAGCACTACAAAATCGAATTGTTTATGAATTTTCAATATTTTACTGATATTTAGGTTTTTCGGTTTTATTTTCGAAGTTTACGAATTTTTTAATTGTTCCTTTTATTGAATCGTAAATACTACCTTTACACCAAATTTTAAGTTTTCTAAGACTGCAAGATCGAATTATTTTCAATTTTATATTTTTTTCGATTTATTTTTTTAATTTTCCGTTTTTTTTTTTTTTTTTTTTTTTTTTTTTTTTTCTGTATTTTGTATCCTATATACTATCTTTATTACAAATTTCACGTTTATAGCGCTACATAATCAAATTATTTTCAAATTTTGGATCTTTTGATTTTTTTTCGAAGTTATTGTGTTTTAATTTTTTTTCTTTTCTGTATTCTAAACACTACCTTTACGCCGAATTTTAAGTTTCTAAAGCTACAAGATCAATTTTTTTTTCAATTTTTCAAATTTTTTTTTCAAAATTTCCAGATTTTTATTTCTTTTTTCTTTTTTTGTATCCTAAATACTACCTTTATTCCAAATTTCAAGTTTCTAGCTCTAAAAAATCGAATTATTTTCAAAATTTCGGATTTTTTCAATTGTTTTATTTTATTTTCGATTTTTGTTGTGTTTTTCTTTTTTTCTTTTTTTTTCTTTTTCTGAATCCTAAACACTACCTTTACACCAAATTTTCAGTTCCTAAGACTACGAGATCGAATTATTTTCAATTTCTCTTTTCTTTTAATTTTTTTTCAATTTTTGAGTTTTCCGGATTTTTTTTTCGAATTTTCCGGATTTTTAAATTTAGTATCCTAAATATTACCTTTATTCAAAATTTTAAGTTTCTAGCGCTATAAAATCTAATTATTTTCAAATTTTCCTAATTTTTCAATTTATTTTATTTTATATTCGAATTTTATTGTGTTTTACATTTTACCTTATTTTGAATCCTAAACAGTATCTTCACGCCGAATTTTAAGTTTCTAAGGCTAAAAGATCTCATTTTTTTTCATTCTTTCAATTTTTTTTCGCCTTTTACGAAATTTCCAGATTTTTTAATTTTACCTTATTCTGCATCCTAAATACTTCCTTTATTCCGAATCCCAAATTTCTAGCACACCAAAATCGGATTATTTTCAATTTTTCGACTTTTTTTGATTTTTTCGATTTTATTATTATTATTATTATTTTTCGATTTTTATTGTGTTTTTGATGTTTTCTTTTTCTGAATTCTAAACACTACCTTCACACCAAATTTTAAGTTTGTAAGACTGCAAGATCGTATTATTTTCAATTTTCAATTTTGTTGGAATTTGTTGAATTTTCGAATGTTTATTTTCGAATTTAGAGGATTTTATCATTTTTCCTTTCTTTGTAGCCTAAACACTACCTTTATTTCAATTTTCAAGTTTCTAGGGCTACGGGATCTACCTAATCTTTTCGATGACGCGTGAGTGAGTGAGTGAGTGAGTGAGTGACAAAAAATCGAAACTTTGGGTTCATATATCGTCTGTACTAGAAAATACAGAAACATTAAATTTAAAATTTTGGTCCTATTTGCCACATACTGTAGAAAAACGAAGTTTCATATTTTTGAGATACACCAGCGCAAAGATATGCGCGGGGGAAGGGGTGTCAAAAGTGCCCTTAGTTGCTTCCAGAAAACGATGCTTACGGCTGTGCTTTCTCGACTTGGGGACTGTCGTGCCTCCAGATACAAATTTAAAATTCCGGAAAATTCCAACAAATCAAACTCTTAAAAAAAAAATTCGATTTTTTCAAATTTCGTCTCAAAAATCCTAAATACTACCTATATTCCAAATTTCAAGTTTCTAGTTCTACAAAATCGAATTATTTTCAAATTTTCGATGTTTTTCGATTTTTCCGATTTTTTTATTTTATTTTCGATTTTTCTTGTGTTTTTAATTTTTTCTTATTCTGAATTCCAAACACTATCTTTACGCAGAATTTTAAGTTCCTAAGGCTAAAAGATAAAAATAATTTTCATTTTTTCAATTTTTGTCAAATTTTTCAAATTTTTAAATTTTTTTTCGAATTTTCTGGATTTTTTTCTTTTTTTCTTTCTCTGTATTCTAAATACTACCTTTATCCCAAATTTGAAGTTTCTAACGCAACAAAATCGGATTATTTTCAAATTTTCGTTTTTTTTTTATTTTATTGTCGATTTTTTTGTGTTTTTGATGTTTTCTTTTTCTGAATTCTAGGAATCTGAGGGGGTCAAAAGTGGCCTGAATTGCTTCCAGAAAAAGATGCTTACGCCTGTTAGACCGGGAGGCGGTAGCACAGATAATCACCTCATCGAGTTCACGGCTGAAATTCCAGAATTAGTTAAAACTCGATTCGCATATTAAAACGCAATCGGTCTGCCAAGTCATATCTTGGTGGAAAATACCCGAAAACCCGATTTTAGCGGTTGGCTCGTAGGTTTACCATTGTGTTTTCCTGCTCCCAGTCCTCCATGTTTTCATATCTTTGGGTGCAGGAAAACACAATGGTAAACCTATGAGTCAACCGCTAAAATCGGGTTTTCAGGTGTTTTTCCACCAAGATATGACTTGGCAGACCGATTGCGTTTTATTATGCGAATCGAGTTTTAACTAATTCTGAATTTCAGCCGTGAACTCGATGAGGTGATTATCTGTGCTGCCGCCTCCCGGTCTATGTGCTTTCTTGACTTGGCGGAGGCACTGCAGTGCCTCCAGATATCTATTTAAAAATATTTATTTATTCAGCAGATATTGAAATCAGGATAGTTATGTATTGCTGTATTAATAACTAAAAAGTAGGAAATAAAATAGATTTTACAAAAAAAAAAAAAAAAAAAAAAAAATTAACCGACTTAAAAAAAAAAGCACTAAAAAGTATTAAATAATTCTTTAATTTCTGTAATGACAAAATGTTATCCATTAACCACAAATCCGATATCATGTGTCGGAATAAAAACTATACATTTAATATGTACAATTTAATACCCACCAAACATCGATTTTCCAGAGAACATTTTTTACAAATGTTGAATTTACAGACATATGATTTACTTTACGAATGAAAAGGACTCAATGACTTTTCGATGTCGGTGCCGAACAACCCCAATCGATAAATTGGTAGGTATTAGGTACAATATATTCACAATTCTTACTATACTTAAGGTAGTTCGGCACCGACTTATTTCCCTAAAGAGAAGGTATGGATGTATAGTTTTTATTAAGTTTACGTTTTAAAAACCAAAGAGAACTATCCTCGCTAGCAATATTTCTGAGAAAGTTGTTCCACTTTTCTACTTTCTTTTGTAGAGGCAATTTTTAGGATTTCGTCCATCTCACGAAACCCTATTACTCCCGCTCCGTTGTCTGTCTGTCACAGAGCCATTCTCGAAAACTGTGTAACTTACAGAGTTGAAATTTCGTGTATAAATCTGAATACCAGATATGAAGAGCTCAAAATATTAAAATTTGAAAAATTCGTATTATTTTAATAAATAGAGATAAAAAACAAAAATTCTAACAGCCTTTTCCTGTTAAATTTAAACATTTTTCGTTATAGCAGATGCCAAAAATTAAAAATCCACGATGAAATTCTTTCTACAGTAATTATTTTTCTATCAGACGATTTTCACGTGAAAAATGAAAATGAAATAAAAAGTTTCACCAATTGAAAAAAAAATTAATATGAAATAAAATGATTGACGTCATAGTGGCAATAAAACGAAATTTTCAAAGATTTCCCAATAATGCAAGGAGTATGAGTATGTGTACGTACACAAAGCAGATTAATATCACATCATTAGAGCATTAAAAAGAAAATCTGACGTCATATTGGAAGTTTAACGAATTTTTCAGATGTTAAGAATAATACAAAGCGAGTATCTATATGAGTAATAGAGAATAGTAAATATATATGAGTTTGAGAAACATATTGAATCATGATAAAAATCCGATTATGGAAATATTCGCATATTTTAACATTTTGAAGGTGTACAACATGTTTAATTTTGAAATTATTTTTCTAAATATCGCATTTAGTCCGCATGACAGATATTACAGTGAGAGAATATAATAGCGGGCTTAGACTGCTATCGGGCTGGTTTAGATATTCGAAAAAAACAAAAAATAGACCGGTAATTTTTTACTTTATAAAAAACATGACTTTTTTTTTTTTTTTTTTTTTTTTGTTAATGAAATTTATTTGAATTTATTAAAGAAAGGATAAAGTGTTTTGAAAGGAATATTAAACGAAACCCTTTGAGCGATCTTCGATCACACCTACCCACTTGTTTATTATATTGTAAAGTCTATTGATATCAGGGGTTTAAGGGTAGGGTGTCTAGAATTTTGAACAAGTAATATAAAAAAAAAAAATTAAAGTCAATTCCTACTTTTTAATCATAAATATATAAAATAAACCCGTGCAACATTCATGTCCCACGTTATCTTTATTAAACATTATTTTATAATCATCGTTGCGGTATTTTATTTTTTGTTGGCATCACTCATTTGAGATAAATCTTTCATTTCATTTATGAAAACAATGGGAGAAATTTTTTTTCTCCCATATAAAAATTAAAATTAATTAATTAAATTTAATTAATGAATTAATATTTTAAAAAACTGTATTAACATCAATTGTCATCCAGTACAAGTTTTTAAAAAATTTATTTGAACTTAAATGGATGAATAGAAAATATTTTATTAACGATTGAAAATTCCAACAAGATATATATATAGAGAATGTGAGCTAATAGTAGGAATTTAAAAAATACGCCGAAGACGTTTCCACTGTTTACAAAGATCATACATATAGTGGGGAATAACGAAAGAATTATCATTTAAAAAGTAAATGAATGTAGAGAAATTTTGAGCATAATTGATGCACGAATTAAGTAGATCAACTGCAGAATATCGTTACAATTGTTGACTCCAGGAAAATCAATATTTATTACGATAATTGAAGAATTAAGCTCAGTTAATGGCCGCGGAAGGAGGGGGTATATCGGATTATTTAGGTCTATTTTATGAGAAACAGGAAGGTGTCAGAACTTAAATTATTAATAACAGTAGTAGTAATTGGGTTGGGAAGATTTTTGGAGATAGCAAAGTCAATTATGGAAGGGTGGGTATTAGGCGCTGTGCTAATGTGTGTTGGTGTCGTTGGAGCATGAAGGCTAAAATTGTGATGCTGTATAAAGTTATGTAGTGAGACACATCTTGGTGTATTACCGTGGCAGTTCCAACGTCTGCTTTTGGAGTTGAAACCACCGGCAAAGAAACAGTGTGTTTGTTGTGCGATTAATTGTGATAGGCTATAAACCAGGAATCGTTCATTGGGTGGAATATAAATAGAAGCTAAGTTAATATCGTTTTGTGGTATTTGTAGGACAATACTCGTAAAGTCAATATCATCAATTGAGATTTTTGTGTTATGTAAAGTGGTAAATGATTTTTAATGTAAATTGTGGTGCCGCTTCATCTACTGCCATCGGCGAGTGGAGTGTAGTGCAACCTATACCCAGGGATATTAATATTGCAAGTGGGATTACGGGTTACTTGAAGAAAAATTACATCAATATGAAGATGATTAGAAACAAACATTTTACATTTCTTCATTTTAAATTGAATATAGCTACAGCTCCAGGAAAGAATGATAAGTGAGAAAAAAGAAGAGAATAAATTATTCATAGTTAGTTGAATTAAACTCTGACGACTGCCAAACTCATAATAATGAACATTTTTCCATAGGATTTGTACAGTTTTTGGTTAGTTTAGCAATATTTTTAAAACATTGGATGAATTTATTAAATTTTAGAGTTTCTTTCATTTACTGGAAGGTTTTAAATATTTCTTGAAAGTTAGCAGTATAATTAGTGCTAGGAGCACTATTAGTAGTTGCAGGTTTGGTGATATCTGGCTTATTTGAGGTTTCAGAAGAATTATTAGAAGTTTGGGGAGAAATGTCCGGAGCTGGGACTTTTTCAATAGATGCTGATACAACGTTTTTTTTTTTTTACGTAATTGAAGTTGGAAAGTATTTCTGTCATTACTTTTTGGTTGGTTTTGAGGTTTTCTTTTTGAATTGGTTGGGGGATTTCTTATGCATTTTGGGGACGGGGTTTAGAGCAACCTTTGTAGGTTGCGGGTGAAGACCTGCACAATTAGCGCATTTGGGGCTTATTTTTTCTACTTCTGGGCTATCAGGAGTTAGTTGTAATCTTGCGCATTTAACACATTTGGGGGCGAAATTACAAATTTCGGATGCGTGTCCAAAGCCCTGTCAGCGACAGCATTTTTTCATAATATTGCTCCCTATAAATCGTTCTATAGTTACGATGATGTTGCACAGTACTTTAATTTTATAAATTTTATCAAAGCTAAATATAGGAAAAATATTCATCACATAAATGGGCATTGGATTGCCTGTTTTGTGTCTTTTGAGCAAGGTATCTCTGTTAGCAATAAAGTCGTGCTCCTTAAGAGCATCAACAATAATTTGGGGGTTAGTATAGGGGGATGCCTCTTATGAACATTTTCTTAGGTCCTTTTTCTGTTGAATTTAAGGTTGTGTAAGCCACCGAGTTGCTGTCAAGGTAGGATTGGGTTTTTCTCAAGTCTGAGTCATTTTTGCAGTGTACTTTAAGGTACTGGCAGTCGAACTTGATTAGAGATTTATCTTCGTTGATTTCATAGATTTTGCTAATCAAATCGTGCCTTTTGAATTTGATTTCGATAAAGAAAGGGTGGATTTTATTTTTGGGTTCGGTGGAGGTTTGGGAGCCACAGGCAATGTCGCTTTCGTTGTCGATACATTGTTCCATTTCATTATTTTCAGAATTTTTGTCTCCTAATACAAGAAACTTGATTTTTAGAAGTATTTCGGAGCATACAGGACTCTTTCTCTTACAGGAACTGTGTCCGTTATAATGCAGGACATTTCATGAAAAACGTATTTTCTAATCGGTTGTCTTTGTCCTTTTTTTTTCTGTGTAATAAAAAATTTAATTTTTTAAACATACTCTTGAACTACCATTTCAAATGCATTATACAAAGAAAAAAAATCATTTATCCGATTTTTTTGCTTTTTTTTTGTACATCAGGTTCCTAGCCACCAAATAATTTAAATTCCTTCTGTAGGATTAGGCGAAATGAGATTGTACCAAATAGCCCTAGAGGTTCCTTTTTCATATTTGAAAAAGGCCAATCCCCGTTCTTTGCAGTACCACTTCGTAATAACAGAGAAACAGGTCTTAGTTTTTGGTTCTACTTTCACGGCCTGAAATGTAACCCAAAGCTGGATCAATTTGTTTTGATGGAATATTTATCGTATGGCGTTAATATTTACAACAATTGGTTGAACACATTGACATTAAACAAATTCATAAAGTGATGAAATATTTAAAAAGAGATTCATTTCTGAAACAGTGGATATATATTTTAAATATATGGAATTTAATGTGTTCAAGAATTGCGGAACACATTAAACACGCACTTTATTTTATATGTATATTATTATTTATTGTATGTTATTATTATTTATATATTATTTTTATTTTACACATGTACACGTATATTGTTATACGTGCGGGGTCCACATTAAATGTTAAAAACATTAAATTCTATATTTTAAAACTAGTCGGATGTGTCAAACCCAAAACTTTCTTCTATCTCACACAGGTTTCGCTTACACTAAAAACGAATCAGCACCCATTTATATCAAGGTCTAACTGAAACTCAAGTTTTATTAAATTCCGTGCAATATTTCTTGAGATATGACTATCGCTAAAATCGTGTAAATCATGCAAAATACTGCATAGCAGCGCCACCTGCTGTGCGATTTTTACAAAAACTAATCAGCACCAATTTATATCAGAGACTAACTGAATATAAAGTTTTATTAAATTCCGAGCATTAGTTCTTGAGATAGAGCTATTGTGGAAATCGCGAAAAATGCTACATAGAGCGCCACTTGCCGGCCGATTTTTACCAAAAACTAATCAGCACCAATTTATATCAGGGACTAACTGAATCTAAAGTTTTATTAAATTCCGAGCATTAGTTCTTGAGATAGAGCGCCCACAAAATTTGTGTCACATGCAGACAGACAGATTCACAGACAGACATTTTCTAAAAACAGTCAAATCGTGTTCAGGACCTTCTAAAACGTATAAATCCGTCGAAAACCGGAAGTTGAAAATTTTCATGAATCCAATACTTTCTTCTTGTAAAGATAGAAAAAAGTAAAGATGTATCCATTGTTTCAGAAATGAATCTTTTCTAAAATATTTCGCCAATCTATTAATTTATTTAATGGCAATGTGTTCAACAATTGTCCCAATTTAATGGAATGTTTATTATTGGGTTGTTCGGAAAGTTCCTTCCATTTGGGAAAACCAATTCGTACCGGAAAATTCTGCCCGTCAATTATTAGACATCAGATTGAATTATAATCTTATAATTAAGTTATAAAATTTTCCGGTACAAAGCAACTTCCCCAAACAGAAAGAATTTTCCGAACAACCCAATATACAGTGTTAATATTTACAATAAATATTTTCTTACAAAAGCATTCGTATTCTTCACGCCGTTATAAATTAAAAGAAGTAAACAGAAAATAAATTAGATTAAACATGAGAGCAAATGCATAATCTTATTAGTTTTCATTAAAAAATATATTTCTAAATCTCAGTAGTGCAAGTACTTTTGTTTTATAAAGGTACATAAAACACACATTTTATTACAAAAGAAAGAATATTTAGAAAAATAAGAATTCTGGTTTTCCTAATTTTTTTAAAGTACCTAAATACTTAGAAGGTTTTATTCTTTAAAAATTGCATTCCTAAAAAATCTGATAAATACTCTAAGTATATTTTATTTTAGTTTTATAAAGCTACATAAAACACACATTATATTACACACATCTATTATTTCGATAAATAAAATTTTCAAAAAAATTTTTAATAAGAAAATCGAAATATATATATATATATTTTTTTTGTACAAAAAGTAAATCGTTTCCTTTTCTTTAAAAATTAAATTCTTACAAAATGTGATAAGTACTCTAAAAACACCTGATTTTTGTTTTATAAAGCTACATAAAGCACCTCTCTTTTTAAAACATGATTTCTAAAAATAAAATATTTTCCAGGGAAAAATAAAACAATACATTATTTTTTTTTCGCAATTGTTTTTTCTATTTAAATCGAATAAATTAAATTTCGTTCATATTGCTTCCTGTAATTATTAATAAATTAAAAAGGTCGAACTTTAATTTTATACAGAAAATAAAATAATAATTTAAATTACTTAGTTAAAAACGTATTCTGTACCGTGTTTATGAAACCATGAAATAACTGTTTTTGATTTTTGCAATTTATTTCATTTTTTTTATGTTAAAGTGCTGATAGGTCTGTTATAAATTATGCTCAATTGTTTCCGCTTTATTAAAAGCATAAAAAACTCAATTAAGTTAAATGTTTCTGCATAATTTAATTTCGTAAAGATTAATCTCCATTTAAAAACTATATAAAAACAAAATTTATAGATAAATACTGTGCAAAATCAGAAAAATACATTTTTGTAACTTTATTTAAAAATATTTTTATATGATCTTCACGTTGCATATTTTCTTATTTTTTACTAAATTCTTTAAATATATGTTTATTTATACAGAAGGACGATTGTTTTTCAGAATAATTTGTATCTTGCATTATATGTAAGTTGATGCTCCAAAATTTAATTTTTATTTAAATCAAGTAACATTATTTATTTTTTTTTTAAATCTTTGTCTTATTATTATTATTATTATTATTATTATTTTACGAAATGTTTCTTTTTCAAATATAAATATACATTTTCAAAATTGCTCATATATACTAATTATGTACCTTGAAAATATAAAATATTTAAATAGTTGATTTAATCAAAATTCCTTTATTTTAAATTTCATAGAAATGGAAAATTTAACAATAATAATACTTTAAAATTCAATCAATGTCTACAACAAAAATTTGTAAAATTAAGTGCGATAAATAAATTAAGATTGCACATACGAAATCATTTGCTGCTGCCAGTGCCGTAGCGAAAGAAAATTTTTGGGAGGGCAAAAGGCAAGATTGGCCGACTCAAAAATGTTTCAAATCCGACTAATGTAAAATAGTCAATCTGTCGCATTATTTCTTAATTAATAGTTTTTACAATTAATTTTAACTGATAATTAAAAATAAAATATATGATTTTGTATTCCTAAAATGTTTCTTAGATATAACTCAGTAATCATTTAAAAGATTTACCAAGAACTTTACTGGAGAAAAAAAAAGAAAGAAAATATGTATTGATAAGAGAAAATCGTACAGTTATATTTGTGAAAAACACATTTGTTTAGAATGATAGAGTGAAGTGAACGGTAAACATCTAACCAAAGGAACCGAGTTTACAAAAATTTCAGTAGAGGCACAGACATTTCGGCACCGACAGGACAAATCCGTCTCCTCCCTTTCTATAAGTTTAAGAAATATATTATTGTGAAAGTCGGAAGTTGTAGAATTCCGACAATGTACAGTTTAGAAAATTAGTGCAAAACTGGATTTGCAGGATTATCTGGAGATCATAACAAAAGACTTATCTACACCAGACCTAACACCTTTTCTATATCTATCCCTAGTGGTCTGGGCTTGGAAAGAATTTTGCTTTACATGTCAAAGAAAATACGTGTGAAGATTTGTCTTATAAAGAAGATATTTTCTGTTACTGATTGAATATTAAAAAAAAAAAAAAAAAAAAAAAAAGTAAGAAGTTTTTTAGGTATTAAATGTGTTACGCACGGATATTTTTAAAATTTATTCATTTTCTTTTTTTAAATAGTTTTAAAAAGTCTTCGTTTTTATTTTCCAAACGTTCCTAAAACAGTTCCAAAGGGCGTAAACATCATATCGTTGCTAGAACCGAACCTACTATGCAGAGCTGCCAACCTTAGCAAGAGAAAAAACAGGAGATTCTTCGCAGTTTAAAGGGAGAAAAAGAATATTTTTTTTAAAGTGAATTTACGTAAGAATAAAAACTTATTTTATAATTCATTTAGAATAGATTAATGATTGACTCAATAACTTAAATATAATCATTAATATATATATATATATATATATATATATATATATATATATATATATATATATATATATATGAAAGGATAAAAGCAAAGCCCCTTTTTAAAATGTAAAACCCCTTTTTGCCCCTTTTAAAATTTGAAATTACCGTTTTAAAAAATAGAAATTTAAATTAAAACTTTGTAAATGCTTTAGTAATTGTGTCTCAATTGATTGAAATTGCCGTCGCCCCTGTTAAATTAGTTTCCCTGCATCGCATCTTATAACTTTCAAAGATCGTTTTCTCACTCTTCATAAGAATATTTTTGCTGACAGTAGCGCAACTTTAAAGTCTCGCTGCATCCTATCGGCCGATTTGAGCCAACGCCTTTGTCCTGCACAATCAATCACTCAGCTCGCGGCCAATTAAAATTAGAAATACGCCTCTTTTGACTTCGACGACCTCTAGCAGAAATAATGCAAAAACCTCATATTTATACAGTTGCATGGCTATCAGGAGGGAAGTTTTCCGATCTCAACCATGCCCTGACTTCACGCCAATATGCTCTCCAGCGAGGCTAACGAAAAAGAAAGGCTACCGCGGTGCTTTACGCGTATCTGTTTTTACAGACCGCGGGAATCGCGTGATGTTCGAATGCACCAATGCATGTGTACGAAAAGAGCAACACGTCACTCTAGTGGTCTGTAAAAAAAGATAAGTAGAATGCACCGCGGTAGCCTGGCTTTTTCGTTAGCCTCGGCTCTCCAGGGGTTGCCGTGCCGCGTAACTAAATCCCGATGTCCAGAAAGATTTAACTTAGCAGCTCTCACGCCAGTGTGGGCCTGGTTTAAAAGGATTTATGTAATAAAAAGAAATAAACCAGGTTCCGTAATAGACGATGTCTTTCTTTAAACAAAAATACATTCACGTGGACTTTAACTGAATCCTGGATAGCGCTCACGGCCCATGACTACAGAAATATGCAAGGAAATCGGAGTGAGCGGTGACACGTAAGTACGGACTCGTCATCGGTCCGCGCGGCAGCCTCCACTGGCCCGACACCCATCGAAACGGCGATCGAGGACCCACCGAAGAAGCCACGCTTCTTTACATATATATATATATATATATATATAATTTAAAAAGAACACTTACTTTCATATATTATAAATTACACAAAAAAAATCTTAAGATATCAACAAATGAAACAAACTTTTTTCAAATAAAAAGAAAATATTTATTAGTACTTAATTTGTGTTTTTTTTCGCGATATTTTGACGAAATGTGTTTTTTTTTCCGCGATCTTTTGACGAAAATGGATGGGTTTTTTCTGCGATCTTTTGACGTAATTTCTGGAGTTTTTTCGCGATTTTTTTGACGAAATGTGTGTTTTTTCGCGATTTTTTGACGAAATTTGCATTTTTTCCCCGTTTTTTGACGAAATTTGAGGGGATTTTTTGCGAGTTTTTGACGAAATTTACGTTTTTTTCGCGATCTTTTGGCGAAAATTGTGTTTTTTCACGATCTTTTGACGAAATTTGTGTGTTTTTTTGCGATTTTTTGACGAAATGTGTGTGTTTTTTACAATTTTTTGACGAAATTTGCAGTTTTTTTGCCATTTTTTGACGAAATTTGCATTTTCGCCATTTTTTTGACGAAAATTGCATTTTTTTGCCGTTTTTTGGCGTATTTTTGACGAAATTTGAGTTTTTCAAGAACTTTTGACGAAATTTGTATGTTTTTTTGCGATTTTTTGACGAAATTTGCAGTTTTTTTCGCCGTTTTTTGACGAAATTTGAGGGGGGGTTTTCGGCGATTCTTTGACGAAATTTACGTTTTTTTGTTGAATTGTGAAATTGTGCTCTTTTGACGAAAATTGTGTTTTTTTTTCACGATTTTTTGACGAAATTTAAGTTTTTTCAATATTTTTTGACGGAATTTGTGTTTCTTTTTGTGATTTTGTGACGAAATTTGCAGTTTTTTTGCCGTTTTTTGACGAAATTTGCATTTTTTTCGTCGTTTTTTTGACGAAATTTGCATTTTTTTCGTCGTTTTTTGACGAAATTTACAGTTTTTTTGCGATCTTTTGACGAAATTTGTATGCTTTTTTTGCGATTTTTTGACGTAATTTGCAGTTTTTTCGCTGGTTTTTGACAAAATTTGAGGGGGGTTTTCGGCGATTCTTTAACGAAATTTACTTTTTTTCCGGGATCCTTTCCGCGTTTTTAGCGATCCTATGGCGAAATTCTAACGAGATCGGAAATTTTATTTTTTTCAGAAGTACGTTTCTAGGAATTTTAAAGTACGAGTGAAAAATGGGAGAAAATTATACTTAAACGTAAAAACGGGAGATTGGACTAAAAAACAGGAGTCTCCCGCGAAAAACGGGAGAGTTGGCAGCTCTGTACTATGTATCAAGTATAAAATTTCTTGAATTTTCTTAAGCGACTTTTGCATTCGGTCGACCTAGTTTATATACTGATAGTTTTTATCTATGTAAGTTGCGAGTGTTACTGTAGGACAAATTTCTGATATTTTCAAATCAATAAATCAGATTCATTTTTTCCCCTATTCGCCTATGTATCGACGGCCGATTTAGCTTTTCCTTGTGTGGGTAAGGTATAGTATATGTCCAACATTTCTGGCTCTGCAGACAAGATTTATACATAATAATTTTTTTTCAGTGGGTAGGCCGACTAGCTATTTATGTGATTCGAAAATGTGACAGAACACGTGACTTTCATACCGGATGACCAGATAGATCTATTGAAACCATTACTTTTTTTACTCATAACATCTATTGACAGACCGACTAGCTTTTGCCATATGATTGTAAGGGTGTAGTGAAATGCATTCTGAAGACTAAGTCCTGCCAACCAGAATTTTTCAAAATTGTTTTTTTTTTAATCGGCCTACTGACATACTACAGAGACACTAATTAAAACTGCTGATAAGCCGACTGAATCCTTTTACCAAACATTGGGGGGGCAGCTGCCCCCCTTGCCCCCCCGCTCGCTACGCCCCTGGCTGCTGCACAACATCAAAGTATTAGGTGTGTTGGTTGGTTGGTTGGTTTTATTGGCACAAATTCCTTATTTGGACATGCTGCGCCAAACAAGAGTTTAAAAATATAAATAAGTAAAGATGTATAGTAAGGAAAAAGCAACTACCATATATACATATGAGATACCGAACAAACAAAGATGTTATACAGAAAAATGATAAATAAATATCTGATTACCCATCCCGATTAACAATTACAGAACCAGATGAAATTAAAAGGTATGTTAGAACAATACTAAACAAAATTATGGTAAACGTGAGATGCGAAAAATGCTAAATATGATGATAAAATCTCCCCTGCTTTAAAAACACGAAAATATTCTCATGGGGATTTTCTCCAATGAGGCTGATTAAGAAATATTAGGGTACGAGAAAATAAATAAAATCGCTTTAAATAATTGAAAAAATAAATGATTTTGTTACTTTGAATAAATTAAAGTTCAAATACTATATAAAACAAATTATTATTATTAAACAATGGAAATTTTTGACGATTTTTGAAATACATGAACTATGTAACATGAATATTTTAAAACTGATCGAATGGATAAGAATGTAAACAAACAATAACCAAATGTCATTCCGTATTCACTAGAATAAAAATATTTTTAACGAATTCACACTAATTAACAAGAACTAAAAATACGCAACATATCATAAATGCTTAAAAAAAAAATTAAATAAATAAATACTGCAGAAACATATATTTCTAATTTCACTCAACTTTCATTTCTACAAGAAAAATACCTACGCAAATTAAAAAAATAATTAACTTAATTAAGATTAATTCATATTTAACAAAAGAAAATTAATGAGCATAAACAAACTTTCCAAGATTTCTTCATCACGTGCATGAAATTACGTGATATGCATCACGTTAGTGATGCACCATATATACGATATACATCACGTTAGTGATGCATATTCCCCATCAAAACTGATTGTTTGGTAAGCAAGCGCGCGCAGTGAATCAGTGAATGTGATGTGAACTACAAGGTCCAGACATTCCAACGTCAACTCCGGCGCACCTCTTGTACAACTGTCTTCGTTTCACTAAGTATTCGTCTTTGCTTTACTTATATCAGGGGTTCCCAAACTTTTAGACAGACATACTGTAGTAATTCTTATTTACAATCCTACAGTTCCTTAAGTATTTGCTTGACTTATAACTATGAAATGAATATAGTTCTTCCATCTAAGTTTAAACAGTCTTTATTATTTACTCGACTAAACAAAGACAACGGTGAGATTATTCAATACTATAATGCATTTGTAGACAGAAACTTCCATTTACCTAGAATTGCACTATAAATTCTTTATTTTCGATACATCGGATCATTCATCTTCATATTTGGATACCAAACTATAAAACAGAAACCTATTTCTCACTCTCTTTTTATCTATCAGGAGTCTTGTAATAATCTTGCGATTTCACGTGTCTATTAATTAAATCATTGAGTTTGTATTATTGTGACTATTGATGAATAGATGGGTATTATTTATTTTTTTATCACACAGTACCACTAAATGGAAGTCCATACTTCCGCGTACCACCAGGCAACAAACTTAAAGTTAATATAGAAAAACCTGTAAAAAGGAACCTGTCTAAAACGAAATGTATCTCCGCTCTTTTGTGTTTCCGCCATAGTAGGCTTTATTGTATTTAAAAAGGAGTGATTACAGTACAAAATTGGTACTTAGATTGACTGCTTTATAATAACATTCAAGTAAAAGGTAGTATCATCCATAGATCGAGGAAAATTATGGGAAATTATGGATTACATGGGGTACCCGCCCCATCTCATCAAATGTATTAAGAGCCTATATAAAGAAACTTTCATTATTTTGGATACAGGTTTTAAGGTTTCAGAGAAAATAATCGTTAATCAAGGTGTACGACAAGGATGTAGTTTATCACCACATCTATTTAATATGTATATTGATTATGTTATGAGAATTTGGAAAAATAAAATCAAAACTTGGAATAGATCTCAGAAACATCATATTTAACAATATGTTATTTGCAGATGATCTTTGTTTATTTTAGGATAATGAAGACAATTTACAACGTGCAATTTGTACTTTAAAGAAAATTGGAAAGTATTATAATTTAAGGATTTCAAAGAATAAGACAAAGGTAATGACATTTATGGGCAAAGATTCTATAAGAACAGAAATTATTTTAGAAAATAAACCAATAGAGCAGATTTCACATTTTAATTATTTAGGATGTGATATATCTTATGACTACGGCAACGATATACAAAATAAGCTATATAAATTCCAATACATGTGTGGTACTATAAGAAGAACTCTTCGAAATACAAGAAAAGACACAAGAATAAAATTTTTTAAAACAATGGCAATATCAACTTTACTATACGGAAGTGAGGCATGGACACTCACAAAAAATGATGAAAGACAAATACAATCCTCAGAGATGAAATGTTTGAGGAGTGTGAAAGGATGTTCGATAATGGACAAAATAAGGAATGGCTACATCAGAAGAGAGCTTGAGGTTATGCCAATATTGAATAAAATAGAAAATTACAGGGGGAAATGGAGGGACCACATGGAAAGGATGGATTCTGATCGCATACCAAAAGCAGCCTTGAATTATAAACCAAGGGGAAAAAGAGGCAGAGGAAAGCCACGACAGAGATGGATTGAGGCCGGAACAGGCTAATAGCCTTAAAACATGTTTTGGGATGATGATGATCATCATTAAATTTTAATAATGCATACAATATCAAAATACAGTGTTTGGTATAGGAAAAAAGCTATAATACTTAATGACATATTGGTTCACACTCATTCTTATACTATTATAGTAGGCTAATTGAACTAATTTGCTTCTATCGGCAACGAAAAGGGTGAGCTTGTTTTATCAAGCACGGCTTCCTGATGCCTTGCTCAATATTAGGTAGTTTTAGTCATTAGTCAGATTCAGGACCGGCCCAACGGTATTTTGGCGCCCGTGCGAGTATCCGTCGGGCGCCCCCCCCCCCCATCCCGCCAACCCCGAAAAAAAGGAAATACTCTTGGATTATTCTTAACTTTTTATATATTCGTTACTTTTAAACATACTATTACTAATTACTTATGATATTATTTAAAGAATACATAAAGGCATTAAAATTCAATCCCTTTTTGTATTATAAAATGTCTCAAAAGAAAAATTTTAATTTTACATTAAATAACAGTTTTACTATGTAATATTACGATCTCAGATTGAAATACGATATAATAATCTGGGGACGCGGACAAAAACGAGACAAAGAGACTGATCCCCAACAGACAACCAATTGCGTCCCCCCCCTGCCCCTCCTTTAAGGGGCAAGGGCAGAAAATTAAAAAAAAAAATCATCCGATCTGATGTTTATATTCTTAGAAAGCATATTACCAAAATTTTAGCTTCAAAAGCCATCATAGATTCTGGATAACTTAAAAACAAGAAAATTTACGACAAAAAGTTTTTATTTCAATTTTCTCGCAATTTCATTTTTGTTACATAACATCTTCCTCAAAGCTCTTCCATTTATACAGAATTTCAAAGATCTGATAAGGAGAAATTTGCTCACAAAAAATACACTCTGGAACTTGAAGCATAGGCCTACGTGGCAGAACCACAAAAAAAAGTTCCCTGTATTTTAAACTACAGAATTTATTTGTGCACTGATAATTATGCATGGAAACTGAAATTGCCCCACAGGCTTAAAGCCACAGGGAAGTTGCAAAAAATTTGTCCTTCCTCAAAGGATGCCCCTGCCAAAATGTTCTTATTACCTACTCCTGGACAATTAATGGACCAACGACTGACAACTGTATCCTGGTTTCCCCGAAAGAGATTAATTATCACTTCTTAGAAATACTTATATTGGTCATTTCCCTACCCGAAGTGTCCCCTCTGTCAACGGCTCTGACTACAGCACATAATATTTTACCGCTTTGTTGAAAGACTTCTAAACTGGAATTCTTAAAACTGATTTTTTACCATCACCCTCGTGACAAAAAAGATAACTCTCGTTCAGATTCGGAGCCTTCAGAAATTATTTAACTTTATTTCTTCTGGCTCCCTATTGCTCCAAACTACATAACTGCTTTTCCTTTGACTCCCCCCCTCCTCCCTCACTTATGTGTGTGTACTCGTTTTGATTACATTAGTTCTCAAATCAGAAATAATTTTGTTTGTTTGTGTAATCTTTTAAATATTTGTAAATTAAAATGTTGAGTAATCAGTGTTATAACATTTTCACTTGAATTTAAAAATCTGGGGTGAGCCATGCCCCCCCCCCCCCCCCTCCGTTTAGTTTCGTCTATGCTTTTATCCCATTCTTCTTTTAAACTTTCACAAAATTCTTCAGCTATATTTTGAAAAAAAAAGTGTGATGGCCGGGAAACAAAATATTTATAAATATGATTTTACTTTATATTCATAATCATATTTTTCTAATTTTATTTTCTTGAAATACAAATTTATATATCTATTCCTTTTTAAATGTATATTCTTTAAAGAGAATTATCTTTTTAAAACTTTTCTAAAATATTCTCTTCTATTTTTTTTTTTTAGGCATACATTTTCACATTTGATATGGAAATTATAAATATTGATTTGACTAAGGGATTTACAGAAATATTTATTTAAAAAAAAATTACAAATTTTTAAAAGAACATACGTTTTTCTTTTTTTCATGAGTACTTTTTACTACGAGGAACAAATTAAAAAAAATTTCACTTTTAATAAAAAATTCCGAAACCAATTTAAAGATTACATAGCTGAAAAACTTTGTACAAAGTTTCATAGTTTTACCTTTCATATAAAGTTAAATATGAAAAGTCTTGATAAAAAAATATTTCCCCGCTCAACAGCACAAAACTATAGCTGAAAAACAATGTACAAAGTTTCATGGTTTTATCTTTCATATAAATTTAAATATAAAAAGATTAAAAATATATTTCCCCGTTCAACAACACAAAACTATCTGACACCTTTTCTGACTCGTTTTTAAGTATAAAAGCACGAGACTTGCAGGTATGTTTTTTGATGTGATATGAAATCGAAAAGATTTTTTTTTTTTCATTTTCTGTTAAAAGAATTGCATCTTGAGTTATAAGGGATTTTTGTCTCAAGACAGCAGTTTTTTTCCTTTCTTGCGCTGTCGTGTCCAGAAATTCGCCTCAAAACTCCAACTTTGACGGCACTTTTTGAAAATTCTTCTGCTTTTACCGAAAAAATGAAAAACGGTTCGATATCATTAGTTTTTTAATAAGAACATCTGCCAATTTGATACGTTTGGGATAAAAAATGTGCTAAAAAGCAGCCAGTTTGGATTTTGGCCTTACACAACGAGTTTTAAAATAAACCTTCTCTCTCTCATCGGAAAAAGCTGTTCACAATAGATTGAAAAAAAAAATGTAAATCATTGATATGTTTCTTAAAAAAATATAAATATTGAAATTAATAAGATGAACTGATCTCACAAAAATTTTACAATGCATTGTTTTCTTCAATGTCAAGAATAACATCACTCTTTAAGAATAAGTTTCCATCGACGTTGCCTGAATTTTTTCTAAAACTTTAACTAGAAAAATGTTTTTTTCTAAAATGAACTAAATTTATCTCCTTTATTTCCTTTGAAAAAAAAAAGAAAGTACGGACCAGGAAAAAATAGTTACATAGTCCTAATTTCATATCAATAAATGTTTTGACTTTACACTTATTTGTGGTGCATTTCACATTGTTGAAGCAAGGCTGAGGGGGGGGGGGGGATGTCCTTGGAACAAGAGTAGAAGGAGGCGCCAAAAGAAGATTTGGTTCGTCCTTCGGTACAAATAACAAATAACGAAATTTAGGAAAAAATGTCATGGAATCGGACGACCAAAATAAAGATATATTTGTTAATTTTATACTCTTTGTTTTGAACAGGGCGTGATTTTTCCATTAAGGACTGCTTAGGGCGCCAGAGAATAATATTTGATTAATGAATTCATCTAAGATACCTGTAAGATTTATACACTGTCCCAATTATATTTGAATTGTTTCAATATTTCGGACATCGTGATGACAAAATTTGCTTTTGTGTGTCTCTGTACACAAACTATAAGATTTACATACTTGATTAATGAACACACCCAGATCCAAGGTACTTGTAAGATCAATACACTGTTCCAATTAGGTTCGAAATGATTAAATTTTCGAACATCGAGATTTTTCGTGATTTCGAAATTTATCGTGTTAACAAGATCTGGATTATATATAGATAGATAAAAACGAAGCGATTACAGAGGTCCATTTCTAAAGAAAGCAATATAAAAATATTAAGATAAATATGCTTCCTAACAATTATTTCATATTTAAAATAAAAATTAGGGGAATGGATTGAAAACTTCTCTGTACACATTTATTTTGGAAAAGGATTGGAGAGGGCGCCAAAATGCTTGCGACTGAAAAATTCCTAGTTTCGGCCATGTATTGAAAAACTATTGCACTATTATTGATTTAATACAGATTAAATTAAGAATAACTAAATAAAACGATGTGCTGAAGTTAATTTTTTAATAAGATTAATTACATATATAATTTTTAGTTAGAGAAATTTACCTCTATTAACCTTTCATTTGCGTCTTCGACAAAAGATATGGCGCTCCTATTATACCCTTTTTTCATCATGGTTTTTACTTTTTCTTTCCTTTTTTTTCGGCGCCCTCTTGATCCTGTAATAATTTCCCGATTTTTTCATGCACGAAATTTTGAGTATAATCTTTAAATTATAATATTGTTTAATACAAAAAAAAAAAAAAAACGAGAATAAGTAATTTGTACGACTCTCTGCAATTACAAAATGTCACCTGCCAAAGGACACTTGCCACTATCGGCTGCATCAAAGGGGCAGTCGAGAGTCAACCGACCAGCGGGAGAAGAAAGAGTTCAAATCGTAAAAATGTCAGTAGTAATTAATTAACCTCCCCCAGTCCTGGTGTTGAATAGATGTTTGCTTATGTCTTTCCAGAATGTAATTTGAGCGTTAATAGCCTCGTTTTCTCAGATAAAGGAAACGGACATATGGTCTGTATGGGAAGATTTCAGTGTCCTTGAACTGTTATTTAAACCCAAGGTAGGTATAGACCCACTCCCACAGACCGCAGCCTGGAAAAAATGAAAAAGAAAAGAAAGGAAAAAAAAAAAAACCGGAATCTAAAATTATTTTTTATCGGTGATCTTTTGACTTTTGAGCGCCCCTTAAGTCGTTTCGCGACTTGGCGCCCCGTGCGGTCGCACACTTCGCACGCCCCTTGCGCCGGCCCTGGTCAGATTGGATGTTTAGTTTATTTCTGTATTTTTTTTTCATGTAAAAAAGAGGGAAAAAGCACATTCACAGAGATATGTCGTGCTAAACACAAGCAGACTTTGACGATATCGGAGGGTACTCGGATATTCTCGACAACGAAAATTCTGTTACATTCATCCTTTTGAATGTGGACCCCAGTAATCCATCACAGGCGAGCTGAATAAGTTCACCTATTTCCTCTCTTATGAGATACAGTGGCAGGGTGTCTGAAATGAGAAAAGAATTTCTTATCCGAAGCTTAGCTCATTTAACATAAGCTCAATACAACTTTATTGACTGCGCGACAATAGTGTCGCACAGTAGGCAAATGTAAATTTCTTCATACATTTATGTACATATCACCTCAATACATAGGTACTATGCTTTACCTCAAATCCGCACTGAATATGACCACAGTTTTTGTTTGATTTCAGATCAGTAATTTAAATAAACATACTCTGTAAAAAACTGATGTCCATGAAATAGAAAGAAACTATACACATTTTGTACAAGAGAAGAAAAAGTATTTCTATCAACAGAAAGAATTAATTTATGAATTATGTTTGAAACATAACTTTTATTTCCACACTTCCTAGAAGCTCTTCTAGTACAAAGAGAACAGTGTGGGTTATAGAACTACACTTGGAATTTTATTAGTTTTAACTCCTCCTACTTCCAACCATCCAAACTTTACCTTCAGCTAATTTAATTTATAAAACAATTAAAAATAGTTCTTCCGTTAATTAAAAATACTTTATTCATAAATTTAAAATACTCCATTCATTAATTTTAGAATTAGGTCTTTATTAAAAAAATTAGTTTTTATCCATATAAATCTACTAATTATGTTTTTAATTCTGGAAAACTGATTGTATCATTAGTGGTGTATGCGAATTTCAGCAAGTCTGCTGTGACAAACATTTCTCGTAACTAAATAAAAAAAAAAAAAAGGCGTTTACAAATTCTACATCGCATTCGAAATTTTTTTGAAAATTTCCAAGTTAATAGAGACAAGACGTTATTGATTCCATTATAATATGCTGCATTCTGTATTTTATTCCACATACCAGTAGCCAGAGCTTCGCACCATACTTTGGGAACCCCTGGCTTATATTATATTAAATCCACGAACTAAATGCTAGATATACAAGGTTAAAAAGTAGTTTTTCTTTCTGTACATTGAAAAATAAATTTTATGTCATATAAAAAGAAAATCCTACAATTGTTTTTTTTTTCGTATAGCTACAATAAAACATCCAATAACCTTGACGGTATGAAGATTCACAATCCCTGACAGATGAAAGGTTTAATTTACGTTTGCATAACTTTATTTGGGCTTGGGCCCAGGAATCACTTCCTGAGCATTTCATGATCAATTAATTCTAAGAGCACGCTTCTATACATCAGTTGCCGAACAGTTGATGTCGGTTAAGGGTCTTCCGAGTTGCGATCAACTTTACGCCCAGTCTATATGTGAGTAACCTGTCTTGTAAATATTGAGCCGTTGGGAAAAGTTAAATGTAGTATTGACTACATAAGAAAGAACAATTAAAAATAGAAGAAAAATTAAACAATGGGAATAAAAAAGTAAAGCTATAGAGATTACGGAAAGAGTCTAATAAATGGTAAAAAGTAAAATGGTATAGCTGTAGTTAAAATTAACTACTGAAAAAAGTTGAAAAAGTGTAAAATAGGGTTCGGAACATGTTCAAAAACAGTACATAAATGCCAGGTGGAAAAGGCAGGCAAAGCTAAGCTTTAACAAAAATAGCACTTAAAAAGAACAAACATATTTATTTTTTACAAAATTTTTATATTTATATTTATATTTTATTATTATTTTGTATAGCATAGGAATAAGTTTAAAAAGGAAAGTACAAATTTATATAAAAGTAAGAGAGAGAAATTTGCAGAATGGTGAGCACTAACGCTCATAATCAATAATGCAAGAATATTTTGGACGCTTGCGGTGATGTGGTTCGAATGCGTCATAATCCGGTAATTCTGCGATTATATCATTAGGGAGGTCATATAATTTTTCATAAAATTTTTTGGCAAGGTGGTTGATTCTTGTATTTAATGTGGTAGTTTTGAGGTCTCTGCGAACAGTGCTATTACGGAGATAGAGAGAGGCATTTCTGACGGTACGCAGATTTTTGTTATGGAGTTGGCTGAGATTTTTCATGAAGAATTATTATAGTGAAAAAAACCGTTTTATTTGTCTGGTGTGAAACTTATAATAAACCGTTCAAAATATGTTATTAATTTTATGTGGAATTATGGATTGGAAGCATGAATTGTTATAGAAAATATAAATGATTTTTTTCGTGTTAACTTTCAGATTGTACTCTAAAATATTTTTTCTGTAAATAAAAACAGTTCCATTTTGGATAAAATACCTGAATTTCAAAGGCGAATTCTCTTTTTACTGAAGCTGTGTTGACAAAATCTGGAATTTAAAGAAAAAAAAAGAAAAAGAAAACGGTAGCTCGATTTTAATTTCCTCCAAATTACATGACTTTTGTATTATAAGAGAGGTTTCAGGAACAGAAATTTCTGTCTTTGAAAAGTGAAAAATTATTCCTAAAATTTAAATTTTCTTATAAGAACATGGTGTTTCATAAAAAATTTCCTATTCCATTTAAGTTTTCCCCAAATTACATTAACTTTACAAAGACAGAAAGATTGGAGAAATTGAAGGCACAATTCTGAAACTTGCTACTTTTGAAAAGTGAAAAATTACTACTGAAAAAAAAAAAATATTCTACTGGGTGTTTCATAAAAGACATCATAATTTTACTTACCCATCATACGTAGTATAGGGTAAGTCTTGTAATCGTTTTGAAAATCGAAAAATTTTTTTTGACGGATTTACACGTTTCAGACACTGGAGATTCCGAAAAACATATTTTTAGAAAAAAAAATTTTGCCGTCCGTCTGTGTGTCTGTGTGTGTGTGTGTGTCTGTAAACGCTCTATCTCCCGAAAAAATTGAGATAGAGACTTGTAATTTTGGATGTACTTAGTATGTAATAATGGGAAGAAGCCTATTTCATTTCAATAACCTCGATTAACCGGAACAATTTTTTTCGGACTCTCGAAATATTCGTTCTGATGAAAGGTATATAAAAATTTTCGAAATTGTTTATTTTAAGAAATGAATATAAAAGACAATAAAAAAACATAAATTTTGAATAAAGCATGAAGTCGATCGGATAATTAGTTGCCGAGATATTTGGAATCCTATTTTCCACACTCTTCGATTTTTCATGACCCTGTATTTCATCCAAATTTCACTTCAAATATATATTTTAATTGGAAATTTGACGCTTAATCAGATGCAATAAACCGCTAATTAATAGGATTATTATTTTTGGAGTTATAAGGAAAAACCTCTTTCAAGCAATTCAGTAATCGAGCCTTTAAAGTTTGTGACGTCATCAAGCCACGATTTTATTTGAATTGCAATGCATTTTATAAGTAGTTTACACATTTTTATTTTAATATTTTACATTATGCATATCAATGATGGGTAAGTATTACGGTGGCCCCCAACGACTAGTTTAATTTCGACTAAATTTCGTGCATTAGCTCTTGAGATAGAGCACACACGGACAGACATTTTCTGAAAGCAGTCAGTCGTATTCAAGACCTTCTAAACCGTATAAATCTATCGAAATTTTTTTCGAATTCATTTGTATAAAAGTATTTTTTTCGTTTATAAAATCATTTTAAATAATGCCTTTTTTCAGGGAATTTATAATGCTATGTAATTGTAATTTTTAAGTAGTATGCAATTGTGTATGTGTAATTAGTTTCTTATAAATGCCATGCCTGTGTAGTATCTTGAAAAGGTGTCTTCAGTAATAGTTCTGTATCATGTATTCATAGTCTTTCATTCTAAACATGTTTAAAACTTTGCCTCGTGAGTTTTAAGCGTTATCTTATCTTTTCAAAATCTTAGGCTCCACCTTAGCCAAGATGTCCTCCACCATCTCCCGTGGCCAAAACAGCGTCACTGATTCCGTAGAGAGTATTTTTCTTATCACATTTCTCAGTGGCAATGCTCCGGGCACATTTTCTTTTTGAACTGCCTTGTCTGCTGGCGCCCGATGACTTCCTGCACTTGACACTCAGGGTTGCCAGATATACTAAAATTTTATTTTGGATACTACTAATTTTGTACAGTATTATTCGTTTGATTTAATCTCAAATTTTCTGTCATTAAATAAGGCGACTCTTTCTCTAAGAATATAATTCTAAATAAAATTTTCGTATTTTCCTGGCAACGTGTTGACACTATCTACCTAAGTAATTTTAATATGTAATGTGTTTCTATGGATGATATTCTTTCGTAAGTATGCATGTTTTAAGATGTTATATTCTGATCTTTATGACAATGACTCTTAACTCCTCGGTATGTCTTGAAATAATAATTTCACATTTCATGTAACATTGGTATTCTGCGTTTATATGACCAAATAAAAATTATCTGAATTTGAATATCTAACATTTTAAAACGTGTTTACAATAAATATTGATCTCAATGGCACTTTAACGTTAGTTAAAGGAACAATTTTTCTGTACCGACAGCTGCGATTAGCGCCCTCTTTAGGCTTTTTTAAGTCCCAATAGGTCCCGAATTTATATTTTTCCCCTCATTGTTGAATATCATCATTTGGCACTGAAGATATATTTTTTTAACATTCCCGAATAAAATTTTTAGATGTTAAATCACGCGTTTTCTTTTACATTACTGAATAGCAATTTTATGTATCAAATATATATATATATATATATATATATATATATATATATATATTCACTCGAAGCAGCACGGAAACTGAAGGACATAGAAAATGCCCTTGTAACTTGATTAGAATTAATTGCTCTGACGTCCAGAGTTTTCGTATGGATTTTAGTTTTCCCATAGACTACCAAAAAAAAAATTCCTTAGCTTCTTAAATCACTTTATTTGGGGACGACTTATTCATTTTGATTGATCGGCACTATGACAATAAACATGTAAAAAGAAACAGCAAATGGGAGCAACAAAAGCGAATTTCTTCACATATAAATATTTACAAATTGATTTGTAAAAATACGTAAAAATATAAAAATGCTAGTTTTAGTGAGAAAATCGAAACGATGTGTAACTTCGCCCTGAACCCCTGACTTTTCCCCTTTATAAGTATGTTATATATAGATATATCTGTAAATATTTGCATGTGACACCCAATCGCATAGCTTGAATCTAAATTTATTTGTTATTGGCAACCATAAGGAATATTTGACACACACAAATATGTGCAAAAAAAATAAAAAATAAAAAATAAATAAATAAATAAAAATAATAAAAATAAATAAATAAATAAAATTAAAAATAAATAAATAAATAGATAAAAAGTCATTACTTCTCAAGTATCAGATAAGTTTATAACTTTTTAAAATATATATATATTAACGTTTTTTGCATAATTTTTCACTGAAAGACATTGTAAAAAAACTACCAACTTATAATTCTTTAGCACGATTTCTTGAGCACGGGGATAAGGATTGATACTACCTGTATATCTAAATTTAATGAAATTCGGTGCAACGATATTTTTTGGAAAAGAAGCCTTTTGCAAAATTAAAAAAATTGCATATTTATTTTCAACTGTTATTAATACAATTTTTCTCTGTATTTAAAACGTACTGGATATGATGCTCCGCCCACTTTATGTAGCTAGATTTTCAGAATCGTAATGTCGATGGGTGTGTTTAAATGTAAAAAATAGCAAGGGCGGAGTAGAGGTGTAAGAAAAACATATTATCCGGCGAGATAAGAATAACACAGTATCCGGCGCACAAGCTGTATAATAATATTTATATGTTGATATTTGGGGAAATATATTGTTCACTAAAGAGCAACATCTGACAAAAGAATTAGCAGAATATGTTAAAAGGCATGGATATGCTTTAAACAAATTTTACCCATGCTTATCGGACAATGCTCTTTATTATTCTCAGCAAGTACTTGACTGTTGTTAATCTCCTCTAAAATTATTTGCGCCAAGAATTTAAATATAATAAAAAATAATTAACACGAAATTCCTTCCAAAATAAGTTTCTTTCGTCGATTACAAGGAACATGAACATAGTAAGACGAGCGATAAAGCATCAATAACCCGCATAAACCGTGCGCATTGTCAATATTATTAGTCGAGTACGGCAAACAAAAAATAATTCAAAGATTTTAGGTTTTCTCTACATTGACAAATCTATAACGTGATCAAATCTTGGACTGGTTGATGAGAATTTCGTTTTCTAGTACGGGAAAATGTGGAAAAAATATTCTCATTTTTTTAATTTAAAAAAAGATATATTTACATTTTTCAACAAATTCTACAGGTTTAAGGAACTAAGGTCGATAAAAAGACTTACAATTCCCTAGATCCATGGAAAAATTTCTAAATCTAGGGGCGCTACTGGCGGCTTTTACAAACACTTTTTATCAAACACATACAAATTATATAACAAAATATCATTAACTGTGTAAAACATATGAATTAATGATTGCTGTTTTAAAAATGTTTATGCTTAAAATCATCCCGGATTTAACTGTAATATATAACTTGTAAGTGGAAATTAACAGTAGTCCACTCTACAACTATTCTATTCTAGTATAGTTCAAAAGTAAATAACAATAATAATAATGATAACAAAAAAGCGCAAAAGTTGCCAACTATGGGTATAGGGATTGAGTAATCGCCTAATTAAATTTTCCTATTGATAAACCTCTACACGGGCTCTGTGACAACATGGGATTTAGTCCCATCCCGTCAGAGAGGATCCGTTTTGCTATGTTTCACAATGTCAAAAGAAATAAAAGATAATAAAGAGAAATATAAAAATATATAAAGAAATAAAAAGAAAGTAAAAGAATGTCCTGTCACTTCAATCTGTCCAAGCTACCGAATTGGATTATTTTATATGCAGTGTTATCACATAGTCAAAAGTCAAATTTCCTAAAAATTCTGAAAATTTCCACAAAACATTGTTTTTTCCGAAAAAGTCCCCGATTCAGTTTCTACACATAAAAATAAATTCTAAATTTACTGAAAAAAAAAAAAAAAAAAAAAAAAAAGCTAATTTAGCTCAAACATTTTCCTCAAATCAAGCCTTTTTTTTTTTTTTTCAAATAAATTCCCCATTAAAAAAAAAATAATAATAACGAGCTTGCGAAACGTCATGCATGTTGTGATCGATTTCTTTCTTGTAGAAAATAACACGAATTACGAAAAGATAGACATTAGAATTTGATAAATAATAAATTAGAACTGACCTGTAAACGACGAGTAAGTGGATAATAGTTGAAAACTAACAAATTTCCCAATCGATGAACCGGGATCCAGTGTTTCCAGATGACTAAACGCAAGCTTTAAAGGAGAAAATGTGAAATAATGCCGAAACCTTTCACCCTCAAAATGAGTACAGAATCTCTAAATTATTTACAATAATTATATAAATAAATAAATTTGAAAAAAAAAAAAATCTAATCAGCAATCAGCATAAAGATAGATTTAAGAAACAGTAGAACTGTTCAATTCATCTTTCTTATCTTAGTACACAAAGGTTACATCTGTGTTACAGGAAACCTTAACTAGATCTACTACATTGCACATTAAAAAAAAAATAATAATTCCCCATTAAAAAAAATAATAATAACGAACTTGCGGTACGTCATTTATGTTGTGATAGATTACTTTCCTGTAGAAAATAACATGAATTACGATAAGAGAGACATTAGAATTTGACAAATAATAAATTAGCACTTAAAACACATGTGACCTGTAAACGACAAGTAAGAGGATAATGGGTGATAACTGATAAATTTCCGAATCGACAAACCGGGATCCACTGTTGTCAGATGACTAAACGTTAACTTTAAACTTGAAAACGTGAAATAATGCCAAAAACTTTCACCCCAAAATGAGTGCAGAGTCTCTAAATTATTTACTAATGTATAAATATGAAAAAAAAAAAAAAAAAAAAAAAAAAAAAAAAAAAAATTAACCACCAACCAGCATAAAGAGAGATTCAAAAAACAGTGGAGCTGTTCGATTCATATTTCTGATTTTAGTAGACAAAGGTTACACCTGTGGAACAGGAAACCTAAACTTGAAATAGCAAAGACACACTGTAAAACACATGTAAAACCAACATTTTTTACTTAAACATTTTTATTTTGAAAAATATCTGGTGTGAAACTTTGATTAAACAAATTTTCATTTTTGTTGTATTCTTGATGACAATTTCTAACCTGCATAAATAAAATCATTTATACCTCCTGGGCTTTCTCTTCCTCATTTCTTTTGTTTTTAACGAGTCGGCGCTGGATTCTTGACTCCCGAGTCGCATGCTGCACGCGGAGTTCAGCTTGGTTGTAGTAGCGGCTAACTCTCGATGAAGTAAATTCAGTTGCACGTGTCCCAATTTTGACTCCCTTCGTTGCCATTACTTTCAAAATTGACGCAGCGCCGTTGTTGAAATAAGCAACAGCCGGATAAGCAGCCGTTTCAATGATGGTTGTATTGCTAGGCAAGTGTTTTGGAGATAATCTCCACAGAACGCTGTTGAACCTTTCGTTGCAGTTTTTGTGTGAATCCGCTGAGACCACATTGAAGTAACGTTTCATTTGATAAATTACCGTACATGAGCCTGTTCACTGCAACACCAAAATGAGGATAACTTTTGAACCAACAGAATTTTTTTTTTAATTCTTTACCACAAAATTTTTGAATGTTAAAAGAATATGTAGGAAAAAAAATAATTATAACATGCCTTAAATAGGTATAAAATGTAAGATATTTACTAATGCATAATAATGCAAACAGTTTTAATCAACATATCAAAGACATAAAATAACAAAAAAAAAACAATAGGGCTTCTATTGTATAAAAAGGCAGATTTGATATCAAATTGCCGGTCAATAAAGTGTTAAAAGCACGCACGCACAAGTTACGCCACGACATTTCCAAGTTGATCTTAAATGAATTGAGACTTTTTTGAAAAATTACTCGTTTGCATTCCAATCTGTTTAAAAAGTCGATCTTTATCATGTCAATATTTATACTTGTTGTAGTTGTTGTTGTAGCTTGATTTTCAGGCAGTAGTGCTGTCAAGGTCGGGGTCCAGATTCTCTGCATACCATTATTTTAAAGTAATATTATCACTATTAACATAAAGTAATATTATCACTATTAATTAATCACGATAAAAAATAATAATAATAACAAAAAAGTTTTATAAATTTTAAATAGTCAACATTTAAAATATTAGGTAACTGATAATTAGATGAAGAACATACATTTAATTATCACGTATTTTGAAATGCTAAGTTGGTTTTGACTGCGTTCTTTCAAAAAGTATGCAAATAGCAGAACTGAGAAACGGTCCGCCAACTGTACACCAATAATTTTAAACAGAAAATTTCAATGTAGGTTTCTACAACATTTCAGCAAAAATTTACCTCCGAAGGGGATTTTTGCAAAATTTGCAAGAAAAAAACAAAATATTTCTAAAAATAAAACATTTCTAAGAAAATACCGGTATTAAAAAAAAACGGACCATTTGGGAGCCCTGAAATAGTTATCTTTGGTGTCTCATTTTATTTTGAAGGCGTAATAGAATTGGTAATATTAAATATGGCAATTTGAATAAATGTTGCGCTGTTTGCTTATTGTAAATTTCCGAATTCGACGCACTTCTGCCGATGCATCAAAAATTTAAGAGGGGGGTGGGAGCTTAAAGTAATAAGTTTTTTTTAAATTTGAAGACATTATATGAAGCAATGATCCAATTATGGAAGACAAGTTGTCTGTAATTTCAGTGGTGTTTTTGTTACAGCCGATTGTCTGAACGAGGGATATAGGTCAAAGGGAGGGGTGGAATTCCCTCCGTGTGGGGTCTTTCTGAAGAATCTTAATTCGTAGTTACGCAAGCGGAGCAATGTTAGAAGAAAACTCCGAACGATTAGGCTGACGGGAGCGCCATGGGTTTGAACCCAGCACTTCCCGTCTATCAGCTTTGCGAGCAGACTGAGATTATACTATAGTATTAGTACCCAGGTAGCACAGAGATATCGGTCAATATCCAGCCCTATATTGGCCAATATTTAAGGGGGTTAGAATGACAGTGGAGTAAGTCAAAAATTTGAAAAAGCTAGATAACCATATTTTCATTGAACGTATACCCATTTTTTTGTTCAGTGTGACATTCAAATAAATCATAGTTCACTTAGAGAGTTGCTAGAGGGCAAAAGAAGTTGGACTACTTAATGTAACGGCAATACGACAAATTTCATAAAACCCTCCATTTCTCAAATTACTAAATATTGACTTACTTCACTGTTATTCTAACACCCTCATTTCGAAAGTCGCTGAATGTCGTACTTCAAATTTACAACATCTACCGGTATTCACAGACATAACTTAAAATTAGTTTTTAAAAGACAGAGTTTTTTGCATTACTGTAACTTCACGCGTATGCGCAGCGGCTTAGTTAAGTCTTTTTGAAACCGGAAATTTTATTGAAAATAAGAAGTCAAATAAGTTCTAAGCAGAAGTAAATCACATTTTATTTAAAATAAATTCTGGTATGAAATCGAATTGTCTGAGGTGCGGCGCATACGCGCGAAATTACGGTACTTAAAACATTAAAATACAGAAATAGAATTCTAAACAATAAAATTTAATAAGTTTGACATTTTTCCGAAACTTGATTTTTTAATGCCTTCTCTTTAATATCTGGTTTACATTATTGGCCAATGTAAAAATGATATTACTATTCCAACAATATCATTTATCGGACATTTCAAGATATCTGTCGACATTCAGCATATCTGACGAAGTTTGTAATCTTGACCGAAACGAACGGAAATAAGTTCTAAAGGACCTCCCATTTATATAGTTTTCGTCGAAGTGCATTTGAGGGAGGCGCCTGTCGTAAAATTTACACAGAAAGATAATGCATACATAAAAAATTTCTGTAAGAATCTATAGTTATTTATATATTTAAAAAAAGCATTTGAAAAATTGTTAATTTTATAAAAAACTAAAGATTTTTTTATACTGTTTTTACACTGTTTTTTATAAAATTTTTAATAATGTTTTTATATGAAAAAAAAAATCAATTCATGTATTTTTTAAATGGATGCTTGTTTATCTTTTTTAAATGCGTTAGAATTTTCCACTTTTATAAGAATTTTATTTTTTATTATTGAAGGAATACAAGTTTAGTTTCAAAAACAAGTCATTGATTTTTTAATTAGACACTATTCATCTAAGTAATAATAATAATTATTATATATATATTAAAAAATAATAAGAAGATTTTAGCAATAATAAGAAACCAGATAACAAAGTTTATTCGCAAAAATACAAACTTTATACCCTCCAATATTATCCAAGCTTTTTTGAAAAATTAAAATACGGCCTTAAACGTTTCAATATCTGCTTAATAGCCAAACCCCCTCAGAAATTCAAGGATATCATTTGCAGTAAAATTCACCCAATTAATTTTGAGAATTATTCAGAAGGATATGAAATACATTTTATTACAGAAGACGGATAAAAGAATTACTATATTGGCATGACAAGCAGGAAATTAATTACAGAAAAAAGGAGCATATAGCTGATATTTAGTATAATAGAAAAACCACAGCCCTGGCAAGATTATATCAAGAAGAAACCATCCAAATAAATTTCAATGAAAGTAAAATATTTTTTCCTTCCAGTCTATACTACTATTCATCCACAATAAAAGAAACCATAGAGATAGTAACACGCAAAAATACAATATGTAACGATGCTGCATCTTTTAACTTACCGAAATTGTGGCTCGAGTTATTCCATGATTACAAATATAAAAATAAACAACCGAGTAAAAGTAAAAAAAATAATGTGCATAGTTTAAAAAAAAGTACACGAAAATTAAATGATGGCATTTCAATAACTTCAAAGATCGTGAGATTATAGAATATTCTCATTTGTTTTTGATAATGGCTCGGAGTGAGCCGAAACACGTCAACAATCTAATAAAAGTATTTTACTGTATGTTATGTTTTTAGTTTACACCTTTTAGCATTTAAAAGAAAAGCAAAGAAACTTGTAAAAAAGGCAAAGCTGTTTTTACATGCTACGTATTTACTAAAATTTTATTTACATAGAGCCTGTAAATTTCATGCTTTTACACATGAAAACGATTCTGTGAATGTTTCAGAAAGTGTTGCGTTGCTGTCTGGGGAAGAATATTTTTTGAGAACATTTTCAGATAATGATACATATTTCATTATAAATGGATTACTAACTCTTGATGTTGTGATTATTCAAAACTAGCTGACCCGCCCGGCTTTGTCCGGACCCGGGATTATAACCTTAAATACATCTCATATTTGTATGACATTAAAATCTTAACCCGATTTTGTAAAAATTTATACTTTCCAAACGAACCTCTTATCGCGTTTCTCTCAATATATATATATGTATTATATATATATATATATATATATATATTTAAACCAAATGCGTCGTTTTAAATAAAATGTACGCTCTTTAAGTGGGTGTTATATCGTTATATGCTTTTCCATATTTCGGCAAAAAATAACACATTTAGAATTTTAAAGTGTGTGGATTTTTTTTTTTCAATTTGGGACATTTAAGTCATTTAATATATATTTTTTAAAAAGTTCTTATTGTCCAAACTCTTTGAAATTTTTATGATTCATAAATATAATGGTTTCAAAGCCTGTATAAAACATTCGTGAGAAAATATTGATATTTAGTGGTAAAGGAGTTTGTAAGAAGACTTTTTTTTCACTTCGGGTCATTTAATAGTTAAAAAAAAAAAAAAAAAACAGTTCTTATTGTCCAAACTCTTTGAAATTGTTATCAGTTATAAATATAATTATTTTGAAGCCTGTGTAAAATATTCGTGAAAAAATAATGATATTTAGATGTAAAAGGGCTGTCTTTTCTTTAGGCTTTTCTTTCCACGTCAGTCGTTTAATATTAAAAACAAAATAGCTCTTATCGTTCGAACTTTTTGAAAATTTTATGAGCTATAAATATAATATTTCGGTATTTAAATATCGATTTTGCTATTTAAATACCGGTATTTTCTTTAAAAAATTGTATTTTTAGATTTTTCTTGCAAAGTTTCAGAAACCCAAAGGTGAAAAAAACAACAAAAAAAAAAAAACGAAAGTGGTCTTCGTTTTTTTTTTCCCGGAAATTTTGTAGAAACCTACCGTGAAAATTTCTGTTAAAAATATTGGTATTCAGTTAGTGGACCATTTGGGAGCCCTGTGAATGCAAAAAGACGACGGTTTATCATCTCAAGCAAAATCATTAAACGTTCTTTTATAATTCTTTTACTGTTACTTTGCTGATCGGCTCTATCAAAATGAAAAATAATCAAACAAAACAATACGCCAAAGTGTGATAAACAGCCTATTATTTAGCCAATTATCTATAACAGCCTATTTTGGAATTTTTTTAAAAGGACTTTAATGTGCTTTTAAATGTTTTTATGTATGTTTTACGCACCTTCCAGCAATATATTTACATTTAGTTGTATCTTAATGAATTTTAGTTATTAAACAAGGTGAATTCGCACTGAAATTTTAGTACAACTAATCAGAAAAATGGATAAACAGAATCTTGATTGCTCGGTGTTTAGGAAAACTAACAGATCTAACTCCACCATCCCGTTTAATTGCAGTTCATCCATTAGTTACAAGTTAGCACCTTTCAATTTTTATGTAAAAAGAGCGTTTGAAGTTTGTTCATGCCTTTTCCTTAATGAAGAATTAGATGTAATTAGAAAAATAGCAGCTGAGAATTCAGTTCCATCCCGTTTTATTGAAAAAATCATAAATAAATTTAAAGTGAAAGATGAAGAAAAACGAAATACAAGTACAATTAAAAGTTTGAAGTTCTGTAAAGTTAACTACATCCCAAGGTTTTTTAAAGTATGAGACATTCCCTCTTTAAGTTTGGCATTTTATTAATCGCAGTCCCTCCCCCAAAGTTGCGGGTTTTGTTAAACAGAAAAATTGACCCAATTCAGGCTATCAATAGATCAGGGGTATATATTATACCATTCAAGAAAGATAACAAAGATTTTATGATTTTATGTACATAGGTATGACACTGAGGAAATTTCGTGACAGAATAAAAGAACATGAAGCAGATCTGAGATTAAATAGACCCCACACTGCGTTAGCAAGATTAGCACAAACTGAACCTATAAAAGTTGATTTCAAAAGATCCAAAATTATATTCCGCACAAATAATCACCTGGAAGCTATCATAAGGGAGTCTCTAGAAATAATGTCTAAAAAAGAAATAGTCTGTAACGACGTATTATCATATGATATCCATGCAGTCTGGAATGAATTAATGCATCATTGATTACCTTTCCCATCCCACCTTATATTCCAAACCCTTGAAGTAAAATAGTTTATCCCGGGCAAGCAAGAAAACGCGAAAAGATAACAACTCAACTCAACAATTTAGTTTTTCCACTGATGATGACCGAGTAACGGTTGAAAACGTTTTGTAATTTTTTTAAAAGGACTTTAACCCTTTCCGGCGCGGAGTAAGTCTGTTTTCAAAATAATGAAATTATGGACTGACACCAGAATTTAACAAGAACGAAAAATCATGCGTCAAGCATAGATTATGTAACACTTTCCAACGCTTCCAAAATAATTTTACGAATCATACTCTTTTATAAGCTAAAAGATAACATCTAAGTAATCCGAATACTTTATTCAGCCCTGTATAGGATCTATAGATTTGTATATATACTACATAGGATGCTAAATTTTAGTTCAGTTAGGAAACACGTAGCACAGTTTAAAATTCTCCGTCTGGAGTTAAATAATACGGAAATGTGTTCCCGAACTTTTGTACTTCCCTGTATAGGATCTACAGAATTTATACACACCACGTAATATACAAAAAGCGATTTAAAATTAAAATCGCATTCAGTAACTTAAAACGCACTTCCAGGAATTATTGTTAACATACAGTAGAGAATTCTTTTGTGTGTCCCTGTAAATGAACGATGACTGCTATACACACAATATTCTGTAGTAAGTCTCTTGTAATGAACCTTATATAAATTTCAATGCGTTTAAAATAGTGAAACATTATTTAAATAAACCGCAGACGATTTTTCTCCATAGACGTAATGTAACGGAATTCTTTTGACTGTCCCTGTAAAGTAAGTATAAGTGCTATGCACACCCTATTCCATATTAAGCTTCTTCTAATGCACCTTAGTGATATATATAAATTTCAATGCGTTTAAAGTATTGAAACATTATTTAAATAAACCGCAAATGATTTTTCCCCATAGACCGCAATGTAACGGAATTCTTTTGAGTGTCCCTGTAAAAAAACTATAAGTGCTACACACTTCCGTTGAAATAGGGAACATGCTATAGATAACGATTATAACATATAAAATTTGCAGGGCAATCCGAGCATATTTACGGGAGTTAGAGCACGGACAGACGGCAGACGGCAGACGGCAGACGGCCAGACGGCCAGACGGCAGACGGCCAGACGGCCAGACGGCAGAAAGCCAGACGGCCAGACAAACCGAAGTCATAAACACTTTTCAACTAGGTTGGAAAGTGTTAAAAAAGAATTAATTTGTCAATAAAAACTTGCTTATTTTCCCCGTACCTTATAAAAAGAAAAAAATAATAATTAAATATTCTTGGTGCCGTTTGTCAGATTTGGAATTAAAATTTGGTGTCCTGTTTTGTGACCACCGCCCGATAAAGGGTTAATGTGCTTTTAAATGTTTTTATGTATGTTTTTACGCACCTTCAAACAATATATTTACATTTAGTTGTATCTTAATGAATTTTAGCCTATTATTGCTCAATCTCTATCACCGTAACTACCCATGATCTTACTCGAGCCGTCGTAGTTTATGTTAAAAAGCCTAGATGCTTCATCCATCGCTACCGAAGTATGACGTCATTTGCATAGTTGAATTCACACATTTTTCTCCGGGAGGGATTTCTGTGGCTGCAGGGGGGACATTACAGAGTTCCCTGTGAGGAAATTGCACTTTTGACCATTAAAAGCATTAAATCTTAAATCTTCCGGGCGGGAGAACTTCCGCCCCCCCGGGCCACCCCTGAATTCAACACTGTTTATCTCTTGTCGTCTGCTCCGGCCACACAAGACCCATCGACGCATAGGGAAATTGTTTTAAAAAAATCACATTAAAACAAATACTATTTTTCTAAAACTTTTATCCTTTGACTTGGATACTTTGATATAAGAGGTATCATCTGCGTAAGTTTGATTAAGGTATTTTTAGCTCAGATTTTGTAATTTAGTTTCAAAATTTCAAAACGCCAATTCTCCGATCCAGGATGATACCCATGGAAGGTTTAGGAGTGCGCCATCTAGGATATGATTTTTAAATAACTTATAAATAAGTTACTTTTTACTAAATATTTATGGTTTTCAATCATTTAAAATTTTTTATAGAGTAGTAGAAAATTAATATTTTTATTAATCTGATCATTAAATACAATTTATTTACCTTGTGTATTGTGCAAAATTTGTTGTTTAATAACAAACTCTGAAAACTAAATAATGTTAATTATATATATATATATATATATATATATATATATATATATATATACAGAGCGCGCGCGCGAGAGAGAGAGAGAGAGAAAGACAATAGTTTAATAGTATGTCGTAATAGTAAATTAAAAACGTGAAAAAAAAACTAATTAATTTATCTAAAATATCCAAAAAAAAAAACTTTATAAACAAAAAAAGATATATATATATATATATATATATATATATATATATATATATATATATATATATATATATATATATTTTTTTTTTTTTTTACACAAATTTTTAACAGGCTAAAAAAATAATGTTTGCTTATATTTTTTTTCCGTGGATATTTTCGCTAAATTGATTAGCTTTTTTTCAAGTTTTTAAATTAAAAGTTATGACTTTGAATAAAAAACAAAACTAAACAAAGTATCTATAAGGATTTAGTACAAAAGGATAAGTACAAAAATCTTCGGCATACCTATATCAGTTCTGGGTGCGAAATCATTCAGGGTCAAAGGAGTGCTAGGATTACTAGTGAATAATCAGAATCAGGAACTGAAGGGTTCAAGTGATTGACCAGTACTCCGGACGGGTTCGACCGGGTGGCGAATTACCGACTCACGGTAAGGACTCATCCGACCTGTTTGGGGTTTTTACGCGGATCAAAGAGCTTCGAGACCTTTTTGGTTTTGAAATTTTTTGTTCCCGTGTTCTGATCGCTCTCCTTTGATTTGACAAAGAGTCTGTGCGTCGATGTCGCTGCACCCAGTGGACTCTGAGTAGGTTTCCGAAAGCTACGTCAGAGCTAAAACAGAACTTTGTCGCTTGCAGATCCTGTCCAAATCTGCAAGGTCACCTGAAAGAAGAAGTCAGTGGGGTAGGCTAATGGATCGAGACTTGAAGGAAATGACGGATCAAACAGCTGTTTTAACGGCTAAGTGCCTAGTTTTGAATCAATGGTCGAGATAGAAGACCTAAAGCAGCCGCTGCTTGCGATGTGTGAGTCGCCGTCGCCCAGCGCTGCACATGAGGGAGTCGGCGAAAGCTCGAGCCCAAGCGTCGTATCACACGACAGCAGGAGCACGAGCCCCGAGCTCCCAGCGTCTCCCTCGGCGGATGTAGGATGTCAAACCGAAAGTAGAATCGACTCAGCCAATTTGTCTACAGCAGACATGGTTGAGTTCTCAGCTGCTTTCGTCGAGGAATCTCAAGTCGTATTGACAGAGTTCCTCGGGAGGATGGGAAAAAACAAGAGCCTAAATGCGGCCAAGGGACTGAGTTACACGGAGCTCATTACTCTATTTATGGAGTACGTCTCGAGGCAGCATAGCTGGCTCTGTTTCCTCCATGGGAAAACCTCACGAAAGGGAGAAACACAGACTGACGGTTGCGACGTCGGTGTGGGCACAACGCCACACCGCGCGAGGGACGCTCGCCGTATGTCAGATCGTTTCACCCGGGAGGAGGTGGGACCAAAGCTTGGAGAGACGGTAGTGTCGAAGGACTTGTCCCTAGACATGAAGTCCAAAATGGTGCAGACGAAACTTCCTAAAATGGCTGCCAAGTCCTCCCACACTAACAAGCCACGGAAGAAGAAACCTCGCCAAAAATGGAGGAACAGGAAGAAACGGAAGTCGGACGACTCAACGTGCCTTCCTGCCAACGAGAGACCTGAACAAAGCCTGAAAAAGGTGGCGACTAAGGCGGCTCTGAAGGAGAGCGAAATTGAGCACGCGACATCCGCGGACTCCTCGGAGAGGCAGTCGGACGTCCCAACGTGCCCTCCTGCCGACAAGCGACCCGAACAAAGCCACGTAGAGGCGGCGACTATGGCGGCTCCGAAGGACAGCGAACTTGTGCACACGACAGAAGCCTCGACCTCAGCACTTGCCGGGACAGCGGACCTGCCAACCGAGGAGCGACCCGAAAAATGCCCCCAACAGGGGACAGAGATTAAGGCGGCTCCAAAGAAAAGCAGGACTGCTCGAAAAGCAAGGGACGATCCAAAGGTCCTTAGGGTTGCTGACAAGGACGGGCAAGACAGTCCATCCGCCGATGAGACTCCCAAGCAACTTCCCAAAAGGAAGAGGCGGAAGAAGTCTCGGTGGGAGGACAGAGACACCCACACGAGTCAGAAGAAGCACCCAGAAAAGGAACGTTCTTCCCCCAAGCAGGGAAAGTCTGGCAAGAAGTCGAAAGTGAAGAACCGAAAGGACAAGCTGACTTCTGAAAAGGCGGACCCAACCTTGAACGCACGTCCAAAAGGCGAAACTCCTCAAAAGGGAGAAGAACCTTGGACAGAGGTAGTTAGAAAGTCAAGGAAGAAGCTGCAGAAGCCGGAACAAGAGGGAAACCCGAAAGGCAGATAGAAAAGTTCCGGAATTTTCTGCTCGACAACGACCAGGGAAAATGGCGGCCCAAGGTCAGCGGCAGGGGTCCAAGTCTCCGACGAAAGAGGAATTCATCCTCTTCGTTCGTCCGAAAGGGACAGGCGAACAAGTCGTAGCTTCTTCCGCTGAGACGCTGAAGTTAGTAGCAAGCAAAGTAGACCTAGTGAGCTCCCGGATATCCATCAGGAGCAATAGACCGATTTCAGGAGGCGGAATAGCCTTCCACGCTCAATCCGCGGAAGACCTCGCGAAGCTGGAGAGCGAACTGGATCGAACTGGCTTGCGAAGGATCTAGTAGTAACGAAGCCCAGACGGCGCACCCCAGAAATAATCATCTTCGGGGTCGATTCAAGCCTACCAGAGGAACGGATAGTTGTTGCACTCCAAGAGAAAAACGAATCCCTCAAAGATTCGACTCTCGAGCTGCGGACTTGTTTCGCCAGTGCGAGAGGCCGCAACGCTGTCTTCTCAGTAGACGAAGTCTCGTTTCAGCGCTTGAAGGGGCTACGTTCACTACGTTACTACTTGGCTGGGGTCAGGCGGTGTTCCGACAGAACCGACGTCCGTTGGTTTGTTATCAATGTTGGAGATACGGCCACACACGTTCACTTTGTCACAGAGCGTCCCTTTGTGGGAGATGTGGGGCCAAAGGACATGAGACGATAGGCTGCACTCTTTCACCGAAGTGCCCAAACTGTAGTTTTAGGAACTTGCGCAGAACGGAAGACGAGAAATTGTCGACCACTCACGCGCAGGTTCCAAAGAGTGCCACATCCACCAGATGGAGTTCGAACGAATCAAAATAATCCATGATGGAGAGTAAAATTCATTTTGCCCACCTGAACTGCCACAACGCAGTTGCTTGCATGGATCAGTTGACGCATGATACGATCTCCCTGGGTTTGGATGTGGTCTCATTGAATGAACCACATGTCGCCGAAGGTTCTGTTAGCGGGACTCCTCAGGACTACGTGCAAGTTCACTCGGCAGGCAACCGCTTTCGGGCGGCCCTCTGGGTAAACAAGCGCATACACTTCGTCTCCGTCCTACTGCTGTGCTCTGATTTTCATGATTTCCGCGATAGCTATATATCTAAAGAACGAATATATTGTCATTTAGTTTTGTTTGTAGCTGATTTGATTGATATAGAAGAAAATTTTGTGGTGGCCACAACATACTTATTTTACAATTCTTGCTGATGATTGTTTTTCATCGTAATAATTCTTAAACTAATAAAGCTCTTTTTTATCACTTTACAACATAGTTGAAAAGTATTTATGAATTCGGTTTGTCTGTGTGCTTGTCTGTCTTTCCGTCTATCCGTCCTCTAAATCTCGTAAATATACTCGGATTATCATGGAAGTTTGATACATTATTGAATTTCACTATAGATTGTTCGGTACTGAAAATGAAATATGTAGCATTAATAGTTCATTTACAGGGACACACAAAATAATTCCGTTCTATGGGGAAAAATCGTTTGCGGCGCATTTTATTGATGTTCGGATATTTCAAACATGATAAAATTAATATGCATTACTGAAGTGAACTGCAGCATGCTTTTTCTGGAGTATATAATTAACAGAATTTATAGTTCAATTACAGGGACGTACAAAATAATTCCATTACATTGTGATTTATGGGGAGAAATCGTTTGCGGTGCATTTTGAACATGTTATGATACCTAAAACATAATGAAATTTAAAAGGATAACTAGGTTCAATACAACGTATTTTCTGTAGATTGTGGATTGCGTAGGATTTATCGTTCATGTACAGAGATGTACAAGAAAATTCAGTCAAAGGAATGACTCTGATCGGTCATTGCTAGAAGTGCCCTTTTCGTTGTAGCATACAATTTTATGTAATTTTTAGTGTGTTACGTGTTGCTTACAAATTATGTACATCATATACAGTACCGCACGAAATACTTCGAATATAGGCAGCAATTACTGCAAATGGATTTTTACTGAGTTATATATTTTAATTACCCATCATACGCTGTATAGGGTAAGTCTTGTAATCGTTTTGAAAATCGAAAACTTTTTTTTTTGACGGATTTACACGTTTCAGACACTGAAGATTCCAAAAAACATTAATTTTAGAAAAAAAAAATTGAAGTCCGTCTGTCTGTGTGTCTGTGTGTCTGTAAACGCTCTATCACACGAGCAAATTGAGATAGAGACTTGAAACTTGGTATGTACTTAGTATGTAATAATGGAGAGAAGCTTATTGCATTTTAGTAACCTCGATTATCCGGAACTATTTTTTTCGGACTCTCGAAATAATGGTTATATAAAAGTTATATAAAAATTTTCGAATTATTTATTTTAAGGAGTGAATATAAAAGACAATAAAAAAAAAAAATTTTGCAAAAAGAATGAAATCGATCGGATAATGAGTTGCCGATATATTTGTAATCAAATTTTCCACACTCTTCGATTTTTCATGACTCTGTATTTCATTCAAATTTCAATCCAAAGATATATTTTAATTGGAAATGAGACGCATAATTCGGCGCAGTAAACCGTTGGTTAATAGGATTATCAATTTTGGACTTTCCTCTGTGATATGCAATTTTATGTAATTGTTAGAGTATTAAGTATTGTTTATAAATTCTGTAGATTATATACAAAGCTGCAAGAAACACTTCTAATATGGGCAGCAGTTTCTGAAAATAGATTTTTACTGAGTTATATATATATATATATATATTAAATTGCTAATTTAGATATCTCATTTCATCGTATGAAGAAATTAAATTTCTTAGTAATATTCTGTTAGCGTTGGAAAGTGTTTCGTTATCTATGCTTGACGCACAATTTTTCGTTCTTTTTTTTTTTAACGTGTTCCAACATAGTTGAGAAGTGTTTATGAATTCGGTTTGTCTGTCTGTCTGTCTGCCGTTTGACTGTCCGTGCTCTAACTCGCGTAGATATGCTCAGATCATCATGCAATTGATATATGTTATTGAGGCTTACTGTGATATGTTCGGTATTGAAAATGAAGTGTATAGCCCTTATAATTTTTTTTTTTTTTTTTTACAGGGACACTAAAAAAAATCCGTTACATTGTGGTCTATGGGGAAAAATCATGTGCGGTTTATTTTAATGATGTTACACAATTTCAAACATATTGAAATTGATATGTATCAATGAGATGCACTACAAGAGGTTATTTATAGAATGTGGTGTGCATAGAACTTATAGTTCCTTTACAGGGATACTCAAAAGAATGCCGTTACATTACGGCCTATGAAGGAAAATAGTTTGCAGTTTAATAATGTTTCACTATTTCAAACATTGAAATTGATATATATCACTAACGTGGATTACAAGAGGCTTACTATAGAATATTGTGTGTATAGCTTTCATCGTTCATTTACAGGGACACACAAAAGAATTCGGTTAAAGTACTGCTTATTAATAATAATTGCTGGGAATGCTTTTTCAGTTGCTGTCTATGGAGAAAAATCGTTTGCGGTATAATTAAATAATGTTTTACTATTTTAAACGCATTCAAATTTATATATATCACTAAGGTGCATTACAAGAGGCTTACTACAGAATAGTGTGTGTATAGCAGTCATCATTCATTTACAGGGACACACAAAAACATTCTCTACTGTTTGTTAACAATAATTCCTGGAAGTGCGTTTTAAGTTGCTAAGCGCGTTTTTAAATTTAACTCATTTTTTTTTTCTATTACTTGGTGTGTATAAATTGTATAGATTGTATACAGGGCAGCACAAAAGTTTTCGAGTACATTTCCGCTTATTGTCGGAAATTGCAGAAGGGAAATTTTAAACTGTGCTGCGCGTTTTCTAACTGAATTAAAATTTAACATTCTATATACATTCTAAGTATATAGGGGAGATGGGGGATGAATGGGACAAGGAATGGATGGGACGTTCTCAATATTTCAGGCAATAAACTTTTTTTTTAATTGCTTCCTATCCTGATAGATTTCACTACCATAGTGTGCTTCAGAATCAAAAGCAAGAGCACATGGCTGTTTTCAGTTTTCTTCAAATTTACATTTCCTGAAAACTCAGCTTAAAAGTAATTTTTTTTTTTACATTTGAACTTACTTAAATATCTTATGCAATATAAACAATTAAGATATGTTGTAGTTTTTTATTTCAAGGCTCAATATTGGTAATTAAAATGAATGCATATTAACCATTGTAACAAAATAATTTTTGAGACAAAATGGCTGACAATTGAATATATGCATCATGGGGATGATTGGTACATTTCAAATGGGATGAATGGAACTGTCTCATTCATCCCTAGAGGATGCTGAAAAATATATTTATTAACAAAATAATATTATATAGGTTGATAAATTAATACTTTATGGTAATTATTCGTTTAACATTTGATCCTCATTGTAGCCATCGTCTTCAGCCATTGAATGCTTCCCTTCGTGGGCCTTTTAAGCCTAAGCTGAGATGAGTCCAATGTGATTGGCTAACAAATAATCCTGGAGATCATATTACAATTTATAATCTCGCCAAGGATGCACTTTGTCAGCTTTTAGTCCTTAACATTGAATGCGAGGAGGAAAATGTTTGTGTCCCATTCATCCCTGCTGTGGGGATGATTGGGACTTAGAAGAACTTTTTTTTTAATTTCATTTATATTTCTGTGTAATAATAATCTTGAACAAATATTGTGCATAAGATGTAGTCAAACACTTAATGTATGACTTGTGATATATAATATTGATAATAACTTAAATAAAATATTTAAAATAAATATTTTTGTGAAAATGTTCCATTCATCCCCCATCTCCCCTATACAAATCTATAGATCATATACAGGGCTGCACAAAAGAGCTCGGATATTTTTCCGAATATTTTTGGTAATTTCTGAAATTGAATTTTATAGTATGTTATGCGTTTTCAAAATTGTTTAGTTAGATATCATCTTACACCTTACGGTATAGATTTGCAAAATTATTTTGGAAGTGTTGGAAAGTGTTACATAATCTATACCGATGCATGATTTTTCATTCTTGTTTATGTTTTGTCATCTATTTATCATACAATATTAGTATGAAGCAAAAATTTTTATAAAATGTTATTGCGGCAGGGGATGGGTTATCACAATTTCTGCTATCAGTACTAAATTTATGAAAAAACGCATTTTTGTCAGATGTCTTTGAAAAAAAAAAAGAAAAGAAAAATATTTGACATCCGCAGGCATGACAGATTCTTGTCATGAACGTGATTTTAAATACGTGAGAGAAGAAAGTTGACGATATGGGAAGATCGGTTTGTCAGCCTCCCATATATCACTGCGACGAAACATTTGCATTTAAAAGAAGCATGAGTAATGGACATTCAATGTAAAGAGAAAAAATAATAAAATAAATTCCATTAATTCTTTGGAGAATTTTGACTTTTTAAAACTTTCCAAGATAGTTGAAAAGTGTTTATGAATTCGGTGTGCCTGTCTGCGCTCTAACTCGCGTAAATACAGTCGAATTGCCATGTAATTGATATATGTTATTGAGGTAGACCATAGCATGTTCGGTATTCAAAATGAAGTGTATAGCATTTATGGTTAGATTACAGGGCAATCAAAAGTTTTCCGATACATTACGCTGAGTGGAGAAAAATTGTTTTCAGTGCATTTTAATAATGATGCATTATTTCAATCATAACAAAATTGGGTACTTCTACATTATCCCGTCGACCACTTTTCATAACAAAAAAACTATCGCCAAACTATAGGACTTAACGCCAAAAATGCAGTCCCATTCACTTAATATCAAAAGCATTACACGTTCAATAAAAAGTTAAAATTTCAGTGCAAATTCACCTTGTTTAATAACTAAAATTCATAAAGATACAACTAAATGTAAATATATTGCTTGAGGGTGCGTAAAAACATGCATAAAACATTCAAAAGCACATTAAAGTCCTTTTAAAAATTCCAAAACATTTTCAACCGAACTACTCGGTTATCATCAGTGGAAAAACTAATTGTTGAGTTGAGTTGTTGTCTCTTCGCGTTCTCTTGCTTGCCCGGAACGCGAAGGGACAACAACTCAACTCAACAATTAGTTTTTCCACTGATGATGACCGAGTAGTTCGGTTGAAAACGTTTTTGAATTTTTTAAAAGGACTTTAATGTGCTTTTAAATGTTTTATGTATGTTTTAACGCACCTTCAAGCAATATATTTACATTTAGTTGTATCTTTATGAATTTTAGCATTACACGTGTTTGTTATGTCATCAAGTGATTTTTAATTCGACATTTACCTGCATTTTTCATTATGTTTTACCAATTTATTAGTTATTTCGTTAATTAAAATAACAACTACGTCATTAAACGGCTCTGCCATGATATTAAAAGAGAAAAAGCAATGGGAAAGAGGTTGCGATGCATAGTTACTGCAATAGATCAGTTTATACTGACGTCACAAACATTTTATTCACCTACCGAGAGGAATAATAAGGAAAAATAATGTAAATAAACAAATATACAATATTAATTTTTTGCCGTTTTCATTAATATATTGTAATTGTTTTTTGTTCAAACTTACTGACATTTGACACTTTGGTGAGTCTGGCTTTTCAGAATTTCTTGTATTTTATTTATTTACTAGCAAGCTACGCCCGCTATGCTGGTCAATTTCTCTTAACAAACTTTTAATCAAACAAAATATTGACATTTCATAATTCACTTTTATATTTTAACAGAATAATAAGGCCACTATAATTTGTGACTCGTGCTATAGCCAATATACACGTCAGGACACGTTTCCCTTATCATTATCTTTTTATGCATGAAAATTTCGCTATGGTACTCCGTATTGAAATTTGGTAATTTTTGAAATTCAATATTTGAAAAACGGCATAATCATTAGATTTGAAATTTATATCAAGAAAAATACAATTTTTTACCTTTCAAACGCAGTTTGTCTAACAATTTTCAGACAAATACTTTTCAAGCTATTATTTTTTTCAGTAACTTCAAATGTTTCATTTTCCGATATTAATCTGTGGCAACAATTAGCGAAAAACCCAGTCATCAGCAACGCATAGCTTTTTATTAAAGAGGCTCTTGGAGCAGGGATTGCCACTATCAATTTGCCACCATCACTTTTGAAATCGGTTCTGTAGTTCCAGAGATGCCATAGAAATTGCAATTTAGAATGATTTTAGAACGCTTTTCGCACATTTCACCCTTTTAATTTTCAAATTTTTTTTATTTATTCTTAGAGAGCATTTACGTCTTATAAGTAAGTACAATGCCAAATTTCAAATTTCTAGCTCCTTCAGTATAAAAAAATCGCAATTTTAGAACATTTTTCGCTTTTGCACCCCTCCTGGGGTTATTGACATCGACATAAAATATAGGCTATGTTAGAGCAGGGGTTGTCACCATCAATTTGCAACCATCATTTTTTAAATTGGTTCTATAGTTCCAGAGATTCCACAGAAATTGTAATTTAGAATGTTTTAAAGCTTTTCGCTCATTTCACCCGTTTAAATTTCGATTTTTTTTTTTATTTTGTTCTTAGAGAGCATTTACATCTTATAAGTAGCTACAATTCCAAATTCCAAATTTCTAGCTCCTTCAGTATAAAAAAATCGCAATTTTAGAACGTTTTTCGCTACTGCACCCCCTTGGGGTTAGTGGCACCGACATAAAATATAGCCTATGTTGGAGCATGGATAGTCACCATCAATTTGACACCATCACTTTTGAAATCTGTTCGGTAGTTCCAGAGATTACCCCCTACAAACAAACAAACAATCTTTACTCCTTTATAATATTAGTATAGATTTGGATATTCCAATGGTAACATTTTTCCATTTCTTTATTTGGCATTACAATTTGGCGATAGTTTTTTGTTATGAAAAGTGGTCGACGGGATAATGGAGAAGTACCCAAAATTGATAAGCGTCTCTGAGTTAGACGTCAACATGTTTTCTGTACAGTATGGAATAAGTAGTAATTATAATTTGTTAACTACACTCTAAAGTATTCTGTTACATTACGGTCAGTGGGGAAAATCGTTTTCATTGCATTTTAACGATGTCACACTGTTTCAAACATAAATAAATTTATATGCGTCAACGAGGTGGCTAGCAACATAATTTATATAGAGTATAGAGTAAGTACCGTTTATAGTTCGTTTACAGGAACGCACAAAAGTATTCTATTGCATTAATATCTATGGGAAAAAATCGTTTACAGTGTATTTTACTGAAATTGATATACATTACTGAGGCGCACTAGAGCATGTTTTCTATAGATTTATTGAATGCGTGGAATATTTCGTTTATTTACAGATACACTCAAAAGACTTCTGTTACGGAACTGACTATGAGCCATAACTGTTGGATTTAAGTTTTAAGGTATGATATACATTTAAAATGTGTATTTTTAGAGTATTATGAGGTGTGTATTTCATATACAGGGTTGCACGATATGGAATTCGAAAACATTACGGGCTATGGACGACAATTCCTGAAAATGAATTTTTACTGCATTGGGGTTATTTTTAAATGTGTATTTAGATATTTCATTTCATTGTATGAACAAAAATGATATTTTTAACAATATTCCGATAGTGTTGGAAAGTGTTTCATAATCTATGCCGTGGTGCATGATTTTGCCTTCTTGTTTTGTATATAAACTTACAATTAACTTTTGAAGTAAACAAAAATATTACTTCTGAACATATTTATATCTATATATTTAAAACGCTAAGCGATTTCTTTCGACAATCCGTGAGAACAAACTACTGCATCAAATTACATCATTCTTTTTTTAAATGAAAGCTATTTGGACACAGATTTGTTATCCTGCATTCGTTTGTTCGAAAATTTAATTAATTAGCCGTAATTTTCAATTAAACTTTTACTTCTGCTAATGACGTCATAATCGGATAACGCCCACAGTTGCAAGGCATAGAGTTTATTCTCTGAGCTCTGTGGTTTACGAGGATATTAAGAGAAATAATGAATATTAAAAGCACGAGGCTTTTAGGCCGAATTTTTTAATTTGCAAGTTAAGTTTCCGTAAAAATATTTATCCGCATGTTTTAAAAGCGACTAAAAATTCATATTTATTGTGACGTCACGGGAATATTGTCCATTGGGTTTATTTTATCATTATGCATTATAACTTTGTTGATGCCATTTTTTCATTTCAATTAAATGCAAAATATATTTTTATTTGTATGCATGGTGTTTAAGCATTAAAGTAACGGATATAAAGTAAGTGTGAAAAGTTTGCGCCGGTGAAAATGACGTTATCCTTACCTTAAAATTCATTTTAACATTGATAAAACTAAATAGAAAAATGTATATGATTATGATTGTGTCAACATGACTTAATTTTAACTGATTTTTCCACTCATAATTATAAAGATTAGAATTGGAGCCGTCATTGATTTCTTCATCTTGATTGCATACCTTGATTACATGTTACCAATTACTTTTTTTAATTATAGGTTAGAAGATCTCCTTTTTTAATTAAAAAAATCACAAAAGTAAAGCATGTCAGGAAATTTAAAATTAATAAAAATAGAGTTAGGGTAGAAAAAAAATCTTGAAATAATGATTGTATTTTTAGCTAGAATAAACAATGTAAGACTAATATTTCATAAGAATTATTTTGGCAGGTTTATTCTACGTTCATTTAACAGTTCCTTATTAGCGGCAAAGTCCTATTTCTTTCACTGTCAATTTCTCTTTCGATGCCAAAAAATAGTTTTCGACTTTTGGACGCCAGCCAAAATACAGTGGCAATTTTTAGAAATGTACAACGGTTGTGACAACAAACGGCGCTATCGCTTTTGCTTTCATCGCGGTTACATCACTTCTAAATACTACAAATTTCTATTTTTTACTACATTTTACAATTTCAATTCTTACATCATCAATTAGAAAAAAAAATTAGCTTTCGATTGAAATTTATTTGAAAACTGCCGCTTAATTTAACGACTTTTTAAATAATTTTCAAGCATGAAGAGGTTTTCAATTCTATCTTATCAATGACCACCAGTTTGCTTCAGTAATGTAAAATAGCCCTTGGAAAAGTTGCCACAATTGAAAATAGAATTTCCAAACCATCATAAAAAGTGAATAATAATAATAATAATGATAAAAACAGTGATAAATCATAAGATCAGATTATCCATAAGATAGAGCATTTTAGCGCTAAACGAAAATCTGTCAAAAAAAAGAAACTATTTTTATTTTATGAATAGCATAAAATTGATATGTTGAATTCGTTGATGTATATGTTCCATCAGATCATCCCTTTTCCATCAGATATCAGAATATGCTAGGAATTGTATTTTTATATTTTATTACATTTGCCAACTGTATAAGAGGGAAAATATCCCCGACTCTGATGGAAAAGGGATTCCATCAGATATCAGAATATGCTAGGAATTGTATTTTTATATTTTATTACATTTGCCAACTGTATAAGAGGGAAAATATCCCCGACTCTGATGGAAAAGGGATTCCATCAGATATCAGAATATGCTAGGAATTGTATTTTTATATTTTATTACATTTGCCAACTGTATAAGAGGGAAAATATCCCCGACTCTGATGGAAAAGGGATTCCATCAGATATCAGAATATGCTAGGAATTGTATTTTTATATTTTATTACATTTGCCAACTGTATAAGAGGGAAAATATCCCCGACTCTGATGGAAAAGGGATTCCATCAGATATCAGAATATGCTAGGAATTGTATTTTTATATTTTATTACATTTGCCAACTGTATAAGAGGGAAAATATCCCCGACTCTGATGGAAAAGGGATTCCATCAGATATCAGAATATGCTAGGAATTGTATTTTTATATTTTATTACATTTGCCAACTGTATAAGAGGGAAAATATCCCCGACTCTGATGGAAAAGGGATTCCATCAGATATCAGAATATGCTAGGAATTGTATTTTTATATTTTATTACATTTGCCAACTGTATAAGAGGGAAAATATCCCCGACTCTGATGGAAAAGGGATTCCATCAGATATCAGAATATGCTAGGAATTGTGTTTTTATATTTTATTACATTTGCCAACTGTATAAGAGGGAAAATATCCCCGACTCTGATGGAAAAGGGATTCCATCAGATATCAGAATATGCTAGGAATTGTATTTTTATATTTTATTACATTTGCCAACTGTATAAGAGGGAAAATATCCCCGACTCTGATGGAAAAGGGATTCCATCAGATATCAGAATATGCTAGGAATTGTATTTTTATATTTTATTACATTTGCCAACTGTATAAGAGGGAAAATATCCCCGACTCTGATGGAAAAGGGATTCCATCAGATATCAGAATATGCTAGGAATTGTATTTTTATATTTTATTACATTTGCCAACTGTATAAGAGGGAAAATATCCCCGACTCTGATGGAAAAGGGATTCCATCAGATATCAGAATATGCTAGGAATTGTATTTTTATATTTTATTACATTTGCCAACTGTATAAGAGGGAAAATATCCCCGACTCTGATGGAAAAGGGATTCCATCAGATATCAGAATATGCTAGGAATTGTATTTTTATATTTTATTACATTTGCCAACTGTATAAGAGGGAAAATATCCCCGACTCTGATGGAAAAGGGATAATCATCCTGATTATGTAAAGGAACCGAAGAAAAAATAAAAATAAATTACACTTGAAAACATTAAAAATCTCCCTCATCGGCCGATTGATTTATTACTGTAAAGAAATTACATAAAACTGATTAGCTTAAAACAATGGATGCGTTTTAAAAGATATGGATTTGAAACGAACAATGATTAAAGAGGACATTTTAAAACTTTTAATTTAAACATTTTAAAACTTTTTTAACGTCGAATTTCGACGGTGCTTTTGGGCAAATGCAATGCACATGCGCATAGGAGCTCATTCGGTTGCATTATCACAGGTGTGGGGGAGGGAGATGTGTGCTTTATTTACTTTGTTCTTTTATTTACTGAATATGATATGACCGTAGGAATATACTATTTGTATATACTTCATAGGTCCATGAAATTTTTTTCTTGCCGTGGGGAGTATGGCGGTTTTGTCAAACTGATTTGCATTACACAGTTGTTTACGGATTGTTTGTTTGGAGTTTGCATCGGAAATAGTACTGTATTTGACTGGGGAAAAAACTTTTAAAATAAAATATTTGAAAGACTGTTTCAGACGCACCCCTTTTTAAATAATAAAGAAGCTTATTTTACGGATATTGTTACAGTATTTTTTCCGTCAAATTCTGACGGGTTCCATCTAGTTTATATTAAAATCATTAAAATTACAGACAATGCACTACAATTACATAAAACATTAAAAACATATTAAAATTGGACGTTTCGATTTACATGAAAATCCCTCATCAATAAACATTTTTCTTAACGTAAGTCACAGTTCAAAAATATCAACACATAGAAAATACAACATATTTTAATATGTCAACCCAATTTTAAGATGTTTTTAATGTTTTATGTAATTGTAATGTAATGTCTGTAATTTTAATGTTTTTAATATAATTACAATTAACTGTTTTCCAGGATTAGGACCTTTAAGTGGAGAATTTTTCTCCCTGAGATATTTAATTCAGATTTATTTTTTTTTCAGAATTTTTTTTCCAACATAGTTGAAATTTGTTTATGAATTCGGTTTGTTCGTCCGTCTGCCCATGCTCTAACTAGCGTAAATATACTCGAATTGCCATGTAATTGATATATAGTATTAAAGTTTATTATGGCATGTTCAGTATTGAAAATGAAATATATGTACCATTTAGGGTTTTTTTAGAGAGACACTCAAAAGTGTTCCGTTACATTCCGGTCAATGAAGGTAAAAAAGTCGATACATTTTATTGTTGTTATACCATTTCAAATATAACAAAATTGATATGCATCACTGAGTTGGGCGACAACGTGTTATCTACAGAGTGTGGAATCAGTAGAAATTATAGTTCTTTTACAGGGACACTCAAAAGTATTCTTTACATTACAATCAATGGGGAAAAATCGTTTTACGTGCATTTTAAGGATATTAACTGTTTCAGCCATAACGAAATTTATATGTTTTGCTGAAGTCGATGGCAATATGTTTTCTACAGAATAACGAGTAAGTATCAATTATAGTTCATTTACAGGGACGCACAAAATAATTCCAATACACAATGGGCAAGAGTCTTTTGCAGTATATTTTAATGATATTAAACTATTTCAAACATAATGAAACATATATACATTACTAAGGTGCACTGTTTTCTGAGTGCATATAATTTAGCATTCAGTTACACAGACACTCAAGAGAATTTGATTACAGGGCAGACTAAGAGCCATAACTGCTGGATGTGCGTTTTCAACTGTGATATGCATTTTAAAACTTAACTTATTTATAGTGTATTCAATGGTTGGAGTATCATAGTTGAGATTTTTTTCCAACAGAGCAAAAAATGCCGGGACTAGGACTCGAACCTGGCATTCGAACCTGGGTACTTTGTCATGCCGTGCCAATGCTCTTCCTACTGAGCTATCCCAACGATACCCTGACTGGCATATTTCACTCTTCTTTGTTGTACAAGGCTACGAACTGCAGCGCTATTTTCATTCATCCGAGATATAATTATTATACGGTAACTCCTGTATACCATGTAATTAGGACATAATGAAGAGAGGAAAGCATATTCAACTAGGTAAATTATATTCAATGGTTGGAGTATCATAATGGTTGGAGTATCTTTATAGTGTATTACAAGGTGTGTAAATAATATACAGGACTACACGAAATAATTGGAAAATGAATTTTCACTGCATTGATCTTTTTTAAATGTTTATTTAGATACAGTGAAACTTCCATTTAACGAAGTCTCATCGTTACACTTAAGCACTTCGTTATGAAGAAAATTCGTTAAATAGAAACCAACTTAAATTTATGAAACTTGTATACAAATAACCCACACAAAATAGAAGGTACACATAAAATGGAAATGTTTGAAAAAAAAACGACCCCAAGCAGCGTTAACATTAGCTTAAGAGTTTTGTCTTGTGATATGTCAAAGTTCGATCTTTGATCTCGTTGACCCAAGTAAGAAGAGTTTTAGCACGAAAACGACAATTAGTTGTATACGCAGAACCATTTGTAAACACATAACCCAAATAAAATGGAAAATTACACATAAAATTAAAATATTCGAAAAATATTTTTTAATTCGGGCAGGCCTTTATTATGCAATGTAGATATGAGAAAAACTTAATTACAATATTATTATTTTTAAAAAACACATGACAATGAGAAGTAAACAAAAGCCGAAGCCGTACCCTTTCTTTTTTCATTAAAATGTGATTAAATGTATGTTTTGATTAAATGATTGAAATGTGTTCATTTTCATACAGTTAGCTGAAATAAATTCATACATCCATCGCAACAGCAACCTCTCCGTTTGAATACTGTACACGCACGAAAGTGGAATAAACTTCGTTATATAGAATAAGTTGTTCGTAATATGGAGAATAATTTACATGTTAATGATGTTCAAAGTCAAGGTTCTGCAAAACATTTCGTTAAGTAGAAAACTTCGCTAAATAGGGACTTCGTTAAAGGGAAGTTCCACTGTATATCATTTTATTGTTTGAACAAAAATTAAATTTCTTAACAATATTCCGACAGTGTTGGAAAGTGTTTCATAATCTATCCTTTGATGAGTGGTTTTTTGCCCTTGCATATTTTAAAAAGAAGTTTCTTTATGTTTATTTCAAACCCTGAGTATGCGACTTTTAAAAATGCTTAACAAAATTTCTTTTCCCACAAATATCAATATGTGAAAATGCGCATTCTTGTCACATGATTTTGAGAAAAGAAATGCGGCTTGACATCAGTAGGCATGACAGATTCTTGTCATGAACGTGATTTTGAACACGTCAGAAAAGAAAGTTGATGATTTGGGAAGTTCGGTTTGTCAGCCTTCATATATCATTGGAGATGCAACGTTTGCATTTTAAAGAAGTGTGAATAATGAACATATGGAATAATAAGAAAAAATTATTAAAAAATATCTATAAATTCTTTTGGGGAATTTAGCCTTGTTTTGAATAAAAACTGCAATTAATTTTCTTGTAAGCTTGAAAACTATAAGTAGAAAATACAGAGGATGTTCGCACATTTTGTGACAATTTTCATTATACTTACACAGCAATTTTACTCACACACTGTACTTATACGCCTATTTTAAACAAAACATTTGTGTTTTAAATGTTCAATTTGGTAACTCTTTTTCTGAACTACCTTTCTACACCGTAATTTCTATGACAATAATTGTCTTTTGTTGTTTTGAAAGAGGTATTTGGGCCCATTCCTCTTGAACAGCTTTCCAAACTCATGAAGGGTTGTAGGTCGACATTTGTATAACGTGCTCATTAAAAGTCCAAAGGCACAAAATTCAATGGGTGATACATCAGGAGATGTAGCAGGTATATCAGTGAAGTGTATAGCCATGATACCTGTTTCTCGTTCCATTTTTTCCAGGAAATTAACAGTGGATTGTGATGTGTGACTGCTTGCGTTATCTTGATGCATTCAACAGATTAATGACACTGGAGGTAAAGGGATGATATTTCATATTTTTGGGAGTAAAATATATTTCTGATAGTATATGGAGTTGATCTTAACATTTTAATCTACTCTCTTTATTTTTAATTTGCCGTTATTTTTGCGCAATTGCAGAACCCATTTACAGTGTTTTGATGCTTCCGCCAATACAGTTTGCAGCGAGGGTTCCCATTGGATTAGAGCCTTGCCGCAATGCGTTTTTTTATATCATGTCCTTCTAATACCGTTTGCGTGAGCTCAGAAGCCATTTTCTGTGCTTTTTATTTATCTAAACAACCTGTACGACATCAGCGAAGAGTCAGACAAGAATCCTTTAAGGTGGAGGCCTTGTGAAGTCTTTTTGTATGTCCGTGGGGGTTAAACCTTTTTTTAACAAAGTATTTTATGACAGTTCGAACTTCAATTTTTTTCATTTTTAGAAAATCTCAAAACTTGTTTACTTTACTTTATCGCCAAGCAATAACCAATAAACCTTTACTTTATCGCCAAGCAATAACCAATAAACCTTTACTTTATCGCCAAGCAATAACCAATAAACTTACGCATCTGAAACTCGGCAGCATGTCTTCTAAAGGATCATACTTTACAAACATCATTGTCATTTTTCATACTTGCTCCATCTCTGTGTCATGCCGAGAACTTATAAAACTACCCTCGTATATAACATCTATGTAACTGATATATATATATCTACAAAAGCAACTTTTCAAAAGTAAAAAAAAAGCCAAGCGTAAAAAAAAAAAAAAGTTGTGGCTAAAAAATTGTGTGATATCAAATTTCCAAGCTATTATATTACTTTTTTAACTTTTTTTCCATTAAATAAGTTATCATATATATAAGTCGAGTGCCTACGTATATGTTAATAGAAATCGTTTTCTCCTGTACTAAATACATCCTAACGAGTTCCTGAAAATTCAATTTTTTTCAAATTATGCATGATGGGCTTGGCGGCCATCTTTGCATATTATTCACAAAATTCTAAGCATCCAAATCCGTAGTTAAAATCCGAAGTTCAAAATTGTTATTTAAGCAAATATTTTAAGCGTTTCATTTATAGATTTGTATGATCTGAAAATTGTGTCTTAAGATAATGATGACTTATCTTAAAGATTCATCTTATGATTTATTTTTTACAGTAATTAATAATTTCAAACTAGTAAAAATCAATTTCTCAAAATATCAGTCTTATCTAATTTATCTGTCCGTAGTTAAAATCTGAAGTTCGAAATTGTTATAAACATATTACATTGCAAACATATTATGTTTTTACTTTAGAAATTTGGGTGCTTAGAAATATGAAAAGATAGCCGCCAAGCCCATCATGCATAATTTGAAAAAAATTGAATTTTCAGAAACTCGTTAGGATGTATTTAGTACAGGAGAAAACGATTTCTATTAACATATACGTAGGCACTCGACTTATATATATGATAACTTATTTAATGGAAAAAAGTTAAAAAAGTAATATAATAGCTTGGAAATTTGATATCACACAATTTTTTAGCCACAACTTTTTTTTTTTTTTTTACGCTTGGCTTTTTTTTTACTTTTGAAAAGTTGCTTTTGTAGATATCATTTCTTTTTTTTAAAACAGAATAAACATAATTTAAATAATCTAAACATGAGAAATAATTTAAAATTACATTTTACTTTCAGTCATTGTTTAAAAGGTTAACTAGAAATACCAGTAGATTTTTAAATTAAACTAATAACAACATACTAAATGTGGCTTGTTATAATACTTGTTATCCCCCGTTAAAAAAATCACTGACTTATCGATGAAATGAATAAAAATGCAATACGTACATAGCGTGTCAGCGCTGCATTTGAAATCAAACGTGATATCACGCTCTTTTATTATTAGCACTAGCTGGCTTCGCCCGCTAGCGGACCCCTAATTTATATCGGGGCCTCGAATCTTGTAAAACCTCGAATAAGATAAACCTCGAACCAAACGAACCTCCGACCTGGTTCTCCGCTGCCTTCGGCACCGGATAATCCCTTAATTTGCACATCGAATTGTATAAACCTCTAACCAAACTAACTTCCGACACGGGTCCCCGCTGCCTTCGGCACCGTATAGCAGTTGTGCTGCGCACGCTCAAGTTCCATCTTCCACCACCAGGTAGCGCAATCTGTTCTGTATGAACCTCGGGCACTGAAATCGTTAAGGCTATAGATGTCGAGTCGAATGAGCTATACCCCTTCGTGATCTAGCCCATAGAACCAGAGATAGAAAAGTGCCCCCTGGTGGTGAAAGCTAATCGCGCTTGGGGGGCAAAAGGGGGGGATGAACACCGGAGATGCATAATAGGATTAAGCGGTCACAGACCTTTCCAACTATGTATCACATGAGGGATATGTGCAAAATTTAGAAAATACCCCCCTCCCCCACCCTGCATATTATGATTAAGCGTTCACAGACTTTTCCAACGATATATCACATGAGAGGTGTCGGCAAAATTTAGAAAAGTGCCCCCTTTGGGTGGGAGGGCTGAAAGTGGGAGGATGGACCCCGAAGATACATAATATGAATAGCGGAACAATTTTTAGAATTTCTGAAAGCTGATTTTTATTTATTTATTTATTTATTTATCTATTTTTTATTTTTTGTTTATTATTATTATTTTTTTTTTTTGCGTTGCCCTGTGCATGTTTGGAATTTCTTAGCAATTTCTTAGATTTATCTTATTTTATTCAATTAAACATTGTACTGTTACAATAAATTTAAATGGAAACTTCACTTCTAAAACAAAAATAATTTAACAACTGGGTTTCATTAATTTATAGGAAAACTAGCAAGCTACGCCCGCTGCACTGGTCGGTTTCTACAAATGAACCCTGAATCAAACGAAATATATCGTTTAATTTGACCTTGTATTTGAAAGCAATCTGTATATTTACGTGGAATATCCTTCCACATTACTGAAAAATGACGCGATTGCGCTATTATATTTTCTAATGTGCAGTCAAAATTTTAGCTGTTAAGGACCAACTCTTTTATTTGGTCATTTACAGTTAGGGTTTGCTAACAATGATAAAACTATATGCAATATACTAAAACCATCACTAAAAATTATCGAAATAACAATGCAAACAAATTAACTAACAAAATCCATTCAGAAGAAGTTTTTATAAAGGCTAATCTTTGATAATCTGATTATTGAACTTTTCCACATAATTCTAAAACAACAAAACGATATAAAATATACTAAAACAATCCTTACAAATTATCTACTTAACAATGCAAGTCGCAAAAAATACGCCCAGTAAAAACTATCAAAAAGGCTAATATTTCGGAATCGGGTTCACTTGACTATATAACCTTCACACATAACTGTTGGACTAAGCAACGTAGGACAATATATAGTACATTAAAACCATTTCTGAAATAGCATCTAACTAACAATACAATTCTCATCAAAATCCGTTCAGTAGAACTTTTTTAGAAGGCTAATCTTTCATAATCGGAATCAAATATTGAAAAGGCTAATATTTGATAAAAAAATGGTCACCCGATTTTCGAATTTCCCCCTATAATTCTAGAACTAAGCAACGTTATATAATAAAACGTTCCCTAGAAAATTATTTAACAGTATAGGTTCCATCGAAATACATTCGGCAAAATCTTTTAAAAAGGCTAATCTTTCATAATCGGATTGATCTGATTATAGAACTTCCCAGAATAATTATATAACTAAGCTACGTAGAACGATATGTTATACAATAAAACCTTCCCTTAAAAATTATCTTAGTTTAAGTTCTACGAAAATGCATTCAGCAGAACTCGAGTTATAAGCAGCCGGAACGAAATTTCATATATGTAGAAGTAAATAGAAGTATATTGCCATTAATATAGTTTGCATTTGAATAAAAAAAGGTACTTTTCGGTTAGCCGGGCGTCAGTGATATATGAACACACACACACGCACACACATATATATATATATTCATACATATAAGTGTATGTATATACATGTATTTGTGTAGATATATGTGTATATATGTGTGTGTATATATATACATGTATATATATATATATCACTGGCGCCCGGCTAACCAAAAAGTACAAAAAAAAAAAAAATACTGCGAAAATGCAGTCGTACACTTGAAAAAAAAAACACCTTTTGGCCTAAAATCTCTCATCAAAACTGTTTTTCTTTTTTTTCTTTTCTTTCTTTTTTAAAAAAATAAAATTAGTAACAGTTTTTTCTTTTATTTTTCCAGATGCCATTTCAATTCTTTCTGCAACAAAAAAAGACACTTTTTGGCTTAAAATCAAATTGTTTGGGGTCAAAAGTAAAATCAAAATCGCCAAAAACAAAAGATAAATCGCCAAATTTGTTTCAATAGAAATCTTGCCCCTTGAATAATTTTTTAAGCATTATGAACATTTCTAATCACGTTTAAATTAAATATTTTCGTTTTATAATATTCTCTCATCAAAACTCTTTTCTTTCTTTCTTTCTTTTTTTTTTTTTTTAATAAAATTAGTAACAGTTTTTCTTTTATTTTTCGAGATGTATAGCCTTTTCATTTCTTTCTGCAACAGTAATGATCGCCAAAAAATTAGCAATGGTAACCTTTTCGGCCAAAATAACAGAACTTTCTATCATAATTCGATAGCTAATATATGTAGAACGTTGTGTTACATACTAAAACCTTCCCTGAAAAATTATCTCTTGAACAGTGCAAGTTCCATCAAATTCCATTCAGCAGATCTCGAGTTATAAAGGAACGGAACGAAATTTCCGTTTGTGTTTTATATATATAGCGAGGCTAACGAAAAAGACAGGCTACCGCGGTGCGTTCCACTTATCTTTTTTTACAGACCGCTAGAGTGACGTGATGCTCTTTTCGTACACCTGCATTGGTGGATTCGAGCCTCACGTGATTCCCGCGGTCTGTAAAAAAAGATACGCGTAAAGCACCGCGGTAGCCTTTCTTTTTCGCTAGCCTCGTATATATAGTAGATGACGTGAAAGGTATTCCTGCGAACGAAATGCCTGTCCTTTACCGTGTTTTTTTATTTTTAGAAATAAATGAATCACATTTAATTCATTTCAAAATTTTTGTTTACGTTTGGAAAGAAATTTTAAATGGCGATAACTCTTAATGTATACATTTTAGAAGGTACATCTTCCCTCAAAAACTAATGTATTTTTAAAGATCTTTCTAAAAACGTAAATTATATATTTAAAATATTTTTAAAGCATAAACACTACGTCTGATTACTTTATTTTACAATATTTATAAGAACACGCATTTTATCAGACAATTAAATACACTAAACAAACATGAGTGAAAAATTGACCTGGGCCTGGACTCGAACCTGGGACCTTATGCATACCATGCCGACGCTCTGCGACTGAGCTACCCAGATCCATATCCGTAACCGGCAATTTCTCATACTTATTCATGTTAGAAACAATCATCTGCCACAGTTTGCAGTCATATTTAATTATTTGATAAAATATGTGTTCTTATAATTGTGAAGTTTTATTTTAAAAAATATATATCTTCAGAAGAAAATGGCTGACTTGCAGATGAAATTTGATGTGGTTATATTATAACCTGTAACTGATTTGTGCTATTTTAATACAGATGGTACATGGTCGTTGGCGGGTTTTATCTCTGTTTTGGCATAATTTTTTAATCGCCAAGTTAATTAACAGTTTTTTGCTAATTAAGGATAGAAAATATTTTTTTGTTACACTGAATTTTATAAAAGCACATAGATTACGTAATTACTTGTCCAAAAATGCAATCCTTCTTTTATTCTGCCCAATATTAAGGCCTGTAGCTTGTTTGAAAAAAAAAAGTTTGACGAAGAAAATAGTGATCATTTTAAGTAACTCGACGTTTTTTAAAAAAAGCTATATCTCTGTTTATAAATCACTTATGAAGATGAGTTTGGTCTTAAATTGAAGAAATTCTTCCTTAGATTCTTCTAGTTTTCGTTTTTTTTTCTACGACGCTTGGTTTGTTTGATATCTGATATTTTAATCTGGCATGTTTTGTCGATTTAACATTGCGAAGTTGCTTTCTGTATATAAGCATTAACGGTCTTTATTCCAGTTCTTGGCGTTGTTTGTGTGGCGTTTTTTTTTAAGCTTGGCTTGGCAGAGCGACCGCCTTGCTTGATATATATCTGAACTAACTCTCTCTCTCTCTCTATATATATATCTGAATATCTGAATTTTCAGTAAAAGAATTTTATATCAAAGTTTTGTACACCGGGAAGTATATCGAGTAGATTTAAGCCGGGTAGTTCGAGTTGTTTTGCCTAGTACCTAATTTCAAATTACCTAAAGTTCAAATTATACCTATACAATTTATAAAAATAAAATAAAATTATATCTTTTTAAACCATAGCAAATTTACAAAGTGGACCTTTTCACGCCTGTCTAATCTATTAAGCATAGTTATTAAATCTATTTTAGAATTTTAGACTTGTTTATAAAAGCCTTTATTTCTAAATGCAAAACTCAAACATGTTTTTAGCCAGCTACATGAAAATTTTCCTTCCGAAAGACAGAACAAATTTATGAACTGTGAGCAGAAAACAATTGAATTTCTAAGTCAAACGGCTGCCAGACACAAATCGTATTCTACAATCAAATGTAAAGCGAAGATATCAAACAAAAGATGCCATGAATATTAGATATGGAAATGTAAAAGGAATGCCTTGAAGAATATGCGGAAATTCTGGCGTCCTGCATTGTTGAAAAGTGTGGTACAAATGTTTGAAACTCACTAGCCAAGCGAATATTTTATAATTTTCGAGTGACGTGTTAAAATTGGTTCCAGACATTTTCCCTATTTTCACGAGCAATGAAAAAAATTCCGCTATGAAATCCTAATAATATTATAAATCTGATTGTGTGCAAATGTTAGGCTGAAGCCAGCGTCAAAATGGAGCATTTAATGATCCTGTATCTTTGCATATACGTTGATTATAACCCTCAAATGAACATAGGCCGGGTTTTGTTCATTTTATTCAAATATTTTTCTTAATAATTCAAAATTTCGTTATTTTAATAGAGAATAAATGGACATTTTCCCATAAAATTTAACCATTTTACTTTATCGTTGCCAATAAATAAAAACACGGAAAAACATGTAAAAAAACTGCGTTATAATTAGAAGGAAAAATGAACAATAATTATAATCTTAAAAATAGATTTCGCTTGGACCATGGAACTATGAAAAGGATCCTCCTCGGCTTGGACAAATATGACGTCATAAATAAAACGTGTATTTTCAAATAGTCGTAATAATACAAGGAGCATGAATATCAATGTTTAATGAAAGTAGATCTAGATAATGGACGTAATATTTAAGATGAAAAACTGAAATATTTTTTATCGATACTGATTAATAATTAGCTTGAGTACCAGTTACATACAAATGTGAATTTTCCGCTAAAATTTACGTCCTGATTGTCAGAAAAAGAAAATTAACAAGAATTATGACATTAAAAAGAGATTTCTCTGTGGAAAATGTGACGTCATATTTGAAATAAAACTGGAATTTTCAAATGTGTTTTACAAGGTGCGGGAATTAATTTCGTACATTAATAATACAAGGATCAGTAAGTATAGAAAGTAGATTAGTTTCACGACATATTTAAAACGAAAAATTGAAATGTTTTTTTATCTATACCGATTATTAAGGATGAATATCAGTTGCATAGAGATGAGAGTTTTTTGCCAAAAACCACACCATGGTTATTAGGAAAAGAAAAATAAATATGAATCTATTATATTAAAATCTGACCGCCTGTTTGTATTTCGCAACTACACTTTTCAGATTGTCTAACGCAACGCGATTTACTTAACACCGGTTATCATTCATCCGAAGATGCATAAACTCTCAGAATTTAAAAAAATTATATAAATTCCGAGATATTATTACTATTATTATTATTTTGTAAATTTTAACGAAGTTTCTCTAAAAATGGCAACTAAATTATTCCATTTTTGTGGATAAAAAAGAAGAAATAAAACGGATTAATATATTTTTTCTCATTAAAACTGAAAAAAAAAAGAATTTATTTTCAATTTGAATAGATGGTGAAAAAAAATTTGATTACAGTAAAATTTTTGAAAAATAAAAACGTATTTTCACATATTCAAACTTTATGAATCAATTTATTCTGGAGAACAAAAATCGTCTGCCAACATATTTTCCTTTAGAAATAAAGATTTTTTTTTTTTCAGTTCTAGATTAAATCAAGGAGGCAAATTTGAGCTCCTTGCATTTAGATCTACAATAATTGCTCCCTATTCACAAGAATTGAATTTAATGAAAAAGAATACACCATTTCCATTATCTTTGAAGGATTGCTATTAAAACGTTTCATAAAGGCGTTAAAAGTAAAATGGTTTACCAGGTAAACTTGACATATGTTTTTATATAATTTGCCGATTTCCACGATTTTATTTGGCCCGCCTTTTTTTATTGGTTGCAGTTTCCTTTTCGTATTATTTGTCACAAAATTTCACTTTTTTAAAACTTAGTTATGTCAAGGCCTCTATAACATAGAAATACTGTATTGTCTCCTATGGAATGTGATAAAGAGTTAGTTAATTATTTATGTTTCTAATTATTGGGAAGGAAATATTTTGCTTAATTAATGCATTTATTCTTCTTTTAATGATACGTGAACGAAGTCACGGGTAACAGCTAGTATAAAATAAATTTATAAACTGTGAGAAGAGAACACGTGAATTTGTAAGTCAAATAACTGCTGAAGTCAAATCGTACTCTACAATCAAATATAAAGCAACGATGTCAAATAAAATATGCCATGAATATTAGATATGGAAATGCAAAAGGAATGTCTTGAAGAATGCGTGGTACTTCTGGCGTTCTGCATTGTTGAAAAGTGTGGTATAAATGTTTGAAAGTCAAACGCACGCGATTTTAATTTTCGAGTGACATGTAAAACTTGGTTCCAGACATTTTCCCAATTTTCACCAGCTACATAGAAAAATTCCCTTATGAAAAATAGAAACAAAAAATTATGAACTGTGGGAAGAGAACACGTGAATTTGTAAGTTAAATAGCTGCAAGATTCAGATCGTATTCTAGAATAAAATATAAAGTGACGACGTCAAGTAAAAGATGAATCGTAGAAAATCGTAGACGTATTTTATTTGTGTGTTAATCCCTAAATTCTTTCTAACTATTACATAGGATATAACGTTTCGGCTGATACTTTATCACAAAACATAACACCATGACGTCAAAGAAAAGGTTTCATATGTGGAAACTTGTCATCGACAAAGATGTGCAAAGAGCCAAGTTATACTGAAGTTGTATGTTCATTATTAGATCAGAAAATGATAATAATAAGTGCTAGCAGGGTTTGTGACTATTTTTTGAAAGGCTTTTGATGAGTATATCTCAGAAGTGTAAACGATTTACTACAGTGTAAATAAATAAGGAATTCCTCTCAGCTTTAGAACTATAAAGCGTGCCCAAATGAAAAGTGGATACAGAGTGTAGAAGTAAGCATCTTATTACAACTCTAAAAATAATCACCGTATTTGTTGAGGCATTAGCTCCACCGTGTCACCAGTAGGTCGATGCCTCTGGCGTAGAACTCTTGGGGCTGATCTCGGAAGAATTTTAGTATCGTAGCCTTCACTTCGTCGTCCGAAGTAAACCGTTGTCCTCGGGGTGCCTTCTTAGGTGGCCCGAAGATGTGAAAGGCGACAGGTCTGAACTGTACCATCTCATCGACAGCGGCGACTGTTGTATCGGTGATGGTAGCGTTGACCTGGTCTGGTCTCGGTGCATCCTTGACTGACTGTCTGCCTTGTCCGAAACTCTTGCACTAGTTGTTCACAGCTTGCACCAGTTGTTCACAGCTGTACGGCCTAAACAGTGTTCACCCTAAACATGCTTCATTCGGCGAAAAATGTCTGCGTTCGTTTTTCCTTCAGCCACCAAAAACGTCCTACGTCTCGCTGCTCGATTCTGGACCCTTCCATCCTGTTCACCCTATGTTTTGGCCGTCAGTCACACTCATACAACTTCTTTCCAAACGAAACAACTTTGTCTAATGTGCCACTAACCCTGCGCGAAGTCAAAATGAAATGAAAATTAGTTCGGCAACTTTGATTCGGCTACGTCAGCTGTCCACTTTTCAATTGCAGAACTTTTTGGAGAACCACTTTTCAATTTCAGAAAATCTTTCCCTTAGGAATGAATATTTTATAAGTTCTACGGCTTTCTTCTGTCTTTGAAATTTTTTGAGCATTTTGTTAAAAAAAGTAAAAGAAAAGGAAGTTATTTTTTGCAGATTATCTAAAATAATTAAACATTAAGAGAAAACAACAACAAAACGATTGAAGGTTAAAATTAGTTTATTGATTATAGTAAGGTTATTCACTTAGCATAATTTTTTTTTAACGAAATTACATTAAACTAGTGCGCCCGTGCGTGCAATCTAATATTTTTTATCAATATGTAATATTTATTAGATGCAGGTTTAAACCTCTAAAGAAAAAGTAAGGATAAAAATATCAGCAAACAACATTTAGTTTTTAGTCAAGCCAGAATATCATCTAATTTATTCCATCAAAGTTAGAGTAAAAACTTATCCAAGAGTGCAAAAGGCACGCGCGAGAAAAAAAATTAACAATCGTATTTTGACTGCATTAGAGGATGACGTCATCCGCTTCGGGAAAAACATGGAACATAGAAATATAAATCTAAACATATCAATTTCAATTTCGCTTTTTAATCATAAATATAAAATAAACCCATGCGGTGTTTTTTATAATCATTGCTGAGCATCATATAATGTGGTATTTTATTTTTGTGGCAACAGTAATTTCAGGAAAACCTTTCATTTCTTTTATGAAAACAATGCCGATTTAATTTTTAATTATCAGCAAATTTTAATCAAAAAACATGTTTTAGGAAAATGTAAGTGTGCTATGTCAGAAGCCTGTTCAAAATCCTTATCAAGGGTATCTCATTCATCGTTCTGCGTTTCGTATTTTCTTAGAAAAAGGGATGTTGACAGGAGAAATAATATATACAATTATTATAATTCTTCCTATTATTTCAGGAAAAACTTGTGAATATTTTTACACTGAAGTAAATTATTTAAATTACAGTAAAATAGAAATGTTTCTTAGATCAACTAATAATAATGAAAACTGAGGATTTACTTTATGAAAGTTTTTTGAAATGCATTTAATGGTTATGTGATGTCTCACAAATGTGATGTGGCAAAAAGAAAAACAAAAGGGGAAAAAAGTGTGACTGCAGTCCTCGTTAAGAATTAATCCAGTACTTCAATCATTTAAAAGAAAATCACGATTAAAAAATGCATTGAAATGGGATTTTTAAATTTAAATTGAAATATGCCTTTGTAAAGTATACTACCTAAAATTAAAACTGCAGTTAGGAAATGCCCTAGTGTATTTTGTAGTGAAATATTTAAAAATAATTACTTTTGTGTTCTGCGCAATTTTAGTATCTTGAAGAATATGGCTACAAATCCATATTAAACTGAGAAAAAATTATTTAGAAAGTTATTTGCTTTCTTTTCATTTTCTTCTTCTTCTTTTTACGAACATAACAATTATACCACATAAACCACAAATAGATAAGTCCAACTGTATATATTATTAATTTGCTATTACTGTACTCATCAAAATCTTGCAAAGGAAATTACTTTTGAAATTACTATCTGATTTACATATTGTTTAGTACATGATAAATAATTTTCATTTAAAATTAAATGCAATCAAAACACATAGGGCGAAATGCAAATTTCACCTTGCTTTATTCGTAAAATTCCAATATGAGACCCGACAGACCGCACTGTTTAATTAACAGGTGATAATACAATTTAAAAGACACAAAGATGTTAAAAGGTTGTTTAAAACTGTCCTAGTTCTTTCGGCTGGTTACCGCCGCCATCATCAGGGAACGAAAATTCTTACTAACTGATAATGGCGGCAGTAACCAGCCGAAAGTACTAAAAAAAAAAAAAAAAAAGTCAGTAAGAATTTTCGCTCCCTGATGATGGCGGCGGTAGCCAGCCGAAAGTACTAGGACAGTTTTAAACAACCTTTTAAAATCTTTGTGTTTTTTCAATTGTCTTATCAGCTGTTAAGTAAACAGTGGGATCTGTCGGGTCTCATATTGGAATTTTATAAAATTAAATAAGTAAAATTTTGATATAGGGTAGTCCGATCAGTAAATGAACACCTAAGCACATTCTATAAAAAAAGATTGATAATATTTTAATAAACAGTACCTTTTGATGTCTGACAGTGCAAATACATGAGTTGGTATACAAATGAATAAATAATAATAAAAGGAAGTTTATATTTCATTTGTTTGGGATGTTAGGGGTGCCTAAATAAGAAGCTATGCTAAAACCAAGTAAATGAACAGCTCTTACCATTGAATGAACGCGAAATGTTTCAGTGAATGAACAGGCAGCAATTTAAAAACACTTACGTTTCATGCTATGTTATATATTTTACAACTTGTACAAATAACTTTTAACACGTTTTTACTGAATTACGTTTTTTAAAAACCCAGCATGATAATTAACTAATGCGGAGTTTTTCAAACCTTATTCTATTAAAATATTTACTAAATGTTCATTCACTGGAATCTGTTCACTTGCTGGTCGGACTATGTAACTTAACATATGTTATTCTTCCCCAAAAAATAAAATAAAATGTTTTAACCCTCCAGCTGCGGGTAACGTTCTTACCATGTTTCACTTATCCTATACAATTCTGTGGGATACGCTATTTTGTCGTTCCCTACAATTTTTATAGTACTTAAGCATCGGGAGACTCTATTTCTTCGTTGAATCTATCTTCTTTTATTTAGAAATAGAGAGATTCGTTTACAATTTATAAAATATATTTATCATTTCATACACTAGGTGATTCGGAAAGTTCTGCAGTTTTTTAAATATTTTGAATCCAAAAATGCCACATTCCCACTGGAATTATGAAATAAAACTTTATTTTTATAATGTACATGAAGATTCTGATTTTACTTATTTAGAAATAAATTTGTACTTTAATTCTGGTGACATTCAATCCTTATAACTATTATGAGTGGCGAATAAAAATAGGCCGAGGTTTTATATAAGAAAACTAGCTGTTACCCGTGACTGCGTTCACGTAACATTAAAAGAAAAATAAATGTACTAATCAAGCAAAATATTTCACTCCCGATAATTAAAAACGTAAATAATTGACTAACTCTTTATCACCATTCATAGAAGAAAATACGATATTTCTTTGTTATAGGGGCCTTGACATAAATCAGTTTAAAAAAGGTAAAATTTTGAGCCAAATAACCGCGAAAAGGAAACTGCAACCAATGGAAAAAGGACGGCCAAATAAAATCGTGTAAATCGACGAATTGGGTAAAAAGAAATGTCAATTTTACCTGATAAACTATTTTACTTTTAACGACTTAGAGAAACGTTTTAACAGCCATCATTTAAAAATAATTCATTGGAAATAGTATATGCTTTTTCTTTAAATTCAATTCTTGTGAATAGGGAGGAATAATTCTACACCCAAATGCAAGGAGCTTCAAATGCAAAGCTTTTTGCAGGCTAAAATTACATGCAAACGTAACACTTAAATTGCAAAGCTTTTTGCAACCCAAAATTATATGTAAACATTAATTTTGCATGTAATTTTCATTGCAAATTAACATTTATTATGGTTCAAATTAAAATTAATTTGGGTGCAAATTACATGTAAATGTTACGTTTGCATGTAATTTGGGGTTGCAAAAAGCTTTGCAATTGCAAGTGTTACGTTTGCATGTAACAGCAAATTTGTGTCCTTGGTTTTAGCTGAAACAAATCTTGATTTCTTGACAATATGCTGAAAGGCGATTTTTGCTCTGCAGAATAAATTGACTCATAAAGTTTAAATATGTGGAAATATGTTTTTATTTTTCGGAAATTTTACTGTAATCAAGATTTTTTTTCACCAACTATTCAAATTGAAAATAAAATAATTTTTTTCAGTTTTAATGAGATAATGGCATAAAAATATATTAATCCGTTCTATTTCTCCTTTTTTATCCACAAAAATGAAGTAATTTAAGTACTATTTTTAGAGAAATTTCTTTAAAATTTACAAAAAAAAATATTAATATCCCGGAATCTAATTCAAAATTTTAAATTCTCAGAGTTTATATGACATCCTCGAATCAATGATAACCGGTGTTAAGTAAATCGCGTTGCATTAAGAGGAGTAGTTTCGAAATACACACAGTCAGATTTTAACTTAATAGACATGTGTTCAATTTTCTTTTCCTAATAATCTTACTGATGCTTGTATTATTAATCACAGAGTTCAGAGAATAAATAGAGATGAAATGTTCATGTTTGGCGTGATGCTGAAAATGCAACCCTACAGTCGGTCAAAACAACTGGCGGCTTGCTTTGAAAACCTCTTCCCGTCCCATGAATCCAGTCATTGTTCCACGTGCAGTCTCTCTCAATCCAATGAAGTCAGCCCTTGGGCCTAATGATTTGAGCGATAATAGGCTTCATATTGCAAGACGATTTTACGGTTCATAACCTCTCTATTCTTTCACTGTACTCAGTGATTATTAATGTAGGAAATTGATACACGCTCCATTTGAAACATGTATTTAAAAAATCCCGTTTTATTATGACGTCACTTTGATCCCAGAGAAATCTCTTTTCAATGATATAATTCTTGTTAATTTTTTTTCCTGGCAATAATGACGTGAATTTTAGCAGAAAACTCACATCTGTTTGTAACTGATATTCAAGCTTATTATTAATCAGTATCAAAAAAATATTTCAGTTATTCATCTTAAATATGACGCCCATTATGTATATACTTTTATTATACCCTGATAGTCATGCTGTTTGTAATATTAAGAATATTTGAAAATACATGTTTTATTTATGACGTCATATTTGTTCAAGTCAAGAAGGATCTTTTTCATAGTTCCATGGTTCAAGCGAAATCTTTTTCTTAATAATATAATTATTGTTAATTCTTCTTTCTAATTATAACACAGTTTTTGGCAGAAAAAGATCTTTTTAATGTAACCGATATTAATACTTCATGTATAATAACAAATACTCCATATTGTTGTTTCAAATATCGACATAAATTCATCTTCTTTTGAATTATTTTCATTTTTCACGTGAAAATTGCTCAAATGAAACTTATTTGTTGAGGAAAAATTATTTTTCGGAAATTTTTATTTATTGGCAACGATCAAAGCCCTAGCAACGATAAAGTAAAATGGTTAAATTTTATCTAAAAATGTCCATTGATTCTCTATGAAAATAATCAAATTTTGAATTATTAAAAAAAGTATTTGAATAAAATAAACAAAAACCAGTCTATGTTCATTTCCGGGTTATAATCCACCTATATGCAAAGATACAGGGCCATTAATTTCTCCATTTTGACGCTGGCTTCAGCCTAACATTTGCACACAATCGGATTTATAATATTATTAGGATGGAAACACCGCCCGCGGCTAAAAGGTTAATGCATCTAAAATTCATCAATTGTTTTGTTGTGTCTTAAAAAAATATGGCTAAAGATTTCTAAAAAAAGTACTTTGCCCTTTAAATATGTGTTAATATTGTAAATTATTTTTCATTATGCATGGTGCACTATGTCCCATGTAGTGTACCATGTCTGGTGTACAATGGGACACATTTTTAAGCCTTAAGAAGTATTTTTTCTTTTAAAAACTATTAATATTTATGATTGGAGAAAATTAATGAAAGAAAATAAGGAACTGAGGTATAATTCAAGAATTTTGCCATAAATCGCCGAAAGATTTTTGGTGTTTTAAGTGCTTTCGAAATTATATAAGTACGTATCATCTATAGTCGTCGTCCGGTCCGTCCATCTATCCGTATGTCCACCTATAACAGCGCCAAAACTACCCAACCGAATGGTTTGAAATTTAATATATATAATCGTTTCAGAATTTTGTCATGTCATTTCAAATTTTATGAAAATAGAATCGAAACTTAAAAAGATATTAATAAACGTTTTCTTCATTCTATTAAATCCGGGCATACGTAATTAATTCAATTATATCCCATGATAGGTAACGATTGTAGGTTGGCATGGTGATTACGTCATATTTAAAATGAAGTCATATTATTTCCGTATTATCGAATTTGTATACTAAAATTGTTTAATTATAGCAATCCTATAATCTACCGACAGTCTTTTGGATAGATGTATCCGGAGAAATAGATATTAAATGAAAAAAAAAGTCTAATTATAGATTTAAAGTTCTGAAATTTTCAAAGCTAGGCTTAAGTTTCCCATTGGATTTCTCAGTAAATGTTATCAAAAGATAAAATGTTGCGAACTTAAAATGTACTTATTTTATTACGGGAATTAATCATATCATAATAACAGATGATATAATTAATTTTTTCAGCAAAATAATAACGATGATTTTTTTACATGTCTTGTATTGGATATTTGCGCATAGTATAATTTTAATGTAACATAATTGTAATTCATTGTTCGTAAAAGTATATTGAAACTTAATTTAATAAAACAAAATTAATATCTATAATATGAAAATCTGCACATAAAATAATTTTTGTATTCATGCATTTTTGCATAAGAGTGCAACAGCTATTGCACCAAGATCTGAATATTTATAAAACTAGTTATAGTACGAACGCACCTAATTTGTCTCGTCTGGCGTACAATTTCCAGCTTTCGTGGGGAAAGTTTGCTTAATTCAAGATAATACCTACACTACTTATTTATCTGGGTAATTTGAATGAGTTCATTAGGCTGTTAACCAATCACATGGCATGTGCTGTTTCGAAACATCCGCGTAACTCAACATACAACAACCATATATATCACAAATATACTCTATGTACATTATATACAGGGAACATAAAAAAGTCCGTTTCATATGAATTGTATGAACTCGGCTAAGCTACTCCCGGGAATAATATTTGTTGCATTGACGAGTTTCCATGAATGTAGAATTTTGAAAACGTTTCCATGGTGAAAGGGGGCTTCAAATTGATACGGTGCTTCCCGTAGATTCAGAGGTTAAACGGGGCTGGTTCATTTATGTTAACATTGGTACACCAGGTTCAGTTATGTTAGCATTAAATTGATAGAAAATGTTGTGTGGATATATATACACTAAAACCCAACGTTTGACACACAATATCGAACTGTAGCACAATGAACAGACGTATGTTTCGTGAGTAACTTGGACTCACATGTCAGTAAAAATAAAAATTAGAAATTAAATCCCCCCAAAGACATGAAACAGTGTCGAAAAACCCAAATGACAGACAACAACACACCAAAAGCTCATCACGCACGAGCAATCAATAAGATTAAGCCGGAATTGAAGCACTATGACACAGTAAATCAACCCAGAAAGGTGAGATGTAAGGTACGCTTGAAAAATCGTTGACCAAATTTATGAATATAAACTTTTTGAAGCAGTTTATATTCAAATATTTTTTGAAGCAGTTTACATTCATAAATTTGGTAACTCCCTGGTCAACGATTTTTCAAGCGAGGGGATGTAAATATTTTAGGGGGATATAATTTTTTATTTTTACTGACACTGATAATGTGAGTCCAAGTTACTGACGAAACGTACGTCTGTTCATTGTGCTACAGTTCGATATTGTGCGTTAAACGTTGGATTTTAGTGTATATTAAATTGATAACCTACTTTATTTCAGTCAAAAACCGAATTCAATTTATTCAACTAAAGGGGATTCTTTACATCATTCAAATGTTTACATTATTTAATGCAGACTTCTTTTAATACAAACTTTAAATTGTCTCCCTTGGAAGTCAGCACTAACAAGAGTTCACTGTATACCGAGGTTATCATAGTTTAATAAATTACAATTAGGAAATGCACGTTAAATGAAATTAAAGTAGGTTACCCTTTAAATACTATTTTAGATACCAGTAGGCCCGTGCGAGGATTTCGCACTGCAATCTAATATTTTTTATCAATATGTAATATTTATTAGCTGCAGGTTTAAATTTCTAAAGAAAAAGTAAGGATAAAAATATCTGCAAACAACATTAATTTTTAGTCAAGCCAGAATACCATCTAAATTATTCCATCAAAGTTAGAGTAAAAACTGATCCAAAATTGCAAAAGGCACGCTCGAGAAAAAAATTAACAATCGTATTTTAACTGCATTAGAGGATTACGTCATCCGCTTCAGGAAAAACATGGGACATAGAAATATAAATCTAAACATTTCAATTTCAATTTCGCTTTTTAATCATAAATAAACCCATGCGGTGTTTTTTATAATCATTGCTGAGCATCATGTAATGTGGTATTTTATTTTTGTGGCAACAGTAATTTCAGGAAAACCTTTCATTTCTTTTATGAAAACAATGCCGATTTAATTTTTAATTATCAGCAAATTTTAATCAAAAAACATGTTTTAGGAAAATGTAAGTGTACTATGTCAGAAACCTGTTCAAAATCCTTTCGTATGGTATCTGATTCGTCGTTCTGCGTTTCGTATTTTCTTAGAAAAGGGATGTTGATAGGAGAAATAATATATACGATTATTACACTGAGAAAAATGACACTTTCAAATCTGAGTAAATCGATGTTTTAATTTTGTTACGAAACTTTTTGTTTCAAATAGGACGACCCAATGCTTTCAATTCTGAAATACCAGAAATACTCAGAATATTGAAACATGGACATACTCAAAACTGAGCACAGAGAGGTCAGTTTATACTCATTTTTGAAACATGAACATACTCAAATATGATTAGAATCAGTTCAAACTCATTTTTGAAACACGGTAATACTCAAAATTGAGCACGTAGAAGTCAGTTCATACTAATTTTTTAAACATGGAAATACTCAAATACTAGCACATGATGTTTTATTTTTGAGTGTGTGCATGTTTTCAGAAATCAATATAAGGTAAAGCCAAGAGAGATGGTGCGGTCAGAGAGATTGCGCACATAGAAGTTCGGGGGGAAGGAGTAGAGTGATTGCACAGCGACTCCAGGTAGTTGTACATCAGCAGTAGTGGAGTGTCTACTTGAAAGCGCACGTTTATTATTTTGAGCGTCTAAGATAAAGCATAGCTATTTTGTTTTGTTTTCCCAAAGTAAGTGCTTGAATTTTCATAGCTATTCATCAGAATTTCTATACAATGTCAGTAGTACAAAATATTTTAAAATTAAACGATTTTTCATAAGCTACTAATCTAGACTAACAATGTGAATATCGACGGTTCGTTTTAGTAGCGGCTGTGTTTAAATAAAAGGCCGCGCAATCTCTCCTACCAAAATTGGAGAGTTTGTGCATCTGCTACTTAGGAGAGATAGCGCACTGTTCTCATTAGTTTCCATGCTAGGAGAGATTACGCAGCTTATTGGTAAATTTGCATAAAAACAGGAAAAACGAAAATCGACTAATTTTAAGTTAAACGTGTTATCAAGTAACTTAATGTTATTTTGTTATCTTATCTGGACTTGCTTTTTCTGATTCTTTAATTTTCCCCCTTTAATTAAAATTGTTTAATCGTTTTTAAAATTATTTCTTTTTTTCTGATTCTTTAATCATTAGGTAGAAATATTCACTCCTAATACAATAATATTTTTTCACAAAAACTTTACAACAATGTCATTTAAGTGTAATTATTATTGTTAACAATTTAATTGTAGTTATTATTAGTAACAATCTCTCCCACCCATGTGTGCAATCACACCAACCCTGTAAGGACAGATTGCGCAAAATAACTTTCTTGGTTTTATTACAACTGTTCTATTAAATTGCAACATAACAACAAAATAGCGTGGAAATGATCAAAAAACAAATGAAGTAAAAATTATTCATGGATAGTTTAGCAAAAAATTAATATTTAGATTTTTTATTGTTACTCTTTTGAATTGTGCTTAGACTCTCCTAGCTTTACCTTATACATGTTTCAAACTTGAGTAATTTTGATTAGGAGCCATTTTGACTATGCGACATACTCAGATTTGAGTATTTTTTGCTCAGTTTTGAAAATGTTGTTTTTAGAGTGTATAAGAGCCATTGCTTTAATTTGGAAAGTGAAGCATGCCTACATTTACAGTATAATAAAGTAAAAAAAATCAATAATGTTAAAAAAATAGGGAAAAAAGTAAAATTTAAATTTAAAAAGTAAAAATATTGTTTTAATAATTAAAAATGATGCCGCAGTTTTATGTGTTTTAAGGATAGGTTTTAGGGAAGAAAAAACACGTAACATTCATATGTAAGGGGCTAACGAACAAGCAACATTCACTTGTACGGAGAAAAGAAAATCCCTTATAAAAAATAGAAAATATTTATGAGCTACAAATATGTGGATATATAAGTCAAATGGCTGCCAGAGACAAATCGTATTCTACAATCAAATATAAAGCGAAGTTGTCAAATAAAATATGCCATGAATATTAGATATGGAGATGCGAAAGGAATGCCTTCAAGAATGCTTGGAACTTTCTGCGCCCTGCATTGTTGAAAAGTGTGGTACAAATGTTTGCAAGTCACGAGCATGGAAATATTTTATAATTTCTGAGTGACGTGTTAAAATAGTTTCAAGATTTTTACTTATTGTTGTTCTAAGAAAAGCGTATTGGAGCATTATTTCTGTTTGTCTAAATAAAATTAAACGAGAATGAAAAATCATGCGTCGGGCATAAATTATGGAAAACTCTCCAACACTATCAGAATATTATTTAGAATTTTCATCTGTTTATACAACAAAGTGAGATATCTAAATAAGCAATTAAACAAGAACGAAAAATCATGCGTCAAGCATAGATTATATAACACTTTCCAACGCTTCCAAAATAATTTTACAAAACATTACCGTTTAATAAGCTGACGATAATATCTAAGTAAACAATTTGGAAAACGCATAACATAATTAAAAACGTAATTTCAGGAATTTCCAACATATATTTCCAACATATACAATATTCGGAAAAATATCCGAATACTTTTATTCAGCCCTGTATATGATCTATAGATTTGTATATATACTACATAGGATGCTAAATTTTAGTTTAGTTAGGAAAAGCGTAGCACAGTTTAAAATTCTCCTCCTGGAGTTTCTGTCAATAAACGGAAGTGTGTTCGCGAACTTTTTTGCTGTCCTGTATATGATCTACAGAATTTATACACACCAAGTAATAGGTAAAAAGTGAGTTAAATTTAAAATCGTGTTCAGCAACTTAAAACGCACTTCCAGGAATTATTGTTAACAGACAGTAGAGAATTCTTTTGTGTGTCCCTGTAAATGAACGATGACTGCTATACACACAATATTCTGCAGTAAGCCTCTTGTAATGCACCTTAGTGATATATATAAATTTCAATGCGTCAGACGGCAGACGGCAGACGGACAGACGACCATACAGCAGACAAACCGAAGTCATAAACACTTTTCAACTAGGTTGGAAAGTGTTAAAAAGCACCATATGACTCAGTAATGATTCATTTTCAACAATTGTCGTCCATACCCGGTAATGTGTCGGAATTCTTTCGTGCTTTATATGAATTATACATACCACGCAATATACTCAAAATTAGATAAGTTTAAAAATGCATACCGCAGCGAAAAACGCACTTTCAGTGATTATCGATCATAGCCAGTCCTGTAATGGAATTCTTTTGAGCGTCTCTGTCAATTAACAATAAATGCTACGCACTCCATAATCGATAGAAAACATGTTGTAGGGAAGATCAGTGATTCTTTTCAACTTAATCATGTTTGAAACATCGTAACATCAATAAAATGCATCGTAAACAATTTTTTTATAGACCATAATGTAACGGAATTCTTTTGTGAGTCACTATAAATGCTACACACTTCAGTTTCAATATCAAAAATTCTATTGTAAGCACTTTTAAAATATACACTAAGACACTTTTTATTTTGCTTAAAAGACGTCAACTTATCAATAAACATGAAAGATGTTAAAATTTAAAATTTACATGTTTCGATTTGTTCATCAAATCGTCATCAAAATATGCACAAACCACAAACACAATATGCATAAAAACCAGAGAGTCTGAACAGTCACTATATGAAAGAAGGTACAATGCCCTCAATACTTTTAATTTTAATACCGCTCTTAGATCCATCTACAGACCGCTTCCCATTATTATTCAACCATTCAACCCAAATCTTCAGAATAATAAATGACAACGTATCATTACATGCTTTCGAGCTTCTTAAATAAATTTCAATAGATTCCCTCATAAAAAGTGACTCTCCACTTTATCTACCCTATATATATAAAATCCTAATGAAACGAATTTGTGAAACGATTTTATGAAACGAATTTATGAAACGATTTTATGAAACGACTGATTAAACGACTGATTATGTTTCAGGGCTATTTTTAATAAAATATTAAACGCTTGATGGTGAAATTAATACCAATTGCCCATAAAAATCCGCGGAAGTCAAAACTGGTAATAGAATTTTGAAATTGGAATTAGTTTTCGAGATATTAATTTTTTTCTAATTTTAATGACATTTCTGTAATGATGGCAACTAATTACTCAGTTTTTTTTGCGACAAAAAAGGGAAAAAAATTGAAAAGGATCCCGATAGGGATTATTGATTTCTTTTTATTCGTCATTTTCAAATTGAAATTGAATTTATCTTTTATTTCAATCAATAATGATCACAAGATTGTGATTAAATTATGTTTTTCAGGAAAATGTGAAAAAAAATCACATTTCTATCGTCAAGATTCAATCGTCTGTCAGCATTTAATTTAATTTATAAACTAAAAATATTTTGAATAAATTCATCCAAATGACGTCATTTATGTAAACGCAAAAGAAAGGGGGGGGGGAATTAATAGTAATTATTATTTATTGCTATCATTTTGTTATTTTTTTGTAAAATTTAATTAAACGAATTTATAAAATTCCTAATTCGGATATTTGAAACGAATATATAAAATAATAATTGCCCAACTGAACGGAAGGAGAATAAAATATCCTGCTTGGTGTTCTTTCCAATTTTAATGAGAATATGACATCAATTATGGTAAAATGACATTTACTCCTTTATCTCTTTTATTGGCAGCAAGGAAAAAAATGTTCCCTATATACTAAAGAAATGCTATTAAAGTTTAAACAAATTAATATTTCAGTAGCATTACTTTTTTAATAATGAATTATATGTTTACACATAAATAACAAAGAGAAGAAAAAACTACAAATAATTAATTAAATTACCATACTCGAAACACACTTAAGGTGTAAATTACGTTATATATTAAAATTATTTTCGTTTCTTTTCCAATTTAGGAGCCTTCGCGAGATACAGTAAGTGACCTTGGCGATGAATTGAAATCCGGCAACATGTTTTCTAACAATCTATTCGCTTTTTGATATACACAAGCAATAATTTCGATATTTATACAATTTATTTAATATAAAGAAGTCATTTATCTATTTTTGTGTACAAAAAGAGGTAAATTGAAAGACAATTATAAATAAATTGTATATATACATATAAATACATGTATAAACAAGCATAAAAGTTCGGTGCTTTTCCAGTATATGGGACCTTGACGAAACAGAGAAAATAGCCTAAAAATATCAACGTTTGACACACAATAACATCGTGTAATAAACAGACGCACGTTTCATGAGTATCCTGGACTCATTTCCTCAATGTAAATAAACTAAACCCTATTGTATCCCTCTGTCCTACATAGGACAGAGGTATCTATGGTGGTGACGAAACAGAGAAAATAGCCTAAAAATATCAACGTTTGACACACAATAACATCGTGTAATAAACAGACGCACGTTTCATGAGTATCCTGGACTCATTTCCTCAGTGTAAATAAACTAAACCCTATTGTATCCCTCTGTCCTATATGGACAGAGGTATTATCTATGTATATTAACGAATCTATCCCTTTTTGAAGCTCGAATTACGCCAAAGCTATTTAGTCTGTCCTATATAGGACAGACTAAACGACAACTCCGTTTCAGACTCAATGAACACAGAAATTACATTAAGAAAAAAGAATTACAAAAGTCCTCTATTGCCTGTCACTGTTGGAGTGAGGGGCATAATTTTAACTTCGACTCAGCCACTATTATTAAGAAATGTAACACTCCATTAGATTTAGACTTCTTTGAGGCAGTTTATATTCATAAATTTGGTAACTCCCTGGTTAATGATTTTTCAAGTGTACCGTACATCTCACCTTTCTGGGTTGAGTTACTTTGTCATAGTGAATCCTCTACAACCAACCAACCGACTTAATCAGATTGGAGGAGTTTCTCGGTGTGTTGTTGTTTTTCATTTGGGTTTTTAGATTCATTTTCATGTCTTTGGGGGGATACAATAGGGTTTAGTTTATTTACACTGAGGAAATGAGTCCAGGATACTCATGAAACGTGCGTCTGTTTATTACACGATGTTATTGTGTGTCAAACGTTGATATTTTTAGTATATTTATCCACACAAGATTTTTTTTATTATCAGAGAAAATAGCCTTGGCGGAAAAGGAAATTTGGCAACATACTTTCTGTCAACCTATCCACTTTGTCATTTCGTATACAGAAGCATTTTTTCAATATTTATACAATTTGTTTAGCGTAAAATGTCATTTATCCTATTTTATATATAATCAGAAGTAATTTGTATAGAAAAAACAATAATAATATACGTATAATTAAAATACGCATATAAACAAAAAAATCGTCGAATTTATTTCCATGGCTGTTTATGTCATTTGGCGCCAAATCTCACTTTCTGATGCCCGAATTGCGCCAAGCTTCTTAAAAAAGCGTCAAGACCCCTATAATAGAAATGCACCAAAAGTTCATTGGGTTTGTTTTCATAACTTTTGGCAACAAATCTATGTATATTAACGAATCTATCCCTTTTTGAAGCTCAAATTACGCCAAAGCTAAAAGCAAAGGATCCTATACTGGAAAAATACCCTATTTCCTTATGGACAGTATTCAAGTGACATAACATGGTGAAAAATTATCGCGGATAGCAAATTTGTTTAAATATCTCATCAATTGATGCCGAATAAATGCAGGCAGGCATGTACAAAATGTTTAATTAATTTTGTATGAGAAATAATTATTAGAAAATTCGTATATACATATTAATTAAAATAAATAATTTACATATTTAAAATAGCATGAAAATATGCATGATGATGCACTAAAATAGAGAGAAAATTAAAACTTGTTACTGAAAATGTCTATAACATAGTACTTTTCAATACTGTGGTTCTTAATGTTACTCACAAGAAGATGGAATTTTTCTTTTCTCATCCTTAAACGCAAAGGAAGAATAGAATACCGATCGTTGTTATAAAAGTCCGAGAGGTAGCCACAATTTAAACCTAACCATTTTATACAAGCTGGTTTTCAAGTTGTAATTGATTTTACTTATCAATCCTGAAAACAGTCGTCAGTTGTCGCAACAGCTGTGTATGAGGCTATGATAATCAAAAAATGCCCTTTAAAACGTTAAAAGCATGGCAACCCAATTACAGATTTACCAATATTTTTAAAACAAAGCATGCTGTCATGTTTTTAGAGGCCTCGAAGTCTGAGCGGGGGTTGGCGAGCGTAGCTCGCAGGGGGTAGGCCCCCTAGTTTGAAATATAATAACATTTGAATCTATTGTAAGCATATAAAAATTAATGGCAATCCGATTATATTTCTAAGAGTTTGAGAACGGACAGACGACAGACAGACATATAAAACTGAATTAATAAACACTTTTCAACTCTGTTGGATGGTGTTAAACAGAACTCGGAAGCTGTTAGTATACAAATGTCTACCATAATGTGATATTCCATTAGATGTTCATTAGATTTCTGTGCGATAATTTATATCTTATATTATAGGAAATGAAAGTTTTTTTTTATTATTTATAATCACTGATTCAATATTTTCAAAATATCATACAGAATATCACTTCTCGAATTTCCATTAAACATTGCATATTGAATGTTTATAATTGGAATTAATCTGTAGGTCGCAGATGGTCACGGCTAATATTAATATTTTTCCAAACTAGAATGCAACCAGACTAAAGTACCAAAGAGGAAAATTTGGGAAAATGTTTAGTAATTTTAAGTAAATAACGAAAACGTAGTCATCTCTGCTAAAGTAGTCAAGAAAATGACTCCAAATTTACCTTACAAAAAAAAAAAAAAAAAAAAAAATTACAAATATCTGTTTTTTTTTTTTTTTTTCTTTTAACCAAAATGTTTTTAAATATCTTCTTCAATGACATGGTTAGAAATGAATAATAAACGTTAAAAATATTTGTAAGCATTTTCAGTTAATGCTGAAAACGTAGTCATCTTCGCTGAAGTAGAGAAAATTACTCCAAATTTACTTTACCAAGAAAAATACAAGTATCTATTTTTTTTAACTAAAATGTTATTAAATATCTTCCTCAATGGCATTCAGGAGTTGGAAATCACTACATAGTATAAAACAAAGTCGCTTTTTCTGTCCCTATATCCCTATGTACGCTTAAATCTTTAAAACTACGCAACGGATTTTGATGCGGTTTTTTTTAATAGATAGAGTGATTCAAGAGGAAGGTTTATATGTATATCCATTAAATAGTGGAGAAATACTGTTAATTTTGAGGTTTTTAATGTGATGTCGTAAATAATTTCATTTTTTCCGCTTATACATTGCAAACGCAGGCTGAACTCTACAAGATTTATCAAAATAATGTACTAATTATTGTACACATTAAAAAGGTCTACAGAAAACACAAAGAGATGAAGGTTTTCAAGGTTAACCCGAAGCAAAGCGAGGGAGGGCAGCTAGTGAATAATAAATGTTAAAAGTATTTTTAAGTATTTTAAGTAAATGACGAAAACGTAGTCATCTTCGCTGAAGTAGTCGAGAAAATTGTACTGCAAATTTACTTTACCAAGAAAAATACAAGTCTCTATTTTATTTAACCAAAATGTTATTAAATATCTTCCTCAATGGCATTCAGGTGTTGGAAATCACTACATAGTATAAAACAAAGTCGCTTTTTCTGTCCCTATATCCCTATGTACGCTTAAATCTTTAAAACTACGCAACGGATTTTGATGCGGTTTTTTTTTAATAGATAGAGTGATTCAAGAGGAAGGTTTATATGTATAATAACATCCATTAAACAGTGGAGAAATACTGTTATTTTTGAGGTTTTTAATGTGATGTCGTAAATAATTTCATTTTTTACATTTGTTATTTTGGCCGAAAAGGTTACCATTGCTATTTTTTTGGCGATCATTATTGTTGCAGAAAGAAATGAAAAGGCTATACATCTCCAAAAATAAATGAAAAACTGTGTTAAATTAATTAAAAAAAAAAAAGAAAAAGAAGGAAAAAAGAGTTTTGATGAGAGAATATTATAAAACGAAAATATTTAATTTAAACATGATTGGGAATGTTCGCAATGTTTAAAAAATTATTCAAGGGGCAAGATTGCTATCGAAACAATATTTCGCGATTTATCTTTTGTTTTTGGCGATTTTGATTTTACTTTTGATCCTAAACAATTTGATTTTAAGCCAAAAGGTGTCTTTTTTTTTTTTTTTTTTTTTTTTTTTTTTTGATGCAGAAAGAATTGAAATGGCTATACAGCTGGAAAAATGAAAGAAAAAGCTGTTATTAATTTTATTTAAAAAAAAGAAAGAAAAGAAAAACAGTTTTGATGAGAGATTTTAAGCCAAAAGGTGCTTTTTTTTTCAAGTGTACGACGGCATTTTTGCAGTATTTTTATTTTTTTATTTTTTTGGTACTTTTCGGTTAGGCGGGCGCCAGTGATATATATGTATATATATATATATATATATATATGTACTATATATATACACATATATATACACATATATCTACACAAATACATGTATATACATACATATATATTCACTTATATGTACGAATATATATATATATATATATATATATATATATATATATATATATTTATGTATATATATGTACATATATCACTGGCGCCCGGCTAACCGAAAAGTACCTTTTTTTGAATTCAAATGCAAACTATATTAATGGCAATATACTTCTATTTACTTCTACATATATGAAATTTCGTTCCGGCTGCTTATAACTCGAGTTCTGCTGAATGGATTTTCGTAGAGCTTAAACTGTATAAGATAATTTTTCAGGGAAGGTTTTATTGTATAACATACCGTTCTGCGTAGCTTAGTTATAGAATTATTCTGGGAAGTTCTACAATCAGATCAATCCGTTTATGAAATATTAGCCTTTTTAAAAGATTTTGCCGAATGGATTTCGATGAAACCTACACTGTTAGATAACTTTCTAGGGAAAGTTTTATTATATAACATATCATTCTACGTTGCTTAGTTGTAGAATTATAGGGGGAAATTCGAAAATCAGGTGATATTTTTTAAATCAAATATTAGCTTTTCCAGTATTTGATTCGGATTATGAAAGATTAGCCTTCTGAAAAAGTTCTACTGGACGGATTTTGATGAGAATTGTATTGTTAGTCAGATGCTATTTCAGGAATGGTTTTAATGTACTACATATTGTTCTACGCTGCTTAGTCAAACAGTTGTGTGAAGGTTATACAGTCAGGAGAACCCGATTCCGAAAGATTAGCCTTTTTGAAAGTTTTTACTGGGCGTATTTTTTGCGACTTGCATTGTTAAGTAGATAATTTGTAAGGATGGTTTTAGTATATTTTATATTGTTCTGTTTTAGAATTACGTGGAAAAGTTCTATAATCAGATGAACCCAATTATAAAAGATTAGCCTTTATAAAAACTTCTACTGAATGGATTTTGTTAATTAGTTTGCATTGTTAGTTCGATAATTTTTAGTGATGGTTTTAGTATATTGCATATAGTTTTATCATTCTTTAGCAAACCTTAACTGTAAATGACCAAATAAAAGAGTTGGTCCTTAACAGCTGAAATTTTGACTGCACATTAGAAAATATAATAGCGCAATCACGTCATTTTTCAGTAATGTGGAAGGATATTCCAGGTAAATATACAGATTGCTTTCAAATACAAGGTCAAATTAAACGATTAATTTTGTTTGCTTCAAGGTTCATTTGTAGAAACTGACCAGCGCAGCGGGCGTAGCTTGCTAGTGAATAATAAATGTTAAAAATATTTTTAAGCATTTTAAGTAAATGACGAAAACGTAGTCATCTTTGCTGAAGTAGTCCAGAAAATTACTTCAAATTTACTTTACCAAGAAAAATACAAGTCTCTATTTTTTTAACCAAAATGTTATTAAATATCTTTCTCAATGACATTCCGGGGTTAGAAATGAATAATAAACGTTAAAAATATTTGTAAGCATTTTAAGTAAATGACGAAAACGTAGTCATCTTCGCTGAAGTAGTCGAGAAAATTACTTCAAATTTACTTTACCAAGAAAAATACAAGTATCTATTTTTTTTAACTAAAATGTTATTAAATATCTTCCTCAATGACGTTCCGGGGTTAGAAATGAATAATAAATGTTAAAAGTATTTTTAAGCATTTTAAGTAAATGACGAAAACGTAGTCATCTTCGCTGAAGTAGTCGAGAAAATTATACTGCAAATTTACCTTACCCAAGAAAAATACAAGTATCTATTTTTTTTTCTACCAAAATGTTATTAAACATCTTCCTCAATGGCGTTTTGAAATTGGAAATGAATAATAATTGTTAAAATTAGTTCTTGACGATTTAACATGTATGTCATAAAAAATAAAATCTACTATCATTCCATTTGGCTAAAAATTCGACGGGAAAATTTCTGATAAGCCAACAGCGTTGTTTGGGTGCAGTATGTGCTTTAGAACAACCTGGTAATAACACTAAAAATAAAAAATTCTAATTTTCATCACTAGCCAGGTTTTTACGGTGTTCATTCCACTGTAGATTGTCAACTGTGAAAACATAACTTTATGATTTTACAGTAGATGTTATATATATGTGAATGTGGGTGCCAACAAGAAAGTGCCAAAGAAGGCTCATACGCTCACACCCTGATTTTGAAATGTTAACCAAATTCTCCTTATTTGTGATGATTTTGCAAAACAATAGAACATTTTATTTCTTCAAATGACTTAAAGTATTTAAATATTAAAGTAAATAATCATGATCGGGTAAACGTGTTTTTAATTATTTTAAGACATCGATTTAACACAAAATCCCATCCTCGATTTTGCTGTGTTGGTGCCGATGCTGTTTAAATAAAAATTGTTTAAATATTATGTCTCGCGGTGAGTCCCCGTGGTTTCACCGCGTATCGCAACGGCCTACGTCGTCGACACGTGGGTTCAAGGTTAGAGGGTCCGTATTGGATCGATCTTCTGACCGGCCGAAGCGCCGTAGCGAGTCAAAGCTACTGGCGCGATAAAAGTCTTTCAGGACTTGGGTTCGGTGGTCGTCTACGCGCGGTGTGCTCCCTCATGGGCGACTGCGGCGCAGCTTACTTTTATACCTTTATATTGAAAACTTACGGTAATATTTATTTTATCCATAATTTATCCGCCCTTCTTTATATCATATCGCATCAGTAATTTTAGTCGGTACTCCAAAATAATTTGAAATATTTTTATTTTATCATTTTATTTTTATAATCAGTACTAAATATTAATGTAATTTATAATTTTGGGGTTGGATGTTGGTTTCATCTCGGCGCAATACAACTGATTTCAACGTCACACGTGTCCTAATTTCAATATGCGATTTTTAAATACAAAGCAATATTAACAATACAAACTATTTATTGATAGGCAAATGTAAGAATCCGATTTTCATAAATTTATGAAATTATCAATAACTAGGGGGCAGGCTTCTAGTTATTGATGACAAGCTGCGCTCGACGAAAGTTTATTTATAATTCACGCATTTTGAAGGATAACCATTTCTGGATAGCCTTTGCATCAACAATGTAATATAAAATGCAATTTTTAACATTCTCCCCCCCCCCCCCTCGATTTCTCTTTAGTTAGACACAATTCTAAACTCTGTTTGATCCTTTAAACTATGATAAACTAAAAGAAAATTACAACATTCTGAATAAACATTTCTCCTTTATTAGAAAGGATCTAAGATCCTTTTTCCTACATTTATAAAGTACTTTTTAATAGAATATATTTTGTTTTTGTAATTTGTATATTATAGTTCACATACTGTTCACATTTTTGTACACATACTGTTCCTATTTCAGCTTACAACTTAAACCATGCAAAATTATTGGTTGAGCTATGATTAGGTAGTCTTTTCATAAATTTTCTAATTACTTTCTTTTATACTTTTCCTTATACAATTTAAAAAAAAAATAATATTAAGAAATGTTGTCATCTCAACCAGTATTGTAAAAACTAACTTTGTACTAATTTTACTTTAATCTGTAATGTAATATTCAACATCTGTAATCTAAAATAGGAATTTTCAATAAACATTTCCCCTTGTGGAGAAAAGTTCCTATGCTTAACGGCTGGATCGTCACGAGAGGGTGATTTCAGTTGTTGAATTCAGTCTGGAAGTCTGCAGTGTTGAATTCAGTCAGATTTCCGGAGGGTGTATGAGACGCTTTCAATGTGATGTCAAACTGACTTTAAAATAAGTTCGAGTATATCTGCTGGAGAAAGCACTGCAGGCCGCTCTAATAATTTTAACAGTTTTTGAACTTGGATGGTAAAAATAATTTAAATCTTACCAATTATCTATCGATTTATTACAAATATCATTCACTAGTTGACGAAAAATTTCTTCAACTAACTCAGGGTCTTTTTCTAATTTACTTTCAGTAGACGTCATATCTGCGCTGGCTGAGAATTGTTTTGCTTAAATGAGGTTGCTTCATCAGAAAATTCAAGTAAGAAACTTCTATATTTATGTTTTTTAAACAAAACTTCATGACTGACGTCACGACTAAAATCGTCTAGAAAAGGGCGTAATTTTCATGAAATCATTGTGCATTTAGTTTTTATGAATGAAAATATAACTTTCCATTTTAAAATAATGATATATTAAATCAAATTTATTACATAACATATTAAATAAAATTACCTTATTTGGTTGATTATTTTTCTTTGCATTTTTCCGTATTGTCAAGGAAATTATGTATTTCCCTGTTCGTGCCAAAGAAAACATGCATTATTATTTATAAAGGTGAAGGATTTTACGATGATTGCATCAAAGTAACGTAATTTTTTTTAATTATTATCTTTTTAACGATTTGTGGGCTTGAATGCATAGAACTCCGTTATTGTGATCGCCGTTTTTTTAGGATTTTGTATTCTTATTGATTTTGCCTGAAAGGCGACCATGATGCAGACGTGCAAAGCCGGTTGGTTTTACTAATCTGTAAAGATAAAAATCAGTGTATGTGTGTATGATCCTCGTACAAATCTACAATTATGATCGATTTGCACGGAATGTGATATAAATTCGTTTTAGAACAAGAGTAAAATTACTGGCTACTTAAAAAAATTCTCAGACCACTCTTACTCCTTTTTTCAACCACCTGCCATAGTTAACTATTATACAAATCTTTTTTTTTTTTTTTTTTAATTATATATCTTTTTTAAATTTTCTAATGTAAGTTTTTCTTGCCAACATTACAGAAACACGTGTATTGAACAGTTTTTTTCTCTCCATTAGCTGGTTGCAAAATAAGAAGCAAGACATAATAAGAAGCTAAGCCTAATTGTGAGGATTTTTTTTAAATATTTAATAAATACTTGTTTTAAAAAAGTATTAAGTCAGTTTTTTACAATATTACATGCGATTATGATGCTTTTTATGAATGGTACTACCCTCTTTTTCAACCACCTGCCATAGTTTATCATTATACAAATCTTTTTTTTTTCTTTATTCAGTTAGACACAATTCTATGCAGTGTTGAATTCAGTCTAGAAGTATGCCGTGTTGAATTCAGTCTGGAAGTATGCAGTGTTGAATTCAGTCAGATTTCCGGAGGGTCTATAAGTCGCTTTCAGTGTGATGTCAAACTGACTTTAAAATAAGTTCGGGTATTATAATTTTTTGTTCTACCTGAATAATTTTTTTCATTTGCAATCTTTGTTTTGTGTTAATAATAAATAGTTAATTTACAATAAGCCTAAATGCAGTTCCAAATGTCATAGGGACTAATGGGATATGCCAGATTGGGCTATCCAAAAGTGATTATATATAAAATTATTATATTATTTCATGTAAAATTTATGTTAAATGATACGTTTTGTGTAAAAAAAACTTAATGTGCTTTATTTTTTTATATCTGTTAAAATTAATACCATTTTACCAAATTAATTTTCAGTAATAGCATGACAAAGTAATGAAAACCTCAACTAATTTTATTTTAGTAAGTTTTACAAATTAGAAATACAATTTAATTTTAAAAATAACATTTTGTTAATTTAATTTATAACAGTGCTAATATTATACTGCTTGAATTCGCCTATTTAGAAAACATTTATGTGTCGAATTAGATCCCGGAGTCGGGATCGAATGGGACAAAATTTCATTTCAGAAATTAAGGCTATTTCTGTTTTAATAATTATGCAATGCCTACCATTTTCTTAAATCTATATGAATAGAAAACTGTTTAAGGTAATTGTCTGTCAAAAAAGATTTTAAAAAATCTAGCAATTTTATAAATTTCACTTTCTACAGCATAAAATATAAAACATGCCACATTTACTCCCTAGACTCCCTTATGCATAAAGCGGTGTCTATAAATTGATTTCTATTAAGATATTTATAGATATTCCCATACGATATTCCCAATTGGTTCAAATTTGGTGTAAATTTAGTGGTTGCAATAGAAAATTTAAAAGTTAGTTGAAATTTTAATATGTGAAAGACTCCCAAGTTTTAATTCATCTACATCATTTAAGGGGACAGTGGACTTTCAAAATCACCAAATTCAACTAAAACATCGATTTTCTTTAATCTGGTGAATTATGAAACTAAATGCTCAAATTCATCTGATGCAAAAAGAATTTTTCAATTTTGACGCTTCTTCGCAGAGATATAAGCTTTGAGATATAAGTTTTTATATTTGTATGCAAACTATATATTTAAACAATTGTTTATTATTTAAAATCCTGTTACTTCAAAATTGAAAATTTCGCACATTTCAAGATTTTTAAACATTTTATGCACATTCCTAATGATCAGGTTCTTTTGAAATTTATACTGTATATCCTCTATACCCGGGGTTCCCAAACTTTTAGACAGGCGTACTACTAAGTCGAAGTTCATAATTCCGCGTACCACCAAGTAACAAATATATAGATAAAAAAAAACCTCCGCAAAAACAGAACCTGTCTAAAACGGAATATTTCCTACGTCTTTTATGCTTCCATCTTAGCAGGTTTTACTGTACTTCAAAATACATAATTACATTACTAAATTCGTACTCAGATTGACTGCTTTATATTAACATTCAAATTGAAGTTATTATCATCATTACTTTTTAATAATACATACCATATCAAAATGCAGTGTTTTGGTTGAAAAACAACCACAATACTTATCACATATTGGCCTGATTCATACATAGTAGCTTTATTGCAGTAAATCCCTAGTATCGTTTATGAGGCGGATAAGCTTGCTCTATCAAGCACGGCTTCCTCATGTCTGGTTCAATATTAGTTCGCTTTAGTCGCAAGTCAGATACGATGTTTAGTTCGTTCCTGTATTTGTTTTTCATATGAAGAATTGAAGAAAAAGTACATTCACATAGATATGTTGTGCTAAAATCTAGTAACAACAAAAAAAGAAAATAGCGTTCGAAAAATCCCTGGGGGATAAACTTAAGCCGTTTTTAATTTTACAATATAATATGCTGTATTTCATTTCACATACCAGTATCAGACTTTTGCGTACCAGAAGCCAGAACTTCGCGTACCAATACTGACGCGTACCATAGTTCGAAAATCCCTGCTCTATACAATAATAAATAAATATTAGCATAAAAATCTACATTTTAGGGGTACTTTAGTGTTCAAATTTATGTGCATATGGAAATGTATAGTGTGACGATGCTATGTAAGTTTGATTCCAAAAGCCCAGATAATAAAACCAGGCAAATTAATGTTTCTCAATTTACAAGCAATCTTAACTAAACTCACATGACCGTTCGATAAATCCTAGAATGCTCTGGACATGTGAGTAGTCTAATCTATTATTCAGAGTATTAAGGTCCAAACATAAAGTCCACCTACATTTTAAGAATAAACAAAATAACCCCTTTCCCACTTGATATGACTGCAAGTATAATTCAGATTAAAGAAATCACGAGTGTTAATCAGTAAGAAGTAAATAGCCAGAGGTCGATTTGAAGTAATCCGTTTTGAGATAAATAAAAGGATATATACGCATTAACAGCAGTACGACAGGGTGTAAAGACATGATTATTAAGTGAAGTTAATTGACTGAGTGTTCACCTCTCCATACTATGCTCCTCATCTCCTGGGTAAGTGTATTAATGAGTCTCCATCTCTATGTGACGATGCTATGTAAGTTTGATTCCAAAAGCCCAGATAATAAAACCAGGCAAATTAATGTTTCTCAATTTACAAGCAATCTTAACTAAACTCACATGACCGTTCGATAAATCCTAGAATGCTCTGGACATGTGAGTAGTCTAATCTATTATTCAGAGTATTAAGGTCCAAACATAAAGTCCACCTACATTTTAAGAATAAACAAAATAACCCCTTTCCCACTTGATATGACTGCAAGTATAATTAAGATTAAAGAAATCACGAGTGTTAATCAGTAAGAAGTAAATAGCCAGAGGTCGACTTGAAGTAATCCGTTTTGAGATAAATAAAAGGATATATACGCATTAACAGCAGTACGACAGGGTGTAAAGACATGATTATTAAGTGAAGTTAATTGACTGAGTGTTCACCTCTCCATACTATGCTCCTCATCTCCTGGGTAAGTGTATTAATGAGTCTCCATCTCTATGTGACGATGCTATGTAAGTTTGATTCCAAAAGCCCAGATAATAAAACCAGGCAAATTAGTGTTTCTCAATTTACAAGCAATCTTAACTAAACTCACATGACCGTTCGATAAATCCTAGAATGCTCTGGACATGTGAGTAGTCTAATCTATTATTCAGAGTATTAAGGTCCAAACATAAAAGTCCACCTACATTTTAAGAATAAACAAAATAACCCCTTTCCCACTTGATATGACTGCAAGTATAATTAAGATTAAAGAAATCACGAGTGTTAATCAGTAAGAAGTAAATAGCCAGAGGTCGATTTGAAGTAATCCGTTTTGAGATAAATAAAAGGATATATACGCATTAACAGCAGTACGACAGGGTGTAAAGACATGATTATTAAGTGAAGTTAATTGACTGAGTGTTCACCTCTCCATACTATGCTCCTCATCTCCTGGGTAAGTGTATTAATGAGTCTCCATCTCTCTATATTATATCACTTGTATTTCTGATGTTGCTATGTATCTAATAAACTTTAGTTAAGTTTAAAATTTGGAGTTATTGCTTAAGCTTACACGGTAGCAACCTAACAATAGCTACTTTTTTCAGGAAAACAAAGCATAATTATAATTTCTTTTTTCACAGAGTGAACATTTACAATTCATGCCAACTTCCATTGTAATGTATTAAAACTATCTCCTAAATAAATATTGTCACATTTTATGCAAAAGAAATGCGCATGGAACATTTTGAAATATATCAATTTTTTGTCATATTAAAATATTTAAAATGCCTTAACTACAAATATTTTTAATCTGTTAATTTCAAATTTTGTGAATAAGTATTTTAGCATGTTCTTAATATCTATGCCAAACTTCAAGTCAATCCATTAAAAATTTAAAAATATAGTTTTCAAGTTTCCACTGTCACCTTAATAGTAGATGTTATTTCCAATCTATTTGTAGCGATATTAATCTTTATGCGATAGTTTGTGGCAGTATTAGCGCGTGTGGCAGAATTAACGTGTGTATGTGTCGTGGGGAGGGGGGGGGGAATCTTCCTCTTTCCCTGACTGTACATTTTATAGGCTTACTGTGTGAATTAAAATCGATACAATGAAACCTCTCTGTGCGACCATCTCCCTAAACGACCATTCTTTCATGGAACGAAATTTAATCCCATAGGCTCAACGCTAATTTTACCTCCATTAAGATACCTTTCCCCGTAGAACTCCCTCCATGAGCGACCAATTTATTTGAAGAAACTGAAATAAATTCTGTTCTTTCCTGGTCGTTTCACCTTAATTTTAATCTTGTCTTTTTTAGATTTTTTTAAAAAATTATTCAAGTAAACTTTAAGTGTTTAAACCCCTTTTGTGATTTTTCAAGCAATGAATCGAATTCTGATGACGTATCAGGAGTGCCGGACAGTACATTCTCTGCCCTATCCTCTCAGGAAACTCTCAAATAAATAGACAGATTAATGGAATTTTCATTATCTGTCAAAGACGAAACAAATTTGTATTTATTCACTTAACTTCGAAAGCGTTTAGAAATAAAAGTCGTAAAAGATAAAATAAAAAGTAAAAGATAAAATTATAAAATAAAAGATAAAATAGTAAAATCAATGCAAACATCAATTTATACATTTTTTAAACCCTTGTAGTAATTAAGATATGAATTTAAATTAAAGTTTTATTTATTTTCCATATTTCCGAATGTAAAATAAATTTTCATAACTCTACATGTCACCTAATTTTCAACAATCAAAAACTAGATTTAAACGCGACCTCCATTAAGAGACCACCTCTCGGAGCGACCAATTTTTAATTGGACGGAGAGTGGTTGCTTTAAGTAGGTTTTACTGTATTTTAATGCGTAGATTAATTTAATTCGTAGACGAAATTTTCATTTTATGCAACAATTTATTATTTTTAAATAATGCAACGGTTAAACTATTCTATATTTCAAAAGCTTCAGTTCTTCTAAAACGAAAGTGTGATATCGTGATCCAGTTAATGTATTAGTGTGTATCAAAAGAACTTTCGTTTTTTGAATGATTTTATACCAAAGCATATAGCTGGCACTTTCCCACTCTTGTTATTGAATATAATATATTATTTAAGAGGATACATGTCCCTCTATATTCTATAATCATACAGGCTTCTTTCTTCCATTTTTAGGTCACATAAAGAGTGATACAAATGTTGAGATTTTATTCATCTTAAGGCATTATTTTAAACTAGGCCTTAAAACCATTAAAGCTATACTCAAAATTAGTGCAATTGGAGGCCAGGACAAGAGTAGCGTCAGGACAGATCAAAACAAATCCAAACTTTTTAAGGAGGGACTTGAAAACAAACTCAGAAGTGACATGCCATCAGTTGGGAATTTTGACCAGTTAAAGAGGAAAATAGAGAGAGAAGAATGTACCCACTTGACATCTGAAAACTGACGAGGACACAAATAGCACGCCATATGTTAAGTTTTACAGAAGTTTAAACAAACTGGCAGGAAGTAAAGAAAAGTCAAAAAACGAAAATTCTTTCAATACACCCAGATAATACAATCTTTATTTATTTACATTTTTAAATAATACAAACATTTAAAAAAATTAAAATTAAGAGTTATTTGATAATAAATCATTAAATAAAGTTTTTATTTCTCTATATTAAACTTATAACTATTAGAACTATTTTCATTTATTACAATAAAGATAACAAGTTTTAAATATATAAAACGTTTTATTAACTCATAAACATACAGAAAGACATATATATATATATATATAATAATATATATAATAAAGAAAAATCAAGTATTTCCCACATATAAGGACCTTTTTTTCTTTTATTTATTTAATGTTTACGATTTTTTATAATTTACTCGCCTATTTCTAACTACAATACGCAATATAAGTTTTATTTTGAAACATTTAAATTTACATATGAAACTGTAAAAACGTATTGCTGTAACCCATAATCATTCATTTTTTCGATCCACAATATATCAATAACACAAATATAATACATGTCAAGATATAGATTCACATTAATATTTTATTAACGTTATTTCAAAAGTAATCTGTTCTTCAAAAAAGTTCACATTACTATCAAAACATTATGCTGTCAGGGTTTATCATTTCTAATCAAATTTAATTGATAAATTTACATTAAACTGAACAATTCAATACAAATAACTTTTTGATGACACACTGAAGTAATACAAGAAAGAAAATTTAGAAAATCTTTCAGCTATGACATGTCAATGCAATAAAATAGAAGTAATAAAAATAAATTAAAACTGTAGCTGTTTTAATAGCAGTGGACGATAGAAAATGTTTTTATTTACTAAGTCAATTGCTATGAATTTTTTTAATATTAAGAGCCATTAGGTAATGAATCATTAAGCTGTTTATCATTAATCATTGGGTAGATAATAGATGTAAAATAGGAAATTGAAAATAAGATACAAAATATAATTAATTAAAATATTAATTAAAATTTAATAATTAATCGTTCAATTTTAAAAAGCTCCAGGCGCATAAATTTTTGCCACAAATCCCGACTCCCCCCAGCCCCCCAAAGCCAGCTTAAAAAAGTTGTAACAAAAGTTGATATACATAGCTGCCAACTTTTACGCATTTTTCCTACCATTAAAACTTTATAGTAAATTTTACCTTATTAAATCACCGAAATCATGTAATTCAATAACACAAAAATTTCTGTTAATTTTTAGTGGTTGCGAAAAAGCGTAAAAGTTGACAGCTATGGATATATATTGTTAATTTGCAATCAGAAACATTTAAGAAAAAATATTTTGCGATAAACATAGGCGAATTTTAGCAAAATTTTAAGTTAAAAAAATTATGTAATAAAATTCTTACTAAATTACATTCTAATATACATAAAGAATGATTTTCTAAAGTTAGAACAAAAATTCTAGTCTTCATTTTTGATACAGATGTCCAGTTTTACGACACATTAAACAATCTTAAGAAATCTGAAAAAGGATTGGAAAGAAAGTATGAAATATTTTTACTGGTTACAAGTAAAATTTTCAAACTTCTACAAATTAGTTTAAAGTTTACTTAGTTTTAAATAACATTTATGTTCAAATGAGTCTATATAATTCATTTCAGAAAATTTGAAGCCAAAAACTGATTTTCAATGATATGCTTTAAAATTAGAATTGTACCCATTTTGTTCATTTATAAAATCTATATTCCTCTTAAGCAAATTTAACTATATATGCACAAACTATATTTGTAAACATCATACAATACATTAAATAAAGCAATAAAAACAAGTTCAAAATAAGCTTTTGTTCACAGTCAAAAAATAAATACCAGGTATGTTTTCAGGATTTTAGTTGTTTTCTTTTCAAAACTCCTGTTCTAATTCTGCCTTTCATAAAATATTTTCCCATACTCATGTATTCATAAAAAAGAAGCCTTAGACCATGTTATATTATCTGCTTTAAGAATTAATCTAACTTCTAGTAATCTTCAACTTATTTTTCTTCTATATTATGCATAATATAATTTATCCATTAAAAAAAGGGAAAAATATTTGAAAATTCATCTTAAAATATTGAAACTCTAAATTAAACTTATAATAACAAATTTGATATAACAAGAGAAAATATACAACATTTAAATACTTCTTTTTAGTTATTAAATCCGGTATAAGTACTATATAAGCACAGTATTCACAGCAGAAAAAAAATAATTCTGGATTTTTTTTAAGATTTCACTGGCTTTTTTGTCAAGATCTATGTTTTACTGCAGCCTTTACTGAAAAACATCTCCAGTCTTCACACATTTATAAAGAAGATACCTTAGATCATGACATTCTATCATCTGCATGAAGAACTGAACTAAGTTTATAGCTTCTTTTTGAACCATATTATGCATATTCTTATTTATCCATTGACAGAAAAAGATATCTTTGAAAATTAATCTTTTAAAACACTGAAATTCTAAATTAAAGTTATAATATCCAATTTGCTATAATAAGAGTAAATAAACAACAAATAAATATTTCCTTTTTATTATCATTTTTACTTCCCTTGACCTTTAAAAAATTATTTTTTTAGTTATTATTCAAGATGCACAGTAAAGAGTTATAAACATCTTTTTTTGAATTCAGAGAACTTTTATCTTTGATTATGCATATTTAGTAAGGAATACATACAGAAAATAAATTATTTACAAACGCCACACAATGCGTTAAATAAAGCAATAAAACCTTCAGAATAAACTTTTATTCATAGCAGAAAAAATGCTAGAATCTTTTCAAGATTTCATTGGCTGTCTTTTCAAGACCTCTCTATTCTACTTCTGCCTTTCATAAGAAAAAAAAAAAAAAAAAAAAAAACATTTCTCATGCTCACATATTTATAAACAAGAAGCCTTAGATCATGTTACATCATCTGCTTCGAGAGAAGAAATGCCTTTGTGGAGGAGGAAGAAAGACGGGTTTAAGAACACTGGTTGCAGTTTCTTAGTATCTCTGCTAAGTAAATACTTTGACTGTATTTTTTCGTCGTCTGAGAGCATTTTATTGGGTGTAAGTTTGCAAGAATTCCAATTCTAGATCAAAGATAAAGTTCAAGACTAGCATATTTCACCACAGGCATTTTTATTGCAGTTTAGTTTTCCACTAATGAATTTGTTTTACGCTCTTTGTTGCCAGTTGGTGGTGAAACTTTTGCATGAAAAGTGGCAACAGTTTAGTGTTTAATCCTCTCATGTATAAATTATTTTTTAACGGATGAAGAACAGTTACTTTTCTGCTTGAAAAAAAATTTATTCTACCATCTGTTGCTGTATTTCATTAGCAATATTGAAAAACTCATATATGATTTGTGTGCATACCGGCCAACATTCCACTAATCTTCCGTTAAATGTAAGTTAATTCGGTGCAGGATAACCAGATTTTTATTTTTATTTTTTTAAAGAAATGAATTTAAATAGTTTCTACGTACTGAACAGTGTGAGCAGAATTCAGAGGTTTAGAAACATAAAATCAAGTCTAATAGATTAAAGCGAGAAGCAAAAGTCTTAATTTTTCAGTGCAAATTCAACCTTACTGCGCATGCCTCAACTTTTTTTGAAGGGTGAATAAAACAGGAAATAGAATTAAGAAAAAACAAGAGCGCTTTGGAAAGAATAGTTCTCCTATTGGTTTACACTGCTACCAACGCTACCGCTAAAAAATACTCCTTCTGAATTCTTTTTTATTCTTATTTCTCCCTTCTTGGAGGCAGCATCCATTATTCCACCTGCTTTGTTTGAGAGACGGGTGAACAAAAGGTATTGGTGATTGCAAGGGGAAGGGAGTGAGGCGCTTTCCCTTTTTTGAAGACAGGAATGGGATGGGGAGTTCCCCTTCTGTAGAATTTCAAAAAAGGTCCTTTTCCCAGGAAGAAAACATATTTACTTTACAATCAGATAACAATATTTCTGAGGTAATTTTTACACGGGTTGTAAAACCTTTATATTTATAACAATTAAAAATTTCAAAAGGTTTGGACAACAAAAGCTTTTTTTAATGTTTTCTTGCGAGCCCTTTTATCACTAATTATCAGTATTTTTTATTTGGGGTTCATTTAAGGTTTTATAACTGGCTCGGTCAACGAAATAGTCGATTGTTTCAACAGTATTCCCAGTTGTTAACAACTCCCCTCCCTGTGTATGAGTAATTGTGTAACACATCTTAGAGAAGCCATGAAAAAATGAGTATAAAAGTAGCAACAATGCACTATAAAATGAAAGAGAAGCAGAAGATTCGACCGAGAACTTCATCAGCCAATCAGAGATAAACTAGCCAATCAGAGATAAGTAAGCTAGCCAATCAAAGTGGGCGGGTCAACTAGTAAATAATAAAACTGCAAATAAATTTTCTGGTTCGAAATGTATTTAACCTATATAAAATGAACCCAAATTTTACGAAAGAATATTTGGAGGTTAGCCAGTGTGCATGTAATAAATGAGTCAATGTAAAATATGTACAGTTCTCCGAGGGTTGTTTTTCAATACAATCTCATATGATGTTATCATGCATGAGGGAGTTAAAAAACAGTTGGGGCTAACTTTAATAGATGTAGTACTTATAATTTATTGCAACATTTTTTTGCTTAGGAAACCAAGGTCACAATTAACTTCAGTCCAAAATTTCAGGGTTTCTTACTCCCTGCCTAACCCATATTTTTGCACTTAACTTTAACAATAATTAAGATATTGTAACGAAATTTTAACAGACTAATTATTCTTTGAATAAAATGGAATGCGTAAAGAAAGTGCTGGAGGTGACTGTAGTCCGGTTAGTGGCACTATTCATATTGTCAGTAACACTACGAATTTGGCAAGTCTAGCTCAGCATTGACACAAATGTCGAACATTTCCAGCATTCCCTCTCTGTACAAATCAGGGAAAGCAAATAAAATCTGTGAAAAATATCGTTGCAAAACCTGCATTGTTATAGAAATTATGAACGAAAATTCGAGTTTGGTTTTGAATGAGAAACATTACATTTTTAACAGAATACGCGGCACTGATTGGTTTCCTATACAAAAATTGTCTCTTTTGGTGAGTTAGTGTCACCTCTTAATATACATATATGCATATATTTAAACACACTGTATATGTAACACATATCAAGCAAACAATATACAAATAAAGGCAATATTGATTTAATACTGCCTAAATTGTAGCACAATATTGTGCTAATTTTGTAGGATTTTGGACCAATCTTAGGATATGTTAGGGAATATCATCAAACAAATGTCTTCTACATTTTCCTTTCATTCGATGAGTTTTCTTTATTCAGTAGATGCCAGTTGATGTTGAATTCCTCCTCTGAAACTTTGCACAAAACTTTTAAAAAATATGTTTATACAGCAATAAACTCAAGTAGCAAGTCAATACTGACGTAATGCAGACTAAATAGTAGCGGAATATTCTGCTAATGTTGTTCAATATTGCATTACTATTCGGATACTTACATTTTGGAAATAGGTAGTCATTGTGTAATAGTGGATCAATCAATGGAGCAATGAATAAAGAGGCAGAGACAGATAATGTAGTGTCTACTGGTTGCTAGTGAAGTAACAGTGAGGATGTAGTCACAAGATGGCGGCTGTTGTTTATTTACATCGGATCAGAGCCTGGTTAATGCCGGGGAAAACCCACCAGTAAAAATGAATAGAATTTTTTGCCTTATTTAAAACAGAAATTCTGCATGAATTAAGCAGAGGAGAATAAAGCGAAAATTTCTTTTCAAATTTACTGGTAGAAGTTTCCGGTAATCTAATACAGTGAGATTGACAGGAGGATTGTTTATGTAGTCATAATATGGCGGAATCGCAGGGCCTGACTACCGCTGGGGTAAACTTCCAGCAGTAAAAACGAATAGAAATTTTGGCCTTAATTATGACAAAAATTTTGCATGAATAAACCGTTAAAATGGGGAAATTTCTATTCAAATTTAGTGGTGGTAGTTTGCCCAGGTGGTAATCAGGTTATGCGGAACCGGTTATAGTTTAATCTTCACCATTTTCAAAATATGTCAATTCGTCGTTATTCATAGTTCCATGGATCAATCTTGTAATATGCTTATGGTTCGGGAACCTCATCAAGTGAATATCCACTGTGTGTTTTTTTATTTGATGAATTTCCTTTTTGCTGTATATGCTAGTCGATGCTAAATTCTTTTAAATTTGATAAAAATAAATAAAAAATTAATTTTCTTTCAGTTCATCAATTTTCTTTCGGCTGTAAATGCTGGTTGGTGTTAAATTCTTTTAAACTTGACCAAAAAAAAAAAAAAAAAAAAAAAAAAAAAAACTTTCTTGACGAACTTTTTTTTTTTTTTTTTTTTTGCTGTAGATGCTAGTTGATGTTGAATTCCTTTAAACTTTACAAATAAATAAATAAATAAATAAATAAATAAACATCTGTAATTTTTTTTTTCAATTGATGATTTTTTTTTTTTTTTTTGCTGTAGGTGCCATTTGAAACTGAATTCTTCATTTAAAACTTGACTTAAAATCTTTAAAAAATGTACACACATAAAGCAATAAACCGAAGTAGTAAGCCAATATTGATTCACTGCCAGAATATATAAAAGCAACATTCTGCAAATTTTGTGTAATATTTCACTAATATTTTGATACTTACATTTCAGAAATGAATAACTATGTATGTCCAATTTTCACGCAATATTAGTGAATTGTTCAGTATTTTAATATTATTGGAACATTTAAAAAATAATGCCAATATTAGAGAAATATTTTGAATAAATTACAAGTTTTTTTAATAGAAAGACGACTTTGCAATATTGGAATTACACTGCCTTGAGTTCAGTTATTAAATCTGATATACCTTACAGCAATATTGTTATCATATATCAAATATTTTTTATGTTGATCTACTACGTAGAACATTGGTGTAATGTCGGTCCAATATTTATTTGCTGTTGTGGAATATGAGAAAAGTTGAAAAAAATTATAATAATGATATAAGATAAATGCAGGTCAATAATATAAATATTGAATTTGTTCCTCTATGTCTTAAATTGTTTTCAGAAAGGTTTCCTTCATTAGAATTAATAACAATAATTATTAATTTATTGATTATTTAACTCTATTTTAATTTTAATTAGTTAGTTAACGCTACTAAAATTAATGATAATTTATAATGGTTTTGTGTAATATTTAAAACTCTAGTCAAATCATTTCTTAAAAGTATTGTTTTAGTACTTTATAGAATTAGAAAATGTATAAATATAACAGCCTGATAAAATATATGAAACAGTGAAAGCAAATATCTATTAGCCATCCTAAATTGTATTACTGCTAATCGATGTGTTAAATGGATTTTATAACGAGTTTTATTTAGTGGCACTTCAAAGTACTGTTAGAGTAAAAAGGGGTTAAATAAAAAAAGAACTTTGAGACATGTAACAATTTTTCCATTCTGAAACAATTTTCAGTAAAGCTTACGTAAAATTTCCAAATATTCCAAATCCAAACCACTCGTCTAAACTTTTAAAATAGTCTATTAAAACTTGCGACAAATGTTGAAAAAGTCAGTACTGACAACACTTAAAATAAAATACATATACGCATTAATTTTATTAGTAAATAAAAGACACAAGAATCTAGTTTAAATGTTTGAAATAATTTACGCATAGATGGGTGAATTTACGTGGTATATTATGGCTCAAAATAACATGTTTTGATTTAAACACTGTTTGAAAGCTAAAATACACTTATTTACTAAAAGTGTAAGGTTTGATGTAGAAATTCACACTTTTAAAATGCTTTAATACACTTTTAATATGCGATAAAGCTATTTGCATGCAAGAAAAAAAAGTTATGCGCATATGTTATGCTATTTCTTTAAATGTAACAAAAAAAGATAGTTAAAACACTATAGCAATAATTTAATAATTGATGATGGTGTATACTTTTAAATTTTATGTATATGTGATGTAATATATATATGATTTATATGCGTAAGTTGGGGAATTCAGTATTAATTTTTTAGCATTCCTATTAAAAGATGTTGAATATTTTGAAATTATTTAATTTTTGAATATAAATATCATTATCAAGGGGAATAGTTACAAAAGAAATAAATGATAATAATAAAAATATAATTCTAGCTATAAATATGATCTTATTATATAAATAATAGTTACAGATATCTTAATTTAAAATAACAGTAACACTGAATCATTTAAATTTTTCATTTAATATGCAATAATCTTACCTTTGCCTTGACTGGTCTATTTTCTATATTTTTCTACTCTGAGATAATACAGATGCCACTAACAACGATATCTTTAGTTGACAAAGCCATTTTTAAACCCTTTCCCCGATTTGATATCACACAATATTTTTGTACATTTTCTAGCAGTCAAGTTGTAAGGTTGTAAGACAAGAGTTGTACGGTTGTACGGAAATATAAATACTCATTAGTATATTTGTGGGGTTTTCAAGAGATTAAATAAAATAAAGGCATACTTAAATTTAACGACCATATTGATTATTTTATTCTGTTATTATTGTTGAAACATAGTATAAAACTTTATAAATGTATGCACGTGAATGATTTAATAAAAATCGCTACAAAATAAAATTTCTCATTCAAGTGGGTGTAATTAAAGCCTAAATTATTGTTCTACTTTTATTTATTTATTTATTCATTGTATGATTTTTCAAAAAATGAATATTCGACTTGAAAAAAACTGAAGCAGAAAGTGTTAAAATAAAATTTAAATATGTCCATGCACGTGAATATTTTGGATAAATCATTTAGATAGATAAATAATTTTTTTTCTCGGGGGACTGTACTGTAAAAAAGATTGTCTATTTACATATTTATTCGCTCCATTACACTGCAAAATATGAATAGTCTTATTGAAACACTGAATCACAAGTTGTTAAAATAAAATGTAAAACATGTGCAGGCACATGATTATTTTATGTAAATTATTAGGAAACTATTTTAAGATTGGGGAATTATATTGTAAACAAAAAAAAAAAATGTTCTATTTATCTGTTGCATAAGACAAAAAATAATAGCGGAGCTGAAACACTGAAGCACAAGTTGTTAAAATAAAACTTGCGCTGTATGCACGTGTATATCTTATGTAAATTATTTAGATAGATAAACTTATTTTTTCTCGGATAATTGTACTGTAAAAGGTTATTTATAAGCATGGAAGCACAAATTGATAAAATAAAATGTAAAACATGTGCATGCACATGAATATTTTTTGTGAATTATTAGGAAAGATAATCTATTTTACGCTCGGGGAATTAAGTAGCTAAATATTATTTATTTATAGATTTATTCATTGCATAAATCTGTCAAAAATGTACAGCGGAACTGAAACATTGAAGCACAAGCTATTTAAAAAATGTTAAACATGCGTGTGAATATTTTTTGTAAATCATTAGGAAATATAAACTTATTTTCCTAAGTAAAGTTGAATTTATTTATTTCATAATAAATTGAATGAATAATTATTAAATGAACAAGAAACTGAAGTGCAAAGTATTAATTGAAATGACAAATCTGTGCATATGCATGAATATTTCTTATAAATATAGAGGAAATATAAACTTACTTCCGGTTGCGCAATGGGATTGCAAAAGCTATTTATTTAATTGTCAATTTATTGCGCTATTCTAGAGACAATTAATAACTAAACTTAAAAACGGAAGCAGAACGTGTTAAAGTTACATTCCTAATCCTGCATAATAAATGTTTTAGTATAAATCTTTATTATATTGTATTCAGTTCAGTAATATGATTATCATATAAAGAGAGTTGTTGAAGGATTAAATATGATAAATAAACACATCACTCAGTTTACAAGGACAGTCCAAGATTCATTTCTTTTTTAAGCGTAGGCGTTTGAAATATCCTTTTCTACATATGAAGAGGAAAGAAAATGCAAGACACGTGAACCAAAAGTTCCTTTATGAGATTATTGTTCCTGAATGTTCTCTAGACGAAACTTTAACTGTCACACAGTTACAAGAAAATAGAGAAATTGAATTTTTATTTAATGTTTAAAGTTAATTACTTAATATAAATTTAAATTATTTATTACTTAATGGTTTTCATTTGCAATATTCACATACTGAAATATTTATTTTCTAAAGTGCGTATAACTTTAACTGCTACTACTTCATAAAAGAGAGAAAATGTATTTGTTTAGGTTTAGCAATTTAGTTTTAGTTTCCTAATTTATGCTCAAATTATTTATTACATAATATATATTTATTTCCAACACTCTCATGGTGCAATATAAATTGCCGAATGTGCTTTACTGTTTATAAACTTTAACTGTCGTACTGTTTTCAAAACGAACAACCAGAAAGAAACCCATTTATTTAAATACTTCATTTTAATTTTCCAATTTATATTCAAATAACTTTTTTCGTAAAATTTTGTATTTTTAACAGTCTCATAACTAATTATTAATTACCGAATGTGCCTTAATAATACAAAACTTCATACTGTTTTAAAAAAGGGGAAAGAAAAAATAGAGAGAGGGGAGGTAGGAGAGAGAATGATAGGAGAGAGAGGGGGGAGAGGGAGATAGGAGAGGGAGATGGGAGAGTGAGATAGGAGAGAGATTGGATAGAGAAAGAGAGAGCGAAAGAGAGAAAGAAAGAAAGAAAGAAAGAGAGAGACAGAGAGAAAAAGAGAAAGAGAAAGGGAGGGAGGGAGGGAGGGAGGGAGAGAGAGAGAGAGAGAGAGAGAGAGAGAGAGAGAGAGAGAGAGAGAGAGAGAGAGAGAGAGAGAGAGAGAGAGAGAGAGAGAGAGACTGACTTTATTATTTAAATATAATATTTAATTTTAATTTTCTAATTTACATTCAAATTATTTTTTACGTAATACTTTGTATTTATAACACTCTCTCATAATTAATTATTAATTTCCGAATGTGTTTTAATGTTTATAAAACTTAACTGTCACATATTTTTTTAAAGAAAAATATTTTTGTATAATATTTAATTTATTTTCCTAATACATATCCAAATTATTTATTATGCAACGCCTTTTCATTTTCACACTCATAAAGAATTATTATTAAATGTTACACTGACTAAGTCTATAATAGCCCTTACAGATAAAATGGAAAAAAAAATAAAATATGAAGAAAAATATATCAGTCAGCAACAAAATCAATAATGTAAGGACTGTGTCATGTTAGTTTCCTTATTTCCTGTATATGTCAATAAACTAATTATCATACATTGCATTTTCATAATCTGCTTGAAACAAAACTCTTAAAGTCAAGTCTTAAAGCAAAGCTAAAATGATTTATTATTATTTCAATAAAGTCATTTAAAGGGTCAAATTCGCAAATAAATGAACCATTTTTCAGAATTTTTCATGGGACCTTTCTCTAAAATAATTCTTTTTCTAGTTCGAGAATATTGTAAATTTTCTCAATAACATGCTGCTTGTTTGTTCATTATTTATATATGAATTTTTCAACACTTTTGGAAATCTCAGGGTTTAGTTCTTTGTGCGGGTTGTCCTACCGCGCATAGACATTTATTGGGCTTTACTATTTATGGTAATATTTTAGTACATCATTTTTGTGACTAAAAATATAAAAAATGTAAAAAAACAAATTGTAAAGAATTTATAATAAAGTTTGTTGCTTATATATTTTTGATAAATACTAATTAAAAAAAATTATAATAAATTTAGGGGTTTTGTCTTTGACACCTAGCTCGAATTATTTAGGATAAATAACCACTTGTTGTACCTTTTTAGCACTTTCCAACCTAGTTGAAAAGTGCTTATGACTTCGGTTTGTCTAGCCGTCTGGCCGTCTGTCCGTCTGTCCGTGCTCTAACTCCCGTAAATATGCTCGGATTGCTCTGCAATTTTTATATGTTATTGTCGTTATCTATGGCACGTTCCCTATTTCAACTGAAGTGTGTAGCACTTATAGTTTTCTTACAGGGACACTCAAAAGAATTCCGTTACATTGCGGTCTATGGGGAAAAATCATTTGCGGTTTATTTTAAAAAAGTTTCACTATTGTAAACGCATTGAAATTTATATAGATCACTAAGATGCATTAGAAGAAGCTTAATATGGAATAGTAGGTGTATAGCACTTAGAGTTACTTTACAGGGACAGTCAAAATAATTCCGTTACATTACGTCTATGGAGAAAAATCGTCTGCAGCTTATTTAAATAATGTTCCACTATTTTAAACGCATTGAAGTTTATATATATTACTAAGGTGCATTACAAGAGGCTTACTACAGAATAGTGTGTGTATAGCAGTCATCGTTCATTTACAGGGACACACAAAAGAATTCTCTACTGTCTGTTAACAATAATTCCTGGAGGTGCGTTTTAAGTTACTGAACGCTATTTTAATCTTAACTAGCTTTTTGTCTATTACGTGGTGTGTATAAATTCTGTAGATCCTATACAGGGCAGCACAAAAGTTCGCGAACACATTTCCGTTTATTGACAGAAACTCCAGAAGGAGAATTTAAACTGTGCTACGCGTTTCCTAACTAAACTAAAATTTAGCATCCTATGTATATATACAAATCTATAGATCATATACAGGGCTACATAAAAGTATTCGGATATTTTTCCGAATATTGTATATATTGAAAATTCCTGAAATTACGTTTTTAAATATGTTATGCGTTTTCCAAATTGTTTACTTAGATGTCATCTTTCAGCTTATTAAACGGTAATGATATGTAAAATTATTTTAGAAGCGTTGGAAAGTGCTACATAATCTATGCTTGACGCATGATTTTTCGTTCTTGTTTATATTTATTGTAATTAAATTGGAGATAGGAGAGAGAGGAGAAATATATATATAGAGAGAGGGGAAGAGAGAGAAAGAGAGGGAGGGAGAGGGAGAGGAAGGGAGAGATAGAGGTAGAGGAAGAGAGAGGGAGAGGGAGAGGGAGAAGGGGATGTAAACTATCTTAAATTTTACATCCTATGTATTAAATTATATTTTGTAAAATGGGTCTTGTTTTTGACATCTAGTGCGTATTATTTTCTATGAATATATATTTATGAATATATTTATATGCTATATGAATATAGAAGGAAAAATATATTAAATGTCTAATACTAGATTATTATGAATATATATATGTAATATATTTTTATGAATCTTTTTTTTTCGTAATTTTTTATAATCTAACTGTGAAACAATATAATAAATTGTAACATCTTGTAATAATATATTTCTGTTACATGCTAAAAGGTGTAAATTAACAACATAATATAAATACACAGTAAAATAGCTTTTATTAGGTTGTTTGACATGTTTCGGCTCACTCCCAGCCATTTTCAAAAACTTTTTGAAAATGACTCAGAGTGAGCCGAAACATGTCAACAACCTAATAAAAGCTATTTTACTGTATATTATGTTGTCAATTTACACCTTTTAGCATTTAAAATAAATATAACAGTGAAATACTTTAAATTTTATAGCCTATACACCAAATTATATTATGTTTAAGGGGTCTTGTGTTTGACACCTGGTCCGAATTATTTATGACTAATAATTACTTTTTCTACATTTTTTATAAACTTACAGTGAAATATCTTAAATTTTATATCTTACAACTATTCCCCTAAGCTTCCTATGTAACTTTGTATACAAACCATTAATTACGTATTACGAGAAACTTTCTTACTAAATTCAATAAAAAGTTAAAATTTCAGTGCAAATTCACCTTGCTTAATAATTAAAATTCACACAGATACAATTAAATGTAAATATATTGCTTGGAGGTGCGTAAAGACATACATAAAAACATTTGAAAGCACACTAAAGTCCTTTTAAAAAATCAAAATCACTGATGATTACCGAGTGAGTTCGGTTGAAAACGTTTTGATTTTTTAAAAGGATTTTAATGCGCTTTCAAATGTTTTTATGTATGTTTTTACGCACCTTCAAGCAATATATTTACATTTAGTTGTATCTTTGTGAATTTTTCTTACTAAAGCTTAACTTAAACTAATAGCGAAACATCTTGCAGTCTTCATTCATATAAACCCAGTTTGCTGCTGTAGATGTCAATTATATCCACGATTCTTCTTCCAGAATTGCGGTTTTGAACCCTCTGCATCCATCTGAAGAATTTTCTTCCATCTTTATACACATCACATCATTTCTGGTGAGCAAGGTGCGAACAATCAAAACGTCGCTGTCGTCTTCCACGTGCCCTTATCAGTTCTCCGTCCAGATCTCCAACTGTACGCAGCCTGGACACGAGAATGATAAGGATGCGAGGAGACTTCCTTTTATCTTTTTCCTTGCTATTTCTTCTTATCTTTTTTTTCCTTTATCCGCTGAGGCTTCGCCGATTCCAGAGACTGCTGACGACTGATGCTTCCTGCCTGAAAAGAAGAAGCTTTATGTGAATTATCTCTAACATTCATCAACACAAAATAACGAGGCGACAGAAGCAGAAAATACATGTACAGAACTGGTATCATTTTCACAAAGATTAAGCGTTGTTTCGCATTCCAGAGTTAGCTTGACAAACAACATCAAGGGAGATGGGGATGAAGCATTAATTTTCAGCCCTTTGATGTAATAAACTTTTTCTTCTAAGTTGTTTTGATAGTTTTAATATAATTTAGGATCTGCATTTACTACCCTGTGAGTGATTTTTGTTTGAAGATTGTTTAAACGTTTCATACATAGATTTATTTAACAAATTTTACTATATTTTAAATATAACAATTTTATTTTATTTTTTCGATATGAAGCTATCATAATACCAACATAGTTATAAATTAATTTGTGAAAAGTTCATTTTATATAGAAAATATTATCAAATTAATGTAATTGAAATACGTTAAAATTTGCTAGGTAAACTTATGTTACTGATCTTGTACAACACATTCAATAAATCTTCAAACAAAAATCAATTAAAAAAGCAGTAAATGTAAATTCTATTTTATATTAAAACAATTAAAACATCTTAGAAGAAGAAATTTCTTTAACCCTGTCGAGAAGCCAAAAATCATTTCTTATCGACTCATATCTTTTTCTAACCCTGTATTCATGTGAATTTAATGTTAAAAACTCTAAATACATATTTTTCTTCATATTTCTAAATATGTATTTTCATTATATTTATCATAACATTCGCTTCATATATATATATATATATATATTTATTTCTTTAATTTATTTTAAGATAAAACTCTTAAAATTTACTGGTTTCAATTTTCTGTTTCTAAACTATCAATTTTTTAAGCAAAATTATATGTATCATTCTAAACTTATATACATTTAATGTTAAAATATTAAATATACATAATATTTTGCGATGTTGAAAGATAAAATTTTAAAATTCCAAAATTTATTAAAGTTTAAATTTTCTCTTTCTAAAGTATTAAGTTTTAAGCAAATTTTTATAAAGCATTCTGTATTTATATAAACTGAACATCAAAAGGCTCTATATACACATTTTTTTTTTTTTTTGATATTTTGACAAATATTTGGTCCTATAATAAGAGTTCCAAAAAAGTTTGAAAGATAAAAATGTTAAAAAGTGTGAAAAGTTATTAAAGTTTAAATTTTCTATTCCAAACCTCAATAAATTTTAAACAAAATTTCATATAACATTCTGTACTTATATGCATTTAATGTTAAAATTCTAAATGAAAATTTTTTCTTAATTTTTTTCCTTTTTGTTCGATCTTGCGGTATTTAAAAATTTCTTGAATGATAAAAATAGCAAAATTTCTTGAAAGTTTCCATTTATAAATTAACAATTTTTACTATCGAAATTTACTACCAATATTTATCTAGTGATTTTTAGCTTACTAATCTATATTTTATTATTATTGTTTGTGAATATTTTTAAACTTTCAAAATCCACAGATTTTAATTAATATATTTGAAATTAATATTTTATCTGTTAAATTAATAAAAGAATCTCGTTTTTATTATACCTATTTAACATATTTTTTTAAAGATAATTAAAAAATACATTATTATAAAAATAAATATATTATTAAATAATAAAAATATATTATTAAATATTATTATATAATTACAGAAAATATTATTTTTCAGTTAATTTGATCTATTAAATTAATCAAAGAATCTCTTTTACATTATCTATTTTTCTTATTTTTATTTCAATAATTAAAAATTATTATAGTAATCTTGGCCTTTTGAAGTTTCTAAAGAACTTTTTGGTAGTTCGTTTAGTAACTTTTTTATTGCGATTATTTTCATTTTTTAAATATATTAAATATATTTTATAATTTCTTTACTAATTAATATATTTTTTTAAATAATCTAGTTATTTTAAGATTATTGAAATATTGTACAAATCCATTTGAAAAATATTGTAGAGAAAAGTCTTTTTTTAAATATCTTACGCATTCATTAACATAAAAATAACGGTAATATTGCAACATAAAATACAAGCAACATTATTTATCATTAAAAAAAATAGTGGAAAAAAATTGCTTAGCGTTCCATAGAAGTGCTTGCAATGAATCAGACATATAGAATTGATAGCCTCGAGAAACAGAATAAAGTACCATATGACATTCTGAATTATTTAACATTAAAATATTATAAAGAGGATTACTTAAAATAATAATAATAATGCATTATTTTTTAAAATTCTGGAATATATATAAAACTTCTTGAATGAGAGGGAAAAGTTTATACACACATTTTTTTAACCCTAAAATATACCATTCATATTTATGGATCAATAGGATACTATAATACTACAATAAAAACTATCTCTATAACATATACAGTTTATTATGTGAATAAATAAGCAGTAATAATATATAAGGGAATACCATATAAGATTATAAATCCATATAATAATAGTATATATTTGTGATAATAAACAAAAAATACATAATAAAAAATATAAAATTATAAAAGCCAATATATATATATATATATATATAATATATATATAATTATAATATCTTTGAATTTCAAAAAAACATATCAAGTTCTTGTAACAGTCTAATTAAATCTCCAAAGAGATAATTAATAATAATGTGTAGACAGAATACCACATAATTATTTTTTAACACAATTATTTCAAAATTGGTAAAGTAATCATACAAGTTGTAAATTTCCAACTGGACGAAAAATGTCCGGGCCAGGATTCGAACCTGGGATCGCTTGGCTGAAGCCGCCACGCTCCACCACTGTATTTTCCAGTGTATTCACGTATCCAGCGTTTTCTGGAGTTCCATTACCTGCGATCTTTTCTGTTGAGCTGATTAAAATATCAGACCAGATGCTTTGATCAATAGGGTTAACTGGATGAATTATGCCCTCCAGATTCGACCGGGATAGCTCAGTGGTGGAGCGTGGCGGCTTCAGCCAAGCGATCCCAGGTTCGAATCCTGGCCCGGACATTTTTCGTCCAGTTGGAAATTTACAACTTGTAAGAATACCACATAGTTAATAAATTAACAAGTGCAATCATAATTTTACCATAGCTTGTGCTTATATATATATATATATATATATATATATATATATATATATATATATATATATATATTGGCTTTTATAATTTTTACTATGTATTTTTTGTTTATTATCACAAATATATACTATCATACTATAGGACTACTATAATAAATTATTTATTTTTATTATTCATATTTATGTTTTTGATATCGCTGATATATTTTTGATATTACACGAGAAAATAAAAATGTTTAATAAAGAAATTAATTGTTGGGGTTACTTTTAATAGAGTTTCTGTTTTCTTATGATTACATATTATCTTATATGATTTCTTAGAATTATTTATTCTTTATCTTATTATTATTTTACAATTAAGTTTAAATATGTGCCTATATTTCTTTTAAATATTCTGAAAATTAATTTAAAATTGTATTTGTGTTTGTTTGTAGTTGTAATTGTATTTGTTTATTTGTGGATTAAGCAATTTAATTCCCATGTATTATTAATTTCCCGACTTCAATAATTCTTTTTGTATTGTTTATAGAATTTTTTTTTTTAATTATTTAAAATGTATTAATTTACTCAACTCAGATTTCCCCATTTTCTATTCTATTTATGATATTGCATAAAAAATTTATAAAGGAATCAAGGAATTCAGCAGCCTAAACATGTGTTATGCAGCCTAAATAAACTAGTAAAGGATTTATGATAATGTTATGATTAATTTAATTTAATAATAGGATAATATTATGATTAATTTATGATTTCATATATTATATATAAAAAAATATGAAGAAAAAACTTATTTTCTATTTAATATTTAAATTGCAACATTTGCAATTCTATGTAATACATAACTATATACTACAAGTAAAGTTTGTAGTATGTTTCTTCGATTAAATAAAGCAAAGCAATCTGTTGAAAAATTCTGGTTAACAGCAGTATAAAGCAGGTATTAAGTAACTATAGTTTTTCACATACAATATTGTTAAAAAAAAGAATTTCAACATAAAACTGGAAATATTTTTATATTTAAATGTTATTAGTCTTTATCAGATATAACTTTATTATCATTCTTTAAACCTGATTCATTTTATACCCTTCTTTAATGTAGTCTTGAAAAAAGATGGGAAAATTGATCAACTCCTACAAATTTTAAAGCAATTAATAGAATTAAAAAGTACCAACCGGCTGGGAATATTGCCTATCATTTAATGCAATAAATAAGTCATCATTCGGTGGTCGTCTGCATATTAAAAATGAAGAATTTTGGTTTATGGTATTTCATTTTACAGCAAGGGAAATGTGAAAGGGAAAAAATGCTAAAGGAGAAAATTCATTTTATAAAAAACTTTTTAAACAAGTTTGTAAGAAAAATTTTCAGTTAGCATTTTTTATGCTTATAGTCACGGAAACAAAAAATAACTGTAGAAAAGATATGCTATAAATATTAAGTTATAATAATTACTATCAGCAATGGTAATAAATAAAATAAAATAGGAAAATAAAATATTAAAATTCTTTAAAAACTGTTTATTTTTAAAAATACTGTTAATTACTTCAATGAATGCTGTCGCCACTATATTATGTATTCAAATATTCTTTTACACAGATTGGTTGATATGAAAGTCAAGAAATAATTAATGTTAAGGGATGCAACATCTTTCTGGAGAAGATTAGGAAAGTATGCATCTACCATCATTTAATTATTAATTTTAATCTTAAGGTAATCAATAATGCATCAACGTAAACATACTATTACAGAATATTAAAAAAAGTTTAATTATAGCTATTTAAAACAACATAGTTGTAATTCTTGTGCATGGGAAATTGAAAAAAAATGTATAGTTAATATACAGGGTGTTTAATTAAAGACTCTCCAATTTTAAATTTAAATTCTTGTGCATAGGAAATTGAAAAAAAAATGTACAGTTAATATACAGGGTGTTTCATTAAAGACTCTCCAATTTTAAATTTAAATAATACATTAAATATAATGAATATAGATGAAGTAGGGTGACATGTTTTAAATGGTCTAAATAGTATGTATACGAAATGATGTTGTGTTTGCATGAGTAAATTCCTCATAATTGAGCTCTAAACACCTATACGTTATTTCTGTCCACATGTATTTAAAATTGTCATCTGCTCTGGTCCTTTATCAAAACCAATTTTAATGATTCTCTCTTTAAATGAAAGCTATTCCTTTCTAGATGAGCCCTGCATTAACTATAATTTTGTAAAAATATTTCCATTCTTAAATATTATTTTTAATTAAAAAAAAAATATGAACATTTTCAAAATGGTGGCAATTGAACTTCCATTGTTTCAGTGAAAAGGGAAATATTGGGGATTATTATATCTTTCTTTTCAGTATGCACTATTTGGTCAAAAATATCTGGATATCTTCTACTGTAGACATTTTATAGACTATCTTAAGAGAAGCTTGAGGAATCGTTTTCTAATTTTGGCTTTGTAAAGAATATGTTTCGCCTCATTTATTTCAGTAACGATTTAGTCAGGAGGGCAATTAATAGAATATCAACAAAATAACAATATTTGCGATCACTCTGTGTAATAAAAAACTTAAACGTATCTGAGATGTAAGAAATAATTAAATAAGCCCTGTACAAAGCATGAATTTATTCGTTAAGACTAGCACATCCATTCATAAAGATATAAAAAATTTCTTTGAAAAATTAAAAAAAAAATTCCACGTGTTTTTTGTAAATAACGTGCAGGGTTTTCAACCAAATGTAACACCACTTGGCAATATGTAGGAGACACATTATGCTGCAATTAAAAAAGGATTATATTTAAAATATGAGCATTTGTATTAAATACATTTAACTGCGCATGCGCAAAGGATAGCACAAGTCTTCTTTCATAATTTAACAGTGAACTATACAGGGCAACTTATATAAAAAGACCAGTCAAATAGCTTGAAAAGTCAGGAATTTATTGACGATGTAGTGAGCTGCATTTCAGTTATTTACTAAAAGTATTTTCAGAGAGGGTTGTTCACAAGCTTGCAATTTATATAACATAAAATATTGTAATTTATTAAAGGCATTTTAGTACAATATATGCAATGTATTTGTTTGTATTTAAAAGTATGGATATATATTTAGAGTTTAATAACTTTTTAATAATTAATTTAATTTTCATAATTATCCTGTGATTTATGATGAAAATGGCAATTTGTGGAAAACCCCTTATACCTCATTCATTTTTAGAAAGTAATTGAAATTTAGTTCACTTCATTCATAATAATTTTCCGAATTTTCATTATATTTGACAGGCATTTTTTTTATAAGTTACTCTATATAGTTGAATACTAAATTACGAAAGAAAAATTGTGCAATCATTTGCACATGCGCAGTTAGGAATTATTTCATACAAATGCTCACATTTTATCATTTAATATATTCACTTTCTAATTGCAGTATAACATTTCTCCTGCATATTGTCAAATTTTCTGAAAGTAGTGTTAAATTTGGTTGAAAATCCTGCATGTTATAAAGAAAAACCATGCGATTTCTTAAAAATGTTAAGAACAAAAATTTATATTTTCAGGAATTTACGTGTTACTTTTAGACAAATGCATACAAGCGTTGTACAGGACCTATTTAATCATTTCTTAGAGTTACAGATCATTTCAAGTTTTTTTATGACACAGTGTAATATCAATTTGTTGTTGGTTCCTTAACTGCTCTCGAGACTAAATTTTCATTGAGAAATATTTGGTCAAACATTTCCTTTTCTGCTCCAAAGTTCAAGAGGAAATCATCAAATATTTCTCTAGTTTTTTCGACAAAACGTCTAAAATTGAATGTGTTTGATTACTTTTGGCCAGATAGTATCTCTTTATGGATGTCAATTTCTTATTACAATTAAAAATAAACTCTATTTTAATTTAATTATGTGGGGTTTAAGATCATCAAGAAGCTCAAGGGCCCTAACGATGAAATATAATGATTTTTAAAGAAACCATCCATTTAAAAACGTGGAATTGCAACATTTTCTTATAATTGCATTTAAATTACATCATTTTCAAAGATTTTACATTGCACTCGCTCTGAAATTAGAGGTAAGATCTTCAATGGAAGAAAATGCTTTCACCTGTGAAAATGGCGTCATTTTTTAATGGAATGAGACAGAAGGCGTACATTTTCATTCAGAAAACTGCAACATTTTACTACGATAGTTGTGTCTAAATGACATAATGTACATTAGTTTACAATCTCCCTACATCAAAATTAGTGTGAAAGAGCTCTTAAAAATCCCCCCTTCCTATACCATACCCGAAAACTTTTAAGCTTTTTTGATGCCACTAAATTTTAGTGATTAAAAGTTAGCAGTTATGCCCTATGCTATATACAAATTTTTTTATCGCAGAAATGCTGTGTGCTAATGTAAGTAAATGTTTCAGAAAAACCATATGTGTCGAAAAGTTTTAAAAACATTTTTCATTCCTCGGGTAATTTATTAAATTTAGAATTGAAATTAGTTCTGTGAATATATACGACCAAAATCTATGTTTTACTGAACTTTTGCTGCAAGGAGTAAGTTGGCTATCCTATCACTTCTCCCATTTTTAGAACAAAATGTCTGTATTTCTCTGTAAAAATAAATAAAACGAAAATAAAACAGAAAAGCTGCTGGTCTCGTTCACTTATATTTAATTATGTTTTGATTAATGCAGCATAGTGACAACGGAAATGAGAAGTGTAGGAGGCTCAGTATTTTATCTTAATTAGGTTTTTGCATTTATTGTATGCGTGCTTCGTAACAAGCAATATAATAACGTTGTTAATTACTAAGACAGCTTCATTATTATTCTTTTGTAATCGGGATATGTAACTCAGAAATTAAAGAAGGCTAGTGATTTTTCATTACCAAATGATAATACGATTATATCTTATGAATTCTAATAAATGAAGAATTAAAATAATTCGAGTTTTATAGTTAAATTACGTGTTAAAATAATTTTATATTAAACAAACAATTATAAATTTTTATGAAATATAGACTAATAATTTTGTATAATCAAATCATAATAAGATTATATCTTATAAATTCTAATAAATGAAAAATAAAAGTAATTCGAGTTTTACAGTTAAATTAAGTCTTAAAATAATTTTATATTAAACAAACAATTATAAATATTCATGACATATAGACTAATAATTTTGTATTACCAAATGATAATAAGATTATATCTTACAAATTCTAGTAAATGATGAATTAAAATAGTTCGAGTTTTATTGTTAAATTACGTTTTAAAATAATTTTATATCAAACAAATAATTATAAATATTACTGAAATATATATATATATATATATATATATATATATATATATATATATATATATATATATATATAATATACTGAAAATTTTCTGTTTTTGAAAACGGATTTTTTTTTGTTTTTAGAAATACACGTAAGTTATAGAGCCAAAAAAAAAAAAAACTACAGTTTCTAACCCTCTGACCGCCGAGCAAAAGGGCAAAATTGTAATGTTGTTTTTTCTGTAATTTTTTTAAAATCCTAAAAAAAGATGATTTTTCCAACATGATATAAAAAATGTAATTACCTATATGAATATAATTCTTGTAAGTATTAGTACTAAATATTTTAAAACTGTATTATGGTTGTAGAATTACATTAATTTAAATAAATTTTCTATTCCGTAATTTAATGTTTATTGCCTGAAATATGTTTATAAAAATTGAGGATTAAATCCTGATATATGAGGATTAAATCCTGAATGATTCAGGAAATATGCAACTACCTTATTCTGTTTTGAAAAATGTGGATTGCAGATATGATGTAATATTTGTGTATTTGAGTATTTTGTTTTGATTTCAATAACAATAATAATAATAATAATATTAAAAACTAACCAAAAAACTGTGTAATAATTTTTTTTTAATTATTCATTATACAATCAATTAAAACACCTATACTTACTTTGGTACAACTTTATCATCACTTTAAATTTCATATTCATAAAAAATCTGGAAAAAGAAAGTAAACAGTTAAAAACAGCGTCTGTTAGAATACAATAAAAATTAAATGAAACACAAGATTAAAAATTTTTATATTTTATAAAATTGTCACGAGAAATAAGTATGCACAACAAAATACATTAATTTTATCTATCAACAAATTATATGTGAAAGTTAAACATAATTTTCTTAAAATAAAGTATTTAATATTATTAATTTATATAAACTAATTCACTCAATTATTCCTTAATTACTATGAAATGGTCGTACATTTGCTGAAAAATATTTCTCAGGAATTAAAACAAGAAACTTTATTTTCGAAATAAAATCAACCAGTCTTTAAAAGAAGATAAAGAAAAATCAAATAAATTACGAATCAAAGTTTATTAATCTACTTCTAATAAACAATAACCGAGTATTAATATAGTGCTAAAAAAGGAGATGTAATTCTGACAAAGCCACGTAGAAAATACTTAAATATTTCACTTCATAAGTTGATTTATAAATTTCTGCAATTTAATCTTATTTTTCAATTATATATATTTCCTTTGAAATCTAAAATTCTGGTGAAATTCTAGTTTTTTAAAACAATTTGGATAGTTTTTTACCTATTAAAATATGCTAGAAATTATTCTTTAACAATACAATTAATAATCCTAATTTAAGAAATTCAGCATTTTTTCATACCGATTTGATAAAAAAAATATTGAAAATACTTTTCAGCAAATGGGACTTTCTCTGTATCTGTCAACAATAATACTTTCCTAAAAATAAAAAAACCCTGAACCAACAAAACAAAACAAAAACATTGCTTCAAATGAAAGATATTGGCTTAAAACCAAAAGTGAAGCCAACCAATACATGTGTTATTATATCGCATCATTAATAATTTTTATATACCAATGAAAAGCATTTCTTAATGAAGAGATAATTTTTAATTAATGAATACCAGAAAATTTATTTTGTTAAATATAATAATAAAAAATGAAGACAACATCTACAACCGTATTTATTGCACATCTATTATTTGCTATTTTTGCTATTTATCTATTTATTTGGTGATGCATAAACTTAATGAGAGAGAAGAAAGTAACCCATTTATCAAGTCTATTTTGCACAAGGGATTCCTCAACTCCTCGTTCATTAATTAACTCTAAATAAACTCAAGCCTACACGCTAGTTTAGTGATTCATTGTGCTCATGGATAAAGCTTTATTCGCTACAGAACTTTCTTTGCTTCGGAAGACTGTGTAAATATTGTTCTGTGTATTCTTCATTCGCTTATGATAAAGGCACTTGCTCAATAATTATTCACTTTATTTGTAAAAGTAATGTAAGAGCATCGCATAAAAAAGGCTCAGGGGAATCTAATGTGTCGTATTAAAAAGGGAACATTAAATAAAATAAAAAAATTAGTGTATTTAAAAGATGAAAAATTTAACAAATGCAATAAGGGTATAAAAGATTTGAGTTCAAAAGGCACAACAAAGAAATGTTTTAAAGAATTTAAAAAACTATTTAATTAAAGCTTAAGTACATTAAAAAATAATCTTTTGGCTGCATTTTAGTTATTTGCATATATGTTGATATTTGCAAACTTTTAAAAGTATGAAATCTTAAATTAACTACAGGTATTTACATATTTAAAAAATGCATATCATAAGTTGAAAATTACGGTATATAAAACACTAAACAACATTAACACGTTTTAAAGGAATGCATTATCGTAATACAAATTTTAATTATATAATACTTTAATTCAGAATATTTAACAAAATTTTGGAATTTTTAAAAATTTAAATTTCATTAAAATGTACCTTTAAAGTATGATTGTGCATCAATTATTTACTATTTCAGAAAAAAAAAATCTATTTATTGAGTGATATGTAAATTTAAAGAGAAAGATGAAAGTGTTATAAACTATTTATAAAATCTTTTTTTTCCTTCAGATGTTAACCAGCTGCTCGTTTATTACCTTTATTATTGCTGCTCGTTATTAACTTTACATAAACCCAGACCTACACGTTAATTTAGTGATTCATATCGCTCATGGGTAAAACTTTATTTGTTTCAGAAACTTTTTTATTTGGGAAGAGGGTATATAATTTAATGTTTTGCCCATTTTTCATTTGTTTGCACTAAAAGTGCTAACTGAGTAATTATTCATTGTATTAGTGAAAATAATGCAAGGGCGCCACACACACACACACACACGAAAAAAAAAAAAAAAACAGGAGAATCTCAGGTAAATAACTTTAACCTCTTGAAGGGCGGTGGAATATAATATATCCCACTTAATTTTAATTGCCAAATGCCACAATGACACCGGAATTTTGGAATCAAATTTTACTTTTATAATATACGTGAAGAAAATCTTTTACTTATTTGGAAATAAATGTGTTGTTAAATCCTGGTGTGATTCAATGATTTCAACATTTTAGAAACATAAGTACTTTGCCCCTGAAAGGGTTAAATAATAATAATAATAATAATAATAATAATAAAACACCCGTGTATTTATAAAATAAACAATTTAACTCATTTATGCCTAGCGTCGATGATTTAGTAAAATGGGAAAAAGTGCATTTTACACCACTTTTTTTTTTAATATAAATTTGTATTATTTAAGAAATATAATATAAGGATAGAAATTTAGATATTTTATCGAGGACTCCTCGATAAAATAAGACACCAAATTTCTGTTTAAAAAAAAAAAAAAAAAAAAAAAAAAAAAAAAGTGGTGTGAAATGCACTTTTTCACATTTTACTAAAGGGTCCCAAAATTGGGACGCTAGGCATAAATGTGTTAAAGAATTTATTGATAAATAAAATATTCCGCTTAAAACAGAAAAGTACACAAATGCTTTAAGGAGTTTAGCAAGCAAATTATTAATTACCACTTGGGTATTGTTTTTAAAGAAAACAAATTTCGGCTGTATTTTAGGTATTTGTTGTTATATTGATATTTACAACTATTTTAAAGTATAAAAATTTAAACTAATTCCAAACATTTACCTATTTAAATAATGCATTAACTTTTACTGAGAATTGCGTTACATAAAGCATCAGGCAAGATATTTTAATAAATACATATTTTAATATATATATTTTAATATATATTTTTTAATAATATATATTTCAATATATAATAATAATATATATTTTAATAAATATAATATTTTAATTAAAGGAATACTTTGATTTTTGAGCATTTTTTAAAAGATGATGATGAAAATTTTAATTATTTAATAATTCATTTCAGAATTCTGAAGAAAGACTTAAAAAAACAAATTAGTAAAATTGATATTTCACCGCAACGTATATTGAAATGATTGTGCATTAATAATTTATTATTTCAGAAAAAGAAAGTATCCAATTATTTGGTGATACTAAATTCAATGAAAGACAATAAATTGATGATGTCTCTTTTTCACAGGAGATTCCTCAACTCCTCATTCATTAATTAACTCTAAACAAAATGAAGTACTTATGTTTATTTACCAGTGATTCATTTTGCTTGTGTATGAAGCTTTATTTGTTTCTAAAGTTTCTTTACTTTGGAAAAAATACGTAAATAATGCTTAACGAAATCTTTATTTGTTTGTGATAAAAGTACCTTCTGGATAATTATTTTCTGTATTATAGAAAGAAATGTAAGAGCCTTCCATAAAAAAGACTCAGGGAAATATAATTTATTGTAGGAAAAAATATTTTTTAAATTAAAATAAAAATTCACATATTTCAAAGATAAGCAATTTAACGAATCTAATGGAGAAATAAAAGGTTTCGATTCAAAATTCACAGTATATAAATGCTTAAGGAGTTTAAAAGACTTCTCAATTAAAACGTAATTGTTTAGAAAAAACTTTTTCTAGTATTATTTTAGGCATTTTATTTTATATTAGAAAACTTTTAAAAATACATAAACTTCAACTAATTACAGATGTTTACAAATTTAAGTAACAACTGATTGATGCAATATATGTTTAGGAATATATTACATAAAACAGAAGACCAAATATTTTAATACATGTTTTAAAAAGATGGATCACTTATTTTCAATTTTCTTACGCACTGTGATTAACATTTTAATTATGTAATGCTTAATAAGAAAGTTTTAGAAAACAAATTATTAAAATACATAATTTCATCCATATAATAAGTTCATTAATTAGGTATTATTTCAGATGAAAATATTTATTTATTTGGTGAAACGTAAATTTAATGAAAGAGAAGACAACAATCCATTTATAAAGTCTATTTTTCTCCAGGGATTCCTCAACTCTTGATTCATTATTAACCCCAAATAAACACAAGCCTACATGTTAATTCAGTGATTCATTGTGCTCGTGGATAAAAGTTTATTTGTTTGAAAAGTTTCTTTACTTTGGAAGATACGTAAATGTTTTACCTAATCTTTATTTGTTTGGGATAAAAACATTTGCTGAATAATTATTCACTTTATTAGAGAAAGTAGTATAAGAAACTCGCATTAAAAAAAGTCTCAGGGGAATCTAGTATATAGGAAAAAAAAAGGACTATCAAATAAAAATGAAATTACGGTATTTAAAAGACAAACAATTTAAAGAATCTAATAAAGAAACAAAAGGTTTTGTTTGATTCAATAGACACAATATAAAAATTCTTTAAGGAATTTAAAAGGCTTCTTAATTAAAATTTTAGAATTGTTTAAAAGAAACTGTTTTAGGTATTATTTTAGATATTTGCTTTGACGCTGATATTTGAAAGATTTTTAAAATACAAAATTTAATTAATACAGATATTAAAAAATTAACTTGTTGTAACATATGTTCATAAATACATTATATAATACTTGTTTTAAATTGATGGATTACTTTTTAAATATTTCTTCAACCATTCGCACTTGTTGTAACATATGTTTATAAATACGTTACATGATACTTTTTTTAAATTGATGGATTACTTTTTAAATATTTATTCAACCATTAGAATGAAAATTTTAATTGTGTAGTATTTCATTTCAGGATTTAAAAAAAATCAAATTATTATAATTCATGTTTCATCAAAATCTATATTTAAAATAGCAAAATCTATATATTTTTTTACAGATTGTTGTAGATATTTAAAAATTAAATAACTTGTTGCAACATATGTTTATAAATACGTTATATAATACTTGTTTTAAATTAATGAATTACTTTTTAAATATTTCTTCAAACACTATGCTGAAAATTTTAACTGTGTAACATTTCATTTCAGAATTTTAAAAATAATATTCTTATTTATGTTTCACCAAAATCTATATTTAAAATATGATTGTGTATTAATTATTTACTATTTCAGGAAAAAAGTCTATTTATTTTATGATAAGTAAATTTAAAGAGAGAGGGGGGGGGGCGATCAATTTATGAAGTCTATTTTTCAACAGATATTCCTCAACTCCCAATTCATTAATTAACACAGGATAATACGAGTTAAAATACATAATGTTAGTGATTCCTTTCGTTTGGGTATGAAACTTTATTTGTTTTAGTAATTTCTTTGATTTAGAATGCATAAATATTGTTTTACCTATTTTTTTATTTTTGTGCTAAAATAATTATGAACTGTTTTAGAGAATACAGTGTAAATATTGTTCAATATATTCAAGACTTGTTTGAGATAAGTACTGAAAAATATCATTTTAGAAGTCAAAATATTGTAACGTACACTAAAAATTCTCTGAGAAATAATCTCAGAGAAAAATAACATCATGTTTAAGTGGAAATTCGGGCATTTAATAGAACAAACAATTTTTCAAATTAAATGGAGAAGAAATAAAAGGCGCCAGTTAAATGTGCATAGTATACAAATGTGCTAAGAATCTTAAACGTCTTCTCAATTAAAAGTTTTTTTAATTCTTTGTAAATTTTTCAAGTGGCACTTTACATAACAATTAATTCATAAGTAATTACAAATATTTATGAATTTAAATAATGTAATGTATCGCATGTTGAAATGTATGTTACCATGCATAACAGGAAGCCAAAACAAATACATTATTTTCTAATGGATTAATTATAGTTTATGCGCATCAGTACATATTTTCAGTGTGTTATTGAACAAACTATTTAGTTTTACATCAAACTGTATCTACTACAAAGATAATAGAATCAAATTAGAGAATTTAATTACATAATTTAACACATAAATTTATTTCAACTAAGATTAAATCGTAGTTTTTAAAGGAATTTCGAGTGCTTTTAAAAAAGAAATTATTTAATGATATAATTCTTAAAGAATAATGATTTTCTAAATCTAACCCATCATTATTCTTTAAGACTATATATATATCTTATATATATCTAAGACTATCCCAACTAACTATTGAATATTTATATGGTTAGAAATAAGACTACTAATTTTTTTAAAATCTGATAGCAATTATTATTATTTAGAACAGTGATTCCCAAATGTTAATGAACGGCTGTTCTGCATTGTAATATGTAACATTTAAAGGCAGTGTTTATTAGAAAAAGATTAAAAATATATTAAAATTAATGTAATTGTCGAAGTTATTCTGGTTTAAGGACTACCTATCTATGAGAACTTCCAGCACTTCTTTACTATTTGCACAAAAGTTTCTTTTCCCTGAATGATTTAATAAAATTTTTGTAAACTTAGTACATTGATTCTACAATGTGATTCACAGAGACAAAGTTAAATTTTATTTATGCATGTAAATATAGTTGAATTTTACTTATGGAAGAAAGACGTTTCACTTTATTTCATCTTATGATTTACTCCTGCTTTGCTACACGCACTTTGTGAACACTTAGAGTATAACATTTGAACGGAGGTATTAGATTACCAATAATGCTTTTTAATGTGGTGGCATACCCTTTTGTACACGTACACATATACGTTAAGAGTACGAAAGATTTACTGAAGGGAGAAAGTGAAGTCAATTCAGGAAAAAAAAAATATACATAACATAAGCAAAGAAACTGATATTCTGTAACATAAGTGAAAAAAAATTTCCCCTAAGTGTAAACTGATTACCACTATGTAGAAATTTGATCTTTTTATATAGTAATTAAAAAGAAAAGTTGTAGCTCTAGCTTATTTCTGTGCTACATAACCTCAACGTCTCTTATCTTTATGTAATGCTGGTGAAACCATATTTGGTGACTGTTAAGTTATGAAAACTTAAAAGTTTTTCTTTTTCTTTTTAATTATGATGTTTGAGCTGGATATTAAACTTCAGATCAAAATAGTAATAAATAGATCAATAAAAGACAGATCAAGAAATTGCCAAAAATACCAAATTCGATACCAATTCTCGATTTCACTTAGGATCTTCCTATTTCATCCTTCCTTACATATTGAAACAGTTCTTCGCTTTATATATAGCTAACTTTGTCACAAGCTTTATACGTTTTTTTCCCTTAGAATGTAATGATGAACTTTTAAAACTCTTTTATTATGTTTTACAAGACTAGAGAAACAAAATTTATGTAAAGTAGCATTAAATAATATCCAAGGTTTACAAAAAAGGATGTATTTTGGTAGTTTTCAGAATTATGTCTTAAAAAAGATTTGAAATTCCATTGGCGGATTTCGAAAGATAATTGATAAGTTAATGTAAAATATGAATTAGTTTCAGCTTGAGTATATATTTTTTTAAAATACGACTGTTGAGTGCTAGATTCAATTGTCTTTGCAATGAATTTTCAAGGTTTACATATAAAAGTGTTCTTGACAGTTTTCAGAATTATGGTCCTAAAAGAGATTTGAAATTGCATCGGTAGATTTCGAAAGATTATTGAAAAGTTAAATAGAAATATGAATTAGTTTCAGCCTTAGTATGTTTTTTCAATAACATAATTTTTTAAAGCAGTTTCTAAAATAATTTAAAAATTCAACATATTCAAAAATATTAACATTTATTTAAGTTAATTTTTTAAAAGTAATTTAATTGTTTGTTATCAGGATTTCAGTAGGTTGTGAATGTTTAAAGATATTTTTGACAACTGGGGAAATTTGTTTTCGAGTTTCTCATTATTATGTTCAGTATAAATGTGTCGAGTATTCATTGTGTAACTTTTAAAATACGGATTATATTGTTATTTTGGCGTTAATAAGTTAACGAATTGCGAAAAATAAGGAAAAAACTTTGGGTAAAATTTTATGATGCTGCAAAAAGTGATGCTAACTGTACGAAATGTATTGTAGTATCGTTTTAACCCAAGGCTGTTTCAACCTATTTCTGTGCAATGATATAAATGTTAAGCTGTAATCACTAAATTGTTTAAATGCTGAAATGAAATGAATAGAATTGTGTAAATTGTTTAAATGTTGTGTTTTTAACAGATGGTTTAATTTATAAAAATCTATAAAAGTTCTGATCTTTCATATATATATATATATATATATATGTGTGTGTGTAGAGGGGAGGCGGGATATGCCATTAAATGTATTTTTGAAATATTTTAGATGTTTAAATCGTCGTAAAAGAAAATTTTCAAACAGCATAAAGTTAAATGAAAATTCAAATATACTTAGCAAAACTGGGTGTATAAAGTTTGGCATAGAGTTCCAACTAATTTCTGTTAAAAATTATTAATATCTTCAAATTTGAGTATAATATAAAGTTTATTTATTGTCAGAATTTTCTATCAAAATTTAACTAAACATTAATTCATATTAACAATATATTGCTATCTTCTTTTATTCCGTAAAGAAACTTCGAATGCAATCGTTCAAGTCAATGATGCACTAGTCAATGATGTTATGTGTATCACATTCTCTTAATAATCTTAATAATAAAATTTTATGATTTCTCTAACAATGATTTCATTATTATTGCTAAATATGACATATTAAATGAATTTTTGAAATATTTCAGAAATTTAAATTCTTTGTAAAAGAAAACTTTCATCACTCAAAAGCATAAAATTAAATGAAAATTAAAATATATTCAGTAAAACTGGATGCGTAATGTTTGTCACAGAGTTTCAACTAATTTCTGTTCAAAATTATTAATTTCTTTAAATTCGAGTAAAATATAAAATTCATTTATTGCCAGAATTCTCGGTTAAAATTTAACTAAGAATTAATATATATTAACAATACATTATTTTCTCTTTCTTTTCCATAGAGAAATTCGAATGTAACGTTCGTTCACTTACTAGCACTGGTCAATGTGTACCACACTCTCTTAATAATCTTAATAGTAAAATCTTATGATTGCTCGCACAATTACTTTATTATTGTTGCTAAAAATGAAAGAAACCTATAAAAATGATTAAAAAGAATAAATATAAAACATATCTAAACAGGGTTCGTACGCTTTTGCCACAATTTTTTAATATAATATTTCACTTTATTTAAATGCAGACAAGTGTTACAAATCTTGCAACTAAATGAGGTGTCTATAATTTGTGCTATTTAAATATTAAATAGAAAAATTCTATTAAAAAATTGAGGTAAAAGCGTACGAACCATGCTAAAGTACAATGATGAATCTAAAATCTAAAAACTTACTTTTGAAAAACTCATCTGAAAGGCCTGCTCATTCACCTTCAACTTGTCAGAATATAACATGTCTGAAAGTTGGTGTACAACAGGATATCTAAGAAATAAAATTTTACTGTTAAAGAAATTGTCAATTTACTTTACTCATCATATGAAAAAAGGAAATCCTTTAAAATATCACAGAAGATGAAAGTCGGAAATTTCTGTGTTAAACAGGTTTCCCAATTAAATTCACAAAAGTTAAAATGATAGATTAATGATTTTGAACATTGTACATTAACTTTGAATTTCATGGATTTTTTTATCGAAATAAAAAATTACAATTATTCTTATAGAGTTTATTTAAAAAAACTAAAAATTAAGAACAAACATAAACATACGTAATAAACATATACATTTTATGGAGAGTTTGGTTTAATATAAGCGTCTTAGACAACAATCACAATAAATTAAAAAGTTTCTTTTTTGTAATGAAATAATATTCAGCCTGCTGTCTACTTTTTAATTTTCTTTTCTTTTTCAGTCATTCTTTCATCTTTTCTTTCTTTCTCTCCTTCATCCTTCCCTTCATTCTTTTTTTCTTACTTTTGACCAACGGTACATATATTTGAATTATGGCGAAGCAATTACCGAAATATTTTTTTTTCAATTGCACAAAATTCTTCTTAATATTTCTTCAATATTCGAAAAATATTAAGTTGAAACTAGCGCACAACTTGAAATTATATTAACAAATGCTAAAAGTAGATTTTTTCTGCTAATTGAAGATATTTAATCAAAAATTACGTATTATAAGAAAATTATAGCAGAGTGCCTTGCTACTCTTTCGTAAAGGTACTCTAGCAGATGAGTGGATTTTGAGATTTTGCGTACGATCATGGTGCTTTGAATTCTAACATTTGTGCGTGAATGAGACTTGCCCTGTCATTTCTTTGTTTCGCAAAGTGCATATGTGATTATCGCGGTTGTTTTTGTAATGATATATTAATTATGTAACTGTGGTTGTGTAGTAGCTACATATAGTGCGGCAGTAGACTGAATGAGTGGATTTTGAACGCATTTCACCCTCGGGTCGGCGAGTTCTCTCCTGAAATTCGAACCACCTGTTGACTTCAAGTGGAGTTTCCCAATAGCAGTGTGGATACAATCTTCGGCTGTGAGTTATCTTCAATTTGGCAAGAAGTTGAGCTTTCTTCGTGAATAAAGAACGATCGGAATCCACGGGATTCCATTTATAATGATATTATCTGCTAAAGTAAATTTATTAGTTTCCTGTAGAACTAACGGTGAGGTCATTTGGAGTCGAGTTAAGTGAATTAAATTTAAGGAGTTTTGGGAAAGGCTCATGGTTTCCTTTCCAGTGAACAGTCCGAAAGTGTATGTCACAAAATGACAAAAATATATATATTTATGTTATTTTAAAAATGATAAAATTATTTAAATCAATGCAAGTTCATTTCTTATAAAGAGAAGTTGTTACTGAATTTTTTAATATTAGTGATTATTGAAGTTTTTAAAATTAATATGTGACCAGTCCGAAATTTAATATAATCTTCATGTCTAAAAAAATTACATGTACCTAAGAGTACATTGAATGTTTATGTATGTATGGTAAGTTAAAGGATTTAGCTCATTATGTAAGCAGTAACATGTATTCACAATGTTGATGGGAAAATAAAATTTGATGTAGCTCCTGGGATAAGAAGTCAAAATCAATGTAATTTAACGTTGTCTTTATGCATATACGTATGCCATTTATATACATATATATGTATATTTCTGTATTAATGCTAAATTTATAGTTATCTCTCACTATATAAACAGAGTATGTATGCATAATTCTTTTTTAACATTTAAGTATTGATTGTAAACTACGATCCAGCTTCATTCTAAAAACAAGAAATCAAAATAAAATATCAGAAGTCTACCTCTATATCTGTACATATGTGCACAAGCGCATACATGTATATGTTTGTGTATCTATGCTAAATTAAAAAATATCCCTTATTATATAAACAATATGTGTATGCACAATGCTCTATCCACATAGAAATGTTGCTCTAAAATTAAAATTTGGCATTGTCAAACAAGAATTCTAAATGCATCATAGTTTTAAATTATCAACATATATTAAAAAATGTAGAATACTTTAATGCTTTGTAGAATACTTTGATGTAATATTATATTTAATTTTTTGGCTCTGAATCATTACTAAGTTTCTCTTTTTTTTTTCTTTACTTTTTTTTTTCTTATACAGAATGATGGTGGAATGTCATTCACAACGAAGTGTCGATGAGGAAATAATTCGTATCATCGTTTTAAAACCAAGATATTTAAACTCATCATAGATTTAAAATAAAAGTAAGACTATTTTTGTAAAAAAACACTCTTTTATAAAGATTCAATGTTTATCTTAAAAATAACGCCTAATTTCATGACTGCCATTCATGTAGTTCCAAAAAATTCCGTTACAATATATTAATTTGGTGTGGCCCAGATTAGTGAAAATTCACCAATTTGATTTACGCTTAATAAAAAGCGCGGATTAGTAAATTTATTAAAGAAATTATAATTTTTGCTCTGTTTTTTTTTCAAGATAGGGCAACAGGAAAGAAAAAAAAGTACACTTTAAATTGTTTATTCAGGATTTCAAAATTGTTTTCACAGTCATTATTAATATTAATTAGTCATTTTATAGTTATTATTGACATTAAACTATTAAATGATAAAAGAGTACTTTTAAAAATATATATTACACTCTTTATATTTTATTTGTATTTTCTAGTTTTTAGTGTTTAAAATATTTCGTTGTTGCAGTTTCACAGCCAGTTGGCATACTTTGGCGTGCGTGGTTTGGCGCATAATGAGCTAAATTGTTTTTATAACTCAGAAATAGTTGTAACCATAAAGATTGTTTGGCGATTTATCACTTGCGGCCGGCTAATGGAAAAATGCCTAAAAAATATTTTTTTTATTTATAATTATTTTTTTTAATATTAAAATGTTGTAATGTCATCGAAAACATACCTGTGCATATAATTTTTATAATTCTACCATATCAAGAAGTGAGAGGGGAAATTATTATAAATTCTATCTTTACATACATAAACAAAGTTGAGTTAAATAAAACATTATAAATAGAATACTTTGGTGCTTATCATGATTGGATTTAATTTGATATTTTAAAATATATACTATTAACAAAGTCTTTATATTTGCCTGTTTTGTACTGCATGATGCTTTATTAACAATCTTATTGTTGATGGGAAACTACAGTTTGGCATCGTTCCAAAATCAAGAAATATCAACTTTTCATAGATTAAAATTATCTTAACAGATAAAAAAAAAATACTTTGGAGTTTATCATGACAATATTTTATTTTTGCTTTTAACATATTATTGCAAAGTACTCATTTTTATATTTCGAGCTCATAATAATGTGCTTGTAAATATGAAGTTTCGAAATATTTTACGATAAAATGCATCTACGGATTTCTAAGGCTCCATATTTTTCTGCTTTTATTACCTTATGATTTTTTTAATCTCTTAGCAACACCATACTTTTTTACAAAAATGCTAATTTTGTCATAAAGTTTATTACTTATTAACATTAATTTATTTATAACGAAAATACAGGAAAGAAAAGTAAGATATTTTGAAACATCTGTTACATTTAATTTTACCATCAATCCAGTATAATGCGTCCTCCAAATTTTTCAGAAGATAAATTTAATTAGATTTTCACATTGATAGCGTAATTAACACAGATTAACACGTTTTAAAAACCATATCTGGTAGCGGAGATATTATCATGTAACAGATCTGAAAAGTTTTAAATTGATAAAAACTGCGGAAAGTTCAATTGCAGTTTTTATCAGTTTGAAAGTGCATTTGAAGTTCATTATGGCTTGTTCACTTAATGAACTGAAGGGTAATGAAGATAATTACACGATATTTTTCAACTTATAAAACCTATCAGCATATGCTTTCAAGCAATAACTTTTATTTTGCTTAAAATGTTATCATTAGAAGGATTTGTTAGATTGAGAAAAAATATTTTTTACGTAAAAAAAAAAAAATCAAAATTTTAACTTTCGAACTGCATTTACTTTCGGGATAAAGAGATTTAGACCTATAAGACCTTTTGCATAGATTTAGACTTATAAAAACTGTTTCCACTTTTAATGTGTTTTCAAACAGTTCATTAGAATTTATACTTTTAACTGCGTTTGTCAATTTGAACTTATACTTTTATAAAATCAAAACTATCATTAGTGTTTATTAAAAACAAGAAAATGTTTAATTTTATTTTTTTTCTCAAATTACTGGGTTTTTTAGAAAGTTCCTCCCGTTTGGGAAAACCAATTCGTACCGGAAAATTCTGCCCGTCAATCATTAGACATTAGATATAGGAATTAATGTTTAATAATTAAATGATAGAATTTTCCGGTACGAATTGGTTTTCCCAAACGGGAGGAACTTTCCGAACAACTCAGTATTTTATGAATCCTGCAACTATAATGCTAGCTGATCACTATTCGAACTTTTAATGCTTTTTTAAACAGTTCATTAGAATTTATATTTTATTTGAGTTATAAGTTCGATAAACATCAGATATGTCTCTAATTAAAAAGTTGGGTAAGAAGAAGATTACAAATTTATTGTTTCACATATATTATTTTGTGAGTCCCACTTCCATTACATTATCTACTGTTTTTAAACAATTTATTAGAGTTTGTTAATTCGAGTTGGAAGTTTAAACCGTTAAACAGTTTATGAGAGTTTGTTAATTCCAGTTGGAAGTTCTATAAACACCGGGAATACCGTTGACCCCTTGGGGACGAGCAACACGTATACGTGACGCATAAGGTGCTCAGAATCCTCGATTATTTCCACCAGTAACTTTTTATTCTAAATTTTGCATTATTTAATGACAGCATTTTTGAGATTCAATTAGGCAAAAATTTCTGTTTTGAAAAACCGGTGGCAAAAGATTAAAAATTCTGTAAAGGACGCTCGTCGCGAAGGGGTTAATGATAATTAAAAACTTGAATGAGAAGAAAAATCAAAACTTTATTATTATTTTTTTTAAATATATTATTTTGTGGATCCCGCTGCCCTAAAGTTATTATCAGGTCTTTTAATGTATTTTTGAAGAGTTCATTAGAGTTTATATTTTATTTGAGTTAGAAGTTTGGAAACAGTTCAAAATATCGTTAATGATAATTAAAAATATTAGGGGGGAAGACATTTCAAAATTTATTTTTTATATATTATTTTGGGAATCCCACTGCCATAACATTATCGGGTCGATATCAAGTTTTTTAATGTATCTTTGAAAATTTAATTAGAGTTTATATTTTATTTGAGTTTGTTAATTTCTGTTAGAAGTTCGATAAACACCCGAAATATCGTTAATGCTAATTTAAAGAATTTATTTTCTCCCCATAAAATATCTTGTGTAAGTAGCCCAGCCCAGAACATTATCCTGTCTCTATCGTATCTTTTAATGTACTTTAAAAGAGTCCATTAGAGTTTATATTTCATTTGGGTTTGTTAATATAAGTTGGAAATTCAATAAACATCGAAAATATCGTTAATTCTGATTAATTTGAGTGAGATGCAAAAGCAAAACTTTATTATTATTATTTTTTAATATTATTTTGTGTATCCCATTGCCATAACGTTATTATCAGGTGTTATAATTTCTTTTTGAAGAGCTCATTAGAGTTTATATTTTATTTGTGTTCACTAATTTGAGTTAGAAATTCGAAAACAATTTAAAATATCGTTAATGTTAATTAAAAATATTAGGGGGAAGAAATTTCAAAATTTACTTTTTACATATATTATTTTGTGAGTCCCAATGCCACAACATTATCGTGTCACTATCAAGTTATTTAATGTCTCTTCGAAGATTTAATTAGAATTTATATTTTATTTGTGTTTGAGAATTTGAGTTGGAAGTTGGAAATATCGAAATATCGTTAATACTAATTTAAAACTTCAGTGAGTAAAAAATAAAAAAAATAAAAACGTTTTTTCAGAAATTATCTTGTGTGAATCCCATTGCAAAGAACATTGTCCTAATATCACGTTTTTAATGTATTTTTAATAAGTTCATTAGAATTTATATGTTAGTTGAGCGTGTTAATTTGAGTTGAAAGTTCGATAAACACCTGAAATATCGTCAATGCTAATTTAAAACTTTAGTCAGTAAAATATCCAAAACATTTCTTTTTTTTTCCATGTATTATTTTGTGTGAATCCCACTGCTTAGAACATTATCCTTTCACTATCACATCTTTTAATGTTTTTTCAAAGTGTTCATTAGAGTTTATATTTGAGTTTGTTAATTTGAGTTGAAAGTTCGATAAAGATTGAAAATATTATTCTTGTTAATTAAAAAAACAAGTGAGGAAAGTTCATATATACATATATATATATATATATATATATATATTGTAAATTCAACTGCTCTATCAGTTTTTCGATGTATTTTCGAACAGTTTATTAAAAAATGTATTACATTTGAGTGAAAATTTGATTAAAATAGAAAATATCACGAATGTTAATTAAAAATTTGAATGAGAAGGAAATTTGATTTTTTTTTAAGTACATATTTTCTGAGAGTCTTACTACTACGACACTATCCAACCTTTAACGATCTTTTGAAATACTTTGTATTTTATTTAAGTTTTCTAGTTTGAGCTGAATCTTCGACAAAAATCAAACATATAATTATTGTAATTTAACATTAATTTGCATTTTTAGCACCATTTTCTATTAGAATTTTTCGTCTTATTTAAAATCAGAAAAGTTTTATAAATCCTGCAATCAAACAAGGCGTCCACAATTTTTGCTATTTAAATATTAAATAGAAAAATTCTATTTAATAATTGTAGTAAAAGCGTACGTACCCTGCAAAAACGTGTGTGAGAAGAATATATATATATATATATGCCAATATTTGGTAAGCTTACACGTACATAAAACAAAATATTGACTAAAATTTGCAATACTGATAGTTTTTTGACTAACCATTTATTTTAGCAAAATTACTGGATACTGGATGGTATCCATAATATAAACGTTCTAAGTATTAACGAATCTTGTATTAAGCCCATATTTGAAGCCTCTTTAATCAGTTCTAGAAGCTTCAAATATGTGAATACAAAATTACAGCTCATTCCTCCAAGTAGTTTTTAAATTGTGCTTAAAAAAACAACACGCAATGCAATCAGTTTAGAAAATGAATTTAACATTAGGAGTTTCAATTTTAAACTTGCATAATTCCTAAACTACTTGACCAAATGACTTCCTATTTGATATCTTAAAGTAAAAGTTACCGAAAAAATTCCAAATATAATGTCAAATTTCGTATTCAAAATTTTAGAATTTGGTACAAATTCACTATGGGGACGCCCCCCCCCTAAGTAAAATTTAAGTTTAGTATTATTTAGTAGATGTTATTACTAATCGATTGGTACAAGTCATATTTGTTTTATACGATGATTTGCAGCAGAGATAGTAGGCATTTTTTCCTCAGGACACTACATTTATTTTTTAACTATATTCTGTAAAAGAGAAACTAATTACAAAATAAATATTATTATTGTTCTTGAAACTAGCCGCTTCGTTTCAGATATTTCTGTAGCATTAAGAATTGTTTAAAAAAATTATATAAGCTTTAATTACACTTTTACGATTTTTTAAATTCTTAACACTACACTGCACAGTGATGCATAATCAATTACAATTTAGATAAATAAATTCAATTTCCAGCAACCACTATATTAAAAAAATGTTTACCTCGTGTAATCACAGACATTTTTTATTAATTAAGAAAATTAATTTTTCTTTAAAATTTGTGGTGTTTAACCTTGAATTTGAGTATAAAAAAACATACTTCCGAAAGAAAAATTCATGCAGTATAGTGTTACGTGCTTATCCCAAACCTATGAATTCAGACTTTCATAGTAGCTACGCTTCTATAGCAAAAATGATATAAGCCAATGTTTAAACTCATCCAAGATTTAAAAAAAAAAAAAATCGTTTTTCTAAAACGTTTTATGATTTTAATAACGTCTAGGAACCAAATATACCGGTTCTATACCGTTTAATGTTGAAGACTGCTTAAATATGCTATATACGATCTGAAATATAAGTTATTTAGGAATTTTAATTTATTTAGACATTTTAAAAATCAATTAGATATTTTTTAATAAAAAATACCCATAACGCTCAATTAATTTATATATATATACGTGTGTGTTTTAAGTTTTAATTAAAATCTTAGCGTATATAAAAATTCCGAATGTATTATAAGATCTTCTTATAGAAACAAAATTTAAATTAATAAAAAAAAAATCGAAATACTTTAAAAATCGCTGAATAACCTACATTTCAGTTTTTGTATAATATATTTAAGAAGTCTTCACACAATTCGGAATATTTACCGGTATTTTCGAATTGTATTCGCAGAATTTCTGTCATTAAATAAAAACAAAGACATTTCTATTAGAAATTAATGATAAAATATCTGCATAATTTATAGAGTCTTAATCATAGAACCAGTAAATTTAGCTCTTAATTTTATCAAAATAATCAAAACATCTTAAAAAAACATTAGCTGTACCGTGGGACAGAAATGGACCTTATTTGCAAAATAACAATATTTTGCTAGAAGAAAGTGAATTAGAAATTAGAATGTCAAGCACAAAATTAAAAATTACACCCATATGTAAATTATTTTTGAAATGGAGAAAAATGCACTATTCTTAACCCTTTGACTATGGGTTGGGACACATACGTCCCAATGTACCATTTTTTACAAAATAATCTCTGCCATACACTTATATAAGGATATTTCAAAGAGAAATCTACCACAAAGAAAAAATTTTGTAAATTGCGGTACGATTGAATATAAAGATAGTCGCCAATCCGGGCTCGTAATTAAAAGTTTAAGCAAAAGTGTATGGCGCATTATTATAGTTCTGTTATTTAATGTAGATTTACAACTCGAAAGTCATATATTACACTGTTAAAAATTTGCAGCAAACTGTCCAGTCATTTCACCGTTTTTATAGAAAACGGTTACTTAACCGTAGTTTAACTCTATTCTGGCCATATATTATTGCCCATATTATGGTCAGAATATAGCTAATTTACAGTTATGTAACCGTTTTCTATAAAAACGGTCAAATGACTGGACAGTTTGTTGCAGATTTTTAACAGTATATTATTAGAAAATGATTAATTTTTAAAAAGAAAGTATTCCACTTTTAAAATAATTCTAATACATTAGTAAAAAGGGGATTTTTTATAATTTATAATTGTGCAAAATAGTTTAATTATTAATCGTAAATAATACAAATAAATAATTGTTTTAGATTATAATCGTAATTATTATAATAAGATATCTAATAAGATATAATTATTATAATATATATATATTCTTCTAGCTCTAAAGTATGCTATGGAAATAACAGTAAGGAATTTTGTGCAGCAAATTTTTAAAAACTACTTTCTTTTTTTATATTTAATCACAATGCTGAAACATTTATCAGAGTCAAATCTGTTTTTCAAAAGTTCATCTAATAAATTAAATATAAATTTTAAGGAATAGACAATTAATTTTGTAAATAAAATTTTAAATATTTCTCTGAAAAATTTTAATTAAAATATCGATAGAATGACAAAATTTTCTGAATTTTGAGCAAAGAAATGTGGGAGGCGATAGGTTAACAAACAAAAAATAATTTCAATCGTAATTATAAGCATTTTATCACTGATGCAAGAAAAGCTAATAATTGCATTTACCCAAGCTTATTCTTGAGTATCTGTAATAACATTTATTTATTAATTTTTGCAACAGAGATGAAAGTAATTTGCTTTAGAAAAGTAAATGTAGGATTAATATAAATTAATGAAAAACTTAATAATAGATAAACATAAATATTTCGGTGATTGAATAAGGCAAAATTTGCTATTAAATTTTTGTAGTAAGAAAAAAAGCGTAAAGGTTGGCAATTGTGGCGATATTATATGTATTAAAAAAATTTCGTTGATAAATGGTAAAGGATGTGTTTAAAAGAATAAAATAAATAAGCTTTTCTCTGCATTCTAGTATAACATATTGTAATTTTTATTGGTGTAGTGGAATGACATAATTACAAAGTTATTATATTCTTAACTATTACGAATTCCAATAAGTGCCTTTTTTGTTCCATTTATTTCATAAAATACACAATAAAAACAACACCAAAAAATTCCGTGCAGAATTTTTTATTTATTTACTTTTCTCTAATTATCTTATTACACCACCATTTTGGAAATCCATATGCTCAGGAATTTGTGAAATCCACGTCTTTCAAAATATTTTCTTGCTGAACAAAAAAAAAAAATAATTTTAAGTAATGTAAATTAATTTTGCTATCGAAATTTCAAGTGGTTGTCAGAAAGTAGGTTTATTTTAACAAAATATTGATAGAATGAAAAACAAATAAAATGAAAACAATACAATTGAGGTTAAAGTAATTGCAGTTAAAAATTAAGTAGACCATAAATAGAGAATAATGTAAAACTTAGAGAACAACATAAAAGAGTTAATTTAAAGCTTTTCTTTTCAGCCTGAGGGGACATAGTGGAATCCTGTTTGGTATAGACAAAAAACAAATAGTTATATTCATAATTATTACGAATTCTAAGATTTTCTCTTTTTTTATTTTATTCCATTTTTTTCTTAGAGCATATAATAGAAAGAATACCAAAAAATTCCGAAGAAATTTTAATAATCTATTTTTAACCGAACATCCAATTACACTACCATTTCAGAAACCCACCTGCTCAGGCATTCATGAAATCAACGCAGCTCTTTCATAAAATTCGCTTGCATGGAGCAGATCGAAATGGAAGCATTTTGAGATTCCCAAAAGAAAATGGGAAAAGGGATATTTCCAAAGTAATTGTATTTAAAAAATAAGTAGGGTATAAATAGAAAATAAAGAAAATCTTAATCTAATAAAAGGGCAGAGTTCGTCATTCTGTCTGTCTGTCTGTGCACAATCTCACACTGTAATGGGAAAGCGCACCACTAGAAAATTTGGTACGAAGTTACTCCAAGGGGAGGCGAACCTACGAGCACCTCAAAGAGAGTTATTTAAAAACAATTTGATTTTTTTTAAAATCTAATTTTGAAAACGTTTTTGCATTTGTTGATTCACACTGCAGGGATAACCGATGAGAAGAAAGAGACTGAAACACCGATAAACACCGGGATTTTTATTGTCTTTTTTTCCTTTATATAATTAATGCGTCTTTATTAATTACCAGAAGAAAATATGTTGCTTAATTAACAGTAAAAGTTTTTTTTTCTTTTTTCTTTCTTTCTTTTTCTTTTTTCTTTCTTTCTTTCTTTCTTTCTTTTTTTTTTTTTTTTTTTGCAAAATCGCACGAAAGCAGACTTATGGGTAACAGCTAATGAAATAATATAAACAAAAAAACATAAAGATTTTCTTTCCACTCCTTGATAACATATTGCAGTTCTTATTGATGTAGTGGAAATAATTACAAAGTTAATTTTTTCGAATTCCAGCAAATACGCTTAAAAAAATCAAGAACAACACCAAAAAATTCCGTGCAGCAATTAAAAAAGATTTGGAAGTGTTGTTGCCGACGTTAGGAAAAGAAATTTAGAAAAAGAACTGTACACATTAAGCTTGGGAAAAAAATGGGGGAATGAAAAATAACGGAAAAGTTGGAAAAAGGGATGTTTTCTATGTTAGATAATATATATATATAAATACCACTATTGCAACATCCTTCTATTATGCAATCTAGGATCCGGAAGAGTTGTTCCCAACATTCGAAAAAAAAAAAAAATGTACTGTATAAATTAAACTTATGAAAAAAATGGAGAAAAATGCAAAATATTGCAAAAATACACATATGCAGAGTCACAGTAAGAGCTAATATTATAATATAAAGAAATAAACTTAAACATTTTCTTTCCACTCCTTCATAACATATTGCAGTTCTTAATGATACAGTGGAGATAATTACAGGGTCAATTATTACAAATTTCGACATATATGCTTTAAAAAATATCTATCTATTTCCTAATATATGTGATAAAAACAACACTAAAAAATTCCGTGCAGCAATTTTAATAATGTACTTTTCTCCGAGTATCTAATTACACTACCATTTCGGAAACCCATCTGCTCAGGCATTCATGAAATCTACGCAGCTCCTACATAAAATGCACTTGCATGGAGCAGATCGAAAGACGATCCGATCCGCCTCATTGAAATGGAGGCATTTTGAGAATCCCAAAAGAGAGTAGGGAAGGGATGTTTCCAAAGCAGAAATATCGATTCAGAGAGAGAAAAGGAGGGAGATTCCTGTGCATTTTCCTCAGCAAGAGGCCGAGGGACTCGACCGCCATTTTTCGATCCCTCTCCTGCTGTGCAGCCTAGGATTGCTGCTGCCAGTTTTCAGGAGAGAAATCGAAAAATATTCTCTCATGAACTAAAGTTCATGAAAACATTGAAAATAAAATATGCAAAATAGTTGGAAAAAATTGAAAAGAAACATGCAGGATGTTTTTTGAAAATAGACAGAAAATTATGTAATATTTTCGAATATGTTTCTGATCGACAATCTAGGAACCGGAAGTGTTGTTGCCAACTTTCAGGAGATAAATTTAGAAATATTCTACCATGAGCTAAGTTACGGAAAGAAAAAATAAAAATAAAAATGTAAAATAACTGAATAAAGCTGGAAAACAGAATGTTTTTTCCAAGTTAGATGAAAATTAAGTAACATACTCTAGCTTATTATGTTCGTTGGAAAGGAAATTTAGAAAAATGTACCGTACATATTAAGCTTATGAAAAAAAAAAATTGGGGGAAATGCAAAATAACTGAAAAAGCTGTTAAAGGGTAAGCTTTTCGAAGTTAGATAAAAGCAAATATGTAATATTATGCAACATCTTTCTGTTATTAAATATAAGATCCGGAAGCATAGTTCCCAGTGTTCGGAAAAGCACTGTACAAATTAAGTTAATAAAAAAAAAAGTGGATAAAATGCAATATATTGCAAAATGTTAGAATACAAACATGTAGAATTTTCTTTATTATTTATTTATTCATTTTTATATATATCCATCTTTATTTTGCAGAATTTCTGCGCTCAAATCCGGAAGATAGCTGCAAATTTTCAAAAAACGAAATTAGAAAATGGAACTCGAATTAAGCTCATGAAAAAAAAAGGGGGAAGGGAATATGCGAAATATTAAAAGAAAAAAGAAAGAAAGAAAGAAAGAAAAGGCCAGAAGAAATCAAAAGTGTAGAGTACCTTTTGGAAAGAGTACAGCAGTTTTTAAAGAAGCGTTATTGACCACTTTTGAAAAAAATATATATATATGGATTCATGCGTGCAAAAGAGCTAAAGGAATAGCAGCCAAACAATTAAAATAGCGGTTTTCCGATTTCTCCTACGGATCCCGATATGCTACGCAAAATGAATTTAAAATTATTTTACAAGCAATTAAGTTCATGGAAAAAATTGCAGAAAAATAAAACAGACCTGAAAAATTATAAAACAAGCGAATAATATATATATATATATATATTTCTAATTAGTTCCACCATTTTCCGATGGCTCGCTTGCTTTGCGTTCTGGATCCGGAACCGTTGTTGCCATTTTTCGGAAAAGAAATTTATGAAAGTTCGTGCATGAAATAACTTCATGTAAAACTTAGTAGAAAGAAAGGGAAACATAAAAATTTTGGTAATGAAATGTGTGTGGTATTTTTCCAGACTGGGAGAGAAAATTATAAAACTTTTTGCAAAAATAAAATCCACAAAATGCCTTTAAGCAAATTAAATTCAAAGAATTCTTGCACGAATTAAATTTATTTGATATTAAATTTATTTGCATAAATCTTGACAAAAAATATAATTAGAGTGTGCAAGACACTTTTAGAAAATTATATAAGAAACTTTACGATGGCTTTAGTAAAGTAAACGCCATGAACCGTTTTTAATTGTATGCATTATTTTGCTTTTAACTTAACAAAAAATTATTTTTTCCACAGCAAGATGATATCTGTTTTACACTTTTTTAAAAGCACCAATTTACACGATTATTATATTGTGTTTTTGTTATAAATTCTTTTACTTTACATTAATTTATATTAATTACTTTCTTAGTTATTAATAATAAAAAATCATAAACTTCTATTAAACCTGATCATCAAGGTGAAAAAATTCCAAGTTAAAACTACACTGATATTTTTATTCTTTCAAAATTAGTAAAATAAAAATAAAACAATCTTCTTCTTATAAAAAAAAGTTAAGTTTTGTAATTGTATATTCAAAGCTGAAAAATATCTGATTTCGGAAAAATAATGTATATCCGTTTAAATAGTATTAATAATATTTAATCAACATGTGAATTTGCTATATACAAGAATATATATTTTGCTAGTTATTTATAGCCATATTGCTGCTTGAATCCAAAACACTTATTTAAGTTTTTGATTCATGCTTTTTTACAATAATTTTGTTTTTATACATATTTATTTATTTATTTTTTGTTCAATTTAAAACGAAAAGCATGAAAAGAGAAAGGATAAAAGAAAAATCATAGTTTTTTCCCGCTTGCAAATTAACGGAGTACACGCCCTTTTTCAGAAATTTTCTAACCATATGTATAAAAAATTTTATAAAGAACGCAGGAAAAACGCAATCTATTAATTGAAAACTTTTTTTTTTTTTTTTTTTTTTTTTTAGGAATTAGAAACTACCGCAAAGTAAAAAACATTAATCATGCATAAATAAATTGTAATATTTCAACGTAAAATAAGACACTTTCTATTACTATAACTACTGAAAACAAGCACATTACACGAGAACTAAATTACGACTACAAATTCACAAAAATCTGACTAATATAATAAACACCAGGATTTTTAATTGTGTAACTACATTTTGTACCGAAATAAAAATTACGGTTATTACAGCTTAATTATAAAAAATAATTTCTAGCTAACGTCTAAATTCTTCAACAATACAGTTAAGATAGAAAAATACTCTAAATTGTTATTTTTATTGCAAAAATGAACGAATGGCTACGAATTAAAACTTATCATTTCAATTATTGAAATTATTTAAGTTTGCATATTTATTCTTTTCTGCTTGAAGCCTAAGTATTTTTACACTTATTAACATTTAAACTAAAAATTTCATGCCCAAAATGTAAAATAATTTTAGTTATTTAAAAATAGTTTCACAAGTTAAAACATATTTGATCAAAATGAAAACTAACTGAAGAAAAATATTTCTTTTTACCTTTAACTCTACACGCTATTCTATTCATGCACTCTATAATGCCGATTTCTGTTTTAAAAATATTGAAAAAACTAAAATACGTTTAGTAACACATAATTCAAACACAAAAAGTCTACATTACTGAAAAAATGTATTATTTAAAAACATTTCTACAGTTAAATAACGTAAAGGGAGTTTTCTATACCTCACCTGTCACGTCTTTTGCAAATCGCACGAGCGTTCGATTCTTCAATCTCGCCGACTGATGGCATTTGCCAGAGGAAGTGATGGCGTTCCCGCTGTGATACAGTTATGCCTAGTTGCTCGTCTCCAAAAATCCACTGGATTAAAAAATATAATAATAGTAATCTGTAGAAAAGGGGAGGGACAACCCCTAAAAAGAATGATCCGCCATCTTGGACAAAAGGGTATGAACATCACAGGGGGGTGGAAGATCACAGGTTCTTATGGACCCCCATCGAGAGATTCAGAGATTCTCAGACATGGGATCCAGAGAAGTCCGGGAGGGAGGTAGAGACGAGTCCGGCATCGGGGTTCTTACCGCATCCTCTGCGTGCGCATGCGCGGAACCCCTGCAGTCGAAGGCAAGCGATCGATGACCACCCCTCCTTCGCATCTCATCCATCTCCATCTTCCATCCCCTGCCAGTAATGTGCTCGCCCAGGCAACCTGTTGGGCCCTTTAGGCCCTCCCCCGCAAGAACAGAAACACAAGGGGAAGGGGACACAAATTGTCTGAAATGGGGCCAAGGGAATCGTCGAATAGAAACCTACATCCGGGTACGGCAGATCTGACCGTTATCCGATGAAAGATGGACGAGAAATGATGAAAGGATAAAGGAAAAGTCTATCTTAAATATTTTCTATTCACCTGCTGAAACAAATGCTCGGAAAAATCACATGTAGGGATTTTTTTTCTCTCCTCACGGTTGCACCAGGATCTAACCGCAGTTATTTGTTATTGATCGAGCAAAAGATGTTTCTGTTTGTGTGATTTTAGAATGAGTTAATAAAAAAGTTCATGGTGAATATTTCAGGTATTTAGGTGCAGAGTCGGAAGTTATTTTTATAATGAAGTTGTAATAACCATAATTATATATAATTGCTTTTTGCAAAATTTCATTTATGGTTCTTGTTTTTTTTTTACGGAGAAAGAACTTCTGTTTTAAGTACTTCTCATTTTTCTAAAGTATGCATTAACTCTTCCAAAACGTTTTGGGATATATCTATACATATCTATAAATAACTTCAGCTGGAAACTACTTGTAAGGTTCGATTTTAAAAATTCATGCATACGCTGTAGATATGCATACTGAATACGTGGAACGATTTCTCCACCCAGTCTCTGGTAGAGTGAAAGCTATGCAACCAGTTTCTAGTTATAATAAATATGTGGTGCTTCCTGGAACTAAATCGCATTGCTATTTTTAGATTTTTTGGGTCTTTCGACTATCCGTAAGCTTTCTTCTACATTTACCTGAAGTAACAAATGCTCAGAAATGTTAAATGTAGGAAATTTTTTCCCTCACGGTTGAACCGGAATGTAACTGCAGTTATTTGTTATCGATCGAGTAAAGATGTTTCTGTTAATATGATTTTGGAATGAGATAAGAAAAAAGTTCACGGTTAATATTTCAGGTATTTAGGGATATAGCTGGAAATTATTTTGTTAATTAAGCTGGAATAACTGCAATTAAATATAATTGCTTTTTCCAAAATTTTGTTTATGTTTTTTTTGTTTTAATGGCAAAAAGAAATTCCATTTTAAATACTTCTCATTATCGTAAAATAGGCATTGATTTAAAAAAGATATTGCAAATATTAATTTTTGGTTAAAGCTATGGATTTCTATAATAATTGCAGGCAGATAGTAAAAGAAAAATCTAATTTCAAGATTCTTCCCTGCCAAGCATAGACTTTAGATAAGCACACTGAATCTGTGGAAATGTGTTCTCTCTCTTTGGGTTTGGTATGTAACCAGGAATTCCTCACTTTTTAATGATAATGAAAATGTGAAAACTGCCGGAAATAAATTATATTGCTACATTTGGATGTTTTTTCCCCCGATGAAACGTATGTCGCGCCTTTTACTCTGTATTTATCTACAGTAAGACATGCTGAGAAAAACCCATTTAGGGATTTTTTCCTTCACAGTTGAACCAGAATGAAACCGCATTTATTTGTTATTCATCGAGTAAGGATGTTCGTATGATTTTGGAATGAGATGAAAAACTGATCTTTGTCAATATTTCAAGTATATTTTTATACCGCTGACCAGACACTTACCTACCAGGCACAGTGCCTAGCTAAACGGGTTGTATACCTTGTCGCGTGGCGAAATTTGCCTGATCATTGGGTGGCGATCAATCAAATCGCCTGATTGCCAATTACTATCCATTACCTTAGCCGTCATGGCTGTATTGCTTCTTGTTAGATTATTTTCTTTCCCGTGTTAGCCAGTTACTAATTGATTCTTGACTGTGCCGATTTGGCCCCGCACAACACAGCGAAGACACGCTGGGTGAAAGGAGTTGGATATTTTTTGAGCCGAAAGAGAACTGCAAACTTAGTAGGGGGAGTAGTTTACGAGGGGTGGCTGAAGTAAACTAAAGGGGGTTGCCACTGGTATATTTCAGGTATAGAGAGGTGTTATCGGGATGGTATTGTAACAATATCGTACAGATAGTACCGTAAAAAGAAAGCTATATGTTATTGCAATTATTCCAGCTTAGTTATAAAAATAATCTCTTGCTAATATCTCTAAATATTTCAAGTATTTGGATTATAGCTGAAAATTATTTTTATAACTAAGCTGGAAAAACCGCAGTAAAATGCAACTGCTTTAATTTTTTTTTTTTTCAAAATTTTCTTTTACGATACTTTTTTAGAACAGGACAAATTTTCGTTTTAAATACTTCTCATTATCCCAAAATATAAAGGATAAAATATATCGTAAAATATTATTTCATTAAACAAAAAAATAAATAATATTTTTCATTAAAGCTATGCATATCAAAAATTTAACTACAGGCATAGAGAAGAGGCAATTCAAGGTGTATTATTATCATGTTCAGGATTATATACCTTTTAAATCAATTCATAAAATAATTTTAATGTTTTTTGAAAGATCCATGATCAAATAAAAAAAAAAAAAAAGGTGCAAATGCCGACAATGAGGAGGGGTAAAATATTTTACACTGGCGACCAGAAATTTTTGCTGGCCACCAGATTTTTTCCAATTTGTAGTGCCCTGGTTATAGGTGCCGAAATATATGATATAGTATCCGAAATATATGATAATATTTGTCAAAACTGCCTTTTTATTCGATTTTACTTCATAAACTTAAGTTAAAATCATTGCAAGCTAAATTCTGCTTTTGAAAATCGGGAAAGAGGCTTTTGGATGGATTAACCACTTAACATTTCCGTTTTTTATCACGCAATATAAATTAAAAATAGGGACGAAACACCATATTTTGCGTACTAAAATATTTACTTTACATAATCGAAAAATGTCTGCAATTTAATAAAGCAAAGATTAAAGTTAAAAATTAGTAGTATCCAAAAGCTATTAGTATCGAAGCAAGCAAACTCTTTTTGGACGAGTGCTGGGCGTTCGGGCAAAACTATTAAGTGGTTAAATTGTCTCACCTCAATTAGCAATGTCGTGAAAAAAAAAAAAATCATGATCTAAGATGATTCGAGTCGTCAATAATTCTGTCTGCGTAAGGATCCGATATTAAAAGTTTATTTATTATTATAATTATTTTTTCATATTCATTGAATATGATCGAAGATCGTTATTTTGCGACTTAATAAATGTAGATAAAAAAAGAAAAGAAAAGAAAAGAAAAGAAAAGAAAAGAAAAAAAAAAGAAAAGAAAAAAAAACTATTCAAATTTTGTGCGCTTTTACGAGCTTTGAGAATCAGAGTAAAGAGGATCTAATCAAGATGCCGATGTTCAAATAAATCTTAGATAAGATAACAGAGGATAATACGGCTAGCAGTGATAATACGGCCACTTGTAAGTTTCAGTGTTACTGTCAACGTTACCAACAAGTTGCTCCACTACCTTAAAAAGACCACCTACTTGTATAGCCCTCTGAGCGTCTGAGGGCTTTCCTACATTTTCATAAAAATGCTGTTAAAACTAATGTTAATTAAAAAAAAAAAAATTACGGTTTGTTTCTAAATTACATTTCATATCTCCTTATCTTGCATATGCCTTAAAATAGAAATACGTTACAAATATTTTTATTTACAGCGGATTTAAGTTGTTTGTGAGAAACAAAAAATACGGGCAAACCGCTTAGAGGGCTAGTGGTTAGGGCACTGGCTGCTTGACAAAAGTTGCCGGGTTTGAATACCAACTCAAGCTTGTATGTTTGTAGTAGGTCGGACTGCACTTTAAATGGATCCCGGTCTCTTTAGTCCGCGTATGCAAAAGATGACCGTGGCACTTGAAACCAATAATCAACGACTACTTTAAAAAGGAAGCTAAAAAGAAGCTACTGCAGCGTTTTGAGTGGGATTTGTTGAATAACCTTTCCCATGTTTCTCCATTTTCCATGTTGTTATATATATGCATTTTTGGGAGTGGCAAATTGATCATTATTACTTTGATCTGGAAAGTTTACCTTCTTTTTCTCGTAATTACTGAATTGGAAAATTATAATACACTTGTATTTCTCTTCAATGATAAGTGATGATGATTCTTTTAAAATCATTTATGATTCGTGGATCAATCACAAGCGTTTCAGAAATGTAGCTACAGAGAAAAATGCCCACAACGAACGAAACAAGATAAAACCATTTTTCTATGCAAATATTGCAAATTTTGGACACTTTTATTTAACTTTTATTGGGAATTCAAGTGGTGGTTCTCAAGCTTTTTGACAGTTTGAATTTTTTTCCATACTTTGGAATGTTTGATTTGATTTTTTGTAATTATTTTATTTATATTCAATTCGTTTCAAATTAAAATAAATTCCTGTTCATAAAATTAATAAAGTTGTGTCTTTTTTACGTTGCAATTTTTGTTCCAGTAAGATATAACTTAATAGAAATGGATTTATTGAGAAAAATAGAAAATTGGCCAAACTACTGGCGATATTACCATAAAATAAAGGGTATTTTGGAAAATTTGAAATTTGAAAAAGAAAAAGGAAAAACGAAAACAAAAACAAAGTCATTTTCAAATCTTAAATAGAACAGATAACACAAATAACCACGTGTTTTTATTTTATTTTATTTTTATTTTACCACAAACATCACAATTTCATTTTGAAATTAGGGTGGCCATCATTTATATTAAATTAAGATGAAATGGTCTTGAAAAATTCCATCCATTCGCCTTTCTACCTTGTGTTTTTTAACACCATGTATCCGCTTATACATAACATATCCAAAGTTCTTGGTGAATTAAATGGAAATGTGTAAAAAAGATATTTAAGAAACTGCAACGTCTAAAATGTCCAACTAAATACAGGCAAAGACAACTTCCTATGGCACTTTACGGAAAGTAAACTTTCTTTTTCTTCTGAAGTCAAACAACATCATGAAGCTATTGATTTAACTGCCTTTCTTTACCTGCTGTCAGTGAAATATAATATGGGATAAAAGGTAAACCTCTTATCTTGTCCAGATTTAAAAACATCGTGAAGCTACGACATTATCCTTTTTACTTTATCTGCTGTAAGTGAAATATGAGAAAGCCAATGGAAATAAAAATCGCAGACTTGAAAGCTATCCTGTAGATATTAATATTAAATTCCTTTTACATATATAAAAGTCCATTTGTCTTTTTAACTCTCTATTCCAATGTCATAGATACGCTTATAGATATATACACTGAATTGTTTTGATGAATAAAATAGAAAAGTGTAAAACGATATTTTTACATTAAATTAAAGTCTAATAATGCTTAAAGTGATATAAAACATAACACGGAATATTTAAAATACCTTTTTAATGTAGATTACGTATGTTTTGTTTGCTCTATCGGCGACATCATCAGATCTAAATGATAAATACCATATTCTCGCATATTTTTGAAAATGGTAAGCATAAACCACGAGATCGCATGTCTAAGGCAAGGAGGTGCTTAAATTGGTCAAACTGGGAAACGTGAAAATTATTTGTTTATATTTTTATTGCTTTTTCAATCTGTCGATCATCGCGTGCCAGATTTTAGCTAATTCAAAAGAAGCGGCTTCGTTGCAAATGTTATCTTTTCACAAATATATTTCTATAGATTCACTGATAATGGATGGGAAATAAGCTCTTGATTGAAAAATTATTTTACTATTCTTGAAATCAATCTGCAACTGCTCCTTTCTATATGTTATAAATCTATATATATATTTGTCTTACGTGGCGCGGAAATAGGGCTGAATTTCTAGCTTATTGTTGGCAACAACCGTAGTTTCCAGAGCTCAGACCAATGAAAAGACTAGATTGTGTTAGATAGATCAGCTCCGCTTCCAATATGGCGGTCTGTGTCAGAGCAGTGAAAATCAAGCTAGCAAATATTAAAAATAAAATAACATGTACGTAATCCAAAGCGTCTGAGATGATTCCTCATTTTAATTATGAGTAATATTGTTAATTTCAAATGAATTCTCAACTCTTATTTATAATTTATTTATGAATTTCCCTCACATGAAAAATTGGAGATAGTAAAAAATATCAACTGTCTAGGTTGCACCTGCTGCCATCTGTTGCAGAAATCTATATTCAATTAGAATAGTAAAATGTCGAACGAAATATAAACAATCATTGATGATGAACTATCTTCCTATTACGTAGTAATTTTTTTTTTTTTTTTTTTTTTTTTGATGAATAAGCCGTGCTGTACAATATTATAGGTGCAATAAGTTTTAAACAAATTATGTTTCCAAGATCCTTTATTCATAGTATTTAAATGATTTATATACCCATTAGTAGCTCCAACTAAATGCATTTTTAGTTGTGTTTTCAACTGAGTTTTCAATTACTTTTTTACATTAAAAAAATTGTCAGTTTCATATGTTCAAATGATTTATGGTAGTACTTATTCCCGCTAGAATTACTGCAAAAATAAGAAGGGGCGAGCGAGCGAAGCGGGCTGGGACCGCGTAGCGGCAGGGCCTGATTACCGACGGGGCACACTTCCACCAGTAAAATTTAATAGAAATTTTAGTTTTATTAAAACGCTCTATTCATGCAAAATTACTTCCATCAATAAGGAAAAAAATTCTATTCTTTTTTACTGGTGGAAGTGTGCCCCGTTGGTAATCAGGTCCTGCGTAGCGGTCTCAATGTGAATTGCTTCGCAATTCACGGGGGGACTGGCGAGCGTTAGCGAGTAGTGGGCTGAGCCCCCTAGTATATATATATATATATATTTACAATTGTATTTAGTTTAAAATTTTCGATATGTTATAAATATGTATATATTTTTACAATTCTATTCAGTTTAAAATTTTCAACTAAATATAGACAGGGATATCTTCCTTGTACATATTCAAGGAAAGTAAACTTTTTGTATTATGTGAAGTCAAACAACATTATCACGCTATTGGTTTAGCTTCCTTTCTTTACTTGACGTCAGTGAAATATAATATAGGATAAAAGATAAATCTTTTATCTTGATCAGATTTAAGAACCACTGTCAAGCTACCCGACCTTAGCTTCTTTAATTTATCTGCTATGAGTGAAATATGAGAACGTCAATGGAAAGAAAGATAGCAGACCTGAAAGCTATCCTGTAGATATTAATGTTAAATTCCTTATACATGTATAAAAGTTCATTTGTCTTTTTAACTCTCTATTCCAATGTCATAGACACGCTTATAGATACATACACTGAAATGATTTGGTGAATTAAATGGAAAAGTGTAAAACGATATTTTTACAATTGTATTCAGTTTAAAATTTTCAACTAAATATAGGGATGGATATGTTCCTTGTACATTTTCAAAGAAAGTAAACTTTTTGTATTATGTGAAGTCAAACAACATTATCACGCTATTGATTTAGCTTCCTTTCTTTACTTGACGTCAGTGAAATATAATTTAGGATAAAAGGTAAATCTTTTTTATCTTGATCAAATTTAAGAACCATCGTCAAGTTACCCGACCTTAGCGTCTTTAATTTATCTGCTATGAGTGAAATATGAGAGCGTCAATGGAAATGTAGATCGAAAACCTGAAAGCTATCTTATAAAATTTATTATAAAATCCTCTTATATATATATCGTAGCACTTTTGCAGAATGAATGCTATTCATTCATGGTTATATGAAAATCGTTGTTTAATTTAAAATCTAGCTATAATTTCATGTAACAAAAATGAAGAAACATATGTAGAATATAAAAATTATATAGATAAAAGTGGAATATAATAAGATAATAATTATACTGGTAATTTCCGAAAGAAGCTTGACATCTAAACGATGACAGCACCAACTTTGCTGTCCTCTGAGATGCAAATGCTGAGGAGAAATTCAGACTTAAAAAACAGTTGATCCCGTTAAACTACCAACTTTGCAACAAAGTAGAATAACCAAAACAGTTGTCATGTCAGGATAAAGACTGACCATCACATAGAAATGTAAATTGACAGGGATGGTAGAAAAAAACTACATAAACTATAATAACTGTCTTGATATAGAACTGACAACAGCATACGTCTTTGCTTGTCTGGCCATCTTAGAAGTTTAACATAAAACTGGTATTACAAATGTTATAAATATTTGTAATGACATAATTCCTCAAGTTTCCAAAGCCGTCATATCTAACCATGGCACCATTTAGATTTATTTAGCAAAAATCATCATATATATGGCAACATCATCATCATCATCATCATCAATTGTCGATATATCGCGATAATGTGGTCTATAAAAAGAAAACATTGTTGAAATTTAAACATTATTCTATAAAAAGTTTAATGCTTTCAGAATACCAATGGCTTACAGATTTAAAGAAAAAAAAATTAAAAATGTTCGAGGGAATAAATTCTTTATTAATTAATATTATAGAAGCATCAAGATGGAACATTTTGAATATTAAAACTTTTGTAGTACAATATGGAATCAAAATTTTCATTACTTTATTCATTTCCATTGTTCTGTTTTCACTTTTCTGTGTATAAAATTTGCTGTCTTCTTTCAATGAATACTTTCATGTAGAATAGAAATTTTTTGAAAAATCAAAACTGAAGTTTAAATTCGTGTTAGGTAGAACAAAGGAAGAAGGAGAACAAGAAGGAAGAAGAAAGACAAAGAAAGCTAATCAAGCAGAACTGTCCGAAAAATTAAAATTCCTTATGGATTACCAAAATAAAGCTAAATTAATTTTAGATGAGGGGACATTCATAAGCAATAATGAATTCTTTGTGTGAAAGCAATTCAGGCAACTTTGCAAAAAAAGAGAAAAACCAAACAAATACCCACTCCCATTGCATTCTTCAAACCTTCCCCACCTTTCATTTTACCTCTCTACATTTTTCAATAAATTTCTTGAGTCTACCATAATGGTCTTTCTATCACCATTATGGTATCTGCTGGTATCTGCTTTAAATCAAACAAAAAGAAAAATCAGACCCTATCTGATTCTCTGATTGTCTTACTTGACTGAATATTTCAAATCTCACTTCTTAGCGTAATTTGTTGGTACTAAGGCTTAAATGGACAAAAAAGCAAAGATAAATATCGCGTTTTTATTATTTATTTATTGTTTTATGAAGTTTAATTTCTGAAGAATAAAACAAAATGATCTTGTAAACTCCGAATTGTGACATTTTGACCACTATAATTTTATAATTTTACGTAGCCCATTTAAAAAAATTTAGTCTTGTTTAAACAGGTATTGGTACTACCACTTAGGAAAGTGGTATCGCAGTGATTATTAAATCGGTGTTTAATTGTTATTGTTAATGTTGCAAAACCTGCTGGTTGACTTACTGAAATTGACAGTAACCAACTAACTGCATTGGTTGAACTTGGGCCTAATGTAATTTTAGGTGAACTTTCTGAGAATCTGAGTTCATCAAAAATATTCACAAATGCACACACATACACACACACATATATATATGTATATAATAAATTTGATGACTGGATTTCAAATGAAATAAGTAAAAGAAAATAAAGATTAAAAAGGTATTCAATAACACTAGTTTACATGACTTTTGTTCATGAAATGAAAGATATACGGTTACGTTACTTTGGGTATCTACATCTAGGGAAAAATATTTTAAAAAATTCAGCACGTCAGATTTTTGAAATATTTATTAAGAAGATTTTTACAAAAAACTACATCCAAATAAACAGTAGGCACAAAGAATATTTTAATAAACTTTTGTTTCTACAATGCAAGCTTAAGATAACGAGTTCATATTTACTAAAAAAGTCGTTTGTAAATTCCGGTGTTAGTCAGTAATTTCTCATTTTACGAATAGAATTTGTCTGTGCCGGAAAGGGTTAAACAATTGCGGGTAGATAAAAAACAAACACCTTCATATCTCAAATTTGAGACGTGCTACAAAAAATAAAAATACATTTTTTTTAACTACCGTCCATAGCCTACATAAATAATAAATGTTTCATTTCATGAACTTTTTTTTTTTTTTTTTTTTTTTTTTTTTTGTAAACTAGTGTAATCAATGTCTGTATAATTAATATTTATTCCTCATATTACCAATTTCAATTACCAATATCTGCATATTTATATTTATTCCTCATATTACCGATTTCAATTACCAATGTCTGTATATTTAATATTTATTCCTCATATTATCAATTTCTACATATTGTCATAATAAGGGAAGCTACAAAAATAATGCATCAAAAGTAGCAGTTTGTAATGATGTGGTACATGCAATGCTGGACTGCCGCTGGAGAAAGATGTTATAAGAAGAGAGAAAAAAGAGGGAAATGAGTGTAAGTAAAGGGAATTCTTCAATCCCCAGTCGGGTAAATTGCGAGGGGAGGGATGCTTCAGAATTACAACTGATGTTGCTCGGGCTGGAGTGACAAGGTTTTTGTGTAATGGTGACAGTTTTATGTGAAACTTTTAAACATTTTTTAAGGATGGTGAACTGTTTTTTTCTGAAACTTTTACCATATTTTTTAAATATTGTCTGAGTGTAAAAATTGGTAATATGAGGAATAAAAATTAAGAAAATAAAGTTTAAAAGCTATCATTTAAAACTACATATCCTCATATGTGATTAACTTCTGCAGGAAATGTTATTAAAATTATCCTTATTTCAAACTGCTGTTTATTGTTGATGATAATTGTTTAAAGTATTATTATTGCCAAATATAATCAAAATATGGCATAATTGAAATGATTGATTAATAGTGATGATAAATTATTTATTTACAATAATAAAGAAAACATAAGGTCCAATGTACAGTCAGTGTAAAAAAAAAAAAAAAAGAAACACTTGTTTTTATTCACGGACCGTATTTACTCAGCAATTACAAGGAAACCAAAAGACCATGGTCCAAACTGGTCATGCAGCTCAAAGAATATCGAAATCTAACATTTATCAATAGAAAGACTTACTGATTTGGAGCGATTAAACGGGAACGTTTCTTTTTAATCATTCACTTAGCTTTGTTGCACAGAAGCCAAAAGAGGTTTTACAAGTTTCTAATGGCAAATCTGCCATAATGCTAATTAATAAGCATTTAGAGATGTAGTACTTTTTTTTATAAGAACTTAATTTTTTGAATTTATAACGCATGCCGTTTATAAACTTCTGTCAAATAAAGACTCAAGAATCTTATTTGACAAGAACTTATCCTGATCATTCGTGTTCTAAGCTCAATAAGCAAAGTTCGTATGATAAATATATATCTCCAAATGCCAATTTGTTGGTACTGTTGCTCTTGTTCGAAATCAATTTATCAAAAGCACATTAATCACTTGAACTTAAATATCTCATTTGAATCAACCTATCAGCACTTGTAATTGATTTCTGAAGCAAATATAGTCAAAATATGCAATAATTGAAATGATTGATTAATAATGATGATAAGTTATTTATTTACAATAACAAAGAAAACATAAGATCATAATCCAATATACAGTCAGTGTAAAAAAAAAAAAAGGATACACCTGTTTTTATTCGCAGACCGTTTAAGAAAAATCACACCAAATATGTCATTAGACTCGGAATAATGCCTTCTTTAATAATATGAATGCAATTTTTGAAATAGGGGCCGTCTACATACAAACAATTGCACCAACGTCGATTTTCCACGGGTAACACCCACTTTTGACACTTTATTTGAGGTACTTGAATCAAATCAGCTGGGAAAAAGTATATAGTTTATGTATTTTTTGTTAAATCTTCATAGAGTTAAAAAAGGTCAAAATTTGAGGATAGTAATGTTATATTCACGTGACAAACTTTAATATATATCTTTGCAAACAATTATCGGATTTTAAATTTCAGTGAGACACATTGAATGGATCCAAACATTTTTTTAGGCTTTTTTTTTTTACTCAAAAGCATGATTTTAATTAGGAAAAATATTAATAAATTTATATTAAAAAATATAAATTATGACTTACATCAAATTTAACATACACTGAATGGTCATTGTCAAATAAATGGGTGTGGAAGTTTACATTTCATTCAATCATTATTTTTCGAGATATATCGACATTTTGCTTTTCGAAGGCCTAAAAGGGCCGTATTCTACTACTGTTCAGTCGCATACAAGAAAATTAAAATGGGCAACCAGAAAAGTTTTATGAAGAATTAAGAAAAATAAAATTGGGAAATATTAATAAAAACGTCCAGCTTTTCATCACATATAAATTGCTTTAGCAATTTTACAGATGTTATTCTGGAAATTTTTCCAGTGAAATTTTAATTTATTTTTTCTAAATTTGTGGATATACTCCTAATATATTTTCTTTTATAACGCTATGAAGATTTAATAAAATGTCTATAAACTATGCTTTTTTCAGAGCTGCCTCAATCAAAGAAACCCAAATACAGTGTCAAAAAAAGTGTTACTATTTAAAAAAAAAATCGAAGTTGGTGCAATTTTTAATATGTAGATGACTCCAATTTCAAAAATTGCATTTATATTCAAAAAGAAGACATTATGCCAAGTCTAAAGATACCTTTGTTGTGATTTTATCGTAAAGGATCTCCAAATAAAGGCAGGTGTATCTTTTTTCCTTTGACTCGAACTGTAGATATATGGTGGGTCGCTTATATGCACTTGTGAAATAAAGACTCAGTTGCTACATTTGACAAGAGCTTTCTTTGTTGAACTTTTATCAATGAAAAATAAATAATTTCCAATGTGCATTTTCAACTGTAAGCGAAACTGAATGATACTTAAAAAAATGACCATAACTTATGAATAGAAAATATATTGCTTTATATTATGGCAATGCCGAAATACAAACATCTTTAACCACATATAAAGGATTATTATAACTGTACTTGGGATGTGTTACTTCACCCAGCACCAGTCTAGCAGAAGCAGACTGTTAGTTGTTTTGTGCTTTACAGGAAAATCTAACAACTTGTCAGTGTAAAAGCTTTAATTCAGATGAAATTCTCAAATTATACTTCGATTTTTGCTGAAAAATATCAGAAGTTCTTTGAAAGCTTCATCATGAAATTGCCTGAGAAATGTTAACTGGTTATCTAACAAAAGTTTCAATTCATAAATGATTTTCTTTTCATAAGTTAATTGTTTTGTAAATTCGATTCCAAAAAATCCAATAGTTTTTAATTTTCTGCATTGCATTCTAATGCATTACATTAGATGCTTGGTTTTTTTCAAGAATTTGTAGGAATCATCTGAGAGGATCTTTCTTTCTTTCATCTTCCAAATAGATCATTCTCTGTGATTATCTCAATATTTCACAGTTTTCTGCATTGCTTTGGGATTCGTTAAAACATTTTATTACACATTTTACCATTTCACCTAAGTTTCGATTGAAATATTTTCGGATCTATACTTCGAATATACTATTTCATAACATAATGTTTCAATTACAAACTTGGATGATAATAACTTGGATGATTGGATCCTCCGTGTCCTAGAGTGTGCGATGGTAGCATTACCGGGGTACGGGGTTCGACTCTCAGTGGCTCAATTCCATGAACATAGTGTAGTGTTCCAGCCTGTATTCGTATCATACAGTGGACTATCTGTAACAAAGCTGTCATCTTGTGTATGGATTTTGGAAAAACGAATAAGAAGAAATTTGTAACAAGATTTTTTTAAAGATTATGCAATAAAAATATCATTCGAGACAACAGCCCTAGCAGCTTGAAGTCTCAAAATTTATCAGTAGAACATCCATATATATAAATTTTCCTGTGACCCAGGTAATATGCTCTTATATGTTCAGTTTCATACTTTACTGTATGAGGAGTAAATACGTAGCACATAATGATTGTTAGGTAGCTATTAGCACAGCTGCTAACTTTTATGCTTTTATCTTACCACTAAAATTTAACAGTAAATTTTAGCTTATTTAACTATCAAAATCTGCTATTAAATAATTAAATATTTTTATTTATTAAATTTTAGTGGTAATAGAAAAGTGCAAAAGCTGGTAGCTAGGCTACTACTAGTAATGTTTTAAAATATGTTTTCAACATGGTTAGCAGGTACGGGCGATGCAATTCACAAAATTGTAAATTGTTGCACAATTTAAACTTTCTTACAAAATAAAATAAAATAAAATAAAATAAAATAAAAATATAAATAAATAAATAAACTTTTACTCCTACGGTACTCGACGCAATAAAAAAAACGTACGCCTGAAAATGTTAACGAAAAGTACCTTGCTAGTCAATCTGAAATGTGTTAGAAGCAATTTTAGGAGTCTATGCATTACATATAAACTTTAATGTGCTATTTGTGTTAACAGGTGTGCAAGCTATTGTATGAAGTGCATACTTATATTCTACTATTGGATTCATAATTCTTTTATACATTAATTTCATCAAAAAATATTAAACATACTTTAAACTTAACCTCTGAAGCGGCTGATTTCTGACAACCGGTCCTCGATAACAAGGTCTAATTTCATTTAACAATTAAACAGAAAAGTTTAAATTTACATGTTAGAATTTTTTTATTATATTATAAAAAATTCATACAACTTATCCGGTAATTACTCATTTTATATTTTCTTATATAATGAAGAATGGGAAAGACAAGTATAATCGTCTTAAGCACTTCGGAGACTAAAAGAAAATAAATCATGTTTTAAGATACCTATAAAATGCATTGAAAGAAATAATGACCGGGTAATTCTACAAAAAGCATTATTAGATAAGAAAATGATTTTTTAAAGAAATGCCGATTCTTTCATGTGATATAACTATCCAGAAATAAAACCACACCCAAATATAATTTTCTAAGTATATTTATCTTTTCTCATGACATCTTATCTTAAGATGAATCATTTACAGTGTAATTCAGTAAATCAAAAATGAAAAAAAAATCTATCTCTTTACAGCAATTGTTATCGTTTACTTTATTCTTTTCTGTTAATTTGATGTGAAAATTATTTCCAAAAAATTATGTTTCTAACATTTAAGCAATTTTTAAGGCAATTTTTCCCATTTAAAATTTTTATATTTGTTAACACTAGATATACCAACAAACGGTCATTAGACTGGTACCAAATGAAAATATTTCGATTCGAACCAGAAGTTTCTTCATAAAATAAATGTAATATAAATCAGACAATCAGACACTAGAACAATGAATGTATTGTTATGGATTTTATTTGAGGAGCAACTTAACATTTAAATTAATAAATCACACAATTGGACACTAGAACAATGAATGGATTGTTATGGATTGTTGTTGATATTAGTTGAGGAGCAACTTAACATTTAAATTAATAAATAACACAATTGGACACTAGAACAATGAATGTATTGTTATGGATTGTTGTTGATTTTAGTTGATTTTAGTTGAGAAACAACTTAACATTTAAATTAATTAACCACACAATCGGACACTAGAACAATGAATGTATTGTTATGGATTGTTGTTGATTTCAGCTGATTTTTGTTAATTTTAGTTGAGGAGCAACTTAAACATCCAAATTAATAAGTCACACACAGAGATTAAACTTAGAAAGTTAAACTATTTTAAATAAAATTTCTGGTGTTAAATATTTTTATAAACTTGAGTAAAATTTCTAGTATGTTCAGTGCTAATTAAAAAAAACCAAAAAAAAAAACCAAAAAAAAAACAAGACAGAAAGAAAGTGTTTTAATTTATCAAATCTTTTAAAATCAATAGATATTAATAACATAAATAAAATTTATTAATATAGGTAAAATGTAATTTCTGTATTGCAAAAAAAATCTAGTAGAAACAATGCAAAATTTATTATTTTTACTTGCTTTTTTTTCTCTTAATAAATTCTTCGCATTCATACACATGCACATGCATAATTTTTCATAATTTTTCACAAATTAATTAGATTGAAAAAAAATTACACAATTAATGAACAATGTTTCACCTTCCATTATTTTAACCGCCAGCCTTTCTTACATTTCATTTACTCATTTTTTAATCTTTATTGATAAATTTCCACACACGCAATTTTTTATTTGCCTTTTGTACAAAGGAAGCCAGAAAATATGCCATGATATTGCCGTACAATTCAGAATATTTCTTCATGTCAGTGTTGCCAAGATGGAAAAGTTTTTTATTCAAAATATCTGGCACTGTTTCAGAATATTTCTTTATTTAATGGCAGGCATTCCGTGATTAAATAAAGCGAAGATTACTAGTCGGAAAAAGTGGTAGATATTTTGAATAAAAATAAATACACTAATCCCAACAATAATTTTTTTTTTTAATAATTTCATGGCAAATTTTTTCTAAAAAATATAAATTTAAACCTTCATACAAATTTTTTGGTGGTTGTTTGTATTTTCATTAACTTATTTGCTTACTTTAAGCATTTATTTATTTATTTGTAATTCTGATATACTAACTTCTTACAAACTTACCGTCCACTATTGTTTGCAAAAGAGCGGCGACTTGTGTGACGAACTTCGCAATGCAAAACCATTCACTTGCTTAACATTCATTGTAATCTTGAATTTCAGTAGACAAAATCACTCTGAAATGGACAATAATGTGGTGTGAATCATAAGGGAAAAAACTTTGTTTTTTTATTAGAAGAGTATAAACTTTTGCACGGTAATTTCTTTAATATAAATAAACATATATATATATTTATCATCTTTTATTCAATTAAAAGTAAGACTCCTTTTCGCAGCGACACACTTTTTTCAATGATATCATACAAGCTTATTTTTTAAATATGTGATTGATCTTACTTAATCAATCACGAAGAAAGCCGCAAATGGTCACGACTGATGTTGGATGTGGCATCGGGATCAACAATACTGCACGGTTAAAGCTAAGTGAGTGGCATCTCGATTACGAATGACTGACACGCCGACGCGGTAACATCCGAATCGGAATTTAATTATCACTAAAATGTTATAAACATATCTATTTATTTTATTTCATTTAAGGTTGCTCGTCAGTAAACTTCCCGATTACCATCGCTAATGTTAATCCAATGGGCGTAGGATGCATTCGTATATTTAAAATATCTCCTTGGGAAATTAATATTTTTAACTTCTGTTTCCTGTGTACTGTTCTTAAGGAATGTCTCTTTTTTTTTTAATTATCAAAATATTTCTAAACTATGTGCTTAATTTACATTTGTATGTGTTAAAATCTTCGCGAAACTGAATACGACTTTAACATTTCATATAAAATTAAGTATATATTTTAGAAAAAAATTGACAACTAAGAAAAAAAGAGACATTCTTTAAGAACAATACAAAGAAAACAGAAGTTAAAAATATTAATGTCCCGAGGAGATATTTTAAAAATACGAATGCATCCTCCACCCATAGGAATAACATTAGCGAGGGGAATTGGGAAGTTTACTGACGAGCAGCTTTAATGCTCAAATGCTTACTCTAAAAATCGAATGACAATTTTTTTCTGCTTTATTTTAATTTAAATACAATAAAAGTTTCAACAATATACAAATTTATTTTAGTTTTTAGCATTGATTTTTAATAAAAATTTGCCTACCATAATTTAAATTTCCCAATTCCCATTTTCATACTTGCGAACTTTCAACTAAACTTCCGTAAAATGTCAGTTAATTTGATCTAGGTTAAAGACGTTTCAAGCCAGAAAATATATCTGAAATAATAATACATATTTAGTTTCATGGTCTTGCTTGGAACCTATTTGAATCCACTTAAAAAAAAATATCTGGTATGGACCTTATTTAGCCTGAGGTAGGTATGCATTTTAAAAGTATTTTACACATATTCACTTAAAATATAGCTACTTATCGGTGCTCCGGCGACATGCACTTAAGTTACATTACTCGCGTGACAATAAAATAATGACAGATAATTGAAAAGTACGCAAAGTTAGTGCTACTCGTAAAAAGGTAAGATATAGCAATTTCTACAAGGTGCCAACACTCCTTGGATTTTGCAGGTAGTGTGGCACCACTATTTAAGATTAAAAAATTTCTATTCAATATTTAAATCGCGCAATTTGCAATAATTTCGTTTAATAGTCGAATTTGTAACATTTTACTGCGATTAAATAAGATGAAAAATTCTGTTAAAACATTGTGATGAAACTGAACGCACCTTATTTCTACACGGGAAAAAAAAAGAAAAATGTTGATATACCAGTATAATAGTGGCATCCCAGCTGACAGTGTATTACTGTTAATTTTACGATATAATACTGGCAGCTGGGGTGTCAGTATTATACTGTAAAATCAACATTTTTTTTCAGTGTAATAATTAAAAATGAACCTTATTCTTAATAGGTAAATTTTATTTTGTTTAGTATAATATATCTGACAGCACCCTAAAAAAATTCATCTAAGCTTCTAAGATTCAAGAGGGTTAAAAATTATTATCCTCTAAGATTCAAGAGGGTTAAAAATTATTTCAAAAACTACAGTTTGTTTTCCCAAATGCCATGACTTTCGTGAAAACAAACTGTAGTTTTTGAAATAATTTCATATCAATGACTTAACTTTCTCTACAGTGTATATTTATTTTAAAAAATGGACTTTCATGTAAGCAAAATGTAGTATTAGAAATCATTTAGTATAAATGAATTAAGGGTGTACTCAAATCCAAACTGCTTATTTTGTGACTTATTTTTAAATTCATTTTTGCTCTAAAATGCATCCAATTGGCAGGTTCACTTATTCAGAAACTTTATAATGTCCGTATTGGTCGATTTTTTTTTATAAAGGGAGATATATTTTAAAAATTGCTGTTAAAGTGGACATTTTGAACCGAATTTACCGAAGCGATAGCGCTGGAAACAAAAGAAAATTATTGTACTGTGAAAATAATTGTTCGTAAATCAATTTCTAATTAATTGAATGTAAAATAAAAACTCTTGTCAGTTATAAATCTCTTCATAAACCACGTTACCAAGTTTCATGTTTTTACTTTTAAAAGTGAGTCTGAAACTGTGTCAGAAAATTTTGAGTTGTTGAGCGTGGAAAAATATTTTTTTTAATACCGCCTTAAATGCTTGTACAGTGTAAATTCATTAAAAAAGTGGACTTTCATGCAAATAAAATGTAGTTTTAGAAACCATTTAATAGCTATGACTTAAACGCCTTTACAGTGTAAATTTATTCAAAAAATGGACTTTCATCTAAACAAAATGTAGTTTTTTAAACCATTTAACATCAATGAATTAAATGTCTGTATTGTGTAAATGCATTCGTACCACTCATTACATTTTCTTTTTACACTTATAATAATCACAACTACATATGCTTCATTTTTCATTTTCTAAAGTATCCATTTTCTAAATCTTCAAAACACATTTTATGAAGTGAACATTTTTCTGCTATTACCATCAATGCAAATTCAGTAGGAAGCATAAAATACATATCTATCTGTATGAAAAGTATCATTAATAAAATAAGAATTTTAGTATATGCTTTAAGATGTCAAATTACTATCCGATGAACGGACCACACCCTATAATATTCTAAGTTGTGTTCTCGCATCGTATCCTTATAATCAAAATTTTTAGATGTAGTTTGATTGTGACAATTAAAAAAGAAAGAAAGGAAAAACAAGAAATATAACTTAAAACTTTTAACTAACGCGCTTTTGATTTAGTATGATATCAAACGAAAACAAAAAAAAAAGTATCTGCTTTGCAACCTGCCTCTGATGCGATACAGCCCTGAAAATGAGTCTGTATTTTCTGACCTCAACACAGAACTTGTTTGCAAAGTTTGAGCAAAATCGGTTCATTAGATATGTGACTTCAATCAAAATCGCAAGAAATTGTTTTTGCCCCTGAAGTCTGCCCCTGATGAGGTACCACCATCAAACTACACGAAAATTGCATTGTTGTCAACTTGTATGCAAAATTTAAGCAAAATTGGTTCGTTGATTTCAATTAAAATCGCAAAACAGTGTTTTTGCCCCTGGATCCAACTTCTAATGATCTACGGCACTGAAACTTCATGAATATTGCATTGTCAATGAATTTGTTTTTAAAATTTGAGCAAAATAGGTTCCTTAGGTATGTGATTTCTTATAGAAACTCAAAAGAATATTTAACCCCTGCACCCTGCTCCTGGTGAGGTACGGCCCTAAAAATACTTAAACATTCATTGTCATCAATACAGAACTTGTTATAAAATTTGACCAAAATCGGTTCGTTAGATATGTAATTTCTATCAAAATCGTACAGCAATTTTTTTGCATCCGGGGTTCGCCCTTAATGAGGTACGGCCATCAAACTAAATGAAAATTGCTTCGACAATGAACTTGTTTACAAAAAATGAATAAAATCGGTTCGGTAGATATGTGATTTCATTTCAGAAACTTTAAAGAATGGTTTACCCCTTGGCGAGGTACGGCCTTAAAGATACTTAAATGTACATTGTTCTGACACAGAACTTGTTTGCGAAATTTGAGAAAAATTGGTTTGTTAGATATGTAATTTCAATCAAAATCTTAGAGCAATGTTTTTGCCTATCGATCGATGTACTACACTAAAAGTGCACGAATACTTAATTGGCAATAATCCTGTTTGCAAAATTAGAGCAAAATTGGTTCTTTAGATATGTGTTTTCATTCGAAAACTCAAAAGGTTGGTTTAACCTCTGGACCCTGCCCCTTATGAGGTATGGCCCTAAAAATACTGAAACATTCATTTTCATCGACACAGAACTTGTTTGCACACTTTGAGCAAAATCGGTTCATTAGATATGTAATTTCAATCAAAATTTTAAAACAAAGTTTTTGCCCCTGGATCCGATTTTCTGATGATGTACGTTACTGAAACTGCATGAATATTGCATTGACAACGAACTTGTTTAAAAAAAAAAAATGAGTAAAATCGTTTCCTTATGTGATTTCATTCAAAAACTAAAAAGAATGTCACCCCTGGACTATGCCTCTTGTGAGGCATGGCCCTAAAAATACTGAAACATTCATTTTCATCGACACAGAACTTGTTTGCACACTTTGAGCAAAATCGGTTCATTAGATATGTAATTTCAATCAAAATTTTAAAACAAAGTTTTTGCCCCTGGATCCGATTTTCTGATGATGTACGTTACTGAAACTGCATGAATATTGCATTGACAACGAACTTGTTTAAAAAAAAAGATTGAGTAAAATCGTTTCCTTATGTGATTTCATTCAAAAACTAAAAAGAATGTCACCCGTGGACTATGCCTCTTGTGAGGCATGGCCCTAAAAATACTTAAAAATTCATTGCAATAGACACAAACTTGTTTGAAAAATTGAGCAAAATCAGTTTGTTAGACATGTAATCAAACATGAAAAAGTCCAGTGGAGTGATGTCACGGAATCAGCCATTTTGAATGAATGGCGTTTTTGAAAATTCTTTTACTTGTGCAGCGCCATTTATGAACAGACAAAAAAAACTTTTTAAGTTACTCTATGTACTGTTGTAATTATTTTTGCTGTAGATCTATTATTATTATTATTATTTTAAAATAAATTTTTGAAGTTGTACGGAGACTTTTGGGACACACTGTATTTTAAAGGTGTGCAAGGTCAACAAAATCTACTGTGATTAAAATGAATGGTTTTTTTTTAATGCATCACATATGAATATTAAATGGAATTAGTTATGTATCAAAAGAACACAATAACTAAAACCTGAAATGTTTAAAATACAACACATGTGAATATACAGTGGAATTAGTTAGGTGTCAAAAGAAAACATCTGAAATGCAGTTCCTTTTCATTTGAATTAAACAAAAATTTAAACAACAACGTCTAAAAAATCGCATCAAAATTTTCGATTTTAGTTAATGTTTAAACCACCAGATGTCATTTTCAATACTTCAAAGCAGAAATAAAATAAAACAAAATAAAATAAAAAAGGAAAAAGAAAGCTTTTATCACTTTGAAAAATTCCATACCATTATGCAATTCATGAATTATTAATTTTTTCATATTTTAAACGTATTGAACTCTTGGCATTTTCCGATAAATCTTCTTAATGCAGAAGAATATTTCCTTCAGTGTATGTGGTTTAAAATAAATATGTAGAGATTTTCTTTGGGTTAATTTTGAAGTTAATAATTAAAATAAAAGTATTCGAAATGTATTTTTTTTATGAATGATGATTTTAATGAATCCTGCGGTATAATCAGAGACTTCTGGTGGCGGTTCTAAGCAACCGACACATGTAAAATTTTGCATACAAGCTTATTAGATGCTGCAGTGCATATTTTATCCCAGGAACATGTTTGAAAATTCGAATGCATTATAATCTATAGTAGATATTTTCAAGCTCTCTGCCGCGGGATACTGGTGTGTTGTCAAAGGATATCAAGTGTTCTGAAAAAAAAATTTCATTCAAGTTCGACAAAATTTACGACAGAGGTTGAATACTTTCTATAAGTGTTGAAACTATCGGTATAATCAAAGAATTCTGGAGGCAGTTTTAAACAACCGACGCATATAAAACTTTATATACAAGCTTATTACATGATGCAGTGCATATATTCTCCCAGGAACACATTTGAAAATTCGAATGCATTATCATCTGTAGTAGATATTTTCAGCTTCAAATTTGAAGTTATTCTGACCAGTGGGTCCTTTTTTACAGCATTTTGAAAGTGGGACTTTAGTTATAATCACCCTGTATATAAGTAGATCGATAGATAGAGAGATAGATAGCTATAGACATAGATATAGATAGGTAGACAAAATTAATCAGATTGCTATATGTATAAAGTAACTAGTGCATTGCATTTTGAAATTGATTTTGACATATATAACCAAATATATAAATATTACAAAATTGTTCAATATTACAGAAAAAGTAAAATTATGAAATAAAATATTTGTAGCTGTTTGGAAACACAGAAGCAAGAAATAGAATATGTCGCATAACTTCCTCTCTAATAATTTCGCATTCCTATACTTTTAAGCAATATGTTCGGTATGGCTTACCACATAAAAACTATGCTGCTTTTAGATTTATTTACTTAATTAGTAATTTATAAACACAGGATACATGGAATTAGGGTAACATTTTATTACTTGTGTATTCCTACTTTTAAGCAGTATGTTCAGCATATAGTTTGCCACATACACTATACTGCTTTTAGGTTTACTTTTTGTTACTTATTTCTTTTGCATCTTCAAAAAGTACAATTAGTGATTTGCAATTTACTTAACAATTATTAATTTGAAAATTTACATTCAGCAATTTACTTAATTAGTAAGTAGTCAGTTTGGATTTGAGAACTGCTTTAAATGGTTATACGTATCTGCAAATTTTCAAAAAAATACAAAAATAAAAAAAAAATCAATTTTTTTTTTTTTTTTTGCATCTTTATAAAGTACAATTAGTAAAGAATATTCAGTTACATTTTCTAGTCGATCTTATAGAAATTAAGAAAATTATGCTGTTTGGAAAGGGTCTGTATAAAGCTCACTTCGGAGCACTCTTGAATCTTTAAACGTATTTATCTCATAACTATGTTTTTAAAGTTGATGATTACGGTAACTCGAACAAATCTCAACCATTCTTCTTCAAATGTTGACCAATTTGTAACAACAATATTATCTAGAGAGTGATTTTTTCTATTTTTTATATAAACAATCAATGTTCAAAATCTTTTGTGAAAATCGGTACCTTATATTTGAACGGCCACCATTTTGTTCAAAATCATTTTTTTTTTTTTGGAAAACCGAAAGGTTACTCTCTAGTTTCGGAGTAAAGACATTATGCTTTGTCGGTGAGTTCGTAATTATATAAATACGTAGCACCTATAGTCGTTGTCAGGTCCGTCCATCTGTCCGCGTATAACAGCGCAAAAACTACCCAACCGAATGGTTTGAAATTTAATATGTATAACCGTTTCAGAATTTTGTCGAGTCATTTAAAATTTTATGAAAATCGAATCAAAACTTACAAAATATATTAAAAAAAGTTTTCTTCATTCTGTTAAATCCTATTATACGTAATTAATTCAATGATATCCCATGATAGGTAATGATTCTAGGTTGCCACACGGTGATTACGTCCTATTTAAGATGGAGTCATATTATTTCCGTATTACTGAATTTAAAAATCGAATTTGTATACTAAAATTGCTTAATAAAATAGCAATCATAAAATCTACTGACAGTTTTTTGGATAGATGTTTTCGGAGAATCAGATATTAAATGGAAAAGGAGTCTAAATATGGATTTCAAGTTCTGAAATTTTCAAAGCTAGGCTTATGTTTGCCATTGGAATTTTCCGTAAATGTCAACAACAGATAAAATGTTGCCAACTTAAAATGCACTTATTTTATTACGGAAATTAATCATATCACAATAACAGATGATATTTTTCGTTTCCCTGAAATAATAGCATTGAATTTTTTACATAGTCTTGTATTGGATATTTGCACATAGTATAATTTTAATGTAACAGAATTGTAATTAATTGTTTGTAAAAGGGTACTGATACTTAATTTCATAAAATAAAATTAATATCTATAATATGAAAATCTGCACATAAAATAAATTTTGTATTCCTGCACATCTATAAGATTGCACCAGCTATTGCAGCAAGATCTGATTATTTATAAAACTAGTTATAGTACGAACGCACCTTATTTATCACGTTTGACGTACAATTTCCAACTTGTTATAATTTCAGATAACATTTGACAGTGGCATGGTGATCACCGTGGACGGTTGCCTGAACGGCACCCTCTCAGGGGAGCGGGTCTGCTAGGGTTAAGGCTCCTCTAGGAGCTCTAGCTAGGGTAAGGCTGTTGTATATATGAGCTGGCTCGTCGTCCGCCATTAATATTCCCAAGTGGGAAAACTTTGACACCAGATTTACCTGATAGGACCTATTTGGGGCATTTATCGCCGTCTTCGTTGCTTTGCTCAATTTATCAGAAAGTACGATATTGAATGAAAGTTTCGAATAAAATATGGTACGTACTTTTTATCATTGTTTTTCATCGCAAATTTCAGCATGCTAGTATTTTATTGTTCAATTTCAAATTTTAACATTAGTAATAAGTCTATTTATTTTTAGTGAATACATAAAATAATTGCAAATTTTCATGTTTACGAGGAAATTGAAGCATGCAGGGATCCTTTCTTGAATGATTCGTACAGTTAACAGCAGAACAACTACCCATAATTAAACCTTTCAAGTTAAAAAATAGACATAAACTAATTCAACGCCATTTAAACACATTACATGAACCATTCCAGCGGGAATAGAAATGCCTGATGAAGTCAGCCTATATATTTAGTAGCTCTAAGCTAGGGACACCTAACTTTATGTCGTCATTACAAAAATCAATTTCTTTTCTTTAAAGTATTATAAACAAAATACAAAATGTGTTTTTCAAATATCTTGTTTTATTTTACTAAATTTTACTTTATCTTTTATTTATTTTTTCGACTTTGCAGGTAGGGATAACCTTTAAGGAAAATTACTGTCCTCCTATTCATCCCACTGTCCCATTCTTCTACTCTCTGCTACTTACTAAATAAAAATCTTATTGGGCAAATTTGACAAACTTCAGATTTACTGTACACAGATTACAATCCTTCCCACCTACACTTGACAGACATTTCCTGGATTAGATGTGAAATGCTTTTGTTTGAAGTGCGCGTGAATCTACGTCAGCAAATTTAAATATTTTACAAGAGGAAGAGTGAACAGAAATAAGGAATGTCCAGAGGATTTGAATAATAACAAAAAACTTACAACGGATATTATAATCTATTGGTTTTCTCTCAATTGCTAGAATATTTAAGTATTTATAAGTATTTATAAGTATTGAAAAAAACCCTTCCATTTTAAACATTAAATTTGTGAGCAGTAAGCTTTTTTGAAGCGAATACAATAGAACTTTGCTAATCCAAACTATTTGTAATCGTTATCCACTAGCGCAACGAAGAGGGTGCTAAAACCCCTCCCAGAGTATTTAAAAAACTGAAAAGATGCATAGTAAACTCCTTGTGTTCAGATAAAAATATGATGTGTAAAAAACAAAGTAAAGAATAAGCAGCATAAAATGTTTACCATTCAACTGTTTCAAGGATGCAGTTGAATAAAAAGTTAGGAGCAATAGCAGCAGAGTAATATGCATATTACTGCTATTTCTTCTTCTTTTTTAATCCTCCGAAGATTAAAAAAGATGTTCTTTTATGAAATCTTTAAACACATAAATGCTAAATTTATTACAGTCGTCTGTGCGTTCATTACGTCGGTTTTTCAGTGTAACGAATTGTATCATATAACGAAATTGTTCACATTATGAATAACAATGGTTCGAAACCCTTTCCAGATGATGATACTGGCTACGCCGCTGCGGTTAACTAACAAAATTTCTGATTATCTGAAATTCTAATATAATCAGAAAAAGAAAGGGAAAAGGCAAAAAAAAAAAAAAAAGTTTCTGAGCCTATTTCAGTACTTGAGCCTTATTTAGCCTATTTTCCCAGACATAAAGGCAGACAGACAAAAATTGTGTTAAAGGAAAATTTTGACTATATGTCACCTAAATAGTCGAATGAACATAGAAATGGGTAATTTTCTGAAATTCACAGAGAGACACTCCTTTTTTATATATCAGTATCGATTAATGCTATTTATGAATTATTGAATTTTAAAGTTAGGGATTCCTTTATGAAACACTCTGCCTTGATACGATATATTTTAAAATTAAATACAGTCAAACTTCGTTAGAAAGTCACCTGGATAAAACGTCACTCTGCATATTACGTCATTTTCAGAAGTCCCGACCATTCGCATACGCCTTTTCACATATTGTACTCCGCTTTATCGCATCATTATTTTTTTAACCACTCCGCTTAATACGTCATTTTTAAGAGCGCAATAGGCAAACTCGGTCAGATTCCTTTGTCAAAGTTATCTCCAAAAACACTTCTTTTTTTTCTGTGAAGGACTGTAAGCTTAACAACATTCCAGATGAGAGCACTTTTCTTACAAAGATTTTCTGCCATATCAACAGAATCTCTGGAAGCATTGGAATAGATTGATAAACCAAGGAACTATATTTCGCCTTTGAATGATACTACAGATATGTTATATTTTTTAGAGAATTTCTTTTTATTTCAGAAAACTGTCATGACACAAAAATGGATGATTTTTTTGTAAACCAGTAACAAATGGATACGTATGGAATCACAATTAAATATTGCGTAACACACTTACTTACTACGCTTTTCTTAATTTGTCACCCATTACATTACTTCTAATTCTTATTCTACTGATTTAAATAATTTATAATGTAATTTACTTATAAATATACTTATTATATAAACATTTGGAATTTCCTTTTACATTTAATATAAACTCAGCTTAAGAAGTGACTCCGCCAAGTAAGTCATTTTTAAATGGAGCTGATAGTGAGGTATTAATGAGGTTTGACGGTATATGTATTTGGCATGTATCTGTATTCGTCATGTATAAGAAAACTTTCTTTTGTATTTAAATTTCTTATAGAGCCAACAATGTAAAATTTTGAATGATAATACGAAGTTCAACATGGATTTCTGGTTTTGCTGGCAAAAATAATTACTACTTATTGTTATAAAATTGAAATTTACTTTCCGAACTCAGAGCAAAGACACTAGTAGAGAGCAGATTCCATTGTTATTTGGTCCAACAGTTGGTCCCAAGTTTTGCGCTTTAGGAGTTGTCTGTTTTGGTGGTAATCGCTTTCTTGGCAACTTCGATTTCGCAAGGAACACGGTTGGTTGGTTGATTTTATGACGGCCAATTATCAACACGAGGGATATAGGCCCTGGGGGGAGTGCCCTCCGTGGGGGTCTTTCTAAGGGATCCTAACCCGTATTTACGGCAAAGTTAGAAGAAAACCACGGAAAACTCCGAACGGTTAGGCCGACGAGCGCGACAGGGGTTTGAACCCAGCACCTACCGTCTACCAGCTTTGAGAGCAGAACCTCTCAGCGACTGGTGGGGCCCGCAAGGAACACGGACGTAATAATAAAGTTTCGGCGGGAATACGGAAATTCCAAGCAGGTTTTGGCGGGAGGAAAAACTGGTTTGGCGCTCTAAATTAGGTCTGACAACAGTGTCTGATTCCAGCTGAATCCAATCTGTCAGAAATTTATCTGAATTCCATAAAATGTTCGGTAAACCGAGCGGAGTCACTTAAATTTTTAAAAAAAATTTTCAATTGCTTAAGGATTAGATATTTTATCCATTTACAAACCATTTTTCGACCGATTCTAAAATCACCGAAATCGCCAATGAAATTTGACAAAGAATAAGTGATAAACATTGAGGCTATGTAACCGAGCACTCATGGCACATAAATATAGTCTCCAGTGGAAAAATCTTAGGTCCAGTGTTCGAATCCAGCCGATTCCGTTGTGCCAGAAAATTGTTTTAAACAGTAAAGAGGGAAAAAAAGAAAAAAAAAGTGGGGGGGGGGGGGAAAGAAAAGTTTTTAATTTTTGCATTTATGTACGGGTGTTACTTTTTTAAAAGTTTCTGGTGTTGAGGTTTATTGGCCGTGTGTCGCGTGTGGGTGAGGGGTTGCTGTATATAGTGTATTTCAAAATGTTATTGTGTGTAAATAAAATTGTTTGAATTTTATACTGTAATTATATATTGTAATCATTTTTAAAAATATATTATACTTCTAAAGATTATTGTATACGTATTAATGCATTCAAAATGTACGACTATAAATAATTGTCATTATAATGTTAATCTCAAAATGCTATATAAATAACTAAAATTAAAGTTTATGTAAAATATCAATTATTGTAATAATTTTAACGTTCGCCCAGCCTTGTGGCAAAATTGGTTAACGTTTATACTTTGTAAAATTGTAGTTTAGCTTGTAATTATTGTAGCTAGCGCCGGATAGTAATATTTTCCCCTCCCTAGGCTTAGGGGTTCGCCCTGGCCATTAGCCAAAGGTTGGTCCCTAGGGTGGGCGCTGTCTGTCTGTCTGTGTCAGAAAATTATTTAAAAAAATATCCTTCCTTTTTTATTTTTGCACACATATACCAATTGAGACATATCCTTTAGGGCTGTCAACTGTAAAAGAGGCGACACAGATTTAACCAAACACAATAATTTATTTATAACAGTAAACAGGGAATTTGCAGTGTAGAAGTTAGGTTTAAATGCAGAAGATCAAAAATAATCTGAATTTTATGAAAGAATGAGAGGTCTCCCAAAACTTATTAAATTCAACTCACTTAACTCGGCTCCAAACAATCTCACCGTTCGTTCTACAGAATCTAAGAAATTCACTTTAACAAATAATATCACTATGAATGGAATCCCGTGGATTGCAATTTCTCTTTATTAAAGTAGAAAGATCCAATTCTTACCAAAATGGCGAAAATTCACACCCGAATACCCTATCCAAACTACTAATCGGAAACTCCTCTCCATGTCAATACGTGGCTTGGATTTCAACGAGAGAACTCACAAATCCAATTTTGAGATACGTTCCAAATCCACTGTATCAATCTACTACCACACTATATATAGCTACTATACAACCATAGTTACCTAATTAAAATATCATTGCAAAAATGACCGTGGCAACCAGATTCCCATAGACACGTATACGTACTTTCTGAAACTTAAAGAAATGAGAGAATAGGTTTTATTCACGTAGAAATGTTAGTATTCAGGGCACATCAATTGCACGCAAAATCTCAAAACTTGCTCATCCACTAGAGTACTCTTCTAAAAGAGTAGTTAGGCATTCTGCCATACAGTGTTCAGAAATTCGAGTGGAGCCACTCGAGACTTTTTTTGTTTTCATAAATAAAGAGCATAACATGAGTTGTAATTTTCCAACTGGATGAAAAATGTCCGTGCCAAGATTCGAACCTGGGATCTCTCAGCCAAGAGATCCCAGGTTCGAATCCTGGCCCGGACATTTTTCGTCCAGTTGGAAAATTACAACTCACATGATTTCTTTACCAATTTGAATAATTGTGTTAAAATTAATCTAGTGTAATCACGTATCCAGCGTTTACTGGAGTTCCATTACCTGCGATCTATTCTGTTGAGCTGATTCAAATATCAGACCAGATGCTATGATCAATAAGGTTAACTGGATGAATTATGCCCTCCAGATTCGCCTGGGATAGCTCAGTTGGAGGAGCATGACAGCTTCAGCCAAGAGATCCCAGGTTCGAATCCTGGCCCGGACATTTTTCGTCCAGTTGGAAAAGTACAACTCATATGACTTCTTTACCAATTTGAATAATTGTGTTAAAATTAATCTAAAGAGCATAATGGTTGAAATATTAAAAAAAAAATTAAAAAGTATCTCAAAGCTTGACAAAACAGAGAAAAATATCGTTAACATACACTGACAGCGAAGGAAATTCTTAATACATTTTGTTAAATTTTCAAATTTATTCCTTTCAAAATAAAATATATATTTAGAATTTCAGAAGACATATAACTTGTAAATAATGTAAAATGCACGCTTTGCTTTTTCCGTAAAGAACAATATTGAAAGAAGAAAATATTTCAGCAGGGGATTTCTTTCTTTTTTCTATTTGCAATGCAAAAGTATTATTGTTTTACAAAGAAAGCAATTCTGAACGCTTAATAGGTGAAATTGTATTACGACATTTTTTATTACTACGTTTTCCAGAAATAAATAATAAAAAGAGAATAAAAGTGCTAGTATTAAAAAATGAAAAAAAAAGAAGAATACTGCTAAAAGATTTAAAACATTTTGCTAGAAATAATTATAATTAAGTTTAGAATAGCATGGAAAAAACTTTTAGTTTTTTTCATAATACTAAGGAGTAATGAAAAAGTCCTTTAAAAAAAATCACATTTAAAAAGTAATTAAAAATACGGTCACCAGTAATAAAATAAAGAAATAAATATCAAATACAGATTATAGGTGTAATTCGCTATTTTATTTTTACAGTTCATATATTTTTAAGGAATTTTTAAACCCAAATTTTTTAATGTAATTGAGTTTATATATATATATATATATATATATATTTTTTTTTTAAAGAATATTAAAATTAAAATATTTTGAAATATATTTGAAAAAAAAAATTACTCAATTTTAACATTTATTATTTTATGAAAAAAAAATTATTTATATAAAAAACTTGACCTAGAGATGTATAGAAGTTTTTTTTTATTTTTTTTCATTAAAATTTTAAATGATTTTGTAATTTTATAGATTGAATTAAGATAAACCGGAAACATATGAATGAGTTTTTCTTAATTTTATCTTTCGTTCATGCTATTGTTTTCAAATTTTAAATGATGTTTTTAAATCGTTAATAAATGAAAGAATATTATTTATTATTTTAATTAAACAAATTAAAGTTTAAAATTTTACAATATGCAAAACACATACAAGTAAAACTAAGGGGAAAGTCCATGAAAAAATATTCTAGGCTTGTCCATAGATAAACGGATTTTACCCGTAAAAACATGTCAGTATTCCAAAATTATAATTTCCTCACGTAAATTTACGGGATGTGACCGCTTAACTTGAAAACAATTTTTCCCGTAATATTATACGGTAAATACTTTTTTCCTTTTTACAATGTGGTATAAAATCACCCATTTCACTTATTGAACGGACAAGTCAAATAAAACTGCAAAAAGTTAAAAATATGTCTAAAAATGTTTGAATTTTTTTTTATTATAAATATTTTTTAACAAAACGATATAAATATTGAAATATTTCAACATATTCCTGTTGGAAAGATTAAAACTATAAAAAATAATTTAAAAAAATTCTTTTTCTTCCTTTTTTTTTTTTTTAATTTTATAATTTTGTTTTAATAGCATTATTTCTACAAAATTATTCTAAAAGATTTGCAACATTTCTACAAAATTGTTCTAAAATAATAAAGATTTCGAAAACAATTTCAATAGCAAGTCTCGAGCTGTTAATTTACACATGAAATCTTAAGTAATTTAATTGTTAATTTAATTACTTAGACTACTTTATTATAGGAGTAAAAACACCGTGGCTTTATTATTTGACGTTGCACTGCTAAATTATTAAGACCATTAAAATTAGCTTATGCTAATAGCTCTTAAAAGAAAAACAAGCGTATTAAAATGTTTTCTAGATGGTTTCATGTGTTTACTACTGTTTTTTTTTTATTCCTCCCAAATGATTGCTTTATTAATGAATAAAATAATGCATTAATTCATTTTCATGCCGTATTTACATTTAATGGGATAATTTTATTAAAATGGTTATTAATATAAAGTGTTTCGAAATATTGATAAAAGCTACTTGTAGCAAATATATTTTACTGAAATGTCACTCAAAAGCAGTTAAATGAAAGCCAAAATGATTGATATGAAGGAATCTCTGTAAACAATTATATAAAGTAGTAAACATGAAATGAGGCCAAATGAATTTAAATTTAAATTTGATTAAAAAAAATATGAATACTTTTTTTTTTTAAACATGGTTATATTGAGTTATTTTAAACATCACATGTTCATATATTTTTTAAATTCATAGTATTAAAAATTAATAATAAATGTTTAACTTTTTCCCAAACATAATCTATTCAGGTGATATAGATTTTAATTAGCTTTCATTATCACCAAATCAAAAGTTTCTACGAAACAACTGTATTTCAAAGCATTACTTATACTTTTGCCAGCGAGTCTCTGGCCAAATTTTCACAATTTTTAAATATTTTAAGAATAAACATTTTCAAATATTTTGACCAATTATTATTATATATTATGTTTAGTTTCAAATAACACTAAACACTATAACACAGTTGTATCCAAAACTCAGAAGTATGTATTTTGTGAGAAATGTTTTTTATAAAAAAATTTCCACTCCTGCTTCCTACCCTACTCTTTCTTCATGAGTCAACTTTAGAGATAGTTGGGACTCTATATGAAGTTCTCAGTCCAAACAGACTGTCACATAGAATGTCTCACTGTAAATGTTTAACTTTTTTCCTAACATAATCTATTAAGGTGATATAGCTTTTAATTAGCTTTCATTATCACCAAATCAAAAGTTTCTACGAAACAACTATATTTCAAAGCATTACTTATACTTTTGCCAGTGAGTCTCTGGCCAAATTTTCACAATTTTTAAGTATTTTAAAAATAAACATTTTCAAATATTTTGACCAATTATTATTATATATTATGTTTAGTTTCAAATAAAACTAAACATTATAACACAGTTGTATCCAAAACTCAGAAGTATGTATTTTGTGAGAAATGTTTTTTATAAAAAATTTTACACTCCTGCTTCCTACCCTACTCTTTCTTCATGAGTCAACTTTAGAGATAGTTGGGCCTCTATATGAAGTTCTCAGTCCAAACAGACTGTCACATAGAATGTCTCACTGTAAATGTTTAACTTTTTTCCTAACATAATCTATTAAGGTGATATAGCTTTTAATTAGCTTTCATTATCACCAAATCAAAAGTTTCTACGAAACAACTATATTTCAAAGCATTACTTATACTTTTGCCAGTGAGTCTCTGGCCAAATTTTCACAATTTTTAAGTATTTTAAAAATAAACATTTTCAAATATTTTGACCAATTATTATTATATATTATGTTTAGTTTCAAATAAAACTAAACATTATAACACAGTTGTATCCAAAACTCAGAAGTATGTATTTTGTGAGAAATGTTTTTATAAAAAAATTTACACTCCTGCTTCCTACCCTACTCTTTCTTCATGAGTCAACTTGAGAGATAGTTGGGCCTCTATATGAAGTTCTCAGTCCAAACAGACTGTCAAAAAGAATGTCTCACTGTAAATGTTTAACTTTTTCCCTAACATAATCTATTAAGGTGATATAGATTTTAATTAGCTTTCATTATCAGCAAATCAAAATTTTCTACGAAACAACTATATTTCAAAGCATTACTTATACTTTTGCCTGTGAGTATCTGGCCAAATTTTCACAATTTTTAAGTATTTTAAAAATAAACATTTTCAAATATTTTGACCAATTATTAGTATATATTATGTTTAGTTTCAAATAACACTAAACATTATAACACAGTTGTATCCAAAAATAAAAAGTATGTATTGTGTTAAAAAAGTTTTTTTTTTCTTTTCTTTTCTGCTTTATTTCCTACTCTTTCTTTCATTTCTTCATGAGTCAAATTTGAGATATTTGGGACTCTGTATGCAGTTTTCAGATCAAATAGACAGTCACAAAGAATGTATCACTATAAATGTTTAACTTTTTTCCAAACATAATCTATTAACGTGATATAGAATTAGGATTTAGAGATTTAATTAACTTTCATTATCATCAAATCAAAAGTTTCTAAGAAACAACTATATTTCGAAGAACTATTTATACGTTTTGCCATTGAGACTCTGCCCAAATTTTCACAATGTTTAAATAGTTTATGAATAAACATTTTCAGATATTTTGAACAATAATTATTTTATATTATGTTTAGTTTCAAATAATACTAAACATTATAACACAGTTGTATCCAAAACTGAAAAGTATGTATTGTGTGAGAAATATTTTTATGAAAATTTTCCCACTCCTTCATCCTCTCCTACTCTTTCTTCCATTTATTTCTTCATGAGTCAACTTTAGAGATATTTGGGCCTCTCTATGAAGTTCTCAGTCCAAACAGACAGTCACAAAGAATGTCTCACTATAAATGTTTAACTTTTTCCCAAACATAATCTATTAACGTGATATAGATTTAGGATTTAGAGATTTAATTAACTTTCATTATCATCAAATCAAAAGTTTCTAAGAAACAACTATATTTCGAAGAACTATTTATACGTTTTGCCATTGAGACTCTGCCCAAATTTTTACAATGTTTAAATAGTTTATGAATAAACATTTTCAGATATTTTGAACAATAATTATTTTATATTATGTTTAGTTTCAAATAATACTAAACATTATAACACAGTTGTATCCAAAACTGAAAAGTATGTATTGTGTGAGAAATATTTTTATGAAAATTTTCCCACTCCTTCATCCTCTCCTACTCTTTCTTCCATTTATTTCTTCATGAGTCAACTTTAGAGATATTTGGGCCTCTCTATGAAGTTCTCAGTCCAAACAGACAGTCACAAAGAATGTCTCACTATAAATGTTTAACTTTTTCCCAAACATAATCTATTAACGTGATATAGATTTAGGATTTAGAGATTTAATTAACTTTCATTATCATCAAATCAAAAGTTTCTAAGAAACAACTATATTTCGAAGAACTATTTATACGTTTTGCCATTGAGACTCTGCCCAAATTTTTACAATGTTTAAATAGTTTATGAATAAACATTTTCAGATATTTTGAACAATAATTATTTTATATTATGTTTAGTTTCAAATAATACTAAACATTATAACACAGTTGTATCCAAAACTGAAAAGTATGTATTGTGTGAGAAATATTTTTATGAAAATTTTCCCACTCCTTCATCCCCTCCTACTCTTTCTTCCATTTATTTCTTCATGAGTCAACTTTAGAGATATTTGGGCCTCTCTATGAAGTTCTCAGTCCAAACAGATACTCACAAAGAATGTCTCACTGTAAATGTCTAAATCATACCCTGCGCAGCGCCTCAGCTGACATCCAACCCTGCGTGGGACTCAAATCCATAACCCCATAAAAGAGGTCAGGAGGGTTATTACTCACGACGCAACTGTGTTTGAAAAAAAAAAAAAAAAAAAAAAAACGTACAAAACAGTTTTGCCGCACTTTTTTTATTAAAAGTGTGACTAATTACAGCGAACTCTTTTCAGTTAGAACTGCATTGGGACATATACTGGGTGAATGAGAATTATCATTATATATTTGACGCTCAATAAACTGTGGAAGAAATCAGGTATCCAATTTACTACCAATGTTGTATTAGCTGATAGCTGAAAATATTTGAGACAAAATCCAGGCCAAAATTATTCATGTGTTTTAAAATTAAAACCATTGCTGTTGGCTTACTATTAGTAAATACACTTAATTAATGTTATAGACACATGCATTTATTTAAATAATAAATATATATTGCAAAGATTACTTAACCATTTACTGCATATAAGAGGAAAGTAATTATTGATAGGTTTGCTTTATTTAAAAGTAATGTTTAATTAAATGTGGTTAACTTTACTACACATAAATATTTAGTTATTTATATATTATTTGAGGCAAAATCTTGGCAAAAATTATTAATGAGTTTTAAAGTTAAAACCATTGCTGTTGGCTTACAATTAGTAAATACCCTTAATTAATGTTATAGACACATGTATTTATTTAAATAATAAATATATAATGCAAAGATTACCTAACTGTTTACTGCATATAAGAGGAAAGTAATTATTGATAGGTTTGCTTTATTTAAAAGTAATGTTTAATTAAATGTGGTTAACTTTACTACACATAAATGTTTAGTTATTTATATATTATTTGAGGCAAAATCTTGGCAAAAATTATTAATGAGTTTTAAAGTTAAAACCATTGCTGTTGGCTTACAATTAGTAAATACCCTTAATTAATGTTATAGACACATGTATTTATTTAAATAATAAATATATAATGCAAAGATTACCTAACTGTTTACTGCATATAAGAGGAAAGTAATTATTGATAGGTTTGCTTTATTTAAAAGTAATGTTTAATTAAATGTGGTTAACTTTACTACACATAAATATTTAGTTATTTATATATTATTTGAGGCAAAATCTTGGCAAAAATTATTAATGAGTTTTAAAGTTAAAACCATTGCTGTTGGCTTACAATTAGTAAATACCCTTAATTAATGTTATAGACACATGTATTTATTTAAATAATAAATATATAATGCAAAGATTACCTAACTGTTTACTGCATATAAGAGGAAAGTAATTATTGATAGGTTTGCTTTATTTAAAAGTAATGTTTAATTAAATGCGGTTAACTTTACTACACATAAATATTTAGTTATTTATATATTATTTGAGGCAAAATCTTGGCAAAAATTATTAATGAGTTTTAAAGTTAAAACCATTGCTGTTGGCTTACAATTAGTAAATACCCTTAATTAATGTTATAGACACATGTATTTATTTAAATAATAAATATATAATGCAAAGATTACCTAACTGTTTACTGCATATAAGAGGAAAGTAATTATTGATAGGTTTGCTTTATTTAAAAGTAATGTTTAATTAAATGTGGTTAACTTTACTACACATAAATGTTTAGTTATTTATATATTATTTGAGGCAAAATCTTGGCAAAAATTATTAATGAGTTTTAAAGTTAAAACCATTGCTGTTGGCTTACAATTAGTAAATACCCTTAATTAATGTTATAGACACATGTATTTATTTAAATAATAAATATATAATGCAAAGATTACCTAACTGTTTACTGCATATAAGAGGAAAGTAATTATTGATAGGTTTGCTTTATTTAAAAGTAATGTTTAATTAAATGTAGTTAACTTTATACTACGCATAAATGTTTAGTTATTTATATAAACCAATGCATATAATATATATATTACTTGTATTTAGTATTTAGCAAAGTTGAGTTTCTATAGTATAGAGATGCTGGTTTTTGAGGGTTTTTTATAGGTTTGCAGTCTTCCTCAAAAACATTGATATCTAAAATTGCCAACAATATGCGGAACATTTTTTTCAAAATATTTGCATTCAAAACTGTAACCAATATGATTATAATTCCAAAATTGGTCCTACAAACTCAGACACAGCTTTAAAAAGTTTCGAATATAGTAAATAATACATTTCAATAAAAATATTTCAATAAATTGGATCTAAAAAGATTTATAAATAACCCATTTTAATTTTTTTATATATTTTATTATATGACAAGTAAAATTATTTAAATGCACATGTCAAAATATACATTTAAACACAATAACAAACTGAAACGTAACAAAAAAAGTGCGTCTTATCACAAAGAAAACTTTATCTTTAACTGAGGCTAGTATCTGCCTGATATGATTCATGCTCCTGAAATAGACATAGATCGACATACCATTTAGTCAGCTATTATAAAATATGCTTTTTACAATTGTTGAGCAAACGTTAATTTCTTCCTTTTTGATCAGGATTTTGCATCAAATACTTCACTCTGCGGCGTAGCCCGGTACCTTGATAATAATCTTAAATAAACCTCAAATTTGTGTGATTTTATATCTTTAACCCGATTTTGTAAGAATTCATACTTTTAAACGAAAATCTTTCCAAACGAACGTTATATCGAGGACTCAGCAATATTTATATTTTTTTTAAAACAGAATGTATTGTTTTAAAGTAAAATGTACAGTATTTAAGTGGGTGTCACATGTTTTTCCGTATTTTGACAAAAAATAATGGATTTAGAATTTTAAAGTGAGTATTTTTTTTTTCCACATCGGGTCATTTAATATATAAAAATAAACAAATAGTTCTTATTCTCCAAACTCTTAACATTTTTTATGAGTCATAAATATAATGGTTTCAAAGCCTGTATAAATTTCACGAAAAAAAAAAATTGTTATTTAGTTGTAAATGAGATGTATTTTCGTCTCACTTTTTTTTTCTCTCGCGATTTTTTAAAGTGTATAGACATTTTTTTTTCACATCGGGTCCTTTAATATACAAATTTTTTTTTTAAAAGTTCTTATTCTCCAAACTCTTAGAATTTTTTATGAGTCATAAATATAATGGTTTCAAAGTCTGTATAAATTTCACTAAAAAAATATTGATATTTAGTTGTAAATGAGATGTGTTTTCGTCTCACTTTTTTTTTTTTCTCGCGATTTTTTAAAGTGTATAGACTTTTTTTTTTCACATCGGGTCATTTAATATACAAATTTTTTTTTTAAAAGTTCTTATTCTCCAAACTCTTAGAATTTTTTATGAGTCATAAATATAATGGTTTCAAAGTCTGTATAAATTTCACTAAAAAAATATTGATATTTAGTTGTAAATGAGATGTGTTTTCGTCTCACTTTTTTTTTTTCTCGCGATTTTTTAAAGTGTATAGACTTTTTTTTTTCACATCGGGTCATTTAATATACAAATTAAAAAAAAAAAAAGTTCTTATTCTCCAAACTCTTAGAATTTTTTATGAGTCATAAATATAATGGTTTCAAAGCCTGTATAAATTTCACGAAAAAAAAAATTGTTATTTAGTTGTAAATGAGATGTGTTTTCGTCTCACTTTTTTTTTCTCGCGATTTAGAATTTTAAAGTGTATAGATTTTTTTTTTTCACATCGGGTCATTTAATATACAAAATTATAAAAAAAAAATAGTTCTTATTCTCCAAACTCTTAGAATTATTTATGAGTCATAAATATAGTGGTTTCAAAGCCTATAATTTCATGAAAAAATATTGATATTTAGTTGTAAAAGAGTTGTGTTTTCGTCTCACTTTTTTTTTTTCTCGCGATTTTTTAAAGTGTATAGACTTTTTTTTTTTCACATCGGGTCATTTAATATACAAATTAAAAAAAAAAAAAGTTCTTATTCTCCAAACTCTTAGAATTTTTTATGAGTCATAAATATAATGGTTTCAAAGCCTGTATAAATTTCACGAAAAAAAAATTTGTTATTTAGTTGTAAATGAGATGTGTTTTCGTCTCACTTTTTTTTTCTCGCGATTTAGAATTTTAAAGTGTATAGATTTTTTTTTTTTTCACATCGGGTCATTTAATGTACAAAATTATAAAAAAAAAATAGTTCTTATTCTCCAAACTCTTAGAATTATTTATGAGTCATAAGTATAGTGGTTTCAAAGCCTATAATTTCATGAAAAAATATTGATATTTAGTTGTAAAAGAGTTGTGTTTTCGTCTCACTTTTTTTTTTTCGTTTCTAGTCTTTTAATATTAAACACAAGATTGTTCATATATACACATAAAATTCCAATTTCTTCGAAGAATGCTGTAGCATCTATATATACATATATATATACACATTAATTTTTACAATCCCGATTCTAATTATTGTCTTCACATCATTTGTATTAGCTAATGCAATAGGTTGCTAATGCATATAGTTGTTTAATGTATCGCTTCAGGGTGGCGGCGGGAATCACACAGCGTGATATTTGGTGATCTAACTGAACAATACATACCGTAAAACGAGTTAACTTCGTGCCTATAGCGGTGACTTGATGTCATGGACGTTTTTACAATAAAAGCTATCTCTGTAGATTTCAAACGAAAGCTACTGATTTCAGTGGAGTTCCTTTAGATAGCGCAGACATTAAGAGTCTACACTAGTCAAGCGAAAACACTCGCACACTAATGGGATATTTGCTTTCAAATTTCTTGTTTGTATGTTAATATATTTAACTGACTCTTTTTGCACAGGGTAGCTTGAAGTCGATCTCTAACAGGTATTTTTTTTTATTTTTCCTATTTTGATTGCAGATATTTTTAGGCGTCACTTTCCATTTCGGAACTGGTTTCGAAAATGGCAAATCGCCATTCCTTATATTGTAATATGCAAATTCATGCGTCGATTAATGCTGATTTCAGTACAGATCATCAATCTACCATGCCTTTACTATGATCTAAGTTCGAGTGTATATTTTTCGCCCTTCAAGAACATTTCTGTTGTCATACTTCAGACTCAATCGAAACTCGTCAGTGAAAACTACTAGACTCAAATCACTTTGCATCCAATCTTGATGTTCAATAGCCCATGTTCTTGGGGATGCATGGTATATGTTACGATCAAGGGGATCTCAACATTGTTCCATGCGCATTATGATCACTTTAAATAAACCTAGTTCAGTCAGTTTGACTCCCCACACCCAGAAAAGGGAATTGATTAAAACTACAAAACATGTTTTGTTGAGTACATTTTGGTTGTTTTAGCAAAATTCAAGTAAAATTGAACCATTTTACTCCAATTAACAAAACATGTTTTGCTGACGATACAAAAATTTATTTTGGAATTGCAAAAAAAAGAAATCTTTTTTTTGTTGATTCAAACAAAATTTCCATTGACCTATATTTAAACAAAAAGTTTTGTTGGGTCAATCAAATTTTTGTTGATTCAACAAAACTTTTATCTGGGTGCAGGTAGTCTAGCAATATATGGCCCCATATTGGCCAATCATGATCGATGAAGATTGTTCATGTTTTACTGATAATGACCAATTAATAATAAATCATGATAAAATAATATTAAATTTTTCGTAATGTTCAACATTTAAATTTTTGATTTGCATATTGTTTCTTTTTTGTAAAGTTAGAGGACAGAAAACAATTTTAACAACATTTTAAATAGTAGACACGTTTTTGTTGCCAAAAGAAACACACTTTTCACCTAGATAGCATCGCGTTACTACTTCGAAATGAGCTGTTAGAATACTGGTTGTCATTTGCTGTGGTCGAAGGTTTGTGACCATATCCCATCCGATCTGTTACACACCGTGGTTCTTGGAATCCAGTCTTTACCAATGCAATCATTCTTCTTGCAACTCCAATAAATTCCACTACGCTTTTCTTTGTTAGTCTGGCTTCCAATCTCTCGATAATACACTAGTCCAGAGTAAATCACGTTTTTATAACATTTAATTTTTTTTTTCTTCTGAAAACATATTGAACAATTCCATTTTATGAACAAAACTCTGAAAACAAGAAGTTTTTGTCAAATCAAGATATCAGGATTTATAACATCTTTCTGGTATCTGACATCACGAGCACTAATTTACATGTGCAGTCTTCTTCTCTTAAATTTGGCTACAATATAATACTATTTCGATTTCTATTTATAGTTATCAATAGATCTGTTAACTAATTTATTCAAAATTATGTGCCAGTAAATGGAAAAAAAATATTTCATCTCAAACATTTCCACGCTTACTATATGTTAGTATTTTCCTTATCAAGTGCTTATCACTCGTTATTTTTTCACGTTATGCCTCAATAATATTCACTGATAAGTTGCAAAATTTATGCATCTAATAAAAATCATTTTTAGACCTTTGTTGACTCATAGTAATATGAATTATTGAGCACTTGATTGTAGCTGTTAAACAAATTCTTTCGAAACATCACGTGTCTTTCTGGACGTACTGCAAAATTTTGTTTTGTAGGCAAATAATTAGATTTTTAAGATTGCCAATTTTGGGTTACAGTGTTGTTAAATTTATTTTACTGAGGGAGAGCTCCTTCACCTTTGAAAACCCAAAAGCCAAAATTTCCACTATTTCTAGTCAAGTTTAAATTTTGGGATTTTTTGTCAAAGGTAATTTTTTTTTTTTTTTTTTTTTTTTGTCTTGAATTTGGAGTTGCTGGTTTTCCGCTATTTTTTGAAGTATCTAGTTTTTAAATATTTCTGCTGTTCTTAAAATATCTGTTTTATCTCTAAGAGGATTATACATATCAGATTATACATATCAAGAGAAAAAAAAATGTATTGGAAACCAGAGTCAAAATTTACTTATTTAATAAAAATACAGGGTACATAACTACCACCCTTCCGCTTTTTATCAAGTCAAATAAACTTATTTTGAGCTAGAAATGTTAGTTAATAAAGTTAAGTAACAGTTGCCGAACAGTTGATGTCGGTTAAGGGGCTTCCGAGTTGCAGACAACTTAACGCCCAGTCTTTTGTGAGTAGAGTGTCTTGTATTAGATTGAGCTGTTGGGAAAAGTTAAGATGTAGTATTAAGTACAAGATATAGGGACAATTACAATGAAAAGGATAGATGTAAAATTAAGAAAAGAGATGATAATAAATTTGGAATAAAAAAGTTAAAAGAAAGATATTAAGGTTCGAGTCCAAATATTAGCAAGAAAGTGAAATGGTATAGCTGTAGTTATAACTAACTACTAGTAAGTAAAATAAGTGACAATGGAACAATGGAACAATGTAGTTAGCAGCATGGAATACCTAGTTGCGTACCAGCTGAACCTCCAGGTTAAAGGTAATTGACTTGCGAGGCAAAAGGAAGCCATGAAAAGTTAAAAAATAAATAAAAATATTTTAAAATATCATAATGAAATAAAAATACAACAAAAATAGTAAAAAAAGTAAAAAAAAACAAAAAAATCATTAGATCCAAAAAAAAAAAGACAGACGAAACCTACCAAGGGTCGAACCCATCTCAAAACAGAAAAAAAGTAAAAGACTCCTTTCATAGACCATACATTTAGTTTAAAAGTTACAAAATAATAAAATAAAATAAAACAATATGCAGACAAAAGATTTTTTTTTTTTTTAAATTATTAACTAACACAAGTGCCACATAGAAATAAGACACATATTATTCAATCATTTGTCTGATTCAAAACATGTTTATTTGACTTAAATATGAAAAGATTCTCAGCTACGAACGTATCTCACAGTTATCCGAACTCGGAATATCGTTCATAACTGTTACAATAAGGTAGGTAATGTAACGATATTTGCGATAAACGATTTTTTATTTTAACAATAAACTTTCAACAGAATAACTTTGCTTTCATTGAAATATCATGAAATCAAGGGAAGCGCTGTAATTTGTTCCGTGACGCCATATTCTACTTTCCAAATTTTGAAGCATTTAGGTCAGTGTTGTTTGGACGTGCCTAGTAGCCATTTCATAGTTGCCAATTATTAAATTTTTTTCGAGTTAAACATGCGTTGAACTAGAAAATTTATTTAATAATATGCATCTTGCTTCTATGTAGTACTTATTTTATTTTATTTATTAAGTGAAATTTCTGATTTAGTTTATGCTTAATTGACTTGAAAGAAAAAGTGGAAGATTGGCAGCCATGTACGGATTATTTTTTTCTAAAATAAGTAGATTTTGACACAGGTATATTATATCAAAAGAGTTTGTTTTGACATACATTATCATTCCTTACAGTTCTGATTATCAGTTAAGATATACCTTGTATGTAATAAATTTGTACGTAATAATTTCTCACACCCCGTTGGGGAGACCCTGCCCCCCTATTGGGGCGAATTCTGGCACAGTTCCTGATTCTGTATATTGATTTGAAATGATAGATTTTAAAGAACCATTTTTTAAACTTTTAGTCAAAAAGTAATTCAAACATATCCTTCATTGATTCAAACAAAAGCTATTTGATAAATCACAAAGCTATTCTGCAGCGGATTTTAATAAATCTTTCGGAATGTGTCGTTTGCAGTAAACATTAATTAAAAGAGACTGCAAATTGTTTCGAAATTAAGCTTTTAAAAGTAATAACTTCCATAACGATTCCGATTTCATACAAGAATTCAGCATTGTGTGATAAATTTAATGAAATGCTCACTCGCAATCAATTACGATTCCCTTAATTGAAAATCCAAGTAAATTATTTCAAATATGAATTTTTGAAAAAGAATGATTCATGGCAATATATTAATACACATTTTGCAACGGATTCTACATTTGGTGAAAATTTTAGAACATATTTCAAAAGCCATTTGCAGTCTTTTTAATTAAAATTCTTATTATTTATTTTAAGTTCCATTTTTTAAAAAACTGAATGAATTTCTAATTTGTTTACATAATTAAAGAAATTGTTCTATAAAATGTGAGGTTTCTATATTATTATTTTAATATTTCAGATATATCTAGTTTAGATATTTTCCTTAAAGGAAATTTTTTAACATTTTCATAGTTACATTTAATGTAGTTTGTTTCGTCGACTCTACGTTACAACATATCAATATTTTGTAAATTTTCTAATCTCTTTTTTCGTTACGCTTTTAGAAGGGTTCTCTCTTATCAATCTTATCTCTCTGATGCAACTGTATACTTAATATATATATATTTAAAACGAAAAGCGCATTCTGTCAAATCCACATGAAAATCTCCTTTTTGCGCATGCGTCAACCTTTTTTTTAAGGCTTCTACCCTCAGAAACGGGAAACTTGATTGATTAACCCAACCCTCACCTGTTTAGCCTAAGGGAACTGATAAGGGTTGATTGAAAACGGATGAAGCCGTACCATTGCATTAAAAGCATAGACCTTCTAATTTATTTTTGTCCTAAGATTGAAAGCTAAAGCTTTTTTTCTAAGAACTCATGTTTTCACTACTAAATATGCATATTTTTTCGAAAAATTTTAAAGGAAGCTTGGATACAGTTATATTTATAACCGATTGAAATGTCAGAGAGTTCGGAAGATGAGAACTATTTTTTTATTGCTATGTTAAAGAAGCCGACGTGAAAACAAACAAACAAAAAAGCGAGAAGAAGACATTTCGTTTACAACTAGATAACAATATATATATATATATATATATATATATATATATATATATATATATATATATATATATATATATATATATATATATATATATATATTTACACGGGTTGTAAAACCGTTTTATTTATCACCAATAAAGATTTCAAAGAGTTCGGGCAAAAAGAACTTTTTATTTTAAAACTATAAAATGACCCTGGGTAAAAAAAAAGAGCGCTTTTATCACTAAATATCAATATATTTTCGTGATTTTTTCATTTAAAAATATAATTTCAGACAAAATCGAGTCAAAGATATAAAATATTAAAAACTTGATGTTTTTTTTATTTATTTATTATCACGGACCTGGGCAACGCCGGGCGGGGTCAGCTAGTTTTAAATTATCATATTTCCGTATCAAATATATAAAATCAGCAACTCAAATTGTGTTTCAATGAAAAGTTCACTTTTTAAAATTTAAATTACAAAAATATTAAAAAAATATTTACATAAAGAAAATTTCAATGGCTTGTGCGTTTTATATGTATATCATATAAAAATTTTACATAACCATCATATATATTATAGAACAAAAAGCCCTAAAAGTGTATGTCAGGGGTAATTTCAAAAACTACCCGATGGATTTTTTTGCGATTTACACCATCGGATAGAGAAAATTCCCGCAGTCATTATGATGTATAATATACCGATATAACTATGATTTTTTATAAGAAAATTTGGTATTTTGTCTTTACTTTGAATGAAAACGGTTGCTATTGGTATATCTTTTTCATCTTGGCGACGGTAATTCATTCTATAATAAGAGAAACCATAAAGATAGTGACACACAAAAATGTCTATAATATCCATCCCATTTACGGTATATTTTTTCTTTAATACATATATGTATATATATATTAAACTTTCTTAAAATGTACATCAATTTAATGTTCTAACATGAAAGGTGAAACAAATTAAAACAAAACAAAACAAAAAATCCAGAAACTTTTCAAATGGTAAAAAAAGTTTCTTTTTAAGTAATGCACTTAAAAATGCCTATGAACAATATTACGAATTGTCAAAAATTTAATTCTCGTAATTGAATTCTGAAAGTTATATTTTTAAAAAATCCTCTCTACAATTTCCAAATTTTTAAATCACAGGTTAAAAGTTTTGAAGAAAATTTGTTTTTGCATTTAAATCTAATATTTCATAGACAAAAAATCCATGAGTTATTTAATATAATTAGGTTATTAAATCCTTATTAAAACTGTGTTTCCTTGCATGAAAATATAATTTCAAAAAAGATTGTAACTCTCCTAATAGGGCAGTAGACTTTTTCTAAACTGAATAAATTATTTTTCTTTCTCTCTCTTTTAAGAAAGTATAAATTTATTAAAAGTTATAGCTTTCTTTACTTGGATTTTGAAACTTTTTCTGGACATAGTAAAAAGGAATATGATAAAAGTAGCCTTTGCAAATTTAAAATAAAATCCTTTTTTAATAAAATATATGAAGATAAATGTGGCAAATACTAAAGTACAGATAATAATAACAGAAATAAGATCTGTTTGTAAAAGTCAATTATGCTGCTGTTGTTGAATCAATACTTCTCAATCCTAAAAGATAGAATGTAACAAGCGCTTAAATTGAAAGTTATTTTTTTCCTTACATGTGTATTTTTTTTTAAAAAAGACGAAAATTTGGTGAAGTTTATTTAAACGCTGTCTACTTAATGTGATTTTATTTATCACAATTTATAGTTAAACCTTTTTAAGTTACTTGCGGTTATGTAATATGATATTAGAATCAATGGTACTAATTATGATGAAATTAAGACGGAAAAAAAACTTTTTTTTTTTTTTTTTTTTTTTTTTTTTTTGACAAGTAAAACAATTTTTTAGTTTATATTCAGAATATATGAAGTACAAATTTTCTTTATTATAACATTCTTCTTATTATATTTAGGATAAAAAACAAAACTTAATATTTACGAAAAATAATACAAATGCTCATTTTTCTCATTTTATTTTTATTGGATTTCACTGGAGAAAATTTTCCAGTGATTTATGGTGCAAAACAACATATACTTTTCTGTTTTACAGTTGCGGATTCACAAATTTAAAAGACAGGTACACTTTTTTCTATCGCATTTGCCTATGGATCTTTGCACAATATAAGGGGGAAATTCTTGATTTAAACTTAGATAAGATGAAAAGCACCTTTTACTCATAGCCTCCTTTTTGAATATTTTTCTAGTATAAAGAAAATAATTTAATATTTGTAAAAATGAATGCATACATTTATTTTTTTCGTTTTATTTGTTATTGGATTTCATCGGAAAAAAAAAAAAAACTTATGGTAATTTAAGATGCATGACAGCACATCATTTTTTTTTTTTTTTTTTTTTTTTTTTTTTTTTACAGTTGCTATTGATTGACAAATGTGAAATACAGCATTTTTTATATTTTACATTTGCCGATGAATATTTACATGCTGCCAGAAAAAGTTCTTTGATTTAACTTTAAATCAGATGAAAAACACTTTTTCTCATAACATTCTTAAACAATATTTTCCCTGAATAAAAAAAGTAATTCAATATTTATAAAAATAATACATACATTTTCTCATTTTATTGTTATTGGATTTTAACAGGGAAAATATTTCCGTGATTTAAGAAGCATAAAACCCTACATTTTTTATCTTTTAAAATTTTTTCTGATTTCCAAAAGCGACAAACTAAGATATATATTTTTTCTTTCGCATTCGTCGATGGATTCACAAAGTGAGATAGAGAAAAATAATCTTTAATTAAAATTTATAACAGACGTTATAAACTTTTTCTCATAACATTCTAATTGAATACTTTCCAGCTTTAGGGAAAATAATTTAACATGTATGAAATATAATACATACATTTTCTCATTCTACTATTATTGGATTTTTACAGTGAAATTATCACTGTGATTTTAGATGCTTTACATCCCACATTTTTTATCTTTTAAACTGTTGCTGATTTCTAAAAGTGACAAACAAAATATATTTTTTTGCTTTTACATTTTTCGATGGATACTCGCACAACGTGAGAGAAAAAAAATCTTAATTAAAATATAGAACATATCTAATGAACATTCCTGTTTAATGTTTTCCAATTATAAGCAAAATATTTTAATATTTATGAAAAATAATGCATGCATTTTCCCATTTTATTGTTATTGGACAGGGATTTATTTTCTGATAACATTCTTATTAAATATTTTCCCAACTGAAGAAAATCATCGAATAGTTATGAAAAAGAATGCATGCATTATATTTCTTGCTGCATTGTTATTGAAGTTTAGTAGAGAAAGTCTCTCGTAATTTAACATGCATAGAAACACATCATTTTTCTCCTTTACAGGTGTTGTTAATTGACATATTTGAAAGAAAGTTTCATTTTTTAAATAGATATTTGCACTACATGAGAACATTATTTCTCTCATAATATTATTATTTTCTCATTTCTCTAATTTTTACCAATTGAACAAAATATTGTAATAATTATGAAAAAGAATGCATGCATTTTATTTCTGGCTGCATTGTTATTGAAGTTTACTAGAAAAAACTCTCTCGTGATTTAAGATGCTTAAAAAACATCATTTTTCACCTTTATAGGTGTTGTTAATTGACATATATAAAAGAAAGTTTTACTTTTTAAAAATAGATATTTGCACTAGTTGAGATCATTATTTCTCTCATAACATTATTATTTTCTCATTTACATAATTTTTATCAATTGAACAAAATAATTTAATAATTATGAAAAAGATCTCATGCATTTTATTTCTCGATGTATTGTTATCGAAGTTTACTAGATAAAATTCTCTCGTGATTTAAGATGCATAAAAAACACATCATTTTTCTCCTTTACAGGTGTTGTTAATTGACATATTTGAAATAAAGTTTCATTTTTTTAAATATATATTTGCACTACAGGAGAACATTATTTCTCTCATAACATTATTATTTTAACATTTATGTAATTTTTACCAATTGAACAAAATATTGTAATAATTATGAAAAAGAATGCATGCATTTTATTTCTGGCTGCATTGTTATTGAAGTGTACTAGAAAAAACTCTCTCGTGATTTAATATGCATAAAAACACATAATTTTTCTCCTTTACAGTGTTGTTAATTGACATATTTGAAAGAAAGATTCACTTTTTTAAATAGATATTTGCACTGCATGAGAACATTATTTCTCTCATAACATTATTATTTTCTCATTTATATAATTTTTACTAATTGAACAAAATAATGTAATAATTATGAAAAACAATGCATGTTTTTTTTTTGCATTGTTATTGAAGTTTAAGAAAAAAAATTCTTGTGATTTAAGCTGTATAAAAACACATCGTTTTTATTTTTTACAATTCTTCTTCAATAAAATCAAATATATAAGATTTTCTTTCATACTTGCACATGGATATTTTCACAACGAGAGAAAAAGTATTCCTTAATTTAAATTTAAAATGATTAAATAGCCCCTTTTTTTCATAAATGTTATTTGATATATTAGTAGCATAAAAATTTATTTAATATTTCCAGAAATTAATAAATTAACTTATTTTTTTTTTTCATTTTATTTCAGGTGAATTTTACCAAGCATATAATTTTTCTCTTTTACAGTTGTTGTTGATGGGAATAAAAAAAACAACTTTTTTTTCACATTTACCAATGGATATTTCCATGACATGAGATTTTTTTTTAAATTTAAATTTAGACTATATGAAATGTACTTTTTAAATAATATTCTTTTTGAGTATTTTTTCCGTATAAAATAATAATAATAATGCTTATAAAAATCGGTTCATACGCTTATCTATATAGTTTTACTGTTATTGGAATTTCCCATGACTGAATGATTCATTCAATGATTGAAATGATTTAAGAGGGATGAAAACATGTACTTTTTTTCCCTCTTTTACAGGAGTTTCTTTCTTTCTTTTCCGTTTTTCTATTTTTTTTTTTTTTTTTTTTTTACATTTACCGAATGTAAAAGAAAAAACATTTCTACATTTAATATCTGGATTCAGGAAATTTTTTTACGTATACCATTATTGTAAAATACCTCCCTAGCACATTTTTTTTCTTTTTGGTTAAACACATTGTTGTAGTACGAATGAAGAAAAAAAATATTTCCTTCATTTAAGATACGTAAAAAAAAATACTTTGTTTTATTAATAGATAGCTTCATAATATGTGTAAAAATTGCTTTTAATTTTAAATTCAGATTATATAAAATGCATTTCAGTTTTTTTGCATAGCATTCCAAATTCATATTTTCCCAGTAAAAAGAAATGTATATATATATGTGTGTGTGTGTGTGTGTGATTTATGAAAATTAATACATAGGTTTACCTCTTTTTGTGACATTCTCCTTTATTAGTCATGTATTTGACTAGAGAAAATGTTTATCTGATTTAAGTGCATAAAATGTTTCACAGTTGATGCTGATATTTACCCAAAGTAATAGGAAATTTCCTTGATTTGGTATTGAAGTTCAAGGAATATACACAATTTTATACTATTGATATTGAATAGAATCTTATTACCAACAAAGAGTTTTTTTTCTTTTTACCTTAACATTTGTGATAATTAATGCATACTTCTATTTTTCACCTTTAACTGATGGAAGACAAAACGGAATACAAAATAATAATAACTGAAGATATGAATGTAGGTAGATTTTCTGTAACAAAAATTAAATTTCTCGAAAATTAAAATAAAAGATTTTTGGTCTAAATTTTATTGCTTAATTTCTTCTTGGTAACACATGTTTAAAATATTAACAGGTGATACTAAACCCTCTAAGAATTATATATGAATTAATTTTTAAATGTTAAAAAATATTATTATTATTTAAATTATTAAATTAAAAAAATAAATATTAAAGAATAATGTCTCATGTCATCAAGATATTAGTATTTTAGCTTTGCTATATGATAGATTACCTCATAATGCCTTCATCCATTAAAAAAAAAAAAAAAAAAAAAAAGAGAGAGAGAGAGAGAGAGAGAGAGAGAGACGGTGACAAAAGATCTTTTTGCAGTAAAGTCCACTTATGGTACATGGAGATATGCATATTATCCTCTTACTAATGTTACATTACAGGATAAGAAAGTTTTCTTAATAAAAAACATTATAATATTAAGTGCATACCCACGTTTTCATTTTCTTTTTCTATTTCTATCATTTGATAGTTTAGCTATTTCTGACAAATTCTTCCATGCTGTAAGATACGTATAAAAACGAGCTTTTTTTTAAGCTGGGATGTTGGGTATTTAAAATATTATTTTAATTTATTATTTGAATATATGAAGTATGCTTTTTTTGTTAACTACATTATTAATTAATATTTCTTCAGTATTAAAAAAATCTTAATCTTTTATTTTATGATACTGAATACATGTATATACTTTTCTTCTATCATAGTTATTAGATATTTAATCGAGGTAATAGAAAATTTCACTATGATTTTCAATACATGGCAACATGTATATCTTCCTGTTTTGCTTCGAATGTTAAATATTTACTCCACTTAAGAGAAACTTTGATTTAGCATTTACATAAATAAAAATGCATTATGCAAGAGATGGAATTTTTTTCCAATACTGTTGTCATTGGAAAATTTTTACAACTTAAAGAATTTTTTCCTAATTTAATATTTATACTGTTTATTGCATATACATTATTTTTCCATTTTATTAATATTGAACATGCAAATAAAATAAAGGAAATTTTTATATTTAAGTTATATGAAAACATGGATTTTATCTTAAATTATCGCAGGATATCTGTACAGCATTAACATGTTTAATTTAATATTTATAATAACGAATACAAACATAATTTTTTCTTCTATCGTTGCTGAAATTTACACAATGTAAAAAAAAAATTTCCTTGGGTTAAGTTAGTTTTATTGATTCGTCAAAACTCTGTAGTTAATTTAAAGGTGTATGAAAAAATGTATTTTCTTCTTAATAACACAATAAAAGATCCAAGATAGGAGAATTTTTTCCCCATACTTGCAGATTATAATTTTTATGGGAGCATTTGTATTCACATCAGTCTAATAGTATAATAAAAGAAAGAATAAAGAATAATAAAGAAAAATCATGCGTCAAGAATAGATTATGGAACACTTTTGAACACATTTAGAATATTGTAACAAAACTTTGTCGTTTATTAAGGTGAAAGATGATGTCTCAGTAGACAATTTGAACAAGTTAGAAATTGTACATTAGACGTGACAAATGAGGTGCGTTCGCACTATAACTAGTTCTACAATGTAAAAAAAATCATCATTATTATTTCAGTGAAATGAATTATTCTCGTCTGTTATGAGCGAAATGTGAATGCCTTTTTTTTTTTCTTATTACGCATGCCACGTTTACAGATCCGGGGGTTCTTTTTCGACATCAGAAAGCGCTGAAAAATTCACCAGGGAGATCTTGCTTTGCAAACGATTACCTCCATGGTTTAATATTTGTATGAGTCACGGTGAACGAATCTCTTATGTTTATTTATTTGAATGGATTGAGATATTCGGCTGTTAACCTAATTTCCAATGAAGTTATCTCAGAATCTATACATTTTTAAAAAATGTAACTCATCTCTCAAACAAACAATTTTTTGAACGATCTTTCTAAAATTGAAACTTTTATGCAATTTTATTCGAAAAAATAATTTTTAATAAAAATGGCCGCCCTGGCATATGAAAAAAGAAGCGTTAGCCCGTATTTGTTTTCCTCAGTCACATGACTTGCGCTTTTATTATATAGATTACGTATGATAGGATTTAATGGAATAAAGAAGACTTTTATCAATATCTTTTAAAGTTTTGATTATATTTTCATAAAATGTCAAATGAATCGACAGATTTCTGCAAAGATTATATACATTAAATTTCAAACGATTCGGTTGGGTAGTATTTGCGATGTTATAAGCAGATGGATGGACAAACGGACAGACGGACGGACCAGACGACGACTATAGGTGCTACGTATTTATATATTCACGAAAGCACCTAAAAACGCATTTTAAAACTAAATTTCAGCATCTACCTTGTATACTCAGAAAAATATCCAAATTCTTTTCTGTAGCCCTGTCTACGGTCTATAGATGCAACATAGTATGCAAAAATTAGTTCAGTTAGGAAAAGCATAAGACAGTTGAAAATTCTCCTTCAGAAATTTTCGTCAAAAAGCAGAAAAATACTTGAATTCTTCTGTGCAGCCCTGTATTGGAGCTATAGAATTTATGTACACCAAGCAATATGCAAAAAATTAGTTAAATTAAAAAACCCATACCACAATTGAAAACGCACTTCCAGCAATTATTACTCATAGGCAGAACTGTAACCGAATTTTTTTGTGTGTCCCTGTAAATGAACAATAAATGCAATGGACACCTTAGTCTACAGTAAGCATTTTGTAGCGCACCTCAGTTACGTATATATGTTCAATATGTTTGAAATAGTCTAACATCATTAAATTAGACTGCAAACGATTTTCCCACCATAATGTAACGGTATTCTTTTGAGTGCTCCTGTAAACGAACTATAAATGCTACACACTTCATTTTCAATATTGAACATTCCATGATAAACCTCAATAACATATATCAATTATATGGCAATATGCAAATATTTATGCGAGTTAGAGCATGGACGGACTGGCGGCTAGAAAAACCGAATTCATAAACACTTTTAAATTATGTTAGAAAGTGTTAAAAAGATTTTAATAAGTTTTTCTGATTATTTTGTCTACAGGTTTTAAACACATTTATTATAAAACGTATAAACACAAAATTCGTTTTTGAAAATTAATTCATTGCATGCCGCCATTTTTTGTAAAAGAAAACATAATTATATAAGTTTTTCAATTATCAGCTTTCAAAATTATTGAATTATAATTGAAGATTATTCTTATGTGGAAATATTTTATATTTAATTTTTCTATTAATTATTTTTGATAAGTACACTGAATTTGTTTTTCTAAATCATGTCAATCATGCACTTAAAAAAAAAATACATAATTTCCATAAAATAAAATCCTTTTCCTTTTTCTTTTCTTTTTCTTTTCTTTTCTTTTCTTTTCTTTCTTTCTTTTTTCTTTTTGTTGTATAAGGAAGTTTTAAACACATAAATTCTTAGATAGAAATTGAATATCAATAAAAGAAAACAATAAGTATTATGTATATTAATGAAACCGTTTTTAAAATTTATAATCATTTATAGAGTAATTGGGTTTAAGATCTGCAAATGTAACATCTTAATTAATAAAATACCTATATAAACTACTTTTTAACTTTCAGAGAACAAGAGATTATTACACACTTACGATTTAAAAAAAAAGTGTATATAATATAAAATGCATATTAAATGACCTTATTTTGTTATAAAGTTTAATAAGCACTAACGCTGCATTACTATTTCCTTTCTCAGTATTCAGTCTCTAAATCAGTTTCCTTAGTCTTTTTATTATTTTTTTAAAAGTTATATTACAAGTACATTTTGCTTCATTATATACGTTTAATGTAATCGAGCAAAGTTGAACTCTAAAAACTACATTAAATATTTCATTCTCTTATAAATTGATTGATTTTACAAAATACTCAATGTTTTTATAAATAAACTTCGTTCAACGTATGCATTCTCAAGCAAAGACTCAAGAAATCTTTTCACGAAATCAATAAACAGATAAAATTTTCAATTACATTTCTGCAAACATGATATATATATATATATATTCAAAAGTTATATTATTTTCAAATAAGCATAAATTAAAGTACATTTTGCTTCATTACATACGCTTAATGCAATCGAGCAAAGTTGAACTCTAAAAACTACATTAAATATTTCATTCTCTTATAAATTGAATGATTTTACGAAATACACGATGTTTTTATAAATAAACTTCGTTCAACATATGCATTCTCAAGCAGACTCAAGAAATCTTTTCACGAAATCAATAAAAAGATAAAATTTTCAATTACATTTCTGCAAACATGATATATATTTTTAAAAGTTATATTATTTTCAAATAAGCATAAATTAAAATACATTTTGCTTCATTATAAACGTTTAATGTAATCGAGCACAGTTGAACTGTAAAAACTACATTAAATATTTCATTCTCTTATAAATTGATTGATTTTACAAAATACTGGATGTTTTTATAAATAAACTTCGTTCAACATATGCATTCTCCAGCAAAGACTCAAGAAATCTTTTCACGAAATCAATAAAAAGATAAAATTTTCAATTACATTTCTGCAAACATGATATGAATTTTAAGAAGGCGCAAGAAGGAGCAAATAGTGGAAAATATATGATTTCTATCCAGAAGTGAAAAAATATAGTTCTCGTGATTTTTTTATTTATGAAAGAATATTGTTGATGCATAACCGTAGTGGAAAAAAACAGTTTTATTTTCTAAATACTAATACTTCTATTAAATTGAAAGATACCGAAAAAAAATACAAAAGTAAACTTTTTTATATGAAAAAAAGGTGGAAAATTTAATTATGTTATTTACCATTTTTATTTAGAAGGCTATAACTTCGATTTAAGAATTATCTGGGTACATATATATTATGGCAGACAAAATAACTTTTCCAACTCCATAAAAATTCATGTAACACTGCTCTAGTTTTTTGAATTGCTTTGTTAATATTAACTTCAACAGAAAAAACAGAGTGCATATAAAGACCTCAAATTGCTAAACTCAAAGGTTTAGTACCTCAAATTGTCAAATTTTAGCATTTACCAATTTGAGATGGTAAAAATCAGAAAAAATACTACTACATTATAGTTTCTTTATTACAGACTCAAAAAAATTTCATTTAAAATAATATAGTTCTCGGGATTTTTTATTTATGACAGAATTTTGTTGATGCATAACCGTAGCGAATAAAAAACAGCTTCTTTTTCTTCTAAATACTAATACTTCTATTATTAAATTGAAAGATATTGAAGAAAAAATGGAAATCTAAACTTGTTTATGGGAAAATAAGGTGGAATATTTAATTATATTATTATCATATTCATTCAAAAAGATATAATTTTCGAACTGAGAATTATCTGGGTACATATATTATGATAAATAAAAAAGTTTTTCCAACTCTATATAAAAAAAATTACTATGCAACACTGATATCGTTTCTGGATCATTTAATTGTTAATACTCATTTGATCAAAAAGGACAGAGCTGATAAAACCCCCCCAAATTGTTAAACTCATGGTTTACCCCTTAAATTGTTAAATTCTAACATTTAACAAAATGAGGTGGAAAAAGTCCGAAAAATAGCTTATAATTGCTTCATTTCAGACTCAAGTCATTTTGGTAAAAACTGAAATTTATTATTAGCTAATGTGACGAGTGAGTTTTATTTGATTGTGAAAAAAATATTTTTGAAAAAAAAATATTTAATCAAAATTTGTACGTAGTATTATCAATCTTAATGAAACTTGCTTCATATTAAATAAGATTTGATAATGTTAATTAAAAATACATAATTAAAAGATTTTATTTTTTTTATTAATAGTCTTGTTAATTTACTATTCCAAATAAAATTTATATTTCATTTCAAGTAAATTTTCTCCACAGCCGAAATAAACAGACATTTGCAGTAAAGTTAATTAAAAAATCCAGTCGTTTGCCTATTACTGTTTTAATTATTAAAACCAAAATTTACAATTTTGTTTTAAAATACAAAACCAATAATAGCAGTAGAGGCTATTATCAGTAAATATAAACGTCAATACTTAATATCCGGTAAAAGTCCCAAATGTGAAAGATTCACAAGTATTTTTGGTATTTTTAGAAGAACATAGTAGCAAATACATAGACTTATCATAGGGTGTTATAATAACACATGAAAGGACAAGAGAAAGAGGTGGCAAATTCTTAAACTTTCAAACATGCAACTCAAATTTGCAAGCCTGCTTCTCTCCATATTGGTTCCCTTTCTGTTCCATCTGATGAAGAAAGCCTATAATTGTTTACTCCGAAAATTAAAGTCGTATTACATGATGCATTAAATGATTCTAAAAGTAATTTTTTACCTGATATTGCTTTTTTAATTAAAATTTATCATTAAAATATAGATAAAATGCTTCAGTGATACAAAGAGGAACACAAAAGGCTTATAAAAACCTTTTAATGATCGACATATGTTTCAGCGCTCATATACGGCGCCATTTTCAAGATGTATAACGATAAACAAAAATATTCTCGCAAATTTTTTAAAATAAACTTGAAAACAAAAATCACGAGATCATATATGTAAAAAAAGCAGGTGCTTGAAATAGTCAACTGTAAACGTGAAAATTAATATTTCCTTATTGCTTATTTTAAATTGAAAAGTACCTCGTGCCAAATTTTAGGTAATTCAAATGAGGCGGATTCATTGCAAAAGTTCCTGTTACATATATAGATTTCTATTGATTCACGGATAATAGATGGGAAATAAAGCCTTGATGGATAAATTATTTTACTATTTTTAAAATCAATTTTTAAAGTCTCGGTTCTATGTAGTCTTGCCAGTGCTGTAGTACGTCTGTCATATTTAATATCTGCAATATACTCTTTTAATCTTGTTTTAAACTTTCTAGTGATTATTCCTATATAATATTATAATTTTCTATCTGCCTGGTGAACGGGATTTCATAAACATCTGATAGTTGATATGGTTCTATTGGGTCTATCTTCTTACAAACTACGCTTTTTAATTTTATGGATGTTTAATTTATGGCCTCATTTGAATTACCTAAAATTTGGCACGAGGTACTTTTCAATTTAAAAAAAAACAATAAGGAAATATTAATTTTCACGTTTACAGTTGACTATTTCAAACACCTGATTTTTTTACATACATGATCTCGTGATTTATGTTTTCAAGTTTATTTTCAAAAATTTGCGAGAATATTTTTGTTTATTGTTATATATCTTGAAAATGGCACCGTATATGAGCGCTGAAACGTATGTCGATCATTAAAAGGTTTTTATAAGCCTCTTGTGTTCCTCTTTGTATCACTTAAGCATTTTATTTATATTTTAATTATAATTAGAGATCTTATTATGTGATTATGTAAAATTTATCAATTTTCAGAATCAACACATATAACCTTTTTTGGCCATATGTTTCACAATTGCTATTTAAAAATACTAGTTTGGAAAGAGAAATCAGTATATATCTTTTTTCAATAATGTTCACACAAATTATGAAAATAAATATGAAAATTTAAATGTTGATGCATTTTAAGTTCTTCAACACACGATATATATCTAATACGAAAAACAGACACAATAAAAATAAAATCTGCTTAATATATAAATGAAAAATAATCGATGAAATCCATAACAGCTGCATACACTACCTAAATGTGAAATGAGTACAGTAAAACAGAATGGATGTGTTGCATGTATATATATCATATAAGTGTATATATCAATGTATCAATAGTAAATAATCTTTACTCGCAAAAATTATATAAAAATTTTACTTTTAGAAATTACAACTTTCATTTCTAAAGTAATATTAGTTCCTTAATTTCCTTAATACACTTTAATTGAGCACTAAAATCTGAAAACCATTCTACAAATATATTTATGTAAATTACGTAACTCAATTTAAGAAGAAAGGTGTGCTGTTTGATATGAGAGGTGATGAATACTGCGAGTATATGATATTATATATTAGAAAATATGTGATCAAATAAAAGTTTAAAATTATTATATATATAATATGTAATAATTACTATATGTAATAAAATTACAGTATTACAGTATGATAAAGCATTAAAACTAAATCTAAAATATTCTTTTTAAGTTAAGGTTAATGAATTACGTATGCAATGGTATAATATACAAACAAATGTTAAACAGCTAAAATAAATAATCACATTTTCTTCTGAATTTTTTTTTAATTCAACAAAAATATTAATTATAATTTAGTTTATTATTATTTAATAAAACCAAAACTTTTATGTGGTAAGTTCAAAAAACATTACTTATTTTTAGATATTCATATAATAAATGTTAAATAGAAAAACATTTTTCAGTTCTTTTTTTTCTTCTTTTTATCAGAAAATGTAACAAAAATATATTTCATAAGAAAAGAGCAATTGATTTTTTTACGAAATTTTAGCCAAACAAATAAAAGTTATATAAGGTGATTGGTTGAATTGCAAAATGTAATTTACCTGCATAAAAATACTTTTTTAAAACAAATAGGGAATAATTAAAAGTAAGCATACTTTTTATTTTGTATCTTTAAATACTCAAAAATATAAATTGGTTCTTTTGACTAAAACAGGCCAAAATAGTCAAACAAATTAGAAAAAGTATTGCTGCCGAATTATTAATTTTTAATGTCAAAAAGATATCATGAAACAAAATTAATAAATAGATAGCTGAAATATAAATTTACAACTAACTGGATACATATTTAGCTAACTAAAGACTGAATTTTAATGCTTTAAAAACGACTGGCTGTAATAAATTCTATATTTAATTAAAATAAAACAGTTAGTAATAATCAAACAAAAGGATGTTAACTACACAACCTTTCTGCTGATGATAATTATGCAAGCAATGAAAGAAACTAATAATTTACAATGAGATATTTATCATTAGATATTATTTTTTTAAATGATAGTTTTATAAAATGTTCTTCAAAAATGCTGTTTTCTTCTTCTTTATTTTTTTTTATATAAAGACTGCTATTAAAAATATTCTACAGAAAACTTACTTTAAATTTTCAGCTATTAAAACAAAATTTCAAATAAATTCGTCAATACAAAAATTACATATTTATTCAAGATGTATAAAAGTATGTGTTCATAAAATATATGTTTAGAAATGTGTTATAAAAAGATATTTCAGTTGTAAAATACTTCTGTTATAAAATGCATATAAAGAATACCTAAGAAAATATCATTTCAGTTATTATTCATTTTCAATTTTTTTTCTGTTTTCAAAATTTTTTGCCAAACAAATTTACCATATGGAGAGCATTGCAGTATAATTTTCATATATTTTTTAACGTTTAGATTATTTATAGCATACCTTTTTTAGAGAACATCATCGAAATAAAGTTTAAAAGAAATATTAAAAGGTAAAACATTCCTAAAACTGTTTTTGTTTAAATATCTTATTAAATTTATTTACTGACTTTTAAAATGATTTTATTTTACTGTATAAGTAATAAAAAAAAATAATCTCCGAATTACAATAATACGTAATATTGCGCAGAGAATAAAAGGAAAAAATACGCAATGGAAAATAGCAATATGAAATGGAAATTATGTACGAAAGTTATTATTATGTAATTTTTAGTAAAATATATATTTAAAATTTTCGCTGTTTTCAGAAAGAAATCTGATATAAAAAAATTTATGAACTATGTTTTATTTATAGAATTTTTTCCTAAAGCATAATCATTTGTGTATTTTTTTATTTATTTATTTTGAAGTAATATAAATTTTATACTGAAAACTCACCACATTAATAATCTAAATACTAACCTACACGTCACATGCAATCATAATCGAGAAAGATAGAGAATATTTCATAAAAATAACAGAGAATACTAAATCATTATAATGGAGAATACTATAATGTAATTTCACTAAAATATATATTTAAAAAATTTCTTTTTTAAATTCTATTTTATGGGAATTTCTCTTAAAGGAATAAAACATATTCAAGCAGAACATATTTCTATAATTTTCGTGCGAAATTAAAATAATTTAAGATTTTTTTGAGTTATATAAATTGTTATAATGAGATTTACGTAGCTTACGTAGCTACACATCATATGTAAACTCAGTGCTGTAGTTGGAAAAAAAATATTTGTGGGAACTCACCTTTTCATAGAGTAGATGTTGATGCTACCGTATTCTTGCTAAGCCAAAAGCCAATTTAAAACATTTAGCCAAAAGCCGACATTTTTTAATTAACAGTTATAATTATTGTATTCTATGTTTTGTAGTATTGTATTTGTATAGCATTCATCTAAAAGCAATAATTTAATTAATATCTTAGTAAGATTTTCCATTATAAATCAAAATTTAATTGAAATAACAGAAATAAATCCATATATAAGTTATTGGGACATCTATCCCAGACGTTTCCATTAAGAACAATACTGAGGGGTGTTTTCTGTCCTCTCTGATTTACGACAAGCTGTCTCGTCTGCTAATCTTCTTCCTGATCGCAACCAAGATTTCACATTCAGGACAAAATTCTTTTAAGAGAGGTCCTACACGGCTTATGAATATAAGTAAACTGGCTCTTTCAATATGGAGTCAATTTTTTGCATCGATTATGATGTTATTCATACAGCTGAATGCTCTTTCGCATTCAGACATTGAAATGGGTATAGTTTTCACAGTCTGGAGAAGAAAAAAAAAGGCTTGTGCTCGTACGCGATATTTTTATTTTACAGTAACAAACCAAATATTTCTGGGAACGGCGTTCCCACCCAACTACAGCATTGTGTAAACTTAATGAAAACTGATGGAGTATATATTCCATAGCACGTAAACTATAGCACTGCATCCCTTATTAATTTAGAAGACTCAAACACGGTAAATTAGAGAAATTCAAGTAATTTGTACTTCTAAATATTTCTTTCAACCATCAAATCCTTCAAAAATACATTTTTTCTTAATCGCGTTCTTCGTTGTAATGTGATTTTATTGTTTTAATCATCTAAGTATTAATCTAAGTAAATACTTAGATGATATAAGTATTAATCTAAGATCAATAAGTAATACAATTCATGTAATTGAATGGGAGATTACACAGATTTCTGGTTGGTAAAAAATAGAGGATGTTGCATTATCATACTGAAGAATATTAAAAAGTAAGTTAAAAAGAATTCTTAAAAAATTAAAAACCTAGTATTTTTGCTATTTTCTAAATTTTTCATTAGTATAATTTACCAGAAGGGAAATCATATTCAAGGCTACTGTATTTTAATAGTTTTTATCCGAAAATAAACACATTTAAGAATTTTTCGTAATAATAGAAATTGTTGTAACGAGTATATTAATAATCTAACTAATTATTTACATAGCATATGCAATAACTCACTAATATGAACACTACCATCTAACACAATATTAGACACCATCTAAAACCAACGACCACTATTTTTCACTACCATACAAGAAAAAAGATTTCATGCGTATGCTTTAAAAACGGACAAAATTAACCGAAAACATATTTTTTAAAAATAACTTATCCATCGCAATAACGGGGATCCTTATTACGGTATTTTACTGTATAATCTATATATTCTCCGAAATTGAACGGAGAATATAAGTACTGTTTAGAGAATAATAGAGAATGTTATATTATCAGAACGGTATAACATTACGGTGTAATTTTCATAAAAATATTTTATTTAATAAATAAGTTCAAAAAGTATATTTAAAATTAAGCCGGCTTAAGACTCTTTAAATGTCAAAAAGTAAAAAAAACTATACCATTTTTGCCATTTTATATCTTAAAACATATATTTTGTAAAAACACAATTTTTAAAGGCAGTAAAAAGACATGTTTCTTTTTTCTTTTTTTTCTTTTTTCAGATCAGAATGGGTTTTTTTTTAAAAACTTGTTGAGCAGAAAATTAGAATTATAGGTTGCGCGCATGACTACAAAAGAATTCCTGTATGTAAAACAAAATGTTTGTAATCTAATTATACTTGAGCCTCAAAAAATGATTATTTATAGGAATTTTCATGTTGTAAAAACAAAATTATATTTTGCTTACATAAAATTTTCAAAATTTTAGCAATATATCACAAAAAAACAAAACATTTAAATTTAGTTTTGCCAAGAGCATACCCTATATACCTTGAAAATTTCATAAAAATATATTGAAATTTTTTTTTAACTACCTTGCGCACAATGCTCCAAAATCACATTTTGAGAAAAATGACTTCTTTCTTCCATATTTAACAACTAGTAAAAGTGCCATCCATTTTGTTTTAAAGTGTTCAGAAGTAATTACTCTTTATTAAATAATTTTTTTTCAAAAATTGAATTTTTGAAATTTTAAAAGTCTCGTGTCCCCTGAATAGAGTTAAAAGAATATTAAATTAAAGAAAAGTGCGCAGTTAAACTGATGGCATTGAGCTCACAGGCTATTCACACTAATTAAGTATATTATACTCTTATTTCAAATAATAATGCCCCTCGAAAAATAAAGAAATCTACTATAAATTAAGGGGGTTAATTAGTCCCCCTGTCAGCCTTTTATACTTAACCAATGAACCCCCAAAACTAATCAGGGAAGTGCCTTATCATAATGAACCTATAAACAAAATTTGAAACAAAACAAATAATTCTGCAGGGAAAACGCATTTATCTAAATTAAGGGGGAGATTAGCCCCCCGTTCCCCTTTTATACTTAACGAATGAATCCTCAAAACTAATCAGGGAAGCGTCTTATCACAATGAACCTATAAACAAAATTTTAAGCAAAACGGATATTTCTGTCAAGAGTTATCGCGTTACGTACATACGTACATACATACATAACGGACGGGCACATTAGCTGTCAGGCTTTGATAGCCTGTGAACTAAAAAGGAATTTTCTTGAATGTTATATAATTGTACCATAAAGAAAAATTAAGTTTATTCCAATAGTTTTATTTCGGAAGTAAAATGGTGTTTTATTCTTTTGTAATAATGGAAATCGTTATAAAGAGCATATTCATAATCTAACTAATTATCTATATATCACATGCAAAAACTCACCTAATATAAACTAATATGATCACTACCATCTAATGAAAGATTAGAAATCGCAAGGAAACACAACGCCCACCATTCTTGGAAGTCAAGAATAAAGAAAAGTTCAAGTGTATTTTTAAAGAACCAACAAAAACGAACCAAAATCGAAATACACAAAAACATTCTTTCATTTTTTTCTAAAATTTCTTATGGAAATCGTTATAAAGAGCATACTTATAATCTAACTAATTATCTATATATCACATGCAAAAACTCACCTAATATGAACTAATATGAACACTACCATCTAATGAAAGATTAGAAATCGCCAGGAAACACAACGCCCACCATTCTTGGAACGCCAAGAATAAAGAAAAGTTTAAGTGTATTTTTAAAGAACCAGCAAAAACGAACCAAAATCGAAATACACAAAAACATTCTTTCATTTTTTTTTCTAAAATTTCTTTTGGAAATCAAATAAATTGATAAGCCAAATTTCGTAATAATGAAAATTCTATTATAACGATATCCACAATTAAAAAGAAGGTGAATATGACTCATATTGGAAATGTAACGGAGATTTTCAAAGAGTTCTTAATAATACAAGGAGCATAAACCTGAATAAGTACAGAAAGCAGGTGAATATGACGTCAGTAGGATTCATTCATCGCCATATGAGTTTCAGGAACGTAATGAATCATGATAAAAACCAGATTGTTGAAATATTGGCATATTTTAACATTTTGAGGTTATCTGAATTCGTTTTCGTCATTTTTAAAATCTATTCCACATATATACGTGTGTGTATGTGTGTCTATTCGAATTTCTAAAAATGGTTAGGTCCCCAGAGTTCATCCTCAGGGAAGAACTGAAATAAAGATTTCAAAAAATTTTAAAGTAAAATTCGTAGAATTTTTGTATTTGCCATTTATATTAATTTATATCTTTTTGTATTGGGTTTACATTTGAATCACGTGTATAACATTTCGATTGATTTCTTTTATTGTTTGTTTTATACTGTATGCTTAATTTTGTAACTGATTTTTCTAAACAAATATTTTTAAAATCCCGCGCAACACTCGGGCTAAAATATAATAATAATAATAATCGTCAGAAAATAATATATTAAATTAAATGAAGAATAACAGAGGTTGCCGATTAGATAACAATAGATAATGTAGCATTATTGTTATTGTGTTATATTACGCTGTAATTCTTATAAAACATTTATTAATAATTGTATAATTATATGGCGAATTTTTTTGCCATTTGTCATTTGTGTACGTAAAATACAGTTTTGTATATGGAGTACTTGCGTTTTGTTTTGTAACACTGAAGAGGAGCAAAGGTTTGCTCGAAAGCGCTCGGTTGTTGAAGATGAGCAAAGATTTGCTCGAAAGCGCTCGGTTGTATATATAAAATACAGTTTTGTATATGAAGTCAAAACGCTTTCAGTAAAATATTTTCTGAAATGGTATGTATATGTTTTTAGGATATTTATGTTGTTTTTAATTAGTAGAAGTTATGGCTTTTAGAATTATACTCACTCAGAGCTGAAGCAGAGCGTATCCTATGGACAATATCAAATATTGTTATTTAACTTAAATATGTGATATACTTCATTAACAAGTCCCAAAGATGAAATATTATGTAAATTATGACGCGGTATCGGTATTTATTAAGACTCTGATGGTTTTCTTTATTATAAATAGTTTTGTTATAAATAGCACCTTTACAGTTGTTAAATTGGGATTTAACTTTGAAGAAATTTTTCTAAAAATGACGTTTCTGTACAATCTGTTCCTGTGCATAACGCACAGGATATCTCAAAAACTTTTCAACATTTTTTTCAACAATTTTTCAGAAGATCTGTGTCATTTTAGTTTGCATAAACTGAACTTAAAATTAAATTTTTATTGTTCAAAAGAATATTTTTTTAGTTGGTTATACTGTGGAAATTTTCAAAACTTTTTATTAGTTAAATACAACTTTGTATTAAAAATATAAAAATGTTTAAATACAAATTTATTTAGGTTCAGGGTATTTATTGTAATCTAAAGTATAATTAGGCACCAAACTTTTTGCTCTAGATGCAATATTTTCTTTGAAATTCTGCGCGTAAACTGTCATGCAAATTTTCTGCTCGAAAAATTTCTGTCAGTTTGAAGCCCCCTATAAATAACAATTATGCATATTGTCATTTTTTAAATATATGAAATGAAAGAACATACGTATATCTTTCACCCCTCCAAAAACTGTGTTTTAAAATCATGTAAATTTTAAGATACTAAATGTTGAAAATGGTCATTTTTAGGATTTCGTTCATCTCACGAAACCCTATTCGTCCCGCTACGTTGTCTGTCCGTCACAGAGCCGGTTCTCAGAAACTATTTAACTTACAGACTTAAAATTTTGTGTACTTATAGCTGAATACCTACTATAAAGCTCAAAATCATAAAATTTTGAAAAAATCGTATTATTTTACTATAGAGAGATAAAAAACCAAAAATCTAACAGCCTTTTCCTATTAAATTTAAACATTTTTTGTTATAGCAGTTGCCCACAATTAAAAATCCACAATAAAGTTCTTTCTACAATAATTAATTTTCTATTGAAAGATTTCCACGTGAAAAATGAAAATGAAATAAAAAGTTTCACCAATTGAAAAAAAGATTAATATGACGTCATATTGGTAATAAAACGGAAATTTTCAAACATTTCTCAATAATACAAGGAGTATGAGTATGTGTAAGTACAGAAAGCAGGTTAATATGATGCCATTGGAGAATTAAAAAGAAAAATAATCTGACGTCATATCGGAAGTTTAACGGACTTTTTCAAATGTTTGTGAATAATACAAAGAGAGTATCAATATGAGTAATAGAGAAGCAGGTAGATATGACGTCAGCAGGTTATTATAATGTCATATGAGTTTCAGGAACGTAGTGAATCATGATAAAAACCCGATTATGGAAATATTGGCATATTTTAACATTTTGAAGGTCTCTATACAACATGTTTAATTTTGAAATTGATTTTTTTTAAATATCGTATTTAGTTCACATGACAGATATTATTATGACAGAGTATAATAGCGGGCTTCGACCGCTATCGGACGGTTCAGATGTTCGAAAAAACGAGAAAAATAGACCGGTAAATTTTTAATTTATAAGAAACATGACTTTTTTTCTGGAAAACGAAATTTATTTGGATTTATTAAAGAAAGGATAAAGTGTTTTGAAAGGAATATTAAACGAAACCCTTTGTTCTAATCCTTGATCACACTTACCCACTTGTTTTTCATTTTTTCCAATTCTAAAAGTTCTGAGGCTCCAAAAAGAAAACGACGAAACTAATCAAAATCAAAACACACAGGAACATGTTCTTTTCATGTTCTTTTTTATTTTCGTGTTCTACAAATAATGCTTAGTATATTTATTACATCTTTTTTTAGTATATTAATCTTATTCTAAGAATGTACAGTAATAATCATCTAAATAATAATCTACGTATATCATGATTTTTAATAGAGAGTAACACAGATCACTGCTTCGATAATAACAGGGAATGTTTAATTTTTATGGTGGTGAATATTGCGATAGAACTTTTATTAAAAAAAAAAATACATTTTTAAAGAAATACGTTATTGATATATTTTTTATTTTTAAGAATACTGTATTAGAATTATTTATTAAAACAAAATAAAGCACATTCAAAGGCTGTTATATTTTGACAGTTTTCTTTTGGATATAAAAATATTTAAGAGGATTTTTGTTTCTTTTTTGTAGTAACGGAAATCGTTATAATGAGATTTTACTAAATTAATTATCTAACTAATAACCTACTCAAAAAAATACATTTTTAAAAAACACATTATAATTTTTTTTTCTATTTTTAAGAATACTGTATTAGTATTATTTAGTAAAACATATAAAGTCTATTCAAAGGCTGTTTATTTCAATAGTTTTATTTCGGTGATAAAAATATTTAAGAATCTTTTTTTTTTTTTAGTTTTTTGTAATAACGGAAATCTTTATAATGAGAATTTACTAAATTAATTATCTAACTAATAATCTACTTAAACAAATACATTTTTAAAAAACACATTATAAAAAATATTTTTTCCTATTTTTAAGACTACTGTATTAGAAATATTTATTAAAGCAAAATAAAGCCCATTCAAAAGCTGTTATATTTCAATAGTTTTTTTCCTGGTATAAAAATATTTAAAAGGCTTTTTTTTTCTCTTTTGTAATAACGGAAATCGTTATTATAAGATCTTACTACATTATCTAACTAATAATCTACTTTAAAAAAATATATTTTTTAAAAAACACGTTATGAAAAATATTTCTTTCTATTTTCAGAATACTGTATTAGAACAATTTATTAAAAGCAAAATATAACAGATTCAAAGGCTGTTATATTTCATTAGTTTTCTTCAGGGTATAAAAATATTTAAGAGGATAAAATTTTTTCGCAATAATGAAAATCGTTATAATGAGATTTTACTACATTAATTATCTAACTAATAATATACGTAAAAAAAAGTGCATTTTTAAAAAACACGTTATGAAAAATATTTTTTTTTTTTAATTTTCAGAATACTGTATTGGAATAATTTATTAAAAGCAAAATATAACAGATTCAAAGCCTGTTATATTTCAATAGTTTTCTTTAGGGTATAAATATATTTAAGAGGATACATTTTTTTCGTAATAATGAAAATCGTTTTAATGAGATTTTACTACAATAATTATCTAATTAATAATCTACTTTTAAAAAAAAATGCATTTTTAAACAACACGTTATGAAAAATATTTTTTCTATTTTTAGAATACTGTATTAGAATAATTTATTAAAAGCAAAATAAAACAGATTCAAAGGCTGTTATATTTTAATAGTTTTTTTTTTTCAGGGTATAAAAATATTTAAGAGGATACATTTTTTTTTCCATACTAATGGAAATCGTTATAACGAGATTGTACTAAATTAATTATCTAACTAATAGTCTATTTTAAAAAAATATATTTTTTAAAAACACGCTATAAATTTTTTTTCTTCTGATTTTTAGAATACTGTATTAGAACAATTTATTAAAAGCAAAATAAAACAGATTCAAAGGCTGTTATATTTTAATAGTTTTTTTTTTTTTTTTTTCAGGGTATAAAAATATTTAAGAGGATACATTTTTTTCGTAATAATGAAAATCGTTATAATGAGATTTTTCTACTAATATCTAACTAATAGTCTATTTTAAAAATATATATTTTTTAAAAACACGCTATAAATTTTTTTTCTTCTGATTTTTAGAATACTGTATTAGAACAATTTATTAAAAGCAAAATAAAACAGATTCAAAGGCTGTTATATTTTAATAGTTTTTTTTTTTTTTTTTTCAGGGTATAAAAATATTTAAGAGGATACATTTTTTTCGTAATAATGAAAATCGTTATAATGAGATTTTTCTACATTAATTATCTAACTAACATCCTATGTATCACATGCAAAAAACTCATATAATATAAACATTATCATCTAACTGTCTAAAACCAACGCCCACTATTGTTTCAAATACCATACAAGAATAAAGATAAATTCATGCGTATTTTTAAAGAGCCGACAAAACTAACCAAAATGAAAGCACAAAAAAATATCCTTTCATGTTCTTTTCTACTTTCGTATTCTACAAAAAAAAAAAAAAAAAAAAAAAAAAATGCTTAGTCTATTCATTAAATCGTTTTAGTATATAAATCTTATCCTGAAATTTTAATGTGATAACATCTAAATAATAGTCTACGTATCTTATTATTTTCAATGGAGAGTAACACAGACTGATATATTTAGATAATAATATGGTATGTTTCGTTATCATGATGCTGCATACTGCGAAATAATTTTTATTTTATAATTATTATTTTAAAGAAATACGTTATAAAAAGAATATTTTCACTGTTTTTAGAATACTGTATCAGAGTATTAAAAGCAAAAAAGAGCACATTGAAGGCTGTTATATTTCAACACTTTTTTCCGGATGTAAAAATATTTAATTTTTCTTTTCGTGATAATGTAAATCGTTATAACGAGGTTTTACTACAATAATAATCTAACTAATACCAATAATAACTAATATCACATGCAAAGACTCACCTAATATAAACACTATCATCTATAAAATGGAATGTTTCGTTATCATGATTGTTGAAAATTGCGATATATTTTTTATTTTAGAAAGTGTTCTTTTAAAGAAATACGTTATAAAAATAATATTTTCACTATTTCCAGAATACTGTATCAGAGTATTAAACAGCAAAAAAAGAGCACTATCAAGGCTGTTATATTTCAACACTTTTCTTACGGATGTAAAAATATTTAATTTTTTTTCGTATTAATGGAAATCGTTATAACGAGGTTTTACTACAATAATAATCTAACTAATAATCTATGTATCACATGCAAAAACTCACCTAATATAAACACTACCATCTAACCGTCAGAAACCAACGCCCATTATTCTTTCAGCACCGTAGAAGAATAAAGAGAAGAAGCTCATGCGTATTTTAAAAAGAACCGACAAAAACTAACCAAAATCAAAGCACACAGAAACATCCTTTCATGTTCTTTTCTACTTTTCATGTTCTACAAATAACGCTTCTACGTGTTCTATATAATACAAAAAAGAACTCACTCTTTCATTCCCGTTCCAAGCAGCGTCTCGCCACCTCCTGCACCAATCATCGAGAGGATCTGGAGCAAGGCTGTCTCGTTTGTCCGCATCTTCCAGACAGACGGACGGGAGCGGCCATCTTGAAGGGGCATCGATCCCTCGTAAAAACTCCCCACCTCCCCCAATCTCTCTCGACTTCCCATTCATCCTTGGCACGGAGCCAGAAACCATGGCAACCCATCTTTTCCCCTATTCCACAGGTTATCTTCCACGGCTAGGTGGAAAAAGGAAAAAAGACTCTTACAGGCGCACCTTTACAGTACGTGCGTGCGACTAGAGCTTAGTAGCAGGGAAGTTAAGCTCGCAAGCAACCAATCAGAGTCTGCTAGCTTTAAAACTTCGCCAAAGATTAGCCAACATAGGATATATAGAGAAAAAAATTGTTCTTTAGTAATACCAAGTTACTTAAAATAATTACTCACTAAGAAAAAGAGGAACTAAGACGTTTTCTTCACGAGTGCTCTGCCTCCCCCTCTCCTGGATCCCCCCTCCCCCCCGGGAGTCAATTTTTAGTTCGTTTTTTCTTTTTACGTTCATGTGATTAAAATATATGGAAAGGGAGTGTTCAGAGGGGTAGAGCACTCCCTGATAAAAAAAAAAAAAAAAAAAAAAAAGTTACTGTCTAAATTCCCTTTTTTGAAAAGACTTGTAGAAACATATTATTTTGTTGTTTTTTTATTTTAGAATTTAATATTTTTTAAATTGCTAAATACTTTTTTTTATATATACTGGTATGTTGACATGTTTTAAAAATTGTCATGCGTGGGGCCCTCTAACAAAAAAATTCTTAGTGCGCGCTCAGACTACGGAAAACTTGAACTCGGAGCAAGGAACTAGATTTTTGCTTTTCGGTGCTTGGCGAAGCGTGTCCTCTGGTTTAACTATGATTGGTTGCTCGCGAGCTAGGATTCCTATCTACTAACGTCTAGTGTGCGTGCGTGTGTCATTTAAATACGTTCCCCCGCAAGTAATCGATCTGGTATCACTTACGTAAAAAGATGAAGGGGCTGCTTGTGTAGCCCCCGCGATTTTTCGGGAATTAGGTTGGGGGTGGCCCCGGCACAAAACAAAAGCGGCGATTTCGGAGGCCAGACACGACGGCAGAAAATGGCCGACAAAGAATGTTTTCATGGGATGCTTAATGGCACTTTAGCAATTCTTGTGTTTCAATGGCAATTTCGTGGTGTGGAGACTCTTCCTTTATTGTTATTTCCCATGTACACTTTACACTCTAAATAATCAACTTGCGAAAAAAAAAAAATATTTTTTTTTCTTCCAGGCTTAATTTAGGACTTTAGATTTATATATAATTAGGTCACAAAAATATATTTAAAAGAGCAATGCCTGATATTATGTAAATGAACATATTTAAAAAAGCAATGTCTAACATTATGTAAATCTTACGTACGGCATTTTTGTGAAATGAATATATTTTCTTTATTGACATTTTCTATTCACTTAACAGGAAGTGACTAACTTTGGAACTAAAGGAGGGAAGTTGCAAAAGAAGAATTCTTTTTTTAGGTTTAAATTAAGACTTTGTATTCAGAAATTTTACCAAAAAAAAAAGTTTGAAAAAAGTTGAGGATACGTAAATGAAAGAATATTTAATTCCTTAGTTTTATGTTTATCTTGTTGGCATTTTAAAAATTCTTGTGTTTGAATAGCAATTTCGTGATGTGGAGTCTCTTCCTTTATTGTTATTTACCATATACACTTTACACTCTAAATAATCAATTTGCGAAAAAAAAAAAATTTTCTTCCAGGCTTAATTTAGGGCTTGAAATTTATATATAATTAGGTCACACAAATATATTTTAAAAAGCAATGCCTGATATTATGTAAAGGAACATATTTAAAAAAGCAATGTCTAACATTATGTAAATCTTATGTACGGCATTTTTGTGAAATGAATGTATTTCTTTTATTGACATTTTCTATTCAATTAACAGGAAGTGACTAACTGGAGAACTAAAGGAGGGAAGTTGCAAAAGAAGAATTCCATTTTTAGGTTTAAATTAAGACTTTGTAGTCAGAAATTTAAGCAAAAACTAAAAAAAAAAAGTTTTAAAAAGGTTGATGATACGTAAATGAAAGAATATTTAAATCCTTAGTTTTCTGTTCATCTTGTTGAAATTTTAGAAATTCTTGTGTTTGAATAGCAATTTCGTGATGTGGAGTCTCTTCTTTTATTGTTATTTACCATGTACACTTTACACTCTAAATAATCAACTTTTAAAAAGATTTTTTTCTTTTAGACTTAATTAAGACTTTAGACTTATATTTAATTAGGTCACAAAAATATATTTAAAAAAGCAATGCCTGATATTATATAAATGAACATATTTATAAAAGCAATGTCTAACATTATGTAAATCTTACGTACGGCATTTTTGTGAAATGAATATATTTCATTTATTGACATTTTCTATTCACTTAACAGGAAGTGACTAACTTTGGAACTAAAGGAGGGAAGTTGCAAAAGAAGAATTTTTTTTTTTAAGGTTTAAATAAGACTTTGTAGTCAGAAATTTAAGCAAATACTTAAAAAAAAGTATTAAAAAGGTTGATGATACGTAAATAAGGGAATATATAAATGCTTAGTTTTCTGTTTATCTTGTTGGCATTTTAGAAATTCTTGTGTTTGAATTGCAATTTCGTGATGCGGAGTCTCTTCCTTTATTGTTGTTCCACATGTACACTTTCCACTCTAAATAATCAACCTGTAATTTTTTTTTCTTTCCGACATAATTTAGGACTTTAGATTAATGTATAATTAGGTCGAAAAATATATTTAAGAAAGCAACGTTTGGTATTATGTAAATGAACATATTTAAAAAAGCAATGTCTGATATTAGGTAAATCTTATGTAGGCATTTTTGTGAAATGAATGTATTTCCTTTATTGACATTTTTTATTCACTTATGAGGAAGTGACTAACTGAGAAACTAAATGAGAAATATATTACTTTTAAATGCTAAAGGTGTAAAATTAACAACTATAATATAAATTAAAATAACTTTTATTAGTTGTTTTACATGTTTCGACTCTTCTGAGTCATTTTCAAAAACAAAATGAGAATATTCTAAAGCTGCACGGGCTTTGAAGTTATTATTTACATGTACTTTTTAAAAAATTACGCACGTTATCTATTATTTTTTACTTGATTATTTATTTTCATATCTTTGAGCATGGAGTAATTCTAGCCACAGTTTCGGTAAATTAAAAGATGTCGCATCGTTACATATTGTATTTTTGCGCGTGAGTATCTCTATGGTTTCTCTTATTATGGATGGATAGTGTAGACTGGAGGGAAATATTATTTTACTTTCATTGAAATTTATTTGGATGGTTTCTTCTTGATATAATCTTGCTAGGGCTGTAGTTTTTCTATTGTATTTAATATCAGCTATATGCTCTTTTTTTCTGCAATTAAATTTCCTGCTGGTCATGCCTATGTAGTAATTCTTGGATCCGTCTTCTTTAATAAAAGGTATTTCATATACTCCTGAATAATTCTCAAAATTAATTGGATCAATTTTACTGCAAATGATATTCTTTAATTTCTTAGGTGGTTTGGCTATTAAGCAGATATTGAAACGTTTAAGGCTGTGTTTTAATTATAATGTTTATTATATTGTTAAATGAGAAAGTTAGAAAAATACCATTATTTTTTAGATGTAGGTAATACTAAGACTTTCTACTTAGAAATTTAAGCATAACTAAAAAAAAAAAAAAAAAAAAAAAAAAAAAACTAAATAGGTTGATGATATATTATTGAGAGAATATTTACATACTGTACGGTTTTTTGTTTATCTTGTTGGCAATTTAGCTTGTGTTTGAATGGTAATTTCGTGGCGTGGAGACTCTTTCTTTATTGTTATTTCCCATGTACACCTTCCACTCTAAATAGTCAATTTGAAAAAAAAAATCGGGATTAATTTAAGATTTTACAGTGACAGATGTACATATAATTAGGTCGCAAAAATTGATTTAAAAAAGCAATGTCTGATATTGTGTAAATTAACACTTTTAAAAAAGCAATGTCTGATATTATGTAAATGAACGCATTTTAAAAAGCAATGTCTGAAAATATGTAAATCTTATGCAGGCATTTTTGTGAAACGAATATATTTCCTTTATTAACATTTTTTATTCACTTATGAGGAAGTGACAAACTGTCGAACTAAATGAGGAAGTTGGAAAAGTACAATTATTTTTTAGGTATAGGTAATACTAGCACATTCTACTGAGAAATTTAAGCATAACTAAAAAAAATATATCAAAAAGGTTGATGATATGTAATTGAGAGAATATTTACATACTTACGTTTTTTGTTTATCTTGTTGGTAATTTAGCATTTCTTGCGTTTGAATGGTAATTTCGTGGTGTGGAGACTCTTTTTTTATTGTTATATCCCATGTACACTTTCCACTCTAAATAATCAACTTAAAAAAATATCGGGCTTAATTTAAGATTTTAGAGTGACAGATTTACATATAATTAGGTCGCAAAAATATATTAATAAAAGTAATGTCTGATATTATGTAAATTAACACTTTTAAAAAAGCAATGTCTGATAGTATGTAAATGAACACATTTTAAAAAGCAATGTCTGATAGTATGTAAATGAATACGTTTAAAAAAGCAATGTCTGATATTATATAAATATTAAGTACGGCTACAGAGGCGCGCCTGTGTGCAGATATTCATTTGGCACTTTTACCACCCGCATCCCCCCCTCTAAAAAAATAAATAAATAAATAAAATTACAAATTTTTATAAAAACTTATGAGTACAAATGTAATGCGAAAATATTAAATATTAATTCATTTAAAATAAAATACAAAAAATTAAAATTAAAAGTGAAATTTAAAATATATATATATGGGAAGAAATAACTGAGATAATAAATTTTTCCAGTGTGTCAAAACAAATTGCGAATTGTACCTTGCGTAACTGTTAATTTACATTCAACGTAAATTAAAAGTTTTAGTTAAACAAAAATATAAAATTATAAAGAAGAAGAAAATAAAATGACGAAACTGAAAATATAATAAATTATAGCACCTTGTAATAATATAGTACACCTTTTAGCATTTAAAAGAAATATGACTAAACTGATTTATCGGACAAGAAAATTATTTTTGTTATTTATACTTTGTATAGTTATTAATAAGAACAAATAAACTTATAAAACCACATTATATACCTTATTTGTAAAATAATAGTTAAATAAATATTTAATCAGAAAGAAAAATCCCTTAGTGAACTGAACTTCCATTTATAAAAATTCTCAAATAATATCAGTTTGATCCATTAATATTTGACTGTGTCGATTTATAATGGCACAATCAAAAAGTCTGTCTTTTACCTTTGTGGAACTTTTAATAATTTTAAGCTTTGAAATGAAGCGTGGCGAATTACAAAAGAGTTTGAAGAGCAGTTGTAAAATTTCAATGTTGCACCGGCGACTATTTCTTTTATTATTTCGTGTACCACTATTTCCAAATAATAATCTTTGTTGTAAATTTCTTGTAGAAATCAAGCACAAAAATTATTATTTGGAAATAGTAGTAGACTAAATAGTGCAAATAGTAAAACTCTATAAAATAACTCCAAAATCTATACTCTGGCAACTCTGAAATTTTGATAAACTGTGAATAAATATACTGAATTATCTTGTAAAATACCGTTTTTAAAATTAGAAATAAATGATTCACAGTGTAAAATTTAGTCTCTGTCAATGGCTGCTTGTTTAGTTCTCATGTGGCAATTTCTTTTTACAACAACGTAAAAATATTAAATGAATTCACGTGTTCTTTTAATAAAGTAAAGCTTCCTTTCAAAGAAGTTAATGTTTTATTGATTATTCAGACGAAAAAAAAATAATTTCAAGAATATTTAAAGATCTACCATATTTTCATCTTTATGAGCTATCTTTTTAAGTCAATGTGTTTTCTACTAAAAAAATACAGATACTGAGTCAGATTTTGCTGCAATTAATTTCTGAGTTTCCGACAACATCTTTGAAATTTTCATCAGAACTATAATCATTTGAAAACGTGATTTAGATCATTCAGTGCAACTAAAACAAGTTGGGCACTCATAGATGAAAACTTCAGCAATTTTATTTAAAAAGTTCACTTTATATAAATATCATACCAAATTATGCTGCAATAAATAAATGTAATTTTTTCAGCTAGACATTTTGCCTGATATTTGAGTTGTTCATCCAGGTTTGAAAAGTCATTTCACATTTGACACATCATATATACTTCAAGTAAATAATTATTGAGGTTTTAGGATATCAATTCTATTCGACTGCCGTGTTTTAGATAATACACCCAGAAAAAGGAATTGATTAAAACAACAAAACATGTTTTGTTGAGTACATTTTGGTTGTTTTAGACATTCTATGCCGTATGCTTTTCAGCATACGGCATAGAATGTTTTAAGGTTTAAAAAAAAGACGATTTCTTTAACTTAGAGCGTAAATGCACTCATTCCTAAAATGTGCAATAAAAATCTTTATTTACAAATAAGCTATCAGCGACGGATTTGATTTGATTCAATTAATCTAGCCCTGCATTTTATTTAAAAAATATGTAACAGAATAGCATCGTTTACAAATAACTGCTTCGTAAACTTTTGTGCATTTATTTTAAATTCACTATTAAATATTTTTTTACTGAAAATGGCGCAAAGTAAAACAAATCTCTTTTTTTGTAATAAACGTTCATATTATACTTAAATTTCGTTTAGAGATTGTTTTTTTTTTTTTTTTTTTCCTTGGCTTTGTATTGTCGTCTTATGTTTGCCGCAGAAATTTGCGTGCTCCTAATGACATTTCCATTTTGTGCTGCGGTTGCAGCCGTTTCGACATATATAAGAGTGAGAAATGCCGAGCTTACATATCGTTCCTTGTAGCTCAGTGGTAGAGCCTCAGAGAGCTGAGGACCCGGGATCGACCCCCCGGCTAGGGCAATTTTCACTTTCTTGGTTTGCGCTTCAAAAAAAGCAGGATAAAATTCCCTTGTTATTGTTCAAGGTTTACAGGCGTAATTCACTGCTGAGAATGAATTAAAAAATAGTTAAAATTGCGTATTTAGATTGGTTCATTTAACAAAAGTGTTTGTAGTATAAACAAAACAAGTTCGTAATATAACATATTTTATTATTTAAACAAACAAAATATATTTTGTTGAAAAAAGAAAATAGATTGTTAAAATAACAAATAACATTATATCTATGTAACAAAAAGAATTTTGTTAATTCAAGTAAAATTGAACCATTTTACTTGAATTAACAAAGCATTTTTTTGATGACGATACAAAATTTTATTTTGTAATTGCAAAAAATAAATCAACAATATTTTTTTTGTTGATTCAAACAAAACTTCCATTGACCCATATTTAAACAAAAAGTTTTGTTGGGTCAGCCAAATTTTTGTTGATTCAACAAAACTTTTTTCTGGGTGTAGCTTTAAATCAACTATATGAGTAGTTAAAATATTCCATTGGCAAACAGAAGAGGGGAAATATGTACTACTCTTTTACTAAGGTAAAGAAACCAATAGTTTCATTTCTGGTATTCGCAGTCTCAATGACTATCAGATTCAGTGAATGGTTTGAACATAGTAACATAGAAAGCAGGGAGTTTTAAATACAATTCTTTTTGTAAACCTATATATTTGCTGCGGACATTAGAACCATTATCGTAGTCTCGGCCTCTTAAATTAGTTATGGCTAAATTTAATTTTTTCCATTAATCAGTAAAAAATAGTGTCTATTCCATTCCTGGTATTTAAAATTAGGTAGAGTGTTGGAAATTGTCCATATATTTCAGCACTTTTATGTTCTGAATGGAAAAGAACGAACATTTATCACACTTATTTCATCAGTATGTGATGATAGATTCAGAGTAGAGATGAGACGGGCTCAGCCCGAGCTCTGGCCCAACACGGGCTTGGGCTCGATTTTTATACCAGCCTTCGGGCCCGGGCGGGCTCGAGCTCAATCTTTCGGAAACTAACAATTTAATTTATTCTCATATAGGAAAAATAAAAATAACATTTTTTACCCTAAAAAAATTACATATTCCATTTCAAGTCGTTTTAATGTTATTTTGATCAAAATGAATAAAAGAGGAAACAGATTTTTTTATTTTATTTTATTTTTTTTTTACTTTTCTAGTATTAGAATGCTACTTTAAAAAGAAAATTTATAATATTTGTGACGCGACTGGGTGATACTGCGCCATTGGGACAGTAGAATTTTTTTTTTAATTGGAAAGTTTATTTTTTTAAATTTTTTTTTTTTAGAGATATAACACGAAATGAATATTTTTTTTTGTTTGTTTTTAGTCAATAAGCAATAGCTTAGGTTTGCAAATTTTTAGTCTTCTATTGTGTGCGAGTCATAATCGTTCTTTATATAAAAATAATGTTAGTGATTCTATTTTTAATTATGAACTCTGCTCATGCTAAAGTTCTGCTCTGCACATTTACGAAGTCACTTTCATTCGTAAGTAGATATAATTGTCATGTATTGTTATTCCGATAGAAAGCAATCGAACAGTGTTTTCACTTTTCCTATAAAAGCATAGGATCTTTCAGATAACGGTGTCAAATTTTTAATTTAAGCTACTTTTCAGGAACTCGAAATATTGCTTTAATTAAGGGATCAATTAAAATTTACGGAAAAAACCTTTTATAGGAAATAGAAAATGTTGTTCGATTCTTCGGCATAGAAATAGTAATTTCTGCAAATTTCATGCATTTATTCATTAAAACGCACTTTGTTAATGTGTCCATCAGATTTGCTTGTTCGGAGAGAAAAATATGAGCATCCTTTAAAGGAAGTATATTTTTATTTCATACCAAACTTTTCTTTTGATAAGATTGGATGTAAATTTCCATAAAATTAATTTTGTCCACGGGATTAACAGTTATTTTCATGTACGAAGTTAAAAAATTTTTGAGATATTACTTTTAAAACAATTTTTAAATATTATGCATTTTGTTTTTGGTATCGGGTTCGGACGGGCTCGGGCTCGGGCTCTGAAGACACAAAATGTTTCGGGCTCGGGCGGGCTCGGATTCAAAATCGTCGGGCTCGGCCTCCGAAAAGAGAGCATCTCTAGTTTAGACTGCAATTTAAGGTAACAGAAAAATATTTGTTTTCTTGACACAGTTAATTGTATTCTTTTTACTATTTGATATCTCTAAAAAGAGTATTTCATCCTCACTATATTACATCGAATATTACTTTTGAGATTGAATTATCTCACTTGCACGTATACATGAGAGCACTTTAAAGTTAATGTCATTAATCATACGTTGCCTATATCAAACATTACAATATTTCAACGCAAATTTCGTTAGTTAATCTTACACTTGCATTATCTCAATTTACTTAAATAGATAATTTAAGAAAAAAAAAGTAAATAAGAAGTATGTTTAAAAAAAAAAAAAATCTGGGTTGGGCTGAAAATTATATTATTAGTGAATCGTGCCATTTTCATCTCCAGTTTTCGAATGCGTCGTTTTCTTTCGACGCAATTGTTAACAAAATTAATTGCCCAAACATTTTACTTAAATTGGCTTAAAACCGAAGAGGAAAAAGTGAAGAATTTTTTTTAAAAAAGCTACATAAAACAAAAAAGCATTAAATTAATATAAAAATGAAAAAATTCATACATAAAATATTCAGAATAGTGTACTCAGAATATTAAATAAATGTAATTATAACATTCATTCTTTACAGAATTCAAAATTGTTTTCAGCAACATATGTCTAGTGAAAGGCATGTTATAACAAATCTGTCTGTATAAATAATTCCAAAAAAATGTAATGAAAAAGGAAATATTAATTTAATAAAATGCTTTTTAAAAAGATGACGACATAAATGCATTAGCAAATTCTGCTAAGTACTAAGTTAAATAGAGTCCAATGGTTCCCGTTTCGCTTGGTAATAAAATCAAAACTTATTTTCATTGAAAAAATCACAGAAATAACTCCAAAGAAATGTTCTTAACAAATAAGATCAATGCACATTAATTACAAATTGCGGTGACCAAATGTCCTAATTTTTTCAGTTCATGCAGTTTGGATTTAAATCACTTATTACATTTTAAGAAAGTGATAAATTCGTGGCGCTTAAAAAAGTAAAGCTTAAAAAGTATAAAATTTTAAATAAACTCCCGTTGAATTTTTTTTATCGTACATATAAAAATACCGTTGTTATTCAATTAAACAGCAAACTTATAGATGTTCTAGTTTTGACTTTTCCCCCCTAAACTTGTGGGTCAGCATGAAAAAAAAAAAAAAATATATATATATATATATATTAATTATGAATAATTTGTTTGAAGTAAATCTATAAAATATTATTAATATTCCCAGAAAGTGTAGTTAATTTTAATATAATTAAATTAATGATTGTTTTTTTTTCAAGTATTTCCTCCTCGCCTCAAATCTTTGGCGCCTTAACTACCTTGGCGCCTGTGTGCATAGCACACATGGCACACTGTGTCGACGCGCCACTGGCCCTTTTTGTGAAAAGAATATATCTCCTTTATTGACATTTTCTGTTAACTTATGAGGAAGTGACTGACCGAGGAACTAAATGAGGAAGTCGGAAAAACACAATTATTTTTTAGGTTTAATACACAAACTTTCTTTCAGAAATTTAAACAATATTAAAAGAAAAGTTTTTAAAAAGGTTGATGAAATGTAATTGAAAGAATATCTAAATCTTTAGTTTTTTTTTTTTTTTTTTTTTTTTTACCTTATTAGCATTTAAACAATTCTTGTCTTTGAATGGCAATTTCGTGATATGGAGACTCTTCCTTTATTGCTATTTCTCATGTACACCTACCTTCCACTCTAAATAATCAGCTTTCTTTTCTTTTTTTTTTTTTTTTTTCAGGATTAATTTAGGACTTTAAATTTATATATAATTAGCTCACAAAAATATATTTTTAAAACAAATGCCTAATATTATGCAAATAAACACATTTAAAAAAGAAATATCTGTTATTATATAAATCTGAAGTATGACTTTTTTGTAAAATGAATATTATTTCCTTTATTGACATTTTCTATTCACTTATGAGGAAGTGACTGACTGAGGAACTGATTGAGGAAGTTGGAAAAAACAATTATTTTTTAAGTTTAATAACAAGACTTTCTATTCAAAAATTTAAACATAATAATAATAATAATAATAATAATAACAGCAATACAACGTTTTTAAAAAGGTTGATGAAATGTAATTGTAAGAATATTTAACTCCTTAGTCGTTTGTTTACCTTGTTGGCATTTTAACAATTCTTGTGTTTGAATGAAAATCTCGTGGTGTGGAGATAGGTTTAATTTTAGGTTTAATAATAAGACTTTCTATTCAGAAATTTAAACATAATAATAATAATAATAATAATAATAATAATAATAATAATAATAATAAAACGTTTTTAAAAAGGTTGATGAAATGTAATTGTAAGAATATTTAACTTCTTAGTCGTTTGTTTACCTTGTTGGCATTTTAACAATTCTTGTGTTTGAATGGAAATCTCGTGGTGTGGAGATAGGTTTAATAATAAGACTTTCTATTCAGAAATTTAAACATAATAATAATAATAATAATAATAATAATAATAATAATAATAATAATAATAATAATAATAATAATAATAATAAAACGTTTTTAAAACGGTTGATGAAATATGTAATTGTAAGAATATTTAACTCCTTAGTTATTTGTTTCCCTTGTTGGTATTTTAACAATTCTTGTGTTTGAATAGCAATCTCGTGTATGGAGACTCTTCCTTTATTGTTAATTCCCATGTGCACTGTGAACTTTTTAATAATCAACTTACAGTATTTTTTTAAGTTTAAAATTAGGACTGTAGAGAAGCATTTAAATTAATAAGAAGAGAAAACTACATAAAAAAATTAAAAAAAAAAAAACATTGATTTATGTAATATTTGATTGATATCGACTGTATACTTCGACAGTCCGCATATAAACAAGATATTTGGGTCCGAGCCAAAATATTGAATATTATGTGTAAATATTTTTATAACAAATTTCACATAAAAATTACTCGAAACTCTTCAAAGTTTTTTAAGCCTAACTCAAAAACTACTTGACGGAATTAGCTGTAAATTTGGATTTGTATGTTTGAAGTTGCCCGAAATCAATTTGTTTTTAAAATTCATAGGTTGCAATAATTGCTGTTGTTTGAAAATTAATTAAAAAAATAGTTTTTAAAATTAATTATCGAATGTTTTAAGAATTGTAACCTATGATTTTTTCAACAGAAATCTATTTTTAGAAACCTCATATGTGTGAATACAAAATTACAGCTCATTCGAACAACTAGTTTTTTGAGTTATGCTTTAAAAACTATCCGCATTGTAATCTATTTTGCAAAGATTAACTAAACGTTTGGTGCCACCATAATACTTACCCATCATGGATATGCATAATATAAAATATGAAAATAAAACATGTGTAAACTATTTATAAAATGCATTGCAATTCGAATAAAATCGTGGCTTGACGACGTCATAAACTTTAAATGCTCTATTACAGAATCGCATAAAAGAAACATCCTTATAGCTCCAAAATTTATAATCTTATTATCTAACGATATACTGCGTCGGATGAAGCGTCTCATTTCCAATTAAAATATATCTTTGAATTGAAATTTGAATGAAATACAAAGTCAGGAAAAATTGAAGAGTGTGGAAAATCTGATTACAAATATCTCGGCAACTCATTATCCGATCGACTTCATTCTTTATGCAAAATTTATGTTTTTTTTATTGTCTTTTATATTCACTCCTTAAAATAAACAATTTCGAAAATATGTATATATCTTTTATCAGAACGAATATTTCGAGAGTACGAAAAAAATAGTGCCGGATAATCGAGGTTACTGAAATTCAATAAGCTTCTTCCCATTATTACATACTAAGTACATACCAAATTTCAAGTCTCTATCTCAATTTGATCGGGAGATAGAACGTTTACAGACAGACGGACGGCAAATTTGTTTTTTCTAAAAATATGTTTTTCGGAATCTTCAGTGTCTGAAACATGTAAATCCGTCAATTTTTTTTTCGATTTTCAAAACGATTACAAGACTTACCCTATACTACGCATCATGGGTAAGTAAAAATGAATTTAAACTTAACTGTTTTCAATTTTAAACCTGTATAATTCTTAACTACTAAACCGAATGAATTACTGTTTGGTATCCGAAGGTACAAATTACCAAAGAACCTAAATATATGTCAAAATTAAGTATTAGTATTGAAAGTTAATATTGGAACAACTTCTATATGTAGAGGACCCCTTAAGCAAATTTTATTTGTAACATTAATTAGCAGACATTATTAACAATAGATTGGTACCAGTCATATTATTGTGTGACGATTTACGACAAAGTTAGTATGGGGATATAAAAGCATTAAAAAAACGTCTTAATAACACCCTAAAAATAAGGAATGTACTAGGCCTTTTGAAAGAAATTTGTCTTTCTTCGTCAGGCGCAAAAAAGACGTGCAACCACCTTGAAGGCAGTAGGAAGACTTGCTCCTGCCTTCAAAGTGGTTGCACGTCTTTTTGCACTGCTTATATAACCGATGCGAGTAGAGAACGCGCCAAAGCAAAACTGGGCAAAACGATAGAGGGGCAGTGGCTTATATACCCGATGCGAGTAGAGAACACACCAATTTTCTAGCACGCTGTGGTTTGCTTTTTGTCGCACTGAACAAGAATCTCGCTTGTGGATTCGAAAAAGCTGTCTGCTGCTTTTTTGTGTATTATTTGTGCATTTTTAACGTTGGTATTCTTCTTTTAAGAAACGATATAGTTTTCCTTGTTGATATGATCTAAAGAACTAAAATAAAATAATGTCAAAGGTGTAGGTTTATTTTATTTATTTATTTATTTATTTATTGCAAAAATAAAAGTATTTATAATTTATAATTTAATAAATGAAAAATAATATGAAATAATTTATAAATAAATATAAAATAATATAAAATAATTTATAAATAAAAGTAAAATAATTTATAAATAAATATAAAATATTATTAAATAATTTATAAATAAATATAAAATAATATGAAATAACTTATAAATAAATATAAAATAATATAAAAGAATTTATAAATAAATATAACATAATATTAAATAATTTATAAATAAATATAAAATAATTTAATACTTTAACGTTGGTATTCTTCTTTTAATAAAGGATATAGTTTTCCTTGTTGATATGATCTAAAGAATTAAAATAAAGTAATGTCAAAGGTGTAGGTTTATTTTATTTATTTATTTTTTTTTTGGAAAAATAAAAGTATTTATAATTTATAATTTAATAAATATAAAATAATATAAAATAATTTATAAATAAATATAAAATAATACAAAATAATTTATAAATAAATATAGAATAATATACAAGAATTTATAAATAAATATTAAATAATTTATAAATAAATATAAAAGAATATAAAAGAATTTATAAATAAATATAACATAATATTAAATAATTTATAAATAAATATAAAATAATTTAATATTTTAACGTTGGTATTCTTCTTTTAATAAAGGATGTAGTTTTCCTTGTTGATATGATCTTAAGAATTAAAATAATGTCAAAGGTGTAGGTTTATTTTATTTATTTATTTGTTTGGAAAAATAAAAGTATTTATAATTTATAATTTAATAAATATAAAATAATACAAAATAATTTATAAATAAATATAAAATAATATAAAATAATTTATAAATAAATGTAAAATTATATAAAATAATTTATAAATAAATATTAAATAATATTATATAATTTATAAATAAATATTAAATAATATTAAATAATATTAAATAATTTATAAATAAATATTAAATAATATTAAATAATTTATAAATAAATATAAAATAATACAAAATAATTTATGAATAAATATAAAATAATATAAAATAATTTATAAATAAATGTAAAATAATATAAAATTATTTATAAATAAATATAAAATAATTTAATATGTAGACGACCATCGAAATAAAATTTATGTATAGTATTAATTAATAGACATTATTTTCAGTCAATTGATATCTATACCTTTTTATACGGTTATTTGTAACAGAATTAGTTGAGGGTGGAGTTTAATTTTTTTCAATGAGTATGATATTCCCTTCACGTACACTTCGTTCTTTAATAATAAAGCTGCATTAACGCAAATTTGATTAAAATTTTGATTTTTCAAATAATAATACAAATATGATTATGAAATAAATAATCCTTTAACAATAAATAAATAAATAAGAGGAAAGCATTTAAGTTGTTAGTTCTACTTAATGCTGTTCTCAAATGACTTGCTCAACAACGCGAAACTTTCTGACACATTTCTAAACGCAAAGGCATCAAATTGGCAAGTCTGACTGTTGAAACGATTTGGAATCGAAATGAGTTTTTAATTTTTTGATAAATAGATTACTTATCGAGTTATAAGCGATTCTGGTCACGTGGTGACACGTTTTTCGCGCTTCTTCGGTTCAAAACCCCGACTTTGACAGTCTTTTCTTAAAGATCTTCCGCCTTTACCGAAAAATTCGATTACATAGTCTCTACATAAGAATACCTGCCAATTTCATGCATTAGGTATAAAAATCAATTGAAAAAATCCCTGACGGCTTGGCCTACAGGCACAGGTAGATTTCGAAGACGCAGACCGTGGGGTGCCTGTTTGTTGGGAATTGCGGAAGAAATGACCTTTTTGCCATGATGCGATAGTTGGAACCACCCACTTCGAAACCTAACTTGTTTGCAGAAGGAGCTGGCAGGAATTTTTTTTTTTTTTTTGTTATAAGAATTGGTTTTTATAAAAAACTTGTCAATATAAAAGTTTTAGATAATATTAAGAGGATTTATAATAAGTTTAAGCGAATTTGATGTCTTCTGAATTGACGAAGTTATGAATTTTTTTCTTCTAAAACCCACTCCCCCCCTCCCCTTAGGGCCATTTTTAATGATATCAAAAATCTGTCATGCATAAATTTTTGGCCCTTTTTCTAGAAGTACTAATAACTTGAAACGGATTCGATGCGCATCATAATTAAGAAATTATGGGTTTTTTTCTGTTTTCACAAAAAGCCCCTCCCCCACCCCCTATCCCTTTTTTCGATTTTGCCCATTAACGAACTTAACCGAGATTTTATGCTCTTTGATTTTATGTATCAGTTTGGAAGAGATTTGTGCAGAATTATTGCAGTTATTGTGTCCATAAAAAAGTGGCATAGATAGATAGACAGATAGATAAAGTTTTGAACTGGGGGGGGGGGTGGTTTTGGGCAGGGGGGTGCCATTATCCTTTAGTTCTGGTATCAAGTTTTCGGTTTTTCTGACGTCACTGAGCGTGCTAAGAAGGATTCTTTCAAAGGGAAAGCACGCATTTTTTCATTTAAAATAGTATTTCTGCTTTAAAAAAATCGTTTCTTTGGTCATATGAAAGCATATTTCTTCAAAATAAAACATTTTTCATTAGCGAAAGTATTTTTTTCTAGGAGTAAAGCGATTTAGAGGGATTTTTTCCCTTCAAATGAAATAGTCGTGTATCTTTTTTGTTAAGATATGGAGTTTGTATTGCTTGTTATCTTTGGTCAATCTTTGAAAGAGACGAGAGTGTGAAGTAAACATTTATTGTCATTTTCTTTGACAGACAGGGCAGTTTTCCCTCACACAAAGTTTTAATTGCTTCTCAGAAAGAGAGACTTCCGGTCAGTTTTGCTAAATATGTGGCAAATATTTCCCAGCTTTTGTTAGTGCTACATCTTTTGGTTTTAGCTCTTTAAAATAATGCATTCTTTGCATTGATTTTCCTGAAAATGCCCAGTACTCGTGCTATTGCAACATGTACTAATCGCTCGGGTAAAACACAAAATGTTCTATATCATACATTTCCGAAGAAACCTGATATAAAGAAAAAATGGATCATTGCATGCAAAAGAGCAGATAATAGCTTTAATGTTGCAGATTCCCGAATTTGTTCGGATCACTTTAAAACAAATGATTACGTGAGAAATTTGAAAGCAGAACTTTTGGGTTACGCTCCTGCTAAAAGAATATTGCATGAAAGTGCTGTGCCAACTTTAAAATTGCCAGAAACATGTGCTGTGAACTTTAAAAAAGAAACTTCACTCGGAATTGATTCTTCTTGTAGCAGTTCCTCACCAAGCATAAAAGAAACACCTAGACATACTAGGTTATATAAGGTTATATTTTAATGAGATTCACGATAGCTCACTTTCGGAAGAATTTAATGTTATCGAAAATGCATGCAAAAAAATCCAACTGTATTTTCCAAATATGCACAAAAATATAATAAAAACATTTGTGAAAATAAGAACTTTCATTCGATTGAGACATAGTAATCATATATTCATCAGAAATAAAAAGAGATACGCTGCCAGAAAATCAAAAATGTGGAGCGAATCAACTTTGATTGTACGATAAAACGAAAAATAGCAAATAATGGAGCGCACATCTAAAATGCGTCTCCCTGTGATGAAATAAAATTCTTAAAATGAAAGCATATTCTGAGGGTAAAAACCTAAAATATATCAATTATTATTAAAATATTTTTATATAATTTTTTCATCATACAACATTAAAATATAATTTTATATAACCCTTTTGGAAGTTTTTTATAAAAGTATATTATTCTGAATTTCAAATATAATTTTTCTATATCTCATAAATTTTAAAAAATAGGTAATTTAAAAATTAAAGTTTCTATTTCTATTTTAAATCTTCCTTATAAATACTGTGCTGTCTTCCTTTTTATTCAAATATATATTTATCAATTTGATATTCAATCACATCAACTATCTGAATGGAATTTGAAGAAACAACATTAAATTTTAAAATTAAGTTTTAAAACGCTAAAAAGAGATGTAATTTTAAATTTTAAATATTATTTGGCAATAATAATAATAATAATAATAATAAAATATAAAATAAAATAAAATAAAAAAGTTGCTTAAACGTTAAACGCTCTTTCACGTATTCATTTACCTTATTGTTTTTTAAATTATTTTGTATATTATTATGTGCATTTATGTTTATTATATGGCATTAAAATAGCATTTTAAATAAACTTTTCGGAATGTGTTTATAAAATATATTACTCCGAATTTCAAATTTTATTTTCATTAAATCATATAATTATACCGCATGAATATTTTAGTTTAAAAATATTAAATATTCAGCTGTTTACTTATTAAAATTTCTATTCTATTTATCTTTTAAATCTAATCATGCAAAACTCAATATTGTGTATCTGTGGTGTGAGGTTGTAATCTGAATGATTATTAATTTTTTTAAACTTTTTTATTTTTTTTTTATGAAAGACATGTCGAAATTACAATAATATTAGAATTATTATAGATTTCAAATTGAATGCCGATCAAATATTATAAATATACTATAATAAAAATTATTAACTGTATTCATATAAACATTAAATTTGATGTTCTGTAGGTCTTTAAGATTTTATTTATAAAAATTACTATTTTGCATTTTTATGTTTATGAAAATGAAATTTTCATATTGAGGCACAAACGAAATGTAATGATAAAGATAACCAATTTAACAACCAAATTTCGGCAAATTGAAAAGAGATAATACTTTAAATTTTAGATGTGATGTAAGTCCTATGTATTAAGAATATATTTTAATTTTTAATTTTCTTTTCACATGAAAATTTCGACTGATACTTTTCAATTAAAAATAGCGCGTTTCTAATTCAAATCAATTGGAAAATTGAATGGCAATGACAGAGCACGCCGAGTGACGTCAAACAGCCAGTGGCTCCCTATTGGCTGCAGAGGGAAATGGCTCAACCTTATGATTAGAGCTCCTATAATATATCTCCTATAATATATCCTCTAGTATAGAAGCCTTACTTATGATATAGTAACCTTGTGTTTTGGGTTCTGGGAGTCATGATCGGCGTAGATCTGCAAAAATTTTTCAAAAATTCCAACTTAGGTGAGAATGTAATACGTAGTATTTCGTACGAAATTTACCTAAAATGCGGCAGAAAGTAGCCTGCTTGGATTTGAGATAATGATGCTTTCGACGTTTTTGTTTCCAGCTTTTTGTATCCATTCCTATTTTGTCGTCTGGAGACTTTTTATTTTACATGGATACCTTGCACTCTAAGTATCCATTCAAACTACAATAACACACGTTTATTCAGGTTTAAGTTTAGGATTTTATTTTATGATATTACAGAAAATCATTTGTAAAAAATATACTAGCTGAAATTTTTTCAATACGTATTTGTTCTTATTGTATTTTCATTTTCGTTTTCGTTTGTTTTTATTTTTTAAGTTACATTTTAGCAAAGTGTATGAATCTAAATTTTCCGGTCTAGGAGTTCTTGTTTTATTGTTATTTTCTATGCAAGCGTGTATTAGATTAGGCTTTCTCTCCGAACAATGAAATTAAAGAAACGCAAATTTTATTCAAGTTAAAATTGGAATTAGATTTTGCACTGGCTGAATATAAAAGCGCAATTAAAGAGTTTATCAAAGTAATTAAATGAAAAAAATTAAATCCTCATTTTTTTTTAAATTATGCTTTTAGACACTTTTGTTTTCCATTAATAATCATGTATAGGTATCGAGACCCTTTTGTTATTGTTATTTCATACATACTCCTTGAACTCTCAATAATAAAACTTGCAAAAACATATTTTATTCAGGTTAAATTTAGGCTTTACTTATGATAGCAAAAAAACTATTTATAAAAATATACTCTCTCAAAGTATTTTAATTTTTAATTTTTCTCCTTATTCTAATCCTCCTTTTTGTATCCATTCTTGTTTTGTTGTCTGTAGACTTTTTATTTTACATGGACACGTTGCACTCGAAGTAATCCATTCAAACTACAATAACACACGTTTATTCAGGTTTAAATTTAGCATTTTATTTTATGATATTACAGAAACTCATTTGTAAAAAATATACTAGCTAAAATTTTTTTAGCGTGTATTTGTTCTTATTGTATTTTCATTTTTGTTTTCGTTTGTTTTTATTTTTTAAGTTATGTTAGCAAAGTGTATGAATGGAAATTTTCCGGTCTGGGAGTTCTTGTTTTATTGTTATTTTCTATGCATGTGTGTATTACATTAGGCTGTCTCTTCGAACAATGAAATTAAAGAAACGCAAATTTTATTCAAGTTAAAGTTGGAATTAGATTTTGCACTGGCTGAATATAAAAGCGCAATTAAAGCGTTTAACAAAGTAATTAAATGAAAACAAGTTAAATCCTCATTTTTTCCAATGATGCTTTTAGAGACTTTTATTACTTACCCATCATACGTTGTATAGGGTAAGTCTTGTAATTGTTTTGAAAATCGAAAAAAAAATTGACGGATTTACACGTTTTATACACTGGAGATTCCGAAAAATATATTTTAAGAAAAAAAAATTGCCGTCCGTCTGTCTGTGTGTGTGTCTAGTGTCTATAAACGCTCTATCTTCCAAACAAATTGAGACAGAGACTTGAAATCTGGTATGTACTTAGTATGTGATAATGGGAAGAAGCTTATTGAATTTCAATAACCTCGATTATACGGAACTATTTTTTTCGGACCCTCGAAATATTCGTTCTGAAAAAAAGTATATAATTTTTTTCGAAATTGTTTATTTTAAGGAGCGAATATAAAAAACAATAAAAAAACATAAATTTTGCATAAAGAATGAAGTCGATCGGATAACGAGTTGCCGAGATATTTGTAAATATATTTCCCACACTCTTCGATTTTTCATGACCCTGTATTTCATTCAAATTTCAATTCAAAGATATATTTTAATTGGAAATAAGACGCTTAATACGACGCAGTAAACCGTTAGTTAATTAGTTTAGGATTATCATTTTTGGAGTTATAAGGATGTTTCTTTTACGCCATTCAGTAACAGAGCATTTAAAGTTTATGACGTCATCAAGCCACGATTTTATTCGAATTCCAATGTATTTTATAAATAGTTTACGTATGTTTTATTTTCATATTTTATATTAAGCATATCCATGATGGGTAATTATTACGGTGGCCCCCAACGACTAGTTTTCTATTACATTAGGCTTTCTCTCCGAACAACGAAATTAAAAAACGCAACATTCAAGTTAAAATTGGAATTAGATTTTGCACTGACTGAGTATAAAAGCGTTTAACAAAGTAATTAAATGAAAAAAGTTAAATCCTCATTTTTTTCAATTATGCTTTTAGAGACTTTTGTTTTCCATTAATAATCATTTATAGGTATCGAGACCCTATTTTTATTCTTATTTCATACATACTCCTTGAACTGTCAGTAATAAAACTTTCAAAAACATATTTTATTCAGGTTAAATTTAGGCTTTACTTATGATAGCAAAAAAACTATTTATAAAAATATACTCCCTCAAAGTATTTTAAGTTTCAATTTTTCTCCTTATTCTAATCCTCCTTTTTGTATCCATTCCTATTTTGTTGTCTGGAGACTTTTTATTTTACATGGACACGTTGCACTCTAAGTAATCCATTCAAACTACAATAACACACGTTTATTCAGGTTTAAATTTAGCATTTTATTTTATGATATTACAGAAACTCATTTGTAAAAAATATACTAGCTAAAAAAATTTTAACACGTATTTGTTCTTATTGTATTTTCATTTTTGTTGTCGTTTGTTTTCATTTTTTAAGTTAGATTAGCAAAGAGTATGAATGGAAATTTTCCGGTCTGGGAGTTCTTGTTTTATTGTTATTTTCTATGCATGTGTGTATTACATTATTCTTTCTCTCAGCACAATGAAATTAAAGAAACGCAAATTTTTTTTCAAGTTAAAGTTTGAATTAGATTTTTCGATGACTGAATATAAAAGCGCAATTAAGGCGTTTCACAAAGTAATTAAATGAAAACAAGTTAAATCCTCATTTTTTCCAATGATGCTTTTAGAGACTTTTATTACTTACCCATCATACGTAGTATAGGGTAAATCTTGTAATTGTTTTGAAAATCGAAAAAAATTTTTTGACGGATTTACACGTTTTAGACACAGAAGATTCCGAACACCATATTTCTAGGGGGAAAAAAATGCCGTCCGCCCGTCTCTGTGTGCCTATAAACGCTCTATCTCCCGAACAAATTGAGATAGAGACTTGAAATTTGGTATGTACTTAGTATGTAATAATGGGAAGAAGCTTATTAAATTTCAGTAACCTCGACTATCCGGAGCTATGTTTATCGGACTCTTAAAATATTCGTTCTGATAAAAGGTATATATTTTTTTTCGAAATTGTTTATTTCAAGGAATGAATATAAAAGACAATAAAAAACATAAATTTTGTATAAAGAACGAAGTCGATCGGATAATGAGTTGCCGAGCTATTTGTAATCATATTTTCCACACTCTTCGATTTTTCATGACCCTGTATTTCATTCAAATTTCAATTCAAAGATATATTTTAATTGGAAATAAGACGCTTAATACGACGCAGTAAACCGTTAGTTAAGAGGATTATCATTTTTGGAGTTATAAGGATGTTTCTTTTACGCCATACAGTAATAGAGCATTTAAAGTTTATGACGTCATCAAGCCACGATTTTATTCGAAATTGCAATGCATTTTATAAATAGTTTACATATGTTTTGTTTTCATTTTTTATATTAGGCCAATCTATGATGGGTAAGTATTACGGTGGCCCCCCAACGACTAGTTTTCTATTATATTGGGCTTTCACTCCGAACAGTGAAATTAAAGAAACGCAAATTTTATTCAAGTTAAAATTGGAATTAGATTTTGCACAGTCTGAGTATAAAAGCTCAATTAAAGCGTATTACAAAGTAATTAAATGAAAACAAGTTAAATCCTCATTTTTTTCAATGATGCTTTTAGAGACTTTTGTTTTTCATTAATAATCATTTCTTGGTATCGAGACTACAATGAAATTAAAGAATTACAAATTTTATTAAAGTTAAAGTTGGAATTAGATTTTTCGATGACTGAATATAAAAGCGCAACGGGAAGTTCACTGACGAACAGCCTCAATAACAAAACCTGCAAAAATACATGTTTTATTCAAGTTAAATTTAGGTTTTGCAAATGAAAACACAAAACAATTTATAAAAATATACTCCCTCAATTTTTTTTTAAGTTTGAGTTTTTCTCCGTTTATTTTTGTTCAATTTCATTTATTTACTTTTAAAGGTCCATTAGAAAATCTTGTGTGTGTATGATAATTTTTGTGTCTTATTAGCTGTTATTTTCAATGCGTATTTCCAACTCTAAATAATGGGGTTGAAGAAACATAAAATTTGTTCAAGCTTAAATTTAGGGACTCAGATGATATAAAACGTTTGGAATTTTCAGATTTTCGCTTACAAAATAAAACAAATTCAAACAATTCCAAAATAACTAATTTATAAAGTTTCACAATATTCAAACAAAGTCTTTAGATTCGTACACAAACAATACCACGCACATATGTGTAAATGTTTTTATCACCTTTTCTCAGAATATATTTTGCACATATTTAGATGCGCTTTTTATAAAATCTTTAGAGAGTTGAAATTTTTCATAGTTCTTCTATAGATAATTTATTTATTTAGAACTGTATAAAATTATAAATATGCAACTATAATATTTCAAAAGATATACAGAAAAATATTCTAAAATTTCTATAGTTTTCTACATGTTTCAGTAATTATTATTATTTTTAACACTTTCCAACCTAGTTGAAAAGTGTTTATGACTTCGGTTTGTCTGGCCGTCTGGCCGTCTGCCGTCTGGCCGTCTGGCCGTCTGGCCGTCTGCCGTCTGCCGTCTGCCGTCTGTCCGTGCTCTAACTCCCGTAAATATGCTCGGATTGCCCTGCAATTTTTATATGTTATAATCATTATCTATAGCATGTTCCCTATTTCAACGGAAGTATGTAGCACTTATAGTTTTTTTACAGGGACACTCAAAAGAATTCCGTTACATTGCGGTCTATGGGGAAAAATCATTTGCGGTTTATTTAAATAATGTTTCACTATTTTAAACGCATTGAAATTTATATATATCACTAAGGTGCATTAGAAGAAGCTTAATATGGAATAGGGTGTGCATAGCACTTATACTTACTTTACAGGGACAGTCAAAAGAATTCCGTTACATTACGTCTATGGAGAAAAATCGTCTGCGCTTTATTTAAACAATGTTTCCCTATTTTAAACGCATTGAAATTTATATAAGGTTCATTACAAGAGACTTACTACAGAATATTGTGTGTATAGCAGTCATCGTTCATTTACAGGGACACACAAAAGAATTCTCTACTTTATGTTAACAATAATTCCTGGAAGTGCGTTTTAAGTTACTAAACGCGATTTTAATTTTAAATCGCTTTTTGTCTATTACGTGGTGTGTATAAATTCTGTAGATCCTATACAGGGAAGCACAAAAGTTCGGGAAAACATTTCCGTATTATTTAACTCCAGACGGAGAATTTTAAACTGTGCTACGTGTTTCCTAACTGAACTAAAATTTAGCATCCTATGTAGTATATATACAAATCTATAGATCCTATACAGGGCTGAATAAAAGTATTTGGATTACTTAGATGTTATCTTTTAGCTTATTGAAGAGTATGATTCGTAAAATTATTTTGGAAGCGTTGGAAAGTGTTACATAATCTATGCTTGACGCATGATTTTTCGTTCTTGTTTTAAATTAGCTTCTTTTTTAGAAAAATGAAAGATGCTTCTTATTAGTATTAATCGATATGTTTTCCAGCTGAATGTATAATAATAGCTAATATATAATAATAGCTGCATAATAATGCATGTATAACGCATGTATAATAATAGTAATAATAATAGCAAGTATAGTAATAGCATGACTAATACTAGTTGCGTGTATATGAATTCTGTATAATGTATGTATAGCTGCATGTATAATAATAACTGCATGTACCTAAATTATCTGCAAAAAAGTGTACCTAAAAAGTGTACTTAATTGACTTATACATATAAATAAGTGAGTAAAAAATTAAATACTTACACTAAATTAAATTATATATATAGGAAGCATTTTTAGGTGCGCTCGTAATTACATAAAATTATATAAATAACGTAGCACCTATAGTAGTCGTCGTCTGGTCCGTCCATCTGTCCGCATATATCAGCGCAAAAAAACTACCCAACCAAATAATTTGAAAATTAATATATATAATCTTTGCAGAATTTTGTCGAGTCAATTGAAATTTTATGAAAATCGAATCGAAACTTAAAAATATATTAATGAAAGTTTCTTCATTCTATTAAATCCTATCATACTTAATTAATTCAATGATATCCCATGATAGGTAATGATTCTAGGTTGCCATGGTGATTACGTCCTATTTAAGATGGAGTCCTATTATTTCCGCATCACTGCATTTTAAAAACTGAATTTGTATACTAAAATTCTTTAATTGTAGCAATCCTATAATCTACCGACAGTTTTTTGGATAGATGTTTCCGGAGAAATAGATATTAAATGGAAAAAGTCTAAATGTGGATTTCAAGTTCTGAAAATTTCAAAGTTAGTCTTAAATTTTCCATTGAAATTGTCAGTAGATGTCAGCAAAAGATAAAATGTTGCCAACTTAAAATGTACTTATTTTATGACGGAAATGAATCATATCATAATAACAGACGATATAATTTATTTCACTGAAATATAAGCGATGATTTTTTTACATTTTCTTGTATTGGATATTTGCGGATAGTATAATTTTAATGTAACAGAATTGTAATTAATTGTTTGTAAAAGTCTATTGAAACTTAATTTCATAAAATAAAATTAATAGCTGTAATATGAAAATCTGCATATAAAATAAATTTTGTATTCATGCATAAGAGTGCAACAGCTATTGCACCAAGATCTAAATATTTATAAAAACATAAACAAATTACACGGTTTTAAATATCCTGCTAAATCTGCCTCTTTCACACCGCTGATATGTCACATATGCTTTTAATGCTTTGTAAAATGTAATAGAAACACTTATTACAAATGTTTATAGTATGTAAGCTATATAGGAAAAAATTCTGTAAAAGAATAATTATGATCGAAAGACAGAAATTGTTTGAATTTCTATTTGAGTGACCGAAACACAGAATGTATTTGAATTCCTATGCGAGTAATCGGAAGACAGAAAATATTTGAATTTCTATTTCAGTGATCGAAAGACAAAAGGTATTTGAATTTCTGTTTGAGTGAACAAAAGACAGAAAGTATTTGAATTTTTATGCGAGTGATCGGAAGACAGAAATTATTTGAATTTCTATTTGAGTGATCGGGAGACAGAAAGCATTTGAATTTCTCTGAGTGATCGGAATACAGAAAGTATTTGAATTACTATTTGAGAGACCAAGAGACAAAAAGAATTTGAATTTCTGTTTGAGTGATCGAAAGACAGAAAGTATTTGAATTACTATTTGAGAGACAAAGAGACAAAAAGAATTTGAATTTCTGTTTGAGTGATCGAAAGACAGAAAGTATTTGAATTACTATTTGAGAGACAATGAGACAAAAAGAATTTGAATTTCTGTTTGAGTGATCGAAAGACAGAATGTATTTGAATTTCTGTTTTGCCACTATTATTAAGATTTTTAGCACCATGAATGGTAATTTCTTATTTTTAGAACGCTTTGTCTAGCTGCGTAGAAACCCGTTATGTCGCATTTGTATTTTATAAGATCTTCCGAGGTTTTTGGAGAAAATACTTACCAATCTAGTTTTAAAGTTAAAATACATAAGTCATAAGCTAAATATGTGGTAATTATCATTATTAAATCTTAATTAGGCCTTTTAATCACCATAACATTCCTTAAAACTGATAAATAAGTTCTTGATTTTTTTTTTTTTTTTTTTTTTTTTGTATTGAAAGATTAGTTGATTGATTGATTCTCCCAGTTTAAAAAAAAAATTGATATCGGAATGCGACAAATTGCAGATTGTGACCAAAATTATCATTTATAAATAATAATTAGATCTTTTAATCGCCGTAAGATTTCTTAAAATTCATCAATTACTTCCTAAGTTTCTGAGTATTGCAAGATTGGTTGACTGTTGGAAGGCAGAAAGAATTTGAATTTCTCTGAGTGATCGGAAGACAGAAAGTATTTCAATTTCTAAATGAAAAACCAAAAGACAAAAAGTATTTGGATTTCTATTTGAGAGACCGAAATACAAAAATAATTTGAATTTCTGTTTTAGTGATCGAAAGACAGACAGTATTTGAATTTTTGTTTTGCAACAATTATTAAGTGTTTTAGCGCATGAATGGTAATCTCTTATTTTGAGAACGCTTTGTCTACCTGCGTAGCAACCCGTTATGTCGCATTTGTATTTTATAAGATCTTTCGAGTTTTTTGGAAAAAATACTTACCAAACTAGTTTTTAAGTTAAAATGCATAAGTCATAAGTTAAAATTGTAATAAATATCATTATTAAATCTTAATTAGGCATTTTAATCACTATAACATTACTTAAAACTGATTAATTATTTCTTGATTTCTTTTATATTGAAAGATTAGTTGATTGATTGATTCTCCCGGTTTTTCCAAAAAGTAATTTTAGACATCGGAATGCGACAGACTGCAGTTTGTGACCAAAATTATCATTATTAAATCGTAATTAGACCTTTTAATCGCCGCAAAATTCCTTAACATTGATCAATTACTTCCTGAGTTTCTGAGTATTGAAAGATTAGTTGATTGATTGATTTTCCCGGTTTTTCCAAAAAATAATTTTAGACATCGGAATGTGACAAACTGTAGATTGTGACAAAAATTATCATTATTAAATCTTAATTAGACCTTTTAATCGCCACAAAATTCCTCAAAATTGACCAATTACTTCCTAAGTTTTTAAGTATTGAAAGATTAGTTGATTGATTTATTCTCCCGGTTTAAAAAAAAAATAATATTAGATATCGGAATGCGACAAACTGCAGATTCTGACCAAAATTATCATTTATAAATCGTAATTAGACCTCTTAATCTCCGTAAGATTCCTTAAAATTCATCAATTTATTCCTAAGTTTCTGAGTATTGAAAGATTAGTTGATTGATTGAATCAACCTGCTTTCTCAAAAATTACTTTAGACATCGGAATGCGACAGAATGTGGATTGTTACCAAAATTATCAGTTTTAAATTTTAATTAGACCTTTTAATAGCCGTAAGATTCCTTAAAATGGATCAATTAGTTCCTAAGTATTTGAGTATTGGTTGACTGATTGATTATCTCAGTTTTTGCCCTTTTTCTCAAAAACTATGTTAGACATCGGAATGAGATAAACAGAAGAAACTTTCTCTATCTGCCCCTGATACGTTTAGTGCTTGTTATGCAACCGTTTCGGGGCCTGTCCCGGACAAATAGACAGACAGACAGACAAATATATACATATATATATATATATATATATATATATATATTATTTTTGACTATACGTCATCTAAATAGCCGAATGAACTTACAAGGGTGAACCCATTTTGGTGAAGCTCGCACCTAGCATTGAGGCCTAGTACATTTTAAAGCCCTATATTACGAAGTTTGAGAATCGATAATTTTTTTTTTCTGTTAAAGTCATATTTTTTTATTTTACAGCAGCATAACTTTCTGAAAATGTAATTTTCGGGACCACTTATCGGACTATTAACATAAAAGTTTTAAAAAAAAACAGTTAAAAATGCAAATCAGTCAATAATAAGTATAAAATATTGAAAAAAGTTTAAAAATTCCTTCAAGAACCTACGAATTTCATTTTTTAAAAAAAATTATATTTACATATTTGGCGAGGAAAGAGGTGTTTTTTTTTTTAAATTCTTAATTTATTCTAATACGCACTCCAGGGGTACACATACTCCAGGGATAAAGTGGGCCAAAAATTTGTAGCGCCATATTTGACGACTTAACTCATTTTGGCGTGAAATTAACTATTAAAAATCCAAAAATAATACAAAATGCACCAGGTCTCGAAGTTAGGTGCGATTTGTACCAAAAGTGGTTCCCTTGTTAGAAATAAATGTATTTCTGAAAAAAAAAAAACATTATATTTACATATTTGGCGAGGAAAGAGGTGTTTTTTTTTTTTTTTTTAATTCTGAATTTATTCTAATACGCACTCCAGGGGTACACATACTCCAGGGATAAAGCGGGCCAAAATTTTGTAGCGCCATATTTGACGACTTAACTCATTTTGGCGTGAAATTAACTATTAAAAATCCAAAAATAATACAAAATGCACCAGGTCTTGATGCTAGGTGCGATTTGTACCAAAAGTGGTTCCCTTGTTGGAAATAAGTGTATTTCTGAAAAAAAAAAAGCAGACAAACACTTCAATTTTATATAAAAGTGTAGATTTCCATACGCAGCTTGCACTCTAAATAATCAACACGCAAAAACACGTTTCAATTTAAAGAGATTTTCCCCAATGAGAGTTTAAAACAAAATTACGGAACTGCTGTAGGGAACACTTTTTCGATTTTCTTAAGATGCTTTTTTTGCATGTGGAAAAAAAAATTCTATTTAGTAATGACATTTTCAAGGTCTGTGGGATATTGTTAATTCCGATGTATACACCTTGCACTCTAATTAACAAAATTGAGAATAAATAAATTTTATTCAACATTAAATATAGGACTACATAATGAGAGATTTTAGTAATTAGGGGATAAAACGCATGTTTTATAAACTATTGGTTAATATAATACATGTTAATATAATACAGGGAGTGATTTTAAAATACCTGCACAGTAAAAAAGACAAATGTTTCTTTTAGTCTAAAAAAAATGTAATATAATCACGAACGAAAATATATAATAACCACTTTGGAAATACCGACGATTCCGAAAAACGTTCTTCGAAAACTTCCGGAAACAATTTATTTTCAAGATTTTAAAAAACATTTATAAAAATAATTTTTCTTTCTTTTATCACTGATTTTCCAAAATATTTCCTAGTAGTTCTTATAGTATATTTATCGGTTTTCTCAAACCGAAATATAGGTTTTTGGATGTTATCAATTCTCAAATAAACATTTTGATGTTCAACAAACGTGTTTTGCAGACAACATTAACAGCACTAACATTAATTAATATTATAAAGTTGACAGTAATTCCTCGTTATATCTCGTCTCAGTTATATAGCGCTTTCGGCTATTTCGCTCTTTTTTAATTGTTCCCCTATAAATTTAGTTTCTCGTAAAAGTATATCTACAAAAACAACTTTTCAAAAGTAAAAAAAAAGCCAAGCGTAAAAAAAAAAAAAAAGTTGTGGCTAAAAAATGGTGTGATATCAAATTTCCAAGCTATTATATTACTTTTTTAACTTTTTTCCATTAAATAAGTTATCATATATATAAGTCGAGTGCCTACGTATATGTTAATAGAAATCGTTTTCTCCTGTACTAAATACATCCTAACGAGTTTCTGAAAATTCAATTTTTTTTAAATTATGCATGATGGGCTTGGCGGCCATCTTTGCATATTATTCACAAAATTCTAAGCATCCAAATCCGTAGTTAAAATCCGAAGTTCAAAATTGTTATTTAAGCAAATATTTTAAGCGTTTCATTTATAGATTTGTATGATCTGAAAATTGTGTCTTAAGATAATGATGACTTATCTTAAAGATTCATCTTATGATTTATTTTTTACAGTAATTAATAATTTCAAACTAGTAAAAATCAATTTCTCAAAATATCAGTTTTATCTAATTTATCTGTCCGTAGTTAAAATCTGAAGTTCGAAATTGTTATAAACATATTACATTGCAAACATATTACGCTTTTACTTTAGAAATTTGGGTGCTTAGAAATATGAAAAGATGGCCGCCAAGCCCATCATGCATAATTTGAAAAAAATTGAATTTTCAGAAACTCGTTAGGATGTATTTAGTACAGGAGAAAACGATTTCTATTAACATATACGTAGGCACTCGACTTATATATATGATAACTTATTTAATGGAAAAAAGTTAAAAAAGTAATATAATAGCTTGGAAATTTGATATCACACCATTTTTTAGCCACAACTTTTTTTTTTTTTTACGCTTGGCTTTTTTTTTACTTTTGAAAAGTTGTTTTTGTAGATATCATTTCTTTTTTTTAAAACAGAATAAACATAATTTAAATAATCTAAACATGAGAAATAATTTAAAATTACATTTTACTTTCAGTCATTGTTTAAAAGGTTAACTAGAAATACCAGTAGATTTTTAAATTAAACTAATAACAACATACTAAATGTGGCTTGTTATAATACTTGTTATCCCCCGTTAAAAAATATCACTGACTTATCGATGAAATGAATAAAAATGCAATACGTACATAGCGTGTCAGCGCTGCATTTGAAATCAAACGTGATATCACGCTCTTTTATTATTAGCACTAGCTGGTTTCGCCCGCTAGCGGACCCCTAATTTATATCGGGGCCTCGAATCTTGTAAAACCTCGAACCGAACGAACCTCCGACCTGGTTCTCCGCTGCCTTCGGCACCGGATAATCCCTTAATTTGCACATCGAATAGTATAAACCTCTAACCAAACTAACTTCCGACACGGGTCCCCGCTGCCTTCGGCACCGTATAGCAGTCGTGCTGCGCACGCTCAAGTTCCATCTTCCACCACCAGGTAGCGCAATCTGTTCTGTATGAACCTCGGGCACTGAAATCGTTAAGGCTATAGATGTCGAGTCGAATGAACTGTACCCCGTCGTGATCTAGCCCATAGAACCAGAGATAGAAAAGTGCCCCTGGTGGTGAAAAAACGAACTAAAATCGGAAAGCTCTATTGATGTCGAGTCGAATGAGCCATACCCCGTCGTGATCCGACTCGTAGGAACAGATATAGGAAAGCGTCCCCTGGTGGTGAAAGCTAATCGCGCTTGGGGGGCAAAAGGTGGGATGAACACCGGAGATGCCTAATAGGATTAAGCGGTCACAGACCTTTCCAACGATGTATCACATGAGGGGTATGTGCAAAATTTAGAAAATACCCCCCCCCCCTGCATATTATGATTAAGCGTTCACAGACTTTTCCAACGATATATCACATGAGAGGTGTCGGCAAAATTTAAAAAAGTGCCCCCTTTGGGTGGGAGGGCTGAAAGTGGGAGGATGGACCCCGAAGATACATAATATGAATAGCGGAACAATTTTTAGAATTTCTGAAAGCTGATTTTTATTTATTTATTTATTTATTTATCTATTTTTTATTTTTTGTTTATTATTATTTTATTTTTTTTGCGTTGCCCTGTGCATGTTTGGAATTTCTTAGCAATTTCTTAGATTTACCTTATTTTATTCAATTAAACATTGTACTGTTACAATAAATTTAAATGGAAACTTCACTTCTAAAACAAAAATAATTTAACAACTGGATTTCATTAATTTATAGGAAAACTAGCAAGCTGCGCCCGCTGCGCTGGTCGGTTTCTACAAATGAACCCTGAATCAAACGAAATATATCGTTTAATTTGACCTTGTATTTGAAAGCAATCTGTATATTTACGTGGAATATCCTTCCACATTACTGAAAAATGACGCGATTGCGCTATTATATTTTCTAATGTGCAGTCAAAATTTTAGCTGTTAAGGACCAACTCTTTTATTTGGTCATTTACAGTTAGGGTTTGCTAAAGAATGATAAAACTATATGGAATATACTAAAACCATCACTAAAAATTATCGAAATAACAATGCAAACAAATTAACTAACAAAATCCATTCAGAAGAAGTTTTTATAAAGACTAATCTTTGATAATCTGATTATTGAACTTTTCCACATAATTCTAAAACAACAAAACGATATAAAATATACTAAAACAATCCTTACAAATTATCTACTTAACAATGCAAGTCGCAAAAAATACACCCAGTAAAAACTATCAAAAAGGCTAATATTTCGGAATCGGGTTCACTTGACTATATAACCTTCACACATAACTGTTGGACTAAGCAACGTAGGACAATATATAGTACATTAACACCATTTCTGAAATAGCATCTAACTAACAATACAATTCTCATCAAAATCCGTTCAGTAGAACTTTTTTAGAAGGCTAATCTTTCATAATCGGAATCAAATATTGAAAAGGCTAATATTTGATAAAAAAAATGGTCACCCGATTTTCGAATTTCCCCCTATAATTCTAGAACTAAGCAACGTTATATAATAAAACGTTCCCTAGAAAATTATTTAACAGTATAGGTTCCATCGAAATACATTCGGCAAAATCTTTTAAAAAGGCTAATCTTTCATAATCGGATTGATCTGATTATAGAACTTCCCAGAATAATTATATAACTAAGCTACGTAGAACGATATGTTATACATTAAAACCTTCCCTTAAAAATTATCTTAGTTTAAGTTCTACGAAAATGCATTCAGCAGAACTCGAGTTATAAGCAGCCGGAACGAAATTTCATATATGTAGAAGTAAATAGAAGTATATTGCCATTAATATAGTTTGCATTTGAATAAAAAAAGGTACTTTTCGGTTACCCGGGCACCAGTGATATATGAACACTCACACACACACACACACACACACACACACACACACACACACACACACACACACACATATATATATATATATATATATATATATATATATATATATGTATGTATATACATGTATTTGTGTAGATATATGTGTATATATGTGTGTGTATATATATATATATATATATATATATATATATATATAAAATATATATATATATATATATATATATATAAAAAATACTGCAAAAATGCAGTCGTACACTTGAAAAAAAAAACACCTTTTGGCCTAAAATCTCTCATCAAAACTGTTTTTCTTTTTAAAAAAATAAAATTAGTAACAGTTTTTTCTTTTATTTTTCCAGATGTATAGCCATTTCAATTCTTTCTGCAACAAAAAAAGACACTTTTTGGCTTAAAATCAAATTGTTTGGGGTCAAAAGTAAAATCAAAATCGCCAAAAACAAAAGATAAATCGCCAAATTTGTTTCAATAGAAATCTTGCCCCTTGAATAATGTTTTAAGCATTATTAACATTTCTAATCATGTTTAAATTAAATATTTTCGTTTTATAATATTCTCTCATCAAAACTCTTTTTTTTTCTTTCTTTCTTTCTTTTTTTTTTTTTTTTAAATAAAATTAGTAACAGTTTTTCTTTTATTTTTCGAGATGTATAGCCTTTTCATTTCTTTCTGCAACAGTAATGATCGCCAAAAAATTAGCAATGGTAACCTTTTCGGCTAAAATAACAGAACTTTCTATCATAATTCGATAGCTATTATACGTAGAACGTTGTGTTACATACTAAAACCTTCCCTGAAAAATTATCTCTCGAACAGTGCAAGTTCCATCAAATTCCATTCAGCAGATCTCGAGTTATAAAGGAACGGAACGAAATTTCCGTTTGTGTTTTATATATATAGCTAGCCTCGTATATATAGTAGATGACGTGAAAGGTATTCCTGCGAACGAAATGCCTGTCCTTTACCGTGTTTTTTTATTTTTAGAAATAAACGAATCACATTTAATTCATTTCAAAATTTTTGTTTACGTTTGGAAAGAAATTTTAAATGGCGATAACTCTTAATGTATACATTTTAGAAGATACATCTTCCCTCAAAAACTAATTTATTTTTAAAGATCTTTCTAAAAACGTAAATTATATATTTAAAATATTTTTAAAGCATAAACACTACGTCTGATTACTTTATTTTACAATATTTATAAGAATACGCATTTTATCAGACAATTAAATACACTAAACAAACATGAGTGAAAAATCGACCTGGGCCTGGACTCGAACCTGGGACCTTATGCGTACCATGCCGACGCTCTGCGACTGAGCTACCCAGATCCATATCCGTAACCGGCAATTTCTCATACTTATTCATGTTAGAAACAATCATCTGTCCTAAAAACGTAAATTATATATTTAAAATATTTTTAAAGCATAAACACTACGTCTGATTACTTTATTTTACAATAATTATAAGAACACGCATTTTATCAGACAATTAAATACACTAAACAAACATGAGTGAAAAATTGACCTGGGCCTGGACTCGAACCTGGGACCTTATGCGTACCATGCCGACGCTCTGCGACTGGGCTACCCAGATCCATATCCGTAACCGGCAATTTCTCATACTTATACATGTTAGAAACAATCATCTGCCACAGTTTGCAGTCATATTTAATTATTTGATAAAATATGTGTTCTTATAATTGTGAAGTTTTATTTAAAAAAAAAATATCTTCAGAAGAAAATGGCTGACTTGCAGATGAAATTTGATGTGGTTATATTATAACCTGTAACTGATTTGTGCTATTTTAATACAGATGGTACATGGTCGTCTGCGGGTTTTATCTCTGTTTTGGCATAATTTTTTAATCGCCAAGTTAATTAACAGTTTTTTGCTAATTAAGGATAGAAAATATTTTTTTTTTTACACTGAATTTTATAAAAGCACATAGATTACGTAATTACTTGTCCAAAAATGCAATCCTTTTTTTATTCTGCCCAATATTAAGGCCTGTAGCTTGTTTAAAAAAAAAAAGTTTGACGAAGAAAATAGTGATCATTTTAAGTAACTCGACGTTTTTAAAAAACAGCTATATCTCTGTTCATAAATCACTTATGAAGATGAGTTTGGTCTTAAATTGAAGAAATTCTTCCTTAGATTCTTCTAGTTTTCGTTTTTTTTTTTCTACGACGCTTGGTTTGTTTGATATCTGATATTTTAATCTGGCATGTTTTGTCGATTTAACATTGCGAAGTTGCTTTCTGTATATAAGCATTAGCGGTCTTTATTCCAGTTCTTGGCGTTGTTTGTGTGGCGTTTTTTAACACTTTCCAACCTAGTTGAAAAGTGTTTATGACTTCGGTTTGTCTGGCCGTCTGGCCGTCTGCCGTCTGGCCGTCTGCCGTCTGCCGTCTGCCGTCTGTCCGTGCTCTAACTCCCGTAAATATGCTCGGATTGCCCTGCAAATTTTATATGTTATAATCGTTATCTATAGCATGTTCCCTATTTCAACGGAAGTGTGTAGCACTTATAGTTTTTTTACAGGGACACTCAAATAATTCCGTTACATTGCGGTCTATGGGGAAAAATCATTTGCGGTTTATTTAAATTATGTTTCAATACTTTAAACGCATTGAAATTTATATATATCACTAAGGTGCATTAGAAGAAGCTTAATATGGAATAGGGTGTGCATAGCACTTATACTTACTTTACAGGGACAGTCAAAAGAATTCCGTTACATTACGTCTATGGAGAAAAATCGTCTGCGGTTTATTTAAATAATGTTTCACTATTTTAAACGCATTGAAATTTATATAAGGTTCATTACAAGAGACTTACTACAGAATAGTGTGTGTATAGCAGTCATCGTTCATTTACAGAGACACACAAAAGAATTCTCTACTGTATGTTAACAATAATTCCTGGAAGTGCGTTTTAAGTTACTGAATGCGATTTTAATTTTAAATCCCTTTTTGTATATTACGTGGTGTGTATAAATTCTGTAGATCCTATACAGGGAAGTACAAAAGTTCGGGAACACATTTCCGTATTATTTAACTCCAGACGGAGAATTTTAAACTGTGCTACGTGTTTCCTAACTGAACTAAAATTTAGCATCCTATGTAGTATATATACAAATCTATAGATCCTATACAGGGCTGAATAAAGTATTCGGATTACTTAGATGTTATCTTTTAGCTTATAAAAGAGTATGATTCGTAAAATTATTTTGGAAGCGTTGGAAAGTGTTACATAATCTATGCTTGACGCATGATTTTTCGTTCTTGTTTTTTTAAGCTTGGCTTGGCAGAGCGACCGCCCTGCTTGATAAGACTTTTGAAACGTCGAAATCTAAGCATATAACGGAAAAGCAATTAGTTCATTTTCGTTCTTTAATTTCCAGTGGCAAACAGATAATCAAAGAAAATAAAAAACAAACAATTCTGGATTCTTATTTTCAGAAAATATTATAAATGTAAGTAAAATGTTATACTATATATGTATGGTTTTGTATTTTTTGACGTTTTACCATATATTTTGAGTTGAACTTTTAGCTTGTTTGAACAATTATTAAACCAAAAACCTTGTAGCTTAATTTAGGGTAATTATTTTTCATGTAAGGTAAAGCAAGGATAGTCTGCGCACAATTCAGCAGAATAATAAAAATACATATAAATATTAATTTTTTGCTAAACTATGCATGATTAATTTTTACTTTATTTGTTTTTTATGCATTTCCATTGCTATTTTGTTGTTATGTTGCAATTTAATAGAACAGTTGTAATAAAACCAAGAAAGCTATTTTGCGCAATGTGTCCTTACAGGGTTGGTGTGATTGCGCACATGGGTAGGAGAGATTGTTATGAATAATAACTACAATTTAATCGTTAACAATAACAATTACACTTAAATGGCATTGTTGTAAGGCTTTTGTGAATAAATATTATAGTATTAAGAGTGAATATTTCAACCTAATGGTACAATTCCAGACATTCAGTTCACCCATCCTCATTGCGCAGTATTTTTTTAACAAACGAATTTATTGCCAAATATGGTTTCGATAATTATGTGTTTTTCAAAAATTATTTCAAAATTGATTCATTCACATGTTTTACATGTAATTTGTAATATATGCAAATTTACCATTAAGCTGCATAATCTCTCCTAGCATGAAAACTAATGGGAAACAATGCGCCATCCCTCCTAAGTAGCAGATGCGCAAACTGTCCAATTTCGGTAGGGGAGATTATGCAGCCTTTTATTTAAATATGGCCGCTTCTAAAATGAACCAGTGGTGTTCGCAGCGTTAGTCTATGTTAGTAGCTTATGGAAAATCGTTTAAGTTAAAAATATTTTGTAATACTGATACTATATAGTAATTCTGACGAATAGTTATGAAAATTCAAGCACTTACTTTCGGAAAACAAAACAAAATATAATGTTTTATCCTAGACGCTCGAAACAATCGACGTGCACATTCAAGTAGACACTGCTCTACTGCTGTTGTACAACTACCTGGAGTCGCTGTGCGCTGAATCTACTCCTTCCCCCCCCGAACCTCTTTGTGCGCAATCTCTCCGACCGCGTCATCTCTCCTGGCTTTACCTTATATAAACACTCTTCTCGCCGCGCTCGGTATATCGCGCTTTTTAGGTAGCTTTCAATACAAAAAGCTACTTATGGCAGCCGTTCGGAGGAAAGCAATTCCAAAAAAGTTTGGTATATTTTCACCGATCGTGACCCTCAAATCCCCAAACCACCCTCCGTTCAAATGTTGATTTACATCTATATATATATATATATATATATTTATATATATCTGACATATATCATGCTGTAACTCTCTTATTTATGAACCGATTGGGATGTGACTGAGTATGTGTATAGGGCATACCAAGGTCTCGACCGAGTTCGCTGGCCAGCTTCATCCGCCATCTTGTTTCAAAATGGCGGACAGATAATTTTTTTAAAAATTCAGAAACATGTACAAAAAATTATAAATTGAAAACATTGTTTCTGTTAAGTGTTAGAACATGATACAAGGATTATGGAACATTTTTTGTTTTGGCTATATCTTAAAAAATGGCTGAGATATGGCACTTTGAAATTCTAGGGTGACTGAGATTTTGAAATAATCTGATATTTGTTATGCTGTAACTCTCGTATTTATGAACCGCTATGAATGTGACTGATCATGTGTACAGAACATACCAAGCTCTCGACCGAGCTCGTTGGCCAGCTTTATGCGCCATCTTGTTTCAAAATGGCGACAAGTTAAAAATCTAAATAAAAATTAAAGATTTATATTTAAAAAAATAATAAAAAATAGGCTTTTATTTTGTTTTCAATTTTCACCTTGTAATTTAAATAAAAAATAACAAAACACAATTAAAAAAAATTAGGTATTTATAATGAGGAAATTAAGTTTAAAAAGGATATAAAAATACACTTTTAAAATATTGAAAATAATATTTGAAAATCTTTATCTTTATATATAAATGAGTACGCAAAAAGTATTTCCAGACTTTTTTTTGAAAATTAAAACGTAACGATAGCAAATTTAAAGATTTTGCACAATAACTCTTCACAGCGCCAGCCATAAAATATGCACAAACAAGAAAATTATATTTTTAAAGATAAATAAACGTGTTCTTCGTGGTAAATTGAAACGCATGTTTTCTACTATGCCATTTTTAAATTAATGTTTTCGTTTCAGCTTTGTTCAATTACGAATATATATGTACATTGTCCAAATGACATTCTGAAATTACAAAATCAAATGAAATAAGGTGAAATACCGTCGAGTATCGCTATAACGAACTTCTTTATAACAAATTTCTTTACATTATGAATTTTTAGCAGGAACAGTCACTTTTTTCCTTGATTACATTAAAAATAAACTCCATATAGCGAAAGATTTATCGCTATATAACGATTTTCTTCAAAAAATTTTCTCCATTTGTTCAGAAAAAGCTTCAAAACCACGTGGAATAAATTTTCTTTCATCGATTCCTGGTTTATTTTTCAAAGCTGAGTACCTCTACCTCATTCTTTATTTTGTTTATCAAGTTCATTTTCACAAAAATTTTACAAAATTAGTTTATTTATCATTATTGATCTTGAAAATGTCTCCGATTGAGCGTACGAAAGTTGTTGATCTGTATTAAAAAGTACACTGTAAAAAAAATCTGTAATTTTGATAGAAAAATATTGTAATTTCTACAGAAAAAAACTGTTTAAAAAAAAAAAAAAAAAAACAGTTTTTCCTGTTAAAAATGTGGATTATGAAATGTTTAACGAAAAAAACTGTTTTAATGAAAGTATACAGATATTTTCTGTTAAATTAACGGTTTTCCACTGGCGCCAAAATTGACAATCTATTCTGTTTGACAGTCTATTCAATTTGAGAGATTTTTTTAAGTGCATTTATAAGCCTTTATGTGTACTGTTATCAGTTTCAGCGTATATACATTTTCAATTTAAGGATTATAAGTGATTTTCTTATATAAATTTTACGAGGGTGTAAAAGTTTTGAAATCAAAATAATCAAAAATTATAGTTTTCTTTCATTAAAACAAATGTTAAGTTCTTATGCAATTTTTTTTACTATGATTTCAAATAAATTTTTATTTTCCGTTTTGAAACTGTTTAAAAATTAAACAATACAATTTCAAGTTAATATTTAGAATTAAACATTTTAAAATCTTAATTAAACACCTCAAAAACAAATTTTTCTAAAATTTATTCATTAAATAGGAACTTTTTCGTTATTCTTTATATAATGAAATTTTCTATGTAACGATTTTTTTTTACTTGAACAATGGATTTTGTTATAGAGAAACTCGACTGTCGTTAATTTAAATGCTTATTTTTTATTTTATTAAAGGATTTAATTTAACTACAATGCATCCCCCCCCCCCCCAAAAAAAAAAATGTTTCTTCTAAAATTAAGTAATTTATTATGCGGAATTGGAAGTAAATTAATCATATTCAATCTGAATGAAATAAATAGTTGCAAAATACATCTTTGGCATAAAATCCAACCTAAATAAACATATTGAATAATAAACCAAATTCTTGAAATAAGAAAGCCTTGCTTTAATTGCATAAGCTTTCAAATTCTTCGTCGCTCCGTAATAAGAGAAAAACTTCATAATAAAGAAAATAATATAAATAAAAATTACTCGAAGAAATACCAGTTGCCAGATAAAGTTTACGACATAAAAATACAAGTTAGATAAGTACACTGAATAATTAGATAAATGCTTGAAACAAGTTCGCTTGCTTTAATTACACAAGTTTTTATATTTGCCTTACGCTTTATAATAAGGGGGGAAACCTCATAATAGATAAAAGAATGTTAACAAAAATTGCTCGGAAAAATCCCAAGCTTGTGGGTAAATGCATTTTTTAATTAGCAAGTCGACAGCATTTGACTGCACATGAGTTAGTAAAAGCCATTAGTTCCTTGATCTCAATAATTTCTTAATTATGAAAGAAATTTAGTTGACGAAAAATATTTTCTTAAAAAAACTAAAAGGAAATCACGATTTTCTAAAAATATTTTTGCATTTGTTTTATAATCAGCGGTTAGATAATAGCCTTTAGATACCATTTATTAAATATCAGAGTTATTTAATGCTTTCAACTGCCCAAAATATATCGTGTCGTTTATTATAAAAATACCTCAATCAACTAAAGAAATCCCTGTTGTACTATGATTAATCAATCATAATATTTAATCAGTCATACTATTTTTATTAAACTTTATTCAATTGCATTAGAATAATTTTGTAGAATTTACAAGATTTTTTTATATTAAAATTAATTAAATTTCAACAATTAACTTTCAATAAACGTTTCAACAATTAACTTTCAGTACAAGGTACAAGACCTCGATTTATTTTCCTTTAGTAAGTTATACAAAATTGAAAAGAAAATTTAATTTTAAAAGTAATATTTGTTTCAATGAATTTATTATAGTGCTGATACAACTCTTGAATTCTCCTATTTAGGAAACATTTATATATTTATGAGGGAAAGTCATTAAGTAAGTCACAAAAGATAATTAAATAATAACTTACAATGGTATTCACTTCAAAACTATTTTTATTTCTCAACATATTCTCCACCAATATTGATGCACTTATATTACCGTTTTATCAGAGCTCCAACATCAGCTGCATAACATTCTTTGGGTTGCTGTCTCAGCCACACTAGAACTTCAAGTTCAACCTTTTCATCATCTGTGAACATCATCTTGCTTCCAAGATGGTTTTTTTGGTGGACTAAACAGATGAAAATCGCTTGGGGTTAAGTCGGAGCTGTATGGTGGATGTGGAAGAAGTTGCCAACCAAACTTTTGAATTATCTCCTGTGTTCAACCTGAAGTACTAATGTGACTGAGACAGCAACACAAAAGAATGTTATGCAGCTGGTGTTGGGGCACTGATAAAACGGTAATATAAGTGCATAAATATTGGTGGAGAATATGTTGAGAAATAAAAAAAAGTTTTGAAGTGAATACCATTGTAAGTTATTATTTAATTACCTTTTGTGACTTTCTTAATGACTTTCCCTCGTAATTAATGTGTTTCATTTAGAGTCCTGCGGTCGGGTATAACCAAACCCGAACCCGAAAATCCTGCTTAAAGTAAACCCGAAACACTACCCAGACAGAAAAATTGCTTCAACCCGAAAGCTTACACGAACTCGAAGTGACAGAAAATTAATCAAAAATTTAATACATTTATGGAAAATGTAATTGTATCTCTAAAATTATATCCGCAATATCAATGTTATATTTTTTGTATAAAAATTAATTTTTTTGTTTTTTAGTTAAAAAATATTTAAGACTTTCTTTTAAAAATTTGGGTCACCCTGAAATCAAATGAAAACTCAAATCGAAACCTCCCGAATTCGAAATATTTAAGGTCAACCCGATCCGCAGCGAAAAACATTAGCATCAACCCGACCCGAGCAGCGGGAAGATTCGGGTTTGGGTAAAATCAGGTTACCCGTTCCGATGCAGTGTAATTAAACAAACTTTCATTTCCCAAATTAAGGCAATTTCTCTATCACTAATTAGGCATTTGACTAACATCTTTCAACAATTAATAGAAAACTGTTTTAAGTAATTCTATGTCAAAAAAAAATCAGAAATTTATAAATTACACCTTCTATGCCATGAAATGTAAAACATGTGTCATTAACCCTTAGTCTCCCCTAAGTATGATAGCCCTGTAGATGCCAGATAGATGAGTAAGAAGAGGACGTATGAGTAAGAAGATGACGTATTAAATATGAGTACTCAGGATGATGATAAATTAATAATTTTAAAATTATTTAATAATCTTAACACCTGTGGTGCGTAAATATTTTTTTATCACCTTGCATTTTATTAAACCATTTCATTCAAAATAATGCATTAAAATAAGATATTTTACTGTGACAAAGAGTGAATTATTAATTGTGCAAAACTAAAAACAGATTGGTTAAAATAGATGTGTAGAAAAAGAAAGAAAATAGTTGCCAGATACTATCTTCTACATACGATTCCACAAAGATAATTACGATGAATAATTAGATAAATTCTTGAAAGAAATAAGCTTACATTAATTATATAAAGCTTTCGCATTCACCGACACTATATAAAAAGCGTGGGTTTGTGTGTGTGGGAGCGGGGAGATTTCAAAATAACGAAAATAATATAAATAAAAATCACTCGGGAAAATTCCAAGTCTGCGGGTAACTGCATTTATTAATTACCAAGTGAAGTGAACAACTTTTCACTTAGAATGAGTTATTAAAAACCATTAGTCCCGAAAGTCTCCATCATTTCCAAATTATAAAAGGAATTTGTTAGCAAAATGTAAAAGCACTAAAAAATACTAAAATGCTAAAAGCATATTAGATTTTTTTTCAATTATTTTTCAATTAGTTTTAATGGTTAACAATTACATTTATTTCACCGTAAAGTTTTCATGAAAATTTGTTCAATTTGCATTAAAACTATTTTTTATATTTGAAATCGTAATATCTTAAAATGCATGAGTTAGTTATTGCGTTCAGCCTAGTTCTACTCTCAAAAGGTTATTTTCTTCTTCTTTTTTTTTTTTTTTTTTTTTTTTTTTTTTTTTCACCCCTTAAATGTATAGGTTGTTATCCTAAAGCGGTTTCATGATATTCCAACTCCTTACAACCTTTTTCGTTTGTTGAACGTAACACTGCTCGTGGAACGTAACGCTATTTTAAAACTTTAAAAATGTTTTTCTCGAAACCATATGTTTCTCAAACTGGGCGACCATTTTCCTCGATAATTATTCAACCGTTTATCTTCACTTATTTATTTAAAAGAAAAGTAATTGTTTTACTGGAGCTTATACCACTGACAAATATAATTTTCATTATTAATTATTTTTTCAAACTCAAAAAAAAAAAAAAAAAAAAAAAAAAACTTTTTCGTTCAAATGCCTGCCATTTTGTAACGAACTTTTTAAACTAAAGATTGGTATAAGCTCCACAGAAATGAATGACCAATCATACTTTGGTGCCCAATTTGTTTCAGATGTTTGTGACCGGAGAAAAACGGTCGCCAGATTGGAAGTTCACGTAGAGCTCATTTCCAGGTATTTGCCGTTGCATATGACGTATTATTTATTTATTTTTTATACACAAAAATTGGAATATATAAGTGAAATGTCCATAAATATAATGCAAAAAGTTAGAAAGTGGTATCTCTTATGTTTGTAACCGAAAATAAATCGTAAAAAGCACGTGAATTTTAGGCAAAAGAAGTAGACCTTGCCTTAAAAACGTAGTGCCATTTATGATAAAAGCACACCGAACGAGGAAATAATGTTGTCAGGTCTCCAACTTTAACAAAACTTAAATTGTATATTTCTAATTAATTTAAGTAATTATATTTATTCATTATTATATATTACTGTATCCTGATATATATTTTTCTTTTTCTTTAAAACTTCCGTATGTGGTTGACATTGTAATTTCCCTGATCCGATTATATATTTGGGGAATATTCACGAGATCTTTGTGAAAGTAGTAATCCGGCTTTGGAAAAAAAATACAATGGCACAGGTTTCTTAGCGAGCTGGAGTTCAGAGAAGAATGCAGGGGTGGAGTGGTCGAAAAGAAACGAGAAGAATGCAAGAGTAGAATGGTCGAGAAGAAACACTTCTACAGGTATGGTAGCTCCGTGAATGAAGAATCACAGCCCCGTTGATTTGGAGTGTGGCCTGGAGAGCGAAAAACTTGTCACTCGTGGAGGTGCAGCTAAGAATGTATACCCTGAAGAGCGTAGGACGCGAGGGTTATCAGTGCATACTTAAGAGCGCAGAGGAGTGTATTGAATTGCAGAGAGAATGTGCATCGGACAGTTTGGTCCAGAGTGAATTTATTACTACTTAGACGGAATGGTATGTACGAGTAGTGCATATGAAATATAGTAAAACGTGCGATCAGGGAGATTGCCATTCGACAGTCACATACGGCAAGTGACAATAAGCTGTATTGACTATTAATAACTATCACTGTAACATTTTTCTTGCATATTAATTTAATCAATAAATTATTAATTGGTTATTTATATGAGAACGTCTTTTCTAACGTCCGGTATCAGTTTAATACCGGTGGTGGCAGCAAATGCCATAAAACTAAAGTATCAATTCTAGGAGAAATATTACAATGACCAAGCAAGGCGACGAAATCATAACAAATGTACTATTGTTGCATTGTAGAGAAAAATCTACTACTGATACATTTCTGTATGTAAATTTATCTCAAATAAAATTTTCAATGCAACAAAATTTGCATAACCTTGTAGATTAAAAAAGTTTTAGTTTAATCTGCATAGTAGAAGATTCCTCAATAGTTGCTTGTACTTTATTTTTTTGAAAAACATGTTGTTACATCTGTTGTATGCATAGAAGAAAAGTGTAAAAGTATGTAAAAGTGTAAGATTGAGGTAAGTATGTTCCTATATAAACATAGTATAAATAGAGAAAGGATGCGTATGATCTGGAAGATCACTTATTAAATATGATGTATTAGACATGGAGATAATTTAATATTTTTTAAAGTATTATTTAATTCTGGAAAAGAAATACAGTCTTTAAATAAGGCGTTAATTTTGTTAATCTTGTAGTTTTAAAATTACAAAACATGAAAGGAAATGTTAAATTCACGCCAAGATTGAATTACTCACTACATACAAAACTTGAAAAGAATTGGTTAAAACTGATTTGCATAACAAAAACAAGAAAGAAAATAGTTGCAACATAAAACTCAATTTGACATATAAATTAAACACATAAATAGAGAAAGGATTCATATGATGTGGAAGATCACTTATTAAATATGAAGTATTGAACACGAAGATAATTCAATATGTTTAAAAGTATTATGAATTATGGCACAGAGATAGATTCTGTCAATAATGCACTTATATCTTAATCTTTCAGTTTTAAAATTACAACACATGTAAATAAAATATTGTATTTACTCCAAGATAGAATTACTAACTATGCAAAACTCGAAAAAAAAATTGGTTAAAATTGATTTGTATAACAAAAAAAAAATCCCTGACGGCTCGGCCTACAAGCACAGGTAGATTTCGAAAACGCAGATCGAGGGGCATCTGTTTGTTGGGAATTGCGGAAGAAATGACCTTTTTGCCATGATGCTGTAGTCGGAATCACCTGCTTCGAAGCCTAACTTGTTTGCAAGCGGAGCCGGCAGGGATGTTTTTTTTTTTTTTTTTGTTATAAGAGTTGGCCCTATAAAAAACTTGTCAGTATCAAAGGTTTAGATAATATTAAGAGGATTTATAATAAATTTAAGCGGATTTGATATCTTTTTAATTGACGAAGTTATGATTTTTTTTCTTCTAAACCCCCCTTCCTCCCCCCTCCTTGGGGCCATTTTTAATGATATCAAAAGTCTGTCATACATACATTTTCGGCCCTTTTTCTAGAAGTAATAATAACTTTAAACGGTTTCAATACGTATCATAATTAAGAAATTATGGGTTTTTTTCTGGTGTATATATATATATATTGGATTGAGGAGGTGTGTGGCGGCGTTGTATGGAAAATACGCATGGTTAATTTACATTATTAAACAAAAAAAAAATGGGGGGCATTTTGATTTACACAATTGTTTGATCATACACATTTTATAATGGACTGCGATGTGTTATTTTTATATGTATATTAACTTAGTTAGATTTAGTTATTCATTATTTAATTATTTTAAATGAATTTATATTCATTATTATTAAGAATGTATTTGATCTAATGATTTGGATTAATACCTTTGGTGGACAATATCATATTTACTTCTAAGATAATGTTTACTTTTATACAGTGTTAATATAATATGTTTTAATTTTATTAAGTATTTTTATTTAATTTAACTTTGTTTGAAGCCACATTATTTGTGACTAATTCATTTCAATATTTAATCAATATTAATTTTAAATTATTTGATTCTTAATTCAAATCTTTAGTATTTTAATTTAAATTATTTTAATTGATGTTGCAATTTTAGTACAGTTATTTAATCGTTGTTGTCATTTAATGGTACATTTTTAATGTTGCATTAATTATTAATTTTTCCATATTACTACTTATTTATAACATAGTATTATTAATTGATACATCCATTACTTAGATATTATTCAACATTCTATTTATTAATTAATTTCATTTATTTATTATTTAACTTATGGCTATCATTAAGATAGTAATTTGGTTTAATTATTAAACACTAATTTTCATCCATTACTTTATATTTACTTTTACCACTAGAGGGCAGCACTATTTTAAGTTGTTTTTTATTATTAATTTTTCCATCTTAATACATATTTATAACATAGAATTATTCATTAATACATCCTTTAATGTAATTCAATTTTCTATTTATTAATTAATTTCATTAATTTATTATTTAACTAATTGATATCAATTAAGATAGTAATTTGGTTGATTTATGAAACATTTATTTCCATACAATTCCTTCGATTCAGATTATATTCACTTTTACTAATATATGGCAGCACTAATGTTCCTGTTTATTTTATAATCCATTATATTTTAACATTATTTCTGGCATCACTGCAAAGCAATTTATATTTCTAAGCAATTTATATTTCTAAAATTGGCAACATGTTATGATTTTTTATGGAATTCATTCCCTAGTCATGTTGGAGTTTTCATGATGGTTCATGAACTGCAAGGTATCTTATTTTTATCTCTTTTCATCTTTGATTTTATACTTAATGTCTCTATTAAATGTTCTCTCTGTAATTTATAAGTATGGCTTCTTTCCTTTTTTATATTGTATTTTATTTTTTATTTTATCACTGATTTGAATCATTGTATTTGAGATGTAGTCCCAATATCATATTTTTTAGCAATATATGGCTAATATGATGATGAAACATCTCATTTCATTTTATTTGTGGTATTTAGGGAATTGGGACTTGATAATTCTGTCTAAATTCCACAAATTTCATTTCATTTAATTCATTTAATTCCATATATTCAAATTTTTATTTAATTTCTTATTCTTTCAATGTTTTTGATTCCATATTCAGTGTGTTGGGGAATCTTTTATTGTCAACTAATTATTTCATACTTAATTAAATAAATGTTTAAGTTGGTGTTATGATAATGTTTCATTTATGGTTATATATATATATATATATACACACACATGTATATATATATATATATATATAAAACTTTAAGTAAAATTTAACCATATATATATATATACATACATACATACATATATATATATATATATATATAACCATTGATGCAGTATATATATATATGGGTTTTTTCTGTTTTCACAAAAAGCCCCCCCCCCCCCCCCTTGGTTCGATTTTGCCCATTAACGAACTTGACCGAGATTTTATGTATGTATGAGTTTGGAAGAGATTTTTGCAGAAGTACTGCAGTTATCGTGTCCATAAAAAAGTGACATAGATAGATAGATAAAGTTTTGAACTGGGGGTGTTTTTGAATTCTGGGAGTCATGATCGACGTAAATCTGCAACATTTTTTCAAAAATTCCAACTTAGGTGAGAATGCAATAGGTAGTATTTCTTACGAAATCTACCTAACAAGAAAGAAAAACACGTAGTTGCAACATAAAATGGAACATGATATAGACAATTTCATATATAAATTAAACACATAAATAGAGAAAGAATGCATATGATCTGGAAGATCACATGAAATATGAAGTATTACACATGAAGATAAATCAATATTTTTTAAAGTATCACGAATTCTGGTACAGAGATAAATTCTGTCAATAAAGCAGTTATCTTAATCTTGTTGTTTTAAGAATTACAATACATGTAAATAAAATATTGTATTTGCGTCAGGATTGAATTACTAACTACGCAAAACTCGAAAAAAAATTGGTTTAAGTAGATGTCTATATGTATATATATATATAAGAATTAACGGAAAACCTCCTTTCTAACAATACTATTATCTTTTTAGATCTTAAAATTACACTTAAAGAAAACAAAACAATAATTGATCTATTTGATAAACGTAAAGAGTTTAAATTTAAAGTTAATTCATTTACTAATTTTAAATCATGTCTTCATAATTCTGTATATCGTAATATACTCCTTAATCATATTTATAGAATAAAAAAGTTTATGTTCTTCTCAACTAATTAACAACAATATTAAAAACTAATCTATGATGCATTACAACATGGTTTTCCAAAAAAAATCATATATTCTTTAATATATAATTAGTACTTAAATTATCTTAGCAACCAAATTAACACATGCGTTAAAAAATGTATAAAAAAACATATAATCTTAGAAAATAGTTAAATATATATATATATATATATATATATATATATATATATTATAATAGGACGGATGGGTGGGTAGATGTTGGATTGAGGAGGTGTGTGGCGGAGTTGTATGGGAAAAACGCATGGTTAATTTATATTTAAAAAAAAGAAAGAAAAAAAGGGGGCATTTTGATTTACACACACGTTTGCTATTACACATTTTATAATGGACTGTGATATGATAATTTATATGCAAATTAATGTAGCTATATTTACATATTCATTAATTAATTTAAATGAATTTATATTCATTACTATTAAGAATGCTTTTGATCAATTGTATTTACATTAATGCCTACGGTGGACAATATCATATTAACTTCTAATATAATGTATACTTTCTTAAATGTTAATATAATACATGTATTAATTTTTATTAAATGTTCTACCCTAACCGCTTATATCAAGTGTATTTAGTTTTTAACTTTGTATGCAGAAACATTATATGTTACTAATTAATTTCATTATTTAATTAATATTAATTTTAAATCCTTAGTATCTTAATTCAAATATTTAGTATTTTAATTTTAATTTAATTTAATTTATGTGATGTTACATTTTGGCACAGCTATTTAATAGTGGCTATGTCATTTCAAGGTACATATATTTTTATGTTGCATTAATCATTAATTATTAATTTTTCCATCTTACATCTTATTTTTTAACATAGAATTATTCATTAATACATCCATTTTAACTTTAATGTAATTGGATATTTTATTTATTATTTATTATTTATTATTTATTATTTCATTTCATTTATTTATTATTTAACTAATTGCTATCATCTTTAGATAGTATTTGATTTAATTTTTAAATATTAATTTTCTTCCACTGCTATTTTTAATTCAACGCATATTCACTTTTTCTCTCATAGATGGCAGCACCATGATCTATTTGTGTTGCTTTACAATAATATTCATATTATTCTAAAGCCTATTTTGGCAACATGGTAAATCATTTTCTAAAACTTATTTTGGCAACATGTAAAGATTTTTTGCAATTCATTGCCTCCGTTTAGTTATGCTCATATATGTGGTTCATGAAGTGCACTAATATATTTTTTAATCCAATTGGATTTCGCACTTTATGATTAAATTTCAAGTTTTAATCTCTTTATTATGGGTAAGGTTTCTTTCCTTTTTAATATTGTATTTATTTTTTGATCTTTAAGGTTTTTTCACAGGTTTTATTCATTGTTTATGAGTTGGTAGTCCCAAAATCATATTCTTTAGCAATGTTATGGCTAATATGATGATGAAACCACTCATTTTATTTGTGGTATTTAGGCATTTGGGACTTGATAATTCTGTCTAAATTCCACAAATTTCATTTCATTCATTCAATTTCATTCATTCAATTTTTAATTTAATTTCTTCTTCTTTTAAATAAGTTTTTGGTACCTATATTCAGAGTGTTAGGGAATACTTTCTTTGTCAACTAATTATTACATACTAAATCATAATTTCATTATATATATATATATATATATATATATATATATATATATATATATATATATATATAAACAGAACAAAAATAGTCGCAACATAAAATTTCTACACAAGATTCCACATAGATAAACACAATGAATAATTAGATAAATCCTTGAAAGAAATAAGCTTACTTTAATTACATAAGCTTTCCCATTCGCCAACGCTTCATAAAAAAGGGGTTTGGGACTGCATAATAAAGAAAAGAATATAAACAAAAAACACTCTAAAAATTCCCAAGTCTGCGGGTAACTGCATTTATTAATTACCAAGTCAACAGCTTTTCACTCAGAATGAGTTGTTAAAAGCCATTAGTCCCTAAGGTCCCCATTATTTCCAAATTATAAAAGAAATTTGTTAGAAAAAATCTTAAAGTAATACTAAAAGCACATTAGATTTTTTTTCAATTAGTTTTCAATTAGTTATAATGGTTAACGATTATATTTATTTCGTCATAGATTTTTTTTATGAAAAGTAATTAATTTGCATTAAAACGGTTTTTAGATTGTAAATGGTAACTTATTTAAATGGAAGAGTTAGTTAATGCTTTCAACCACCTTAAAAACGTGGCGAATTTAATGATAAAAGAACCCTGATCAAGGAAAGAGATATCACTGTTGTGTTATTGTTGCATTGTGGCGAAAAAAATCTGTTACTGATTCAATTCTGTACGCTTATTTATCGCATTTAAAAATTATACAGAAACAAAGTTTTCATAATCTTGCAGATTAAGAAAAAAAGTTTTATTTTAATCTGTATGATAGAATAATCCTCAATAGTTGCTATTACTTTTATTTGTTGAAAAATATGTTGTTACATCTTTTGTATGCATTGAAAGTTAGTTGTTGTAAGTAAATGTGTATTGAGGTACGTTTCTATGTCAACATATAAATAGAGAATGGATGCATATGAGCTGGGAGATCACTTATTAAAAATGAAGTATTAATCATGAAGATAATTAAATATTTTTAAAAGTCTTAACAACTCTGGTACGTAAATAAAATCTGTCAATAAGGCAGTGATCTTAATCTTGCAACTTTTAAAATTACAACACATTAAAATAAAATGTTTTATTTCCCCCAATATTGAATTATTAATTATGCAAAACTCGTAACAAATTGTTTACAATGGATGAGTATATATAAAAAAAATACACTGGTGTGCAAAACTTAAGCAACAAACACAAAATTCTAATTTCTGAACACGTGAGTACTGAAAAGCAAATTCTATAAAGAGCAAGTGTAGAAAAGAGGTACTACCCTAGCAGTACGGCCAGTCGATGTGAAGTCCCCTTGACGTCACAGATGGTTAGAAGTGTCACAATCGCTACGGTGAATCAAAATATGGGATATTTCACTGTCTCATTATTACTCTCAAATGATTGTTAACACTGAAAAGTCACTGTGACTGTCGCTTTGTGATGGGTTACCATGTGATATTACAATGAAGTCACCTTGTGACTCTCATCTGACTGTCATTTTGACAATCCATTGTAAAGTCATCATGATAGCTGTTCTGTGACGAGTTACCAAGTGACAGAAAATGAAATCATCTGGTGACTTTTCACAAAGGAGTGCAATGATGACTTCTCAATAGAGTGTCGATCACCGGAAAGTCCCCATGCGACTTCATTGTGACATTATTTGGCGACTCATAACAATGCAATGCTCACAATGACTTCAAAGTTCAGTCTTCAACTGACAGTGACTTGAGAATCAGAAGGTGACTTCGTTGTAATGCCACCTGGTGACCCATCACGAAGCGACAGTCACAGAGACTTTTCAGTGTTAACAATCATTTGAAAGTAATAATGAGACAGTGAAATATCCCATATTTTGATTCACCGTAGCGATTGTGACACTTCTAACCATGTGTGACGTCAAGGGGATTTCACATCGACTGGACGTGCTGTTAGGGTAGTACTTATTTTCTACACTTGCTCTTTATAGAATTTCCTTTTGAGTACTCAAGTGTTCAGAAATTAACATTTTGTGTTTGTTGCTTAAGTTTTGCACACCAGTGTACTTGCAAGATAAAATTTTCTGCATAAGATTCTACCTAGATGAAAAAGGTGAATAATTAGATAATTTCTTGAAAAAATAAGCTTTTTTTAATTATATAAGCTTTCACATTCACCTACGCTTCATAAAAAGAAAAGAGGAACTACATAATAAAGAAAAGAATGTAAACAAAAATCACTCGGAAAAATCCCAAGTATGCGGGTAAATTCATGTATTAATTACCAACTCGACATATTTTGATTCCAGAATGAGTTACTAAATGCCACTATTCTCCCTAGAAGAACCATCTGAATGAGCCCATTCCAAAAAAGAAACAACAAGAATTATCAAAATTGAAACATCCGTTCAAAATCTATGCATAATAAATACATATACCTTTGTTGAAAGTCTGTTAATAAAAAATGACAGATTGTGGAAAATCCTGAAATAATCAGCTACTATATTAATATAAATGCTGGACGATTACACCATGAAATATTACAACATTAAAGACGTGAGTATAAAACATCACAAATTTACTGAATGGTGTATACAAATGTCAAATTAAAAATTTTATACATACATTATAATTAAAAAATTCGACGTTTCGACCACTTTCTATGGTCATCCTCAGGAAAAATTTGTTATATTGCTTCTAAAGTTTCAAATGCGAAAAACAATCCATCCGTTACCACATTATTTTTGCCGTCCACAAATTAAACGTACCAATGTACCAACCCGGTTGGTTGATACGTTGGTTGAGTGTTACACTAGTTAATTTTTAACACTTTCCAACCTAGTTGAAAAGTGTTTATGACTTCGGTTTGTCTGGCCGTATAGCCATCTGGCCGTCTGCCGTCTGGCCGTCTGGCCGTGCTCTAACTCCCGTAAATAGGCTCGGATTGCTCTGCAATTTTTATATCTTATAATCGTTATCTATAGCATGTTCCCTATTTCAACGGAAGTGTGTAGCACTTATAGTTTTTTACAGGGACACTCAAAAGAATTCCATTACATTGCGGTTTATGGGGAAAAATCATTTGCGGTTTATTTAAATAATGTTTCACTATTTTAAACGCATTGAAATTTATATATATCACTAAGGTGTATTAGAAGAAGCTTAATAGGGAATAGGGTGTGCATAGCACTTACAGTTACTTTACAGGGACAGTCAAAAGAATTCCGTTACATTACGTCTATGGAGAAAAATCGTCTGCGGTTTATTTAAATAATGTTTCCCTATTTTAAACGCATTGAAATTTATATAAGGTGCATTACAAGAGGCTTACTACAGAATATTGTGGGTATAGCTGTCATCGTTCATTTACAGGGACACACAAAAGAATTCTCTACTGTATGTTAACAATAATTCCTGGAAGTGCGTTTTAATTTAATGAACGCGATTTTAATTTTAACTCGCTTTTTGTCTATTACATAGTGTATAAATTCTGTAGATCCTATACAGGGAAGCACAAAAGTTCGCGAACACATTTCCGTATTATTTAACTCCAGACGGAAAATTTTAAACTGTGCTACGCGCTTCCTAACTGAACTAAAATTTAGCATCCTATGTAGTATATATACAAATCTATAGATCCTATACAGGGCTGAATAAAAGTATTCGGATTTCTTAGATGTTATCTTTTAGCTTATTAAACGGTATGATTTGTAAAATTATTTTGGAAGCGTTGGAAAGTGTTACATAATCTATGCTTGACGCATGATTTTTCGTTCTTGTTTTAATTTGTGGACGGCAATAATAATGTGGCAACGGATGGATTGTTTTTCGCCTTTGAAACTTTAGAAGCAATATAACAAATATTTCCTGAGGATGACCTAGAAGGTGGTCGAAACGTCGAAATTTTTAATTTTAATGTATGTATAAAATTTTTAATTTTACATTTGTATACACCATTCAGTAAATTTGTGATGTTTTATACTCACGTCTTTAATGTTGTAATCAGCTACTTTTAGAAATCAACTGAAATTCGGCTGACTATATTGCTGATATCTGACTGAATTTTCACGATATTCAACTGGCCTTTTTACATGAGTTACCCAGTATAGTTAGCTACTAAAGTAGAGGGAAAAAATGGTTATCATTCGCGTATGCGCAATCGAAAAAAAATTTCGTACAAATGTTCTTATTAAGTGGTGTTAAGTTTGGTTGAAAAATGTGCAAATAACTATGATAAATAATAAAAAACGTTTGGAATATTTTGATTTTTTTGAAGAAAACTTTTATATTTTCATGAATATACACGATATTCTTACACACACAAAAAAAAAAAACACAGATGTTGTACAGAACACATATAGTTATCAGATATAGCTAGAGATCATTCCGAGAATTTTATTTCACAGAGTGATAGCAACATTATTATTGTTGGTGGTCCCTTAACTATCCTCTTGACTAAATCTTCGCTGAAAAATATGGTCAAACATGTTCTTTACGTTTCATGAAGTTTTAGAAGAATTCGTCCAACATTTCTCTAAATATTCGAAAAAATGTCTAAACTTGAAAGTTTCTGGATTGTATTGAGAGTTTTTGTGTATGTATGTCTGTTATACGAAGACTGTACGTATGTAAGAAGTGTCTATGTAAGCATATAAGTAAACTAGTCGGATGTGTCAATCCCAAAACTTTCTTCTATCTCACACAGGTAGTTTCACATACACTAATAATAATCAGCACCCATTTATATCAAGGTCTAACTGAAACTCAAGTTTTATTAAATTCCGTGCATTTTATTTCTTGAGATATGACTATCGCTAAAATCGTGTAAATTCTGCAAAATGCTGCTTAGCAGCGCCATCTGCTGGGCGATTTTTATAAAAACTAATCAGCACCCATTTATATCAGAGACTAACTTAATATAAAGTTTTATTAAATTCTGAGCATTAGTTCTTGAGATAAAGCTACTGAGGAAATCGCGAAAAATGCTGCATAGCAGCGCCACCTGCTGGACGATTTTTACCAAAAACTAATCAGCACCCATTTATATCAGAGACTAACTGAATATAAAGTTTTATTAAATTCCGAGCATTAGTTCTTGAGATAGAGCTATTGTGGAAATCGCGAAAAATTTTGCATAGCAGCGCCACCTGCTCAGCAATTTTTACCAAAAACTAATCATCACCCATTTATATCAGGTACTAACTGAATATAAAGTTTTATTAAATTCCGAGCATTAGTTCTTGAGATAGAGCGCCCACAAAATTTTTGTCAAATACATACATACAGACAGACAGACAGAGTCACATACAGACATTTTCTAAAAATAGTCAAATCGTGTTCAGAACCTTCTAAAACGTATAAATCCGTCGAAAACAGGAAGTCGAAAATTTTCATGAATCCAATACTTTCTTCTTGTAAAGGTAGAAGAAAGTAAAAAAGGATATTGAGATGGCGTATTAAATATGGTACATTTAGCATGAAATTAATTTAGGTATTTGTAAAGATTTTTTTTTTCTTTTATCTTAACTAGTCTGGCACGTAAATAAAATCGACTAGAAATTCAGATTTTTTTCTAAACGATTTTATTAAATTATTTCATTTAATAACAATACGTTAAAATTAATTATACGTCGCTATTATTGTTAAGATTAAGTAATATATTGTGAAAAATTCTAGAAAACCAGTTAAAATGGATGAGAGTAAACAAAATAAATAAGTAAATGAAAGAAGAAAAACATTTTCAAGATAAAATTTTCGACATAAGATTCCAGCTAGATAAACACGCTGAATTATATAAATTCTTGAAACAAACAAACAAAAAAAAGGCTTGTTTTAATTACTTAAGCTTTAATATTCGCATATGCTTCATAAACAGGAGTAAAACTTCGTAATAAATAAACAAAAGTAAGCAAAAATCGCTTGAAGAAACTCCTGGCCTGCAGGTAAATGCATTTTTTTAATTAACAAGTGGACAGTTTTTGACTGAGAGTGAGTTAGTAAAAGCCATTAGTCCTTAGGTTTCCATTATTTTCATATTATAAAAGATATTTGTTAGAAGAAAAACATTAAAGCAAAACCAAACTAAAAGACACTGAAAGCTAAAATTTTTTTTTCAATCATTTATACATTAATTTTAATGATTACATTTTATATACCCTCAATCATAAATTTCTCTTGAAAAATTATTCATTTGCATTAAACGATTTTTCAGATTTTAAACCATAATAACACATGGGCTGAAAAGTTCCCGGTCTGGCACACAGATGGCGTTGCAATCGCCGAACCGATGCTTTTTTCGTAAATACTAACCTTTAAAAGGTAGCAGAAAAAATGTTATGACGATTCGCCGTGTAGATAAAACGTTAGAGTGGTTTTAGTTGAACGACTTTGTTGATAAACTAAAAAATGGATAAACAAGAATTTTAGGAATTGTTATTTGATGGGGAAAAACACCGTTCAAACAAAAGCTTGGCTTGATAAGCTTTATCCGGACACTGCACCAGGTAAATCAATCATTATTGACTGGTTTTCCGAATTTAAACGTGGTCGTACGGACACCAGTGATGCACCACCGTAAAAGAGGTGAATACTCCGGAAAACATAAAAAAAGTCCACAAAATCGTTTTGGGGAACCGCAAAGTGAAGTTGCAGGAGATAGCTCAGACTCTCAAGATATCCAAGGAACGTGTAGGTTTTATTTTGAATGAACATTTGTCTATGAAAAAGCTGTTGTCAAAGTGGGTGCCGCGCGTGTTGACTTTTGACTAAAAACAACAACGAATCGATGATTCTGAACACTGTTTGGAGCTTTTTCGTTATAAAATTATGTTATTTATTATTAAATTATTATTATTATTATTTATTTATTAAATTATTATTAAATTATTATTATTATTATTATTATTATTATTATTATTATTATTATTATTAAATTATTATTATTTATTTATTAAATTATTATTATTAAATTATTATTATTATTATTATTATTATTATTATTATTATTATTATTATTAAATTATTATTAAATTATTATTATTATTATTATTATTATTATTATTATTATTAAATTATTATTATTTATTATTAAAGTTATGTTTTTTATTAAAGTTATATAGTTATAAAGTTATAAAGTTATGTTAAAAAGTTGTGTTTTCTTTATTAGACCGGGAACTTATCAGCCCATGTGTTACACTGGTGTCCAGAAATTAAGAGGCAATGACTAACTTCAGACGTTCCGTAGAATTATCTTTCTGAAACTCGTGAGGAAATGCCCGGAATGCTCTTGAACCTTGGGGATGTAAAAAACATGTTTGACTTCGTGTTTTTCAGTGAAGATTTTGTTGCGAGGACAATTAGGGGGAAGGGGGGGTTAGCAATAATAATTTTAATAATAAAATAATATTTTCGACCCTCCAAGTAACAGAAAATGCTAAAAATGATCTGTCACTGTAGCAAATGACTATGTAGGTCCTGTTCAACATTTGTGATTATTTGTGTAAGCAGATCACGTATATTTGTGAAGATGTTAACGTTTCTGTGAAAAATTGAAAAGGTTTTTCTGTTATAGTATGCAGAGTTTTCAGACGAATTTAACACCGCTTTCCAAAAATTTGACAAAAATTCCAGAAATAGTATACTGTAATTAAAATATTAATATATTGAATATTTGATGGAGATATGGGTATCTGTAAGAAATAAATTTTAACTGCGCATGCACTAACTGCAGCAAATTTTTTTTGTCAAGATTTGATAGTCAATACTGTAGGGCAACTCACATAAAAAGATCAGTGAAATATCATAAAAACTCAAAAAGTTATAGCAATAATTGAAAAATTGATGAGGAAATCCTATATAATCCATTTAATCCTATGCATTCCGGAAATTTCCTCACGAGTTTCAGTAAGATATTCGATGAAACGTCTGAAACTGGTCACTGCCCCTTAATTTCTGGACACCAGTGTAGATTTTAAGGGGCAGAGTTTCTTAATGCTTTCAATCGCCGGGAAAATGTATCATTTATTACTTACCCTTCAAACGCAGTATAGGGTATTACTTACCCATCATACGCAGTATAGGGTAAATCTTGTAATCGTTTTAAAAATAGAATTTTTTTTGTTTGACGGATTTACACGTTTCAGACACTGGAGATTCCGAAAAACATATTTTTAGAAAACAATTTTTGCCGTCCGTCTGTCTGTCTGTCTGTGTGTGTGTGTCTGTAAACGTTCTTTCTCCCGAACAAATTGAGATAGAGACTTGAAATTTGGTATGTACATAGTAGGTAATAATGGGAAGAAGCTTATTGAATTTCAGCAACCTCGATTATCCGGAACTATTTTTTTCGGACTCTCTAAATATTTGTTCTGATAAAAGATATATAAAAATTTTCGAAATTGTTTATTTTAAGGAGTGAATATAAAAGACAATAAAAAAACATAAATTTTCCATAAAGAATGAAGGCGATCGAATAATGAGTTGCCGAGATATTTGTAATTCTATTTTCCACACTCTTCGATTTTTCATGACCCTGTATTTCCTCCAAATTTCAATTCAAAGATATATTTTAATTGGAAATGAGACACTTAATCCGATACAATAAACCATTAGTTAATATAATTATAATTTTTGGAGTTATAAGGATGTTTCTTTTACGCAATTCAGTAAATAGAGCATTTAAAGTTTATGACGTCATAAAGCCACGATTTTATTCGAATTGCAATGCATTTTATAAATAGTTTAGGCATGTTTTATTTTCATATTTTATGTTATGCATATCCATGATGGGTAAGTATTACGGTGGTCCCCAACGATTAGTTATATAAGCATCCTGATATCCATTTTGTTCTATTGATGTAGTGTGGAGAAGATTCTATAATATTGATTCATCTCCGCATACTATTCATCTCAAATAAAAATTGAAATTTAAAGACTTTTGTATTAAGTTCGTAGAATTATAAAAGTTTATTTGAATCAGGAGGATCAAGATTTCTCATTAATCACTATTACTTTCATTTCTAAAAAAAAAATGTCGGTACATCTGTTGTATGTATTGAAGGTTGTTATATCAACGCAAATATCCTGTTATACGATGCGCTGTAAAACAAGACAAATGTTTCTTAAGCTAGGAAAATTTAATATAACCACGAATAAAACTATAGAATAAATTATACCATGTTACCCGCAATTCCGGAAAATGTTCTTTATTTTTAGAAACCTCAGAAACCAATATATTTTCGAGATTTAAGGAACCATTTTTTTTATGTTTCTTTTGCTGCCACTGATTTTCGGAAACTTTTCCGAGTAGTTTTTATAGTTTACTAATCCGTTTTTCTCAAACCAGAATATCGGTCTTTAGCATGCTATCAGTTCTCAATTAAGCATTTTCAACTGCATAATTGAATTTAAACTTTCAAAAGTAACAAAATAATATTGATTTTAATGTTACTATTAATGCTGTTAAATTATCATGTTTATCTGTAAAATATTTTTGTTAAACAGGAAAATGTTTAGTTGAGAATTGATAGCATTCAAAAAACCAATATTCCTTGTTGAGAAAACGGATTAACGCACCGTAAAAACTATTCGGAAACGTTTCCAAAAATCAGTGGTAAGAAAAATAACTTTATTACTTTCTTCTATCTTTATAAGAAGTAAGTATTGGATGCATGAAAATTTTCGACTTCCGATTTTCGACAGATTTATACGTGTTAGAAGGTGCTGAACACGATTTGACTGTTCTTAGAAAATGTCTGTCTGTGAGTCTGCGAGTCTGTCTGTATGTGACACAAATTTTGTGGGCGCTCTATCTCAAGAACTAATGCATGAAATTTAATAAAACTTTATATTCAGTTACTCTCTGATATAAATTGGTTCTGATTAGTTTTTGGTGAAAATCGTCCAATAGGTGGCGCTGCTATGCTGCATTTTTTACGATTTTCGCAATAGCTCTATCTCAAGAACTAATGCACTTATTTTCACCAAACTTCAGATTCAGTTAGACCTTCACATAAATAGACGCTGATTACGTTTTGGTGCGGATATCCCAAAAGGTGGCGCTGCTATACCTCTTTTTCATGATTTTTACGATAGTTATATTTCAAGAACTAATGCACGGAATTTCATCAAACTTTAGATTCTGTTAGACCTTTACATAAATAGATGTTGATTACGTTTTGGCGTAAATATCCCAACAGGTGACGCTGCGGTGCTACGTTTTTAATTATTATCATGATAACTATATCTCAAGAACTAATACCCGGATATTCATAAAACTTCAGATTCAGTTAGACGTTGACATAAATTGTTGTTGATTAGATTTTGCTCTAAATTTCCCAATAGGTGCGCTGCTATGCTTCATTTTGCAGGATTTACACGATTTTAGCAATAGTCATATCTCAAGAACTACGGAATTTAATAAAACTTTAGATTCAGTTAGACTTTGATATAAATTGGTGCTGATTCTTTTTAGTGTATGTGAAACTACCTGTGTGAGATAGAAGAAAGTTTTGGGATTGACACATCCGACTAGTTTTTCTAATCTTGTAATTTATGAAACCATTTTATTTAATTAAAATACATTAAATAAAATATTTTATTGTTTCCAAGACTGGGTTATTAATTATGCAAAAAACGGAATACATTGGTTAAAAAAGATGACTAAAAAAGGAAACAAACAATAAAGCAAGAAAAAATATTCAAAATAATATATAATAATAAATTATATAAATTCTTTAACAAATAATCTTGTTTTAATTACATAAGCTTTCACATCCGCCTACATTTCGTAAAAAAGTCGTAAAACTTCATAATAAAGAATAGAATCTAAAAAAAAAAAATAGCTTAAGAAAATTATAAGTTTATGGGTAAACGCATTTTTTTAATTAGCAAGTCAACAGTTTTTAACAAAGCCGTTAGTTCCTTGGTATCCATTATTTCTAAATTATATATATCTATATATAAATATATAAAAAATTTTAAAGGAAAACTAAAAGGCACTTCATATTTTTCCAATTATTCTTTTTCTTCTAATTATACATTAGTTTTAATAATCAGCGATTAGATTGCTTCCACGATCAAATTTTCCTGAAAAGTTATTCATTTGCACTAAAACTATTTTTTTAATTTTAAATAATAATTATTCTTTCAGCGATAGAGTTGCTTATTGGTTTCAATCTCCAGAAACACGTTATGTCATCTACGATCGAAGCACACTTAAATTTAGAATACTTTCTTGTTAGTCTCAAATAGCAAATTTTTCTTCCTTTTTTACTTTTAGAAGGTCCTCAACATACATGATTTGACTGTTTTTAAAAAATGTCTGTTTGTCTGCGTGTCTGTCTGTATGTTTCAATAGTTTTATGGGCGCTCTATCTCAAGAACTAATCCACGGAATTTAATAAAACTGTAGATTCAGTTAGTAAACTTCACAATACAGATAAGAATATGAGTACTGTAATAACATAATAGTATAATAAATTTGTAAGAATAAGAAAATAATACCGTAATAAATAAAATAAGTTAAATAAGATAAAAAAAGAATGTAAATTAGATAATTAAACAATATAAGTAAGATAAATAAAAGAATAATATACTACAATAAAATAACATAAATACTATAAGAATATAAGAAGATAATAAAAGAAGAAAAATAAAAGAATATAAAAGGAATATAAATAAAACAATATATATAAGAGTATAAATAAAAAACTATCTAAACAAGCGTATAAACAAAACAAAATTACATAAATTTTTGAAGCAAGTAAATCTGTTTTAATTACATATCCTTTCAAATTCATCATAAAGGGGAAAACCTCATAATAAAAAAGAAAATAAAAACAAAATTTGTTCGAAAAATTCAAAGGCTTGCGCGTAAATGCATTTTTTAATTTTCAAATCAACAGCTTCTCATTCTTATTGAATAAGTGAAATCCATTTTTCCTTTGTCACCATTATTTCCTAATTATAAAAATAATTAAAAAAAAGTTTGAAGAAAAACTTTAAACCGAAGCTGAAATGTACGCCAGATTTTTTTCAATTATTTTTATATTAGTATTAATGATTAGCCATTAGTTTGATTCAATCATAAGTTTTTGATGCAAAAACATTTATTAGCATTAAACAATTTTTTACATTTGAAGTGGTAATAGATTTAACAGTCAAGAATTGCTTATCGCTTCCAATCACTTTAAGAGTGTCTTGGCCTTTATATATATATACTAGCTAACCCGCCCGGCGTTGCCGGGGCCCGAGATAATTACAATCTCAGAGAAAGGCGTTAACCCCCTCCCTCCCCATACCCGCAAATATAACGAATAATTTGTTCAAGAGAACTACCGTCACCTACATTAACGCGATCATTGAAAAAAGAATTACATTTTTCTGATAATTAGAACATAACGAAGACGCTACGCTAAAATAGCCGGCAGATGACACCCCCTTCCCGACCTCAATTTCAAATCTATATCTTAATTATTTACCTAAATTTTTGTTCATTAGAAAAATTTGGCAATTATTTCCTTTCATTTTCGCAAACTAAATGAGAGGGATCGGCCCGAGAAACAGATCTCTTTGTAGTTCAGTTTTTAATGAAAGCAGATCCCTGTCTGAAACTTTATCGTATAGTTTTCAATGGCGCCGGAAGATTTTTGTCAGTTTTTTGCATAAATTAAGAAAAATTACCGGCAGATTTTTTCAAAAATTGCATAGACGGATGCAGAATATTTTTTTACATATGCTCAGAAATTTTCAAATTGATATCTTAATTAGTTTTCTTAAAAATCGCTAATTAGTAAAATAATTTCAAATTCGTTCATTTCCGCTTCCAAATCCAATGCGCTGGTTCGTTTCTTTCGCCATTTTGATTTAAAAGATGTCATTTTAGAAGCGATGGCTAATCAGAATCTTATTAATATCTAGGCTAATTATCAAAATATTAAAATTCTGAGGGTCAGGTGCACAAAGAGAGGGTTTGGACTACCTAAATCTAAATTTACAGACTTCTAGGTGCTCTAAATTTTTCTAGCCATCACCAACAGACACACACACACACAGAGTAAAACTTTATTTTATTAGTATATATATATATATATATATATATATTATATATATATATATATAAGCACCATTATTAAGATTATTGTTTGGTTGATAACGGGCTCTACGGCCATCTTTCACACGCGAGGGCTAAACACACCGGGACCTCCGTTTTAAATGTTATCCAACCCAATACAAACACCCAAGTCTGAATTGAAATTCAACAATTTATGAAAATACTATAATAAAATAATACTGCAAAAAAGTAATACTATAATAATATAATATTATAATAAATAATATTTTGAATAATAAATAATAGTTTAATATTAAATAATACTTTGAATACTAAATACTATTTTAAATATTCCTTTTAATAATAAATAATATTACAATAAAATAATGAATACTATAACAAATAGTAATAATAAACGCTATAAAAATAATAAAAAAATCCTATAATAAATAAAAGAACAAAAATAAGATAAATTAAAAAAATGTAAACAACATAAATAAAACAAGATAAATAAGATAAATAAAAGAATATATACGCTATAATAAAATAATGTTAATAAAATAATATAAATAAGAATATAAATGAAAAAAAAATAATATAATTTTTGAAAAAAATAAATTTGTTTTAACTACATAAGCTTTTAAATTCATCTGCGCTTCATAAAAATGAGATGGTGACTTCAAAATAAAAAAGAAAAGAAAAACAAAAATTGATCGAAAAATTTCCAAAAATAATTCGAAAAATTACGAATAAATGCCTTTTTTAACTAGCAAGTCAACAGCTTTTCACCCTGACTGCATAAATAAAAAACATTAGTCCTTGGAAACTATTATTTTTTAATTATAAAAAAAAAAATGATCCAAGAAAAAAATTTAAAGCAAAGTTATAATATACTCCCAATATTTTGTTTAATTATTTTTATATGTATATTAATGATCAGCCATTAGACTGATTCCATCTTAAATTTTTCTTTAAAAGTTATGCATTTGCATTAAAAGATATTTTTCTATTTAAATAGGTAATAGATTTAAGAAACAAAATTCCTTTTCGCTTTAAATATGTCTTGACTTTTATGATATATGCACCCTTATCAAAATGACAGATTGGTAGATTACGGGCGCTGCAGTCATCTTTTGCATACGAGGTTTAAACAGACTGGGACCCCCGCTTAAACTGGAATCCCATTTTAATTACATACTACAAACATCCACGCTTGAGTTGGAATTCGAAACCACCACGTTCTTGTACAATAGCCAGTCCTAACCACTAGACATCGTCAAGAACAAGAATCACTGTTGTACTATTTGTCTATTACTGGTACTTTACTGTATACCTATTGATGTGAAATAAAAATTAAGCTGCAAGAATTTTTGCAAAACTTTTTTCAATAACTTTATACATTTATACAATTTTATATGAGTGTTGATTCTTCAATTTTGTGAAAAATATCCGGGCCATGATTCAAACCAGGGATCTCTTAACTGAAGCTGCCAATGTTCCGCCAACTGAGCCATCTCGGGCGAATCTGGAGGACCTAATTCACAGAGTTAACCTTATTCATCATAGCATCCGGTCTGATATCTGAATCAGCTCAACAGAATAAATCGCAGGTAATGGAACTCCAGTAAACGCTGGATACGTAACTAGACAACTTAGGATAGCTGGGTGAATTAGGTCCTCCAGATTCGTCCGGGATGTCTCAATTGGTAGAGCATTGGTAGCTTCAGCAAAGAGATCATTGGTTCGAATCCTGGCCCGGTCATTGTTCATCCAGTTGGAAAATTAACACTCATTAATTTTCTTAACATTTAGAATAATTTTGTTAAAATTAATCAAGTTTAAAATTTTAGTTAAATAAAAAAAAATAAAACAGCCAAGTGCGAGTATAGCTCGCATTCAAAGGATTCCGTAAATTAAATTTATTAATTACTATTTATTAATTAATAAACTCCTACTACCCCTAATTTTTTCATAATTGAGTTTCAGTAGAATCAGAAATAGGAGGGGGAGGGGAGCATATTTTCCCAGTATACTTTTGACGATATATCTGAAAATACAATACCTAAAATTAAAACAAATATATTTTTGAGTTCGAAGTTACGAGATTACTCTAATGCTACCCTACATGATATATAAAAAGATGTTTTTTTTTTCAAGTAACTTAATTAATTCGGCTTATTACCGACAATTTTTTTCGAAAATCATTATCAAATATCCTTGCATGATTCTGCGTCGATAGATACCTTGAGCGGCCGCTAACTCTCCCGCTGACCGCCCGAAAAGTAAAGTTTGTGTGTAACAAAAAAATGTGTTTTTCTCAAAAACTATCTTACCTAGGAAAATCGCTATAGTTTTCTGAAAGACTTAAATACACCTCTACTACCTCAAATTTTTTCATAATTTTACTTTCAGTAGATTCAAAAATAGAGAGGTGGGGGGGGGGGGGGGGCATATTCTTACAGTGCATTTTCAAAGGTATCTCTGAAAATATAATACCTAAAATTAAAACAAATATATTTTTGAGTTCGAATTTACGAGATCACTCTAATGCTACCCTACATGATATATAAAAAGATTTTTTTTTCAAGTAACTTAATTAATTCAGCTTATTACCGACAATTTTTTTCGAAAATCATTATCAAATATCCTTGGATGATTCTGCGTCGATAGATACATTGAGCGCCCATCAACTCTCCCGCTAACCGCCCGTAAAGTAAAGTTTGTGTGTAACGAAAAAATGTGTTTTTCTCAAAAAATATCTTACCGAGGAAAATCGCTATAGTTTTCTGAAAGGTTTAAATACACTTCTACTACCTCAAATTTTTTCATAATTTTACTTTCAGTAGATTCAAAAATAGAGAGCGGGGAAGGCATATTTTTACAGTGTATTTTCGAAGGTATCTCTGAAAATATAATACCTAAAATTAAAACAAATATATTTTTGAGTTCAAAGTTACGAGATCACTCTAATGCTACCCTACATGATATATAAAGAGATTTTTTTTTTCAAGTAACTTAATTAATTCGGCTTATTACAGACAATTTTTTCGAAAATCATTATCAAATATCCTTGGATGATTCTGCGTCGATAGATACATTGAGCGCTCGTCAACTCTCTTGCTGACCGCCCGAAAAGTAAAGTTTGTGTGTAACAAAAAAATGTGTTTTTCTCAAAAACTATCTTACCTAGGAAAATCGCTATAGTTTTCTGAAAGGCTTAAATACACTTCTACTACCTCAATTTTTTTCATAATTTTACTTTCAGTAGATTCAAAAATAGAGAGGGGGGGGGGCATATTTTTACAGTGTATTTTCGAATGTATCTCTGAAAATATAATACCTAAAATTAAAACAAATATATTTTTGAGTTCGAAGTTACGAGATCACTCTAAGGCTACCCTACATGATATATAAAGAGTTTTTTTTTTCAAGTAACTTAATTAATTCGGCTTATTACAGACAATTTTTTTCGAAAATCATTATCAAATATCCTTGGATGATTCTGCGTCGATAGATACATTGAGCGCCCATCAACTCTTCCGCTAACCGCCCGTAAAGTAAAGTTTGTGTGTAACGAAAAAATGTGTTTTTCTCAAAAACTATCTTACCTAGGAAAATCGCTATCGTTTTCTGAAAGGTTTAAATACACTTCTACTACCTCAAATTTTTTCATAATTTTACTTTCAGTAGATTCAAAAATAGAGAGCGGGGAAGGCATATTTTTACAGTGTATTTTCGAAGGTATCTCTGAAAATATAATACCTAAAATTAAAACAAATATATTTTTGAGTTCGAAGTTACGAGATCACTCTAAGGCTACCCTACATGATATATAAAGAGTTTTTTTTTTCAAGTAACTTAATTAATTCGGCTTATTACACACAATTTTTTTCGAAAATCATTATCAAATATCCTTGGATGATTCTGCGTCGATAGATACATTGAGCGCCCATCAACTCTCCCGCTAACCGCCCGTAAAGTAAAGTTTGTGTGTAACGAAAAAATGTGTTTTTCTCAAAAACTATCTTACCTAGGAAAATCGCTATAGTTTTCTGAAAGGTTTAAATACACTTCTACTACCTCAAATTTTTTCATAATTTTACTTTCAGTAGATTCAAAAATAGAGAGCGGGGAAGGCATATTTTTACAGTGTATTTTCGAAGGTATCTCTGAAAATATAATACCTAAAATTAAAACAAATATATTTTTGAGTTCGAAGTTACGAGATCACTCTAAGGCTACCCTACATGATATATAAAGAGATTTTTTTTTCAAGTAACTTAATTAATTCGGCTTATTACAGACAATTTTTTCGAAAATCATTATCAAATATCCTTGGATGATTCTGCGTCGATAGATACATTGAGCGCTCGTCAACTCTCCCGCTGACCGCCCGAAAAGTAAAGTTTGTGTGTAACAAAAAAATGTGTTTTTCTCAAAAACTATCTTACCTAGGAAAATCGCTATAGTTTTCTGAAAGGCTTAAATACACCTCTACTACCTCAAATTTTTTCATAATTTTACTTTCAGTAGATTCAAAAATAGAGAGGTGGGGGGGGGGGCATATTCTTACAGTGCATTTTCAAAGGTATCTCTGAAAATATAATACCTAAAATTAAAACATATATATTTTTGAGTTCGAAGTTACGAGATCATTCTAAGGCTACCCTACATGATATATAAAGAGATTTTTTTTCAAGTAACTTAATTAATTCGGCTTATTACAGACAATTTTTTTCGAAAATCATTATCAAATATCCTTGGATGATTCTGCGTCGATAGATACATTGAGCGCTCGTCAACTCTCCGGCTGACCGCCCGAAAAGTAAAGTTTGTGTGTAACAAAAAAATGTGTTTTTCTCAAAAACTATCTTACCTAGGAAAATCGCTATAGTTTTCTGAAAGGCTTAAATACACCTCTACTACCTCAAATTTTTTCATAATTTTACTTTCAGTAGATTGAAAAATAGAGAGTGGGGGAGGGGGGCATATTTTTACAGTACATTTTCGAAGGTATCTCTGAAAATATAATACCTAAAATTAAAACAAATATATTTTTGAGTTCGGTATTACGAGATATTTCACATGATAGACAAAAAGAAAGCTTTTTTTTTTCGAGTAACTTAATTAGCCCCTTACATTTTTCATAAAAATATTTTTGAATGGCTAATAATGTGAAAATATGTGGGTAAAAAGGTTTTATAACATTTCCAAATTTGAACTTTCCACGTCCCATAGTTTACGAGAAAATGGGCTCTGACAGACAGACAGACAGACACAGGAATGGTTCCTTTTTTAATTTTTAAGTGCAGAACCCTAAAATGGCGGATTATTTTTCATTGTCGGCCTACTACTATTACTATCTGTTTGCGGGGGGAGGGGGGATGCTATAGCTATCACAAGTGATGTTCAGAATGCATAATTCTGATATTCGAAATTGGAGGTAAGTGTGTAAGATCGAAACATGTATACATGTATTTTAAAGTATTTATTAATTTAGTCAGTTTCGGGAAAACAAATAATCTACCAACAAGAGAAAAAATTCATGTGTCAAGCGTAGATTATGAAACACTTTCCAACACATTCAGAATACTGTAAAAAACGTCGCCGTTTAATAAGCTGAAACATGGTGTCTAAGTCAATTTTGAAAACCGATAACACATTCGCAAACCCAATTTCAGCACTTACCATCTATAGTCCGAGAACTATCCCAATTCTTTTGTGCAGCCCCGTATATAATCTATCGTTTTGCGTATATATTACACAACATGCAAAAACCTAATTCAGTTAAGAAACGCATAATACAGTTGAAAATTCTTCAGTAATTTCCGTCAATAAGCAGAGATGTATTCAAATTCTCTTGTGCAGCCCTGCATATGATCTATAGAATTTATACACACCAGGCAATATGCAAAAAAATAGTTAAATTGAAAAAGCATTTCCAACAATTATCGTTCATAGACAGTTACTTTAACCGAATGTTTTGTGTGTCGCTGTAAATAAATGCGATACACATCCAGTAAGCATCTTGTAGTGCATCTCAGTCATGTATAACAATTTCAGTACGTTTGATATAGTGTAAAATAATTGAAAAACATGTCAAATGATTTTTTCCCATAAGTCATAATGTAGAGACCTCATTTGAATGCCCCTGTAAACGAACTAGAGGGTAAATCAAGGTTAGATACCCCATCGGGTTAGTTTCTCTAGTGATTGTATTTCAGCTATTGGATGTGTGCCAGAGCTAGTGACGTTGTTCTACTATCAATCGTTATAAAAAAAAGCGTAGTAGACGAAGTTACAGCAATTTATTTCTGCAAATAAAAGTTATATTCATCAAAGAAATGTAAGTTTAGCTTTTATTGTATGTTCTTGTAAGATAGAGGCAAGTAGAAAATGAAATATAATGTACTTACTAGAACTTTTTCATAAAATATTTAGTGAATGTTGTTGAAACAAGTACCGAATAATGTGTTAGTTATAGGTTGCAGCCATATTTGTTCCTAACTTCCAGAGCTACTATCTGGGACATCTATCTTTGATTACAAGGATACATGTCCCACTTGCATCGGGGATGTATAATTCATTTGTGATTCGTGATAAGACCCCTATTTATAATTATCAAACAACTTTGATGCGTGAGAATACATTTTTTTTAATCTTCAAGATAGTGAAAAAAAAAATATCTGTTCCTTCTTTTGGCTGACCATGCTCCTTCCGAGGTATCATTATCTAACAAGTCGTGGGGTGGTGTTAGTAATGATAAATTATTCATTTAAGCAATGATTAAAAAAATTCATTTGTTACATTCCAGAAAGTTGGCTCAAAAGTTTGCAATTCCCTTACATTTTTAAGTGAAAAAATATTTAATGTTTGGTATTTATAGCTGTGCTCAGAACAGTTTAATTCACACATTCAGAACTTTCACTCTCTTTATATCAGAATATATTCAGAAGCACTCAATAGAAATCTCAATACAATATAGAATTCTAAAATCCCTTAAGTATATCATTCTCCCAGAAAATTCCGAAAGAATATACCGGGCCATCATATTAGAGGTAATAATCCCTCTTTATGCTTATTCATTTATTTAAATAATATTTTTGCTATTGTTGGCAATTTTTTCTGCCCCTCGACCTTAATTCAAATTACACAAGTTTAACCGTCCATAGAATATATAAAATAATTTGAACTAATTTATTATAAAACATAAAAATCTAATGCAGTTAATTGCAGAATTTTAAATTTGCTTCCCGAATCAGTTTTTGCAGTTTGTACATCAAATATATATAAAAAAAGAGTGGGGGGGGTGTGGGGGGTGTATTCCTATAAGTTTAGATTACACAAGTTTTGCCTTCGTTAGAAATAACCGATTGGCTTCAAATTTTGTATACCAATTTATTCGATGAATTGAGAATAACAGATATCCTTTGATGTGGTAGTGTAATGCAGGATTAGTATTTAGAAGCTGTGAGCTCAAATTTAAAAAGAAAAAAAAATCATAAATTTGATGCAAATAGATATTAATTCAAATGCAAATTCAGATTTTTTAATTATAAATATTAATTATCTATGCTCCCAATTCTTTTACGGATGGGGCATCTATCCCGATTAAATGGGGCGTCTAACCCTGAGGTCCGGAATATAGGGCCAAAATCATTGATTAATTTTTTTGATAAAAACACTATTTTATATGGTATGTATATTATAGTAATATTTTTTATGAAATTCTACATAAAATTTGGATTAGACAGTTTATAAGTGTACTACAAAAATCAGTACTATAAAAATAAAAATGAAAGGGAATGGGGATCTTAAGTAGGGCAACTATCCCGGACATATCCTAAATGCTACACATTTCACTTTAAATACCGAACATGCCATGGTAACATGCCATCAATAACATATACATATTACATGGTAATCCGAGTACAGGGTGTTTCACTACCAGACCGACAAATTGCAGGAGGTGTAGAGAGCACAGATACGACTCGGAATCATATAGCAATGCAGGGTCGAAAATGCCGTAGTTGCGAGCTATGGTTCAAAGAAGCAGAGAAAAAGAACAGAAACAGCAACACATTAATGGGACAGAAAAAATTTTATTGAAAGGCTGTATATATTATTTATCGACAATATAGAAAACTAACCTGAAACGTTAAGCTCAGGACCACATTAATTCATAGGTCTCTTTTTTTAACAACAAATTTGTAATCTTATGTAAATAAGATGACAAAACAAAGAAGAAATTACATATCTTAATGAGTACTTAATTGTACTTAATTGTACTTAAGTGTACAAGTATCTTAATTGTAAATCAAAATATATTTTATTGTTACCAAAACCGTGTAGTTAATTATCGAAAATTATAAACAGAATTGGATTAAATAGATGTGTTTCAAATACAGAAAGAAAACAGTTTCAAGTTAACATATTTCATATAAACATACCAGCTAGATAAACACGCTGAATTATTAGATAAAATAGAGAAACAAATAAGTTTGTTTTAATTACATTAAGCCTTCATATTCGCCTACGTTTCATTATAAAGGTAAAAACTGATAACAAATAAAGTAATATCAGCTAAAATTGCTCGGAAAAATACCAAGGTTACGGGTAAATGAATTTTCTAATTAGCAAGTCGACAGCTTTTGACTGAGCATCAGTTAGTAAAAGCCATTAGTACCTAAGTCTCTATTAGTTTCTAATTATAAAAGAAATTTGTTTGAAGAAGAATATTAAAGCAAAGCTAAAAGACACTTGAGATTTTTGTATTAGTTATTTTTAGATTAGTTATATTGATCAGACATTAGATTGCTTGAATCGTAATTTTTTTTAATAAAAAGTTATTCATTTGCATTAAAATAATTTTCAGATTTTAATTCATAATAGTTTTTAAGTGACAGAGTTACCTAATGCTTTCTATCGCCGGAAAACATAGTGCGATCTACCATATCTTGCATTGGATCATCCGGAAATTTCTACAAATTTTAAAAAAGCAAAGTGCGGTTTCATCTTGTTATTTTGCTAAAGCTGATAATGAGTTACCTCACATGTCTCAGATATGAACATTCGGTCTTTTCTGCTTGCGCTGAATAATTCTCGCTTGTGTTGGGGCATAATTTTTCTTTCAGTGCAGTGCTATGAATGGAGAACTAAAATTTAATTTTCGTCGTTTATGTTCTTTTATTCCTAGAAAGGTAAAAATGCTAGTCAGACTGTTTGTAAAATTTGTGCTGTATATAGATAAAGTGCTGTTTCAGATGACACAGTTCGAAGGTAGTTTGAGAAGTTTCAGCGCAGAAATTTCAGCCTCGAAGATCATGCCCGCTCTGGACGACCATCATCTGTAAAGAACAACATCTTATAAAAGAAGCTATCAAATGATTATGTACTGTACTTTTTGGAGTATTTAGTCTGTGTGATAGATACTGAACTGTGTAACCTAGATTTTCAGTGACAGATTCTTTTAAGAGATCTATTTTTACAGATGATTGTCTTCCAGAGCGAGCATGATCTTCGAGGCTGAAATTTCCGCGTTTAAACTTCTCAAACATTTTTCGAACTACGTCATCTGAAACAGCACTTTGTCCATATACAGCAGAAATGTTAACAAAAATCGGATTAGCATTTTTACCTTTTTTTTTAAATAAAAGAGCATAATATGACAAAACTGAACTTTTTGGTTCTTCATTTTTAGCACTGCGGTGAAACGACAATTATGCCGCAACACATGCGATAATTATGCAGCGCAAGCCGAAAAGACTGAAATCTGGGTCATTCAAGGTCACTCCTTATCAGCAGTAGCAAAATAACTAGACGAAATCGCGTTTCGCTTTGGAAAAACTTTCCGGATGATATAATATATAAAATGGAAATTTCATTCCGAATGCTTATAACTTACTTTCTGCGAAACGGAATTTTACGGGACTATTGTCAGTTAGGTGATTTTTGGATAGAAGGTTTTTTTTTTTTTTTTTTTTTTTTTTTTTAGCTTATAACACATTGCCATAAGTTTGCATAGTTATGGAGCTATGGCACAAAGTTCTATAATTAAGTGAATCCTATTGTGAAAACTAGCTTTTTTAAAAAGCTCTATTACATGAATTTTGATGTTAGGTGTATTATTAGTTAAATAATGCAAAAAAAAGTGAAAAAGTTATATGTAAAATATTTATTCCGAATCGCAAAACTTACAATCTATGCGGAGCAGGGCCGTGCGAAGAGGGAGGCGAAGGGGGCACCGGGCGCTGTGATTCTCACTGGGCGCGGAAATTGAGCGGGCGCTAAATTTATACTACCGCCCCCAGTTTTATTTATTTATTCATTAATTTTTCAGCCGTCAATCACTTTACGGGGAATTTCCAAAACCTCATGCATGATTTCTCTAAAAAATAAGTGCAATTTTCTCATATTATTTAGTTGTTTGGAATTTCTGAATTAAAATGAAATCTTTTAAAGTTCCAAATTAAACGCGACATATTTATTCAATAGAATTTATTTCTGTTTCTGCACTTTATCAATTTTTTTTACATCTGTCACAAAGAGAAGAAATGAAGGGGATGGGATGGGGGCACCAAATTGAAACTTTTCCACGGTCACAGTTTTCTCCTCGCACGGTTCTGATGCAGAGTTGCAAGCAAAATAAAGCAAAAGAAATTTTTTTTTATGAATGTTTCTTTCAATCTGGAAATCATGATGGTTTCTGAGATTATTTCTAATGATAAAGGACGCTTTTCGGAATCGCGGGTAACTCGGAAGAGGTTATTGTACATTTTTGTTCATAGTTATATTGGATTTTCGTAGATTAATAAATATCTTTCCCCGGTTTTTTTACAGAGTGTAAAATTGCAGAGTGTAAAGAAAAAAAGAAAAGAAAAAAAGAAAAAAAAACAGTTGCAAGTTAAATTATTTTACATAAGATACTAGCTGGATAAAAACACTGAATTATTAGATAAAATATTGAAACAAATAAGCTTGTTTTAATAACATAAGCTTTCATTTTCGCCTAAGCTTCATAATAAAGCTAAAAACGGATAAGAGGCAAATTAATATCAACTAAAATTTCTGTTGGAAAATATAATGGTTTCAGGTAAATTCCTTTTTCAATTAACAAATCGAAAGCTTTTGACTGAGTCTGACTTGGTAGAAGCTATTAGTACCGAAGTCTCCAGTTCCTAATTATAAAAGAAATTTGTTCGAAGAAAAGTATTAAGGCAAAGCTAAAAAACACTCCAGATTTTTTAATAAATATTTTTACATTAGTTATATTGATCAGACATTCTATCACTTGAATCATACATTTCTCATTAATCATTTGTATTAACTATTTTACGGATTTTAAATCATAACTGGATGAAACCCGTCAAAACTTGACGGAAAAAAAAAATTACTATAACAATATCAGTAAAATAAGCTTCTTTATAACAAAAGATGTATGAAACAGTCTTTCAAATATTTTATTTTAAAAGTTTTTCCCCCCAGTGAAATACAGTACTATTTCCGATGCAAACTCCAAACAAACAATCTATAAACAACTGTGTAAAGCAAATCAGTTTGACATTATACTGCCATATTCCCTACGGCAAGAAAGAAAATTTCATGTACCTATGATGTATCATACAAATAGTATATCCCTACTTTCATCTCATATTCAGTAAGTAAAAGAACATAGTAAATAAAGCACACATCCCCCCTCCCTCTGCGATAATTTAACCGAATGAGCTCCTATGCGCATGTGCATTGCATCTGCCCAAAGACACCGTTGAAATTCGACGTTAAAAAAGTTTTAAAATGTTTAAATTAAAAGTTTTAAAATGTCCTCTTTAATCATTGTTCGTTTCAAATCCATATCTTCTAAAACGCATCCATTTTTTTAAGCTAATTAATTTTTATGTAAAAATGAAGAATTTTTTTTACAATAATAAATCAATCTGCAGATGACGGATATTTTTAATGTTTTCAAGTGTAATTTATTTGTATGGTTTCTTCGGTTCCTTTACATAATCAGGATGATTATTCCTTTTCCATAACAGTCGGGGATCTTTTCCCTCTTATGCAGTTAAATATCCAATGGATCTTTAAAAAAATAATAAAATAAAGTTCCTAGCATGTTCTGATGAAATATATACATCAACGAATTCAACATATCAATTTTATGTTAATTATAAGCTGAATATATATATATATATATATTTGACAGATTTTAGTTTAGCGCCAAAATGGTCTATCTTATGGATAATCTGATCTTATGATTTATCAGGTTTTTAATTAATATTTTTTTTTCACTTTTCATGATGGTTAGGGAAATTTATTTTCAATTGTGGCAACTTTCTCAGGAGCTAACATTATTAAATCAAACTGATGGTCATTGTTCAGATAGAATTGAAAAATGTTTCATCTTGAAAATTATTTATAAAGTCGTTAAATTAAGCGGCAGTTTTCCAATAAATTTCAATGGAAAGCTAATTTTTTTTTCTAATTGATGATGTAAAAATTGAAATTCTAAAATGTAGTAAAAAATTGAGATGTGTAGTATTTAGAAGTGATGTAAGCGCGACGAAATCTAAAGCGATAGCGCCGTTTGTTCTCACAACCGTTATACATTTCTAAAAATTGCCATTGTGTTTTGGCTGGCGTCCAAAAGTAGACTACCATTTTTTGACATCGAAAGAGAAGTGAAATAGGACTTTGCCGCTAATAAGGAACTGTTAAATGAACTTATAATAAACCTACCAAAATAATTCCTATAGAATGTTAGCCTTACATTGTTTATTCTAGATAAAAATACAATTATTATTATTATTATTATTATTTTAACCATTGGGAAAGTTGTTGTTGCTTTCAGTCGAGAATGCAGGTTTGCATTTTACTACCGTTTTTAACGAAATTCTGTAATTTAGAAGAATTTATCTTTGAATAGGCAATATAAATGCATAAAAGCGTTACAAAAATATTAAAGTTACAAAAAGAATAGATGCAAATTATCAGATATTAAAAATAAAGTAGATATTTGGTACTTTCGTGTTATAGCGGTCCCCAAGGATGAAGTATTTTTGTTTCTGTTTTCATTAATATATTGTAAATTTGGTACTTTTGTGTTATAGCGGCATCCAAGGATGAATCGCCAAGCGACCAAGATTTATCGCCAAATTATAAAGCATGTATAACATTATACTAATATATGATAGATATAATATATAACATTTCTTGACGTATGTGGCCAAGTTATAGTCATATAGGATGCATATATGATGTATATATATGACATGTGTTAATGATGTATAATCGACATATAAGACGTAAATTATCTGTGTATAATGACGTATATGGCACATATAGGAGTTATATATGCGTATATAGAATGCATATATAAGCTTTGCGATGATCTTGGCGAAATCACAACTACAACCTACATAATCATAAATGTGGGGGCCGCTATAAAGCAAAAGTACGGTATTTTTTTTATTTACTTATTTTTTTTTAACCATAACATTATTTTTAATAATTTTAATTTTCCTGAAATCCTTTACTTTTGTGAATTTTTTTCTAAAAAAATCAAATCTTCTAACCCATAATTTAAAAAAAGTAATCGGTAGCATTAATTAAGGAATGCAATCTCGATGAAGCAACCTATAAAGGCTCCAGTTCTAATCTTTAAAATTAAAAATTGAAAAATCAATTAAAATTACGCCATGTTGACACAATCATATACATTTTTCTTTTTAGCTTTATCAATGTTACAATGCATTTCAATCTAAGCATAACGTCATTTTTACCGGCGCAAACTTTTCACACTTACTTTGTATATGTTACTTTTATGCGTAAATACCATGCATACAAATAAAATTATATTTATATTTAATTGTAATGAAAAATGGCATCAACAAAGTTGTAATGTATAATAATAAAATAAACGCAATGAACAATATTCCCGTGACGTCACAATAAATATGAATTTTTATTTGCTTATAAAACACGCGGATAAATATTTTTACCGAAATTTAACTTGCAAATTAAAAAATTCGGTCTAAAAGCCACGTGCTTTTAATATTATTTATCTTTTATCCTCTCAACCATAGAGTTCAGAGAATAAACTATGTACCTCGCAACAGTGGGCGTTAATCCGATTGCCGACTTTAAGACGCCTTAAGCAGATGAAAAAGTTTAATTGAAAATTACGACTAATTAATTAAATTTTTGAACAAACGAATGCACGATAACAAATCTGTGTCTGAATATCTTTCATTTAAAAAAAAGAATGATGTAATTTGATGCAGTAGTTTGTTCTCACAGATTGTCGAAAGAAATCGCTTAGCGTTTTAAATATATAGATAGTTTTTGGAGTTGTTTGATGCTTTTAATCACCGGAAATCATACACTGTAAAAAAACAATAATATTTCTTAAGCTACGAAAATATAATATAACCACAAACGGAAATATACAATAACCTTTTCGGTGTTGCCCACGATTCTAGAAAGAGTTTTTTATCTTTAGAAACTTCGGAAATTAGATATTTTGGAGATTTAAGGAAACATTAAAAGAAATAAAGTTTCTTTTATTATTTTCGAAATTTAAAGAAGCATTTATATTTTAATATATTTTAATGCCTGAGGAAGACCACTCGGCTGAGGGCGAACCCAGCCGTTGAGCGTTTAATGTCTTCCCCGGCTAGCTCCCCGGCACGCAGGGATTAAACGTGGCAGTACAAGCTTCGCCAATGGCTGGTCCTGCCGGGCAAAGCCCCACGCGACAGGTGGCAGGAACTAAAGACATACAAAAAAAAAAAAAAAAAAAAAAAAAAAAAATTATAATTTAATACAGGGTCTGTCGCTGGAACCAGCGTTCCTACGCGACAAGGAGCGACAGACAGGGTAGACGAGGTCCACAGGTGCGCCTGCACCAGTTGTACAGTCCGCTAATTTAGTAGAAAGGTGCAGTTCTTAGGTAAGACTGTACCAATTGTACAGTTCGTAAATGACGGCACTTGAGATGTGGACGTGCCAGTGTGAGATTCCCACGCGACAAGGAGCGCCACACAATTGCGCTGGAACCCTCACACTGGATGGAGGCTGGATGCACTTCGTGTTAGATGTAACGATACGTTGCTTGCTGACCAAACTTGCGGTTCCCGATAAAAATAAATTAATTAATGGGGACTCAGCCCCTGCTAGGAAGAGAACATTACTTGCGGATGAGAGAAACAATTAAGCTGCAAAACAGCTAAATGGAGAAAGCTAAGCAGATAAAAAATGATAGATGATTACGTTAAGGACTAAAATAAGCGAGTTATTATTATTAATTTATGGAGAAAGAAAACTGCTTTGAATGATTAAGTTATGTTAGATAGGTGTGTTAGTAATTTGTAAATTTCTGAAAGTTTATGAGTTAAGATGGGACGCGTAATTATGTTCAGCAGCCAAGAAGGAGGTGGGTTAGAAGGAGCAGGCCTAAGATGCCAAGCAACAGTCAGTGGGCAGGAGAAGTAATAATGCATGGGAGTACCACTATCGCCGCACTCGCACACATTGGTTCGTGAAATTTTAAATTTGAAGAGGTAATTTTTAAACGGACCATGCCCGGATAAGAAAGCACTTGTATAAGGAGTGAGGTTAAGTAGTTCTCTGGAAACTTTTGGAATTAGGTTGTAAGTGTGTCTACCTTTTGTGGAGGTGTCCCAGTAGATTTGCCAGTTGGGGAGTATTTTAGATTTGAGTTTTCTGCGAATAAAAGATGGGGGTACCGGAAGAGAGAAGTCTATTGATTGGCGTTTGGTGGCTTCTTTTGCAAGGTTGTCCACCAGCTCATTGCCTGCGATACCAATGTGTGCAGTGACGTGGCCAAGGGTAACTTTTTTGTACAGTTGGTGAAGTTTAATTTTAATTTCCAGTATGAGAGGGTGTTTTGTCCGTAGGGCAAAAATTGCTTGAAGTCCAGAAAGACTATCACTGAAAATTTTAAAATTTTCCTGCGTGGGGGAGGCAGCAATCCATTCCAAAGCCTTCAGAATGGCAAACAGTTCAGCTTGATATACTGAGTTATCGTCTCCAATTCTGGAGGCCCACTCATAGGTCGGCACCCCATTTACCATGGCGCAGAAGGCTGCGGCCACGCCGGTTTCAGTGCGCGACCCATCAGTGTAGATGGTTGAATGCTGCGAGGGTCTGTGACTGTTCTTGGCGATGCATACCTGTAATTGTGATGTCTCCTCCGCGGGGTGCAGGTGCCAACTTGGAACATTTCTCTGTATTATTGTTTTTGGGAAGTGTAGCATAGTAGTTGGTTCATATTCTAGGTGTTGGATTCTGTTTTTCTGGTGCTCGTATTCTAGTGATATTAGGATTGGAGGGATCCCCGTTAGTACTGTGAGTGCGTCCGTTGAGATTGTCCTATACCCTCTCACCATTTGCAGCAAGAACATCCTTTGGATCGAAACCAACTTTTCTTTGACTGCCTTGGTGAGATTTCCTCCCCAGACGCCCACACAGTAAAAGAGGATCCGTTCTATGATTGCGTGGTACCAGATTTTTTTCTTTGGTTGCCACGGATATCCGGAAACGTTTCCGAGTAGTTTTTTTTTTTAGTGTAGAAATAATTTTTTCCAGCCTGGAATTTAAGGTTTTTTTTTGTATGCTATTCATTTACAAGTAAACATTTTCATGTTCAACAAACATGTTTAACAGATAAACATGATACATTAACCTTCATTCACATTAACATAAAAAATAAGATTATTTTGCTACTCTTGCATGACTAAATTCAGTTACACAGATGAAAATGTTTAATTGAGAATAGATGGCACCTGAAAAGCCTAATTTCGGGTTCCGAAAACTGAGTAATACACTCGAAAAACTATTCGGAAACGTTTCTGAAAAAAAAGAAACTTTGTTTTTATAAATGCTTCTTCTTTATCTCTCCAAGATTTATTGGTTTATCAGGTGCTTAAAGATAAAGAACGATTTTCAGAATTATGGGTAAATCGGAAGAGAAAATTGTATATTTTAAATTCTTAGTTGTACTATATTTTCGTAGATTAAGAAACATTTGTCTATTTTTTTTTAAGATTGTAAGAAAAAAAAACAGTTGCAAGTTAAAACTTTTTCACATAAGGTACCAACTAGATAAACATGCTGAATTATTTGATAAAATATTGAAACAAATAAATTTGTTTTAATTACATAAGCTTGCATATTCGCCTGCGCTTCATAATAAAAAGAAAACCTCGTAGCAAACAAATTATTATCAACTAAAATTGCTTGTGAAAACATCAAGATTACGAGTAAATGCATTTTCTAATTAGAAAGTCGACAGCTTCTGACTGAGCATGAGTTCATAAAAGCCATTAGTACCGAAGTCTCCATTAGTTCCCAATTATAAAAGAAATTTCTTCGAAGTAAAATATTAAAGCAAAGCTAAAAGACACTCCATATTTCTTATTAGTTATTTTTAGATTAGTTATATTTATCAGACATTAGATTGCATGGATCATAAGTTTCTCATGAAAAGTTAGTCATTTGCATTGAAATATTTTTCGGATTTTAACTCATTTTAGTTTTTAAAGTTGCTTAGTACATTCAATCGCTGGAAAAGATGGTATCATTTATGATAAAAAGAAAAACTTTGATCAAGGAAGAAATCAGTATTGTAATACTGTTATACTGTGGAGAGGAATTTATTATGGTTAAATGTATTTTCTAACTGGTAATGAGTTCGTAAAGGTCATTGAGTACCGAAGTTTCCATTAGTTCTTAAATATAAAAAAAAAATTGTTTGAAGAAAAATATTAAAGCAAAGCTAAAAAACATTCCATATTTTTTATTAATTATTTTTACTTTAGTTATATTGATCAGACATTAGATTTCTTAAATCACAAATTTCTCATGAACACTTATTCATTCGCATTAAAATATTTTACTGATTTTCAATCATATTAATTTTTGGAGTTGATTAATGCTTTTAATCACCGGAAAGCATACACTGTAAAAAAAACACAAATGTTTCTTAACGTCCGCTACCGGGTTAAAATTAATGGAATTTTGTTTTATTCAAAAATTTCGAATTAATACCAGAAAATACTATTAGCAATATTTTCTTTATTTAATAACAGACATTTTATAATTACATAAAATAAAAATTCTTCTTTCGAAATTTCCGGTACTAATTCGTAATTTTTGTTTAAAAATGAAGTGTCAAATGAGTGACAAAGCGACGACGCCACGTAAGTGTCCTCGGTAGCGAACGAGTGAAGCTACAAAAATATAATATAACCACAAACGAAAATATACAATAACCTCTTCGGAGTTGCCCGCGATTCTAAGAAAACGTTTTCTATCTTTAGAAACTTCGAGAAATTAAATATTTTCAAGATTTAAAGAAGCTTTTATAAATAAGAAGTTTCTTTTGTTGCCACTGATCTCCGGAAATGTTTCCGAGTTGTTTTTATAGCGTATTAATCAATTTTCCCAACATGTAATGTAAGATTTTTTTGTATGTTATAAATTGTCAAGTCAACATTTTCATGTTCAACAAACTTATTTTACAGATAAACATGATACATTAACAGCATTAACATTAACATTAAAGTTAATACTATTTTGTTTCCTTTGCATGCATAAATTCAGTTACGCAGCTGAAAATGTTTAATTGAGAATAGATGGTATCCGATAAACCTAATTTCGGGTTCTTAATCGCAGATTAATACACTTTAAAAACTATTCAGAAACGTTTCTGAAAATCGGTGGCAGCAAAAGAAACTTTGTTTTTATAAATGCTTCTTTACCTCTCGAAAATTTATTGGCTTCTCAGGAGTCTAAAGATAAAGAACGCTTTTCAGAATTATGGGTAAATCGGATGAGATTATTGTATATTTCAGTTTGTAGTTGTATTATATTTTCGTAGATTAAGAAACACTTGTCTTTTATAAGATTTCGTTCATCTCACGAAACCCTATTCGTCCCGCTACTATGTCTGTCTGTCACAGAGCCGGTTCTCAGAAACTATATAACTTACAGACTTGAAATTTTGTGTACTTATAGCTGAATACCTACTATGAAGCTGAAAATCATAAAATTTTGAAAAAATCGTATTATTTTAATATACTTTATACAATAATTAATTTTCTATTGAAAGATTTCTACGTGAAAAATGAAAATGAAATAAAAAGTTTCATCAATCGAAAAGAAGAAGAATATGACGTCCTATTGGTAATAAAATGGAAATTTTCAAACACTTATCAATAATACAAGGAGTATGAGTATGTGTAAGTACAGTCATATGAGTTTGAGGAACGTATTGAATCATGATAAAAACCCGATTATGGAAATATTGGAATATTTTAACATTTTGAAGCTCTCTATACAACATGTTTAACTTTGAAATTATTTTTTTTAATATTGCATTTAGTCCACATGACAGATATTATTATAGCCCGCTATCGGATTTTCAGATTATCGCAAAAAAACGAGAAAAATAGACCGGTAAATTTTTACTTTATAAAAAACATGACCTTTTTTTTTCTTTTGATACTGAATTTATTTGAATTTATTAAAGAAAGGATAGAGTGTTTTGAAAGGAAGATTAAACGAAACCCTTTGTGTGATCTTCGATCACACTTACCCACTTTTTTTTTTTTTTTACAAATTGTAAGGAAAAATAAATAGTTGAAAGTTAACCTTTTTCACATAAGATACCAACTAGATAAACATGCTGAATTATTTGACAAAATATTGAAACAGATAAATTTGTTTTAATTACATCAGCTTGCATATTCGCTTACGCTTCATAATAAAAAGAAAACTTCGTAGCAAACAAATTATTATTAACTAAAATTGCTCGGGAAAATATCAAGCTTACGAGTAAATGCATTTTCTAATTAGAAAGTCGAGAGCTTCTGACTGAGCATGAGTTCATAAAAGCCATTAGTACCGAAGTCTCCATTAGTTCCTAATTATAAAAGAAATTTCTTCGAAGAAAAATATTAAAGTAAAGCTAAAAGACACTCCATATTTTTTTATTAATTATTTTTACATTAGTTATAAATTGATCAGACATTAGATTGCATGAACCCTAAATTTCTCATGAATAGTTATTCATTTGCATTCAAATATTTTTCAGATTTTAAATCATAATAGTTTTTAGAGTTTTTTAATGCTTTCAATCGCCGGAAAACCATTTGTGATAAAAGTAAAACTTTGATCGAGGAAAGCAATCAGTATTATAATATTGTTATATTGTTGAGAGGAATCTGTTAATGGGTCATTTCTGTATGATTAATAACCTTAAACGGAAAGTAAACTCTAACAACTTTTGCATAAACCTTGTTAAATATCCAGGCAGATGGACATCGAAACAGGGGCGCCATTTTAAGAGTTACTTGCAAAGGGGGGGGGGCTGTTCTTTGAGGGATACGGTTTAAAATAGCACGAGGGATTGCACAAATCGCACACAAAATAAGAAAATCCCACACAATAAAAAAGCCGGTGCAGTGTATTTCTCCCTCTTAACTTCTTTCACAGACCGGGAATATTTTTTAATTTTCGTGGAAGTCAGAGATTTTTTATTTTATTTTATTGCGGAATTACGCAAAATTAGCTAATTTGTCAATCTATCGCGAAAAAAAGCGAATTTTGCCAATTGAACTTTGAAAAAATAGGTAATTACGCAAATTGTAAAAATCGCTAATTTTTTTTTTAACTACCATGGAAAAATATTGCGAATTTCGCCGAAGATCGCAGAAACAAATAAAGATTTCTGTCAATCGGTCGTGGAAAAGAAGTTGCAGATTACAACTTTCATTCGCAGAAAAAAGTCAAATTTGTCCATCGGTAGCGGAAAAAAATCGCAAATTTTGTCAAAAGTTTTTTCAAAAAATCGTGAATTTTTTATAACTATCGCGGAAAAAATATCACGAACAGTTCCGTAAAAAAAAAAAAAAAAAAAAAAAAAAAAAAAAATTCGAGAATTTTATCAAACGATTGCGCAAAATAATTTCAAATTTAGTTGATGAGTTTCGAAAAAATAAATTCCGAATTTCAACAAACGATCGGAGAAAAGAATCACGAATTTCGTCAAAAGATAGCAGAAAACAAGTAGAGAATTTCATATATCAGACGCAAAAAAATCTTGAATTTTGACAAATGGTCGCGAGAAAAAATCTATTTCGTCAATCGGTCGCAGAAAAAATCGCGAATTTTGGAAAATGATCAAGAAAAACAAATGATTTCCGTGAAACAATCACGAAAAAAAAATTCGCGTATTTCGTCGAATGTTCCAGGGAAAAAAATCGTAAAATTCAACAGGTCATGAGGTAATCAGCATCACAAACAACACCAATATGTCACGAAATTTACAATTTTTGTGATCCATGGGAACACTTTCATTAATGATTTTCTGTCAAAAAAAATTTTCCTTAATCATAATTTTCTGCCTTCCTTTTCAGACTATGATCTATGTATTCCATACAATTGAGAAATCTGCAAAATCCTTGGTCTCAGGTTAAGTCCTGCATTGGATCAGGCAAACCGATTTAACCCGAAACTGACACAATCCGATCCCGGTACGGATCGAGCCCGGTTCACTCTGCTTTTTTTTCCACTGCGGGCCAAGTTGACTTTGAATGTTTGACTACGGTCGGGACATATGCGTCCCAGTGGACTATTTTTAACACTTTCCAACCTAGTTGAAAAATGTTTATGACTTCAGTTTGTTTGGCCGTCAGCCGTATGGCTGTCTGGCCGTCTGCCGTCTGCCGTCTGTCCGTTCTCTAACTACCGTAAATATGCTCGGATTTCCCTGCAATTTTTATATGTTATTGTCGTTATCTATAGCATGTTCCCTATTTCAACTGAAGTGTGTAGCACTTATAGTTTTTTTACAGGGACACTCAAAATAATTCCATTACATTACGGTCTATGGGGAAAAATCATTTGCGGTTTATTTTAATGATGTCACGCAGTTTCAAATAAATTGTAATTGATATATATCACTAAGGTGCATTACAACAAGCTTAATATGGAATAGGGTGTGCATAGCACTTATAGTTACTTTACAGGGACAGTCAAAAGAATTCTAGTACATTACATATATGGAAAAAAATCGTTTGCGGTTTAATTAAATAATGCTTCACTATTTTAAACGCATTGAAATTTATATATATCACAGATATATATGAAATTTATATATATCACAAGCTGTGATTTATATATATCACAGCTTGTAATGCTTCTGTAGTAAGCATTACAAGAGGCTTACTACAGAATATTGTGTGTATAGCAGTCATCGTTCATTTACAGGGACACGCAACAGAATTCTCTACTGTCTGTTAACAATAATTCCTGGAAGTGCGTTTTAAGTTGCTGAACGCGATTTTAAATTTAACTCACTTTTTGTCTATTACTTGGTGTGTATAAATTCTGTAGATCCTGTTAGACAATATTTTACCTAACGAGTATTATGGCGTGAGAACGGGTAATTACCTCCTATGTTTTATTTCTAACTACTTAATCATATTTCTTCACAACATCTTATAGAAATAAATAAGAATGTTCTTAAAGTTTGGTAGCTTCGTCACCTCTATATCTGAGTAATCCATTTGAAACAACTTTGTTTGTTGTTGTGTGAATATTATTTTATTCATGTATCCAATTGGAAAAGAAATTATATGATTTCACTAGATAGATGATCACTGCTGTAAAATTATGTATTCCGTAGTATCGTAGTGGTACACTATGTATAGAAAATTATCTTCACACCTTTAAAAGAAAAGAAAGAATTTAATATAAGATAAAATTGAGACTGAACATTTTGCACCCTCTTAGTCGGGTGTTCAAGCAAGAAGTGAACAAAAAACATATATACGAAATTACACACGTGCTTTTCTCAAAAAGTGGGTTACATTCAAAGGTTATATGCGTGATAAACATCATTATCTAAAATTAGCCATTTTGCATCATTGAAGTCAAATTCAAGTGTTTATAAAATAGAGTCAGTGAAAGTCTCATTAAAAAGAAGTTGAGCTAAACTGTCTTTATAAGTGTCCGTCACTGTTTTTGTACAAATGTTCTGCAAAGACGAACGAAATAAGCAGTCTTTCCTAAGAGGCAATAAATTTGCATCATTACTGTCAGCTAACCAGATGTGAGCGGCACAGAAAACGGTCCAGATGTAAGTTCTATGAGATGGAGATGTGACTTTTTCTTTATTTTTGTTTTAACACTTATCGTAATTAGGAGGCTTAATTCCGTATCACGGGCAACAAAGCCCCCCTTAAGCCCCTGATGAAGATCACTTAGCAGTTTCAGTTTGTCCCTGTTTTCTTGAAATACAGGTTTGGGTTCCGGTTTGGTAAACACGTCTGCAATCATAGATTTGCTAGGGCAGTAACACATTTCTATTGTTCCATTTCCCTTCATATGTTTGATTGAATGGTATTTCACATCAATATGCTTTGTTTTATTTGTATATTTGTCCGATTCAATCATCTTAATGCATGAAATGTTGTCTTCATAGACAGTAATCGGAAGAGATTGGGTTAAATTTAAGTCTTCTAACAATCTTAATAACCATGTAAGTTCTTGAACGGCTGTTGCAGCTGCTACAAATTCAGCTTCTGCTGATGATTGAGCAATACACGACTGGCGCTTTGTTATCCAATGTATTGGATTCTTCCCTAATAGGTATAAATTTCCAGTAGTAGATCTTCTGGTTTGTGTATCACCGGCCCAATCAGCATCGGTGTACACTTCTAACACTGGTGGATGTTCATTGCTGATTACCAAATTTAGATCTTTACTGTGATTTAGGTAACGAATAAGCCGTTTAACACCTTTCCAGTCTTCTTCGGACGGATTTTCACATTTTCGACTCAAAATGTTCACTGCCAATAATATGTCTGGCCTTGTAATTGTCGCGATATATAATAACGCACCGATCGCTTGTCTAAATTTTGTGTTATTGGGCATTGGATTTTCTTCCTTTTCTGATCTTACGGAATTCGTTTCCATTGGTGTCCCGTATGGCTTTGATTCTTCGAGATTAAATTTCTTAACAATTTCCATTATTTTCGCTGTTTGATTTAATTTAAAGCCATTGTGTGTTTTCTGAATTTTTATCCCATAATAATGGCTGATTTCCCCTAAATCTTTGAGTGTGTATTGTGTTTTTAATTTATTTATGACATCTTCAATTAAATGGATGCTTCCTGCAACAAGAATGTCATCGACATACACAACTATATACACTGTATCTTCCCCTTGTCCTCTAGAAAATAGACAGGTGTCTGCTTTACTCTGTATAAAATTTAACTCTGTAAGCGATTCAGAAGTTTTTGCATACCAAGCCCGGGCTGCTTGCTTCAGCCCGCATATGGCCTTACGAAGTTTACAGACCTTTTCTGGTTCGTTTGCGTTCACATACCCTTCGGGTTGTGCCATGTACACTTCTTCATCAATTTTTCCATGCAAGAAAGCAGTTTTTTATATCTATTTGCCTAACATTAAGATTTTTGTAAGCTGCGACAGTTAAGAAACATCTTTAGGTGGTGTGTGATACTACGGGAGCATATTTCTCATCGTAGTCTATCCTGTATTTTTGCTTGAAGCCTTGAGCCACCAATCTGGCTTTATAACGCTTTATTTGTCCATTTTCATCATATTTAGCCTTGTAGGTCCATCTGGATCCAATTACTTTGGCTCCCTGTGGTGGTTTCACCAAAATCCAGGTTTCATTTTCCATAAGTGAATTTATTTCGTCTCGTGTCGCGTTAATCCAGTTATTTTTTTCTTGCGGATTCTCAATGTTTAGCATATCTTGCCAACCTTTTCGTTCATATACTGGGTCGTGCCGGACTGCATATGCAAACCTGTCCGGTGGCACACCTCTATTGTGTTCAGATCTTCTCGGTTGTTGTGTTTGTTGAGACGCGGATGGTGTATCTGGAGCAGTTTGGTTTGGCGTTAGATCAAATTCTACTATACTAGTGTCATTTTGTTGCGCTTGTTTGTTTGTTTCTGACATCAGCTCAATTGTGTCATTATTTTTCTCAACATTTGAATTACGCATGTTATTTTCAGCGAACTTGACGGTTCTGGCTAAAATTACTCTTCCGTCTCCTGTAAATATTCTGTACGCTTTACACCGGTTGTCATATCCCACGAACGTGCCTTTCTCGGCTCTGTCATCTAATTTGCCACGTTTAGATTTATGAATATATGCGTAGGCGGTACACCCAAATACTTTCAAATATTTTATATTTGGTTTTCTGTTTAACCATAGTTTGTAGGGGGTAGAGCTAATGGATTTCGATGGTAAGCGATTCTGCAAATGATTGGCTGTACATATGGCTTCTCCCCAGAGTCTATGTGGGAGGTTAGCCTCACTTAACATGCTTCTAGTCATGTCTAAAAGTGACCTATTTTTACGCTCAGCAATCCCGTTCTGGCTCGGGCAGTACGGTACTGTTTGCTGATGGTCAATACCGTTATGCTTGAGGTATTCTTCTAATTCATCGTTAACATATTCTCCGCCATTATCGGATCTGATGGCGGTTAGAAATTTTCCGAATTTATTTTTCACGGTCGAAATGTATTCCCTTATTTTTTCATACACTTCACTTTTTTTCGTCATTAGATAGATGACACAGAATCTGGAGTAATCATCTATGAAAGTGATGAAATAGCGTTTTCCCCCTATGGTAGGAGTATTTATCGGATCACACACCTCACTGTGCACTAACTAACCTTTTTGTGGCTCTATATGCGACCGATTTTGGAAATGGGGTATCGTTTGTTTTGGATTTAATGCATACCTCACAATAGGTGTTGTGTTTGCAGAAATTTAGGGTTATACCATTTACATGTTGTTTTTGTACAATGGTTTTAATTGCATCGTAACTTCTATGTCCAAGTCGCCTATGCCATAAGTCTATACATCTTGTATTTGTACAATTGTGCGTAATGTTCGCGTAATTATTATCCCCGGGTTTATTATTATTTACATGCACTTCATATAAGTTATTCTTCAATCTACTTTGTAGAATTATTTCCCCATTATGTATGATGTCACACGTTTCTTTATCGAACTTTACTTGACATCCGTTTTTAGTAGCCCTGCTAACTGATAGCAAGTTTGTTTCGATATCGGGTACATACAATACGTCACGAAGTGTAATTTGCCTGTCTTGTTTTTCAGTGTTTATTACTATTTCATCTGACCCGTATGAAATTAATTTATTACGATTTGCATCAGTCACATTTGTCTCATCGTTGCTGGTTATTTTCAAGAACATTTCTTTAGAATTAGCAATATGACTTGAACTTCCACTATCAATAATAAATATTTGTTTGTTTTCCGATTGTTCAGTCAATAACGCTACGTTTTTATTTTTAGTTTGTTTTCTATCACGCCGTTCCGCGATTTTGTCGGGTACATTTTCTTCAAAACACAAAGAAGTAGAATGAATTTTATTTTTGAACGGTTTGTTATGCTGTACTGTATGATTATTTTTCCTTTTTTGAAACCAACATTCGCTGTATGAATGATTTTTCATTTTACAATACGAACAAAATTTATTGTTTCTTATTTGATCTGTGTAGCCTAATTTACCCTGTGTTTTATAGGCTTTAAACCCATTGCCTGAATTTTCCGAATTCTCGACTCTGCGAGTATACTCATCTATAAGCTTTCCTTTAATAAAATCAGGCGTTAAATCTATTTCATTTCTCGCTTCAATCGCGGTAATCAATGTATCGTATGACGGGGGTAACGAACATAATAAAATGGCAGATATGTGTGAATTTGAGATATCTTCTCCTATTCCGGCCAATTTTTCTACAAGTTCCAATAATTTGGTAATATGTGTTATTAAATTCCCTCCTTCATTTAGCTTTGTGCTATAAAGTTTGCGAAGGAGATGTAATTTGCTTGAAAGATTAGAACGCTCATGTATATTTTTCAAAGTGGTCCAGGTTTCTTTAGCTGTGTTAAGATGCTTTATATTTATTATTTGGCTATCTTCGATACTAAGATTTATCAAGGCCCTTGCCTTCCGGTCCCTCTTCGTCCAATCAGCGGTTATTGAATTTGGAGCTTCGTCGGTGACGAAGACTTCCAAAAGCTCTTCACGTATCAATAGCATCTCAACTTTAAATCGCCAATTTGAGTAGTTGTTCGCATTTAGTTTTTCAATAGCCGCACTGTCCTTTGCGTATGCCATTATCTCTCTTTTCTTTTCTTTTAAGTTCTTCAAGTTAATTGAATATATATATATTTTTTCTTTTATCGGATTACCGGATTTTTCTTTATTATTTGAGGATCTATGTTTTATTTTATGTACTTAACGAGACCTCAGTCTCATAATCAATATGTTAGACAATATTTGACCTAACGAGTATTAAAGCGTGAGAACGGTTAATTGCCTCCTATGTTTTATTTCTAATTACTTAATCATATTTCTTCACAACATCTTATAGAAATAAATAAGAATGTTCTTACCGTTTGGTAGCTTCGTCACCTCTATATCTGAGTAATCCATTTGAAACAACTTTGTTTGTTGTTGTGTGAATATTATTTTATTCATGTATCCAATTGGAAAAGAAATTATATGATTTCACTAGATAGATGATCACTGCTGTAAAATTATGTATTCCGTAGTATCGTTGTGGTACACTATGTAGAGAAAATCATCTTCACACATTTAAAGGAAAAGAAAGAATTTAATATAAGATAAAATTGAGATTGAACATTTTGCACCCTCTTAGTCGGGTGTTCAAGCAAGAAATATGCAAAAAACATATATACGAAAATACACACGTGCTTTTCTCAAAAAGTGGTTTACATTCAAAGGTTATATGCGTGATAAACATCATTATCTAAAATTGTCCATTTTGCATCATTAAAGTCAAATTCAATTGTTTATAAAATAGAGTCAATCAAAGTCTCATTAAAAAGAAGTTGAGCTAAACTGTCTTTATAAGTGTCCGTCACTGTTTTTGTACAAATGTTCTGCAGAGGCGAACGGAATAAGCAGTCTTTCCTAAGAGGCAATAAATTTGCATCATTACTGTCAGCTAACCAGATGTGAGCGGCACAGAAAACGGTCCAGATGTAAGTTCTATGAGATGGAGATGTAACTTTTTCTTTATTTTTGTTTTAACACTTATCGTAATTAGGAGGATTAATTCCGTATCACGGGCAACAGATCCTATACAGGGCAGCACAAAAGTTCGTGAATACATTTCCGTTTATTGACAGAAACTCCAGAAGGAGAATTTCTAACTGTGCTCGCGTTTCCTAACTAAACTAAAATTTAGCATCCTATGTAGTATATATACAAATCTATAGATCCTATACGGGGTTGAATAAAAGTTCTCGGATATTTTTCCGAATATTGTATGTGATGGAAATATATGTTGGAAATTCCTGAAATTACGTTTTTAAATATGTTATCCGTTTTCCAAATTGTTTACTTAGATGTTATCTTTCAGCTTATTAAGCGGTAATGATTTGTAAAATTAGATCTATGCTTGACACATGATTTTTCGTTCTTGTTTATTCTATTAGACCACTTCTTGAAAACTAATCTCTGCTAAATTAGGATATTTTCAAGAGAAATCCGCCACAATCATTTTTTTTAATTGGGGCACGATTGCATATAAAAATAGTCGCCCTTCCTGGCACGTAATCAAAAGATTAATTGTTACGGTGTAACGACCGAAGAAACCCATGGCCTATCCTGATTCGTAAGTTGCTGGCCTAGAGTGGTTCAGAGTTTGTCCATGGTTTTGTCGCCTAGCTTCGGAGGTAGATCGCCGTGTAAGCCGTGTAATCGAATCGAAAGGACAGTTTTCGATATGCGAGGAGACTTTAAGAGATGTTAGTTGGCAGGTCAAAAGAAGTGAACCGAGCTAAGCTGTGGAGATGCAGAGAAAGTTGGACAGATGATGTTGAGCTGAAATGGTGTGTGCGTGTGGAAAGTATGACATAGTTGTGTCCGCTGAGTTTTTTATGGAGGAGTTTAATGTTTTTTAAAGTGTTCATATTATTTTAACTTGTGTATCAACGATGCCGAATAAAGGTGTTGGATGTAAAGCGTCCCTCGGATCACTGGAGTTCATTAGTTCATTACAGTCTAAGTAGTTAATGGAGGTGCCACCTGAGATGGTGTTTTTAAATGTGAAATCAGCTGAAATTTTATGAGAGGTATGTCATTTTCCCTTTTATCCATTGTAGCGTGCTTGGTGTTAGTGGTTTTATATGTTTATATTTAAGAAGTTTATATTTGGGTTTTAGTGCCAAACTGGTTTTTTTTGTTTTGTATTAAATGCAGCGGTTCACAATGCCAGCGGGATGTATTTTATTTGGAAACTGGTTGAGTTGTATTTGTATATGAAAAAAAAAAGAAAATGTGTATTTTATTTTGAGTAAAAATGGTGAATTTAAATCTTAAAACTTAAGATAAAAATGGAGGTGAGGCCAAACTGGCAGATATGAAATAGATGAATAATGATTCATTATTGAAAATCAAACTGATTTTGATTAAATTGTGTTACGCCAAACTGGCAGATATGAATTAAATGAATATCAATTCATATATTGAAAATCAAACTGATTTTAATTAAATTGTTTTACGCCAAACTGGCAGATATGAAGTAAATGAATAACAATTCATGTATTGGAAATCAAACTGATTTTAATTAAATTGTTTTACGCCAAACTGGCAGATGTGAAGTAATTGAATAACAATTCATGTATGGGAAATCAAACTGATTTTGATTAATTTGTTTTACGCCAAACTGGCAGATAGGAATGAACTGAATAGGTATTTATGTACATTGAAAAAAATCAAACTGATTTTATTAAGTATTGTAAGATGTATAGAATGTTAAAGCCAAACTGGTTTAAATTCTTAAACTAAGAGATATTACTGTTTGAAATTTATGTTTTCCAGTTGTGTCTTGATATATATTTGTGTAGTGTATTAAAATACTTTTATAGATGAGTTGAAAACTGTTTTGAAAGTTTAATAGTTAGATATTGTAAAATATATTTTTGCTTACTGAGTTAGTAACATTCTATCGAGTAAATAGTTTGAAAGTATCGAATTAATTTTGGTTAGTTGGTTGGGTGTCGGTGGCTCTGAGGAAGTGTTTGAACTACGCACTAGAGTGCTTAAATTGAACTTTGAGGTGGCGTATTTTGGAAAAGGCCGAAAGGAGGACATGAGAGTTCTGGCAGTGGAATTGGGAGAGGTGATTGACGATAGCATGAGAATAATTGATTTGCGTAATTTAATTATGAAAAGTGATAATTATGAGGAAGTGTTTGTAAAGGAAATGTTTATGTCAGTTGTAAATGAGAGAATAAAGCGAGAAAAGGCAGAGGAGAGAGAGAGGGTGGAGAAAGAGAGGGTGGAGAAAGAGAGGTCAGAGGAAAGAAATTTTCAATTGGAGAAACAGAGATTGGAGTTGCAATTAAAGGAAAGTAAGAGCCCTGACGATTCTGTTAAATCTAGTACAGGTTTCGAATCGAGAGTAGAGATTCAGAAAGTGATGCCGAAATTTGATGCGAAAGAGGATGATATCAGTTTGTTTTTGGAACACTTTGAACGACAAGCGAAGGTTCTTAAGATTTCCCCCGAAAAGTGGGTTACTCAATTAATTGGTGTTTTGCCATTTGAAATTTCTCAATTGATAGCTCGTGAACCTGTGGAAAATGCTAGTGAATATAAAAATGTTAAGACATTGTTGCTGAAACGTTTTAAATTGAGTCCGGAAAAGTTTCGTTAGAATTTTGTGCAAATTCAGAAATCACCTGATGGTACTTGGTATGATTTTTACTATGAAATGAAAAATTATTTAGAGGGTTGGTTGAATGGTTTGAAGATAGAGACATATGATCAATTAAAAGATTTGATAATTGTGGATCAGATAAAAAAGAGGGTACCGTCTGAATTTAAGGAGAGTTTTTTAGATCAATGGACAACTATAATTTCGCCAGTTAATTTTGTGACTAAGATTGAAGAGTTTGAAGATGTAAGAGGGTGTGTTCGTAATAAGGGTGCGATGAGTTATAAGGATCGAAATGAGAAGAAATCATGGCAACCGAGATTTTGGAGAGGAAGTGGCCAGAGAAATGAAACTACACGGTATGTAAAGGGAAAGGAAAATTATTTTAAAGCTAGAAAACCCGATCCCAATTTTGATAGAAGGAAACCTGAGCCTAATTTTGATGGAAGGAATCCCGATCCTAGTTTTGAGAGAAGGAAACAGTTCCGTTGTTTCGAATGTGGGGATTCAACGCATTTCAGACCTGATTGCCCCAGGCTTAAAACTAGAAATGGTTTGGGAGCTGTGTATCATGTAAAAAATGAAGTTGATGAGGACTTATTGGCACCATATACGATTTCGGGAACGATTAATGGGACTAGTATTCCTATTCTACGCGACACTGGAGCAACGGTCGATGTGGTATGTCAAAAATATATTTCACCTGAAAGTATGACCGGAGAATATATGTGGGTGCAGCATTTGTTGAACCAGCAGAAGTCATGTTTGCCTATGGCCGAAATTGCGATTGATTGTGAACTGGGCCATGTTACCACTAAAGCAGCGGTTCTCCGAAATGAATTGGATCAGGGGACATATATCCTTGGAAATAAAACAGCCTCACAATTAAAAGAGAGTGAAAATGATTGAGAGAGAAAAAAAGAAATTGTGAGTGTTGTATTGACCCAAGCGCAGAGACGGACACGGCTTAATGAGAATTTGGGGAATGGTCAGGAAGAGAAATTTGAATTGACTGAAAAGTTAAAGGAGGAGAGAGATGAGAATTCCGGTGCTGATTGTAATCTTTTGCCGGAGGTTGTGAAAACTGAAACCATTTTGGATTTGGTGAAAGTGAATTCGAATAAATTTGCTGAAGAGCAACAGAAGAGTAAAGAGTTGGCTTCATTGTTTACATTGGCCGAAAAGACTGAAACAGAATCCAAGAAATTTGGAGTGGTTGAAGAAAAATTATTGGTTAAGAGGGAAGTTGATAAGATGGAAAAAGAGGTGGATGTGCTTGTGGTTCCTGATCATAAGGATAAAATCTTACTAGACATTGCTCATTTGTTTAAAAGTGTTCCTGTGAATGGCGAAAAAATATGTGGCATGGAAAATATTGCTAAGGTAAATGAAAAAGAGAGTACGAGTGAAGAAACTCTTAATAACGATTTGAGAGTTTTGGACTTTACTTTAGTTGAAAATCAGTCGTTGGCTGAGAAACTTTGCGAATCTACTAAGGTTGAAACTGATAATGTTGCAAAAGTGAAAGAGGAGCTTGAATTATCTAAATCTCAAGATCAGGAAATGTTAAGCTTAAAGCAGATTAGTGGAACTGATGAGTTAATCATTGAAGAAGATAGAGAACTATTCAATTTGTCACAAGTTAGGAATTTTGTAAATTTAGATGAAGTTGGTAACGAGACTAATTTTGAATTTAATGTTGGACTTTCTCAAACGGATGTTAATGAAGTCTGTGGAGATGGTTATCTTTGTAGTTTGAAAAATAAGGACAATTCAGAAATAGATGATGAGGTTCAAAAAGAGCAGAGTTTTAATCCTGATAGAAATGATTTATGTGAAGACCATGAATTCGAAAGTAATGATAAAATTAAAAGTGAGACGGCGGAAATGGCTGAAGACATTGTGGAGGTTGAAGGAATTGAGGAGGAAGTTGTGGAGCAGAATTCGCTTATGGCTAATTTAGTCCGGAGTGTAAATGAGAGGAAAGATGAAATTGATGGGAAGATTGATAAAGAGAGTTATTCTAATGAACAGAATGATGAAAATCTTGAACCTGATGTGTTAGTTGAAAGATGTGAGGAAAATGTGTCAGCGACAAGAAATACTAAGGGAAATTTATCTAACATAGAAAACGCAAATAATCAATGCGCATCAAAAGATGAAAATCTTCGTAAAACAGAAAAAGGAATCACCTGTGGTGTGGTCACGAAAAGTGCTCGTAGAAATGGGAGCTATGCTGATGTTAAGGAATGTTACAGAGTGTGTGACAAGAAGATGAAGGGAAAAGTAGTGGTAAAATTAAGGAAAAATAAAATGATGAAGAATCATAAGAAAAGAAGGAGGAGATCACATGCAGAGTTAAAGGTGCATGCAGTTAAAGAGTACCAGAAAGAATTTCTACTGCAAACTGATGCATCGCACATTGGTCTGGATATAGTTTGGCGCAGATTAGCGATCAAGGGGAGGAGGATCCTATTTTATACATTAGTAGGAAGCTCAAGCAATCGGAACAGAGATGTTGTACCACCGAAAAGGAGTAGTACTGAAGGGTATAGCGGCACACTCCATCCCGCTATAGTGTATGCAGTGAAGAAATTAAGGTGTTATTTGGATGGTCATTTGCCATTTATAATACAAACTGATCACAACCCTTTGGTGTGGCTTAAAACTAATGCGGGATCGAATCAAAGACTTTTACGATGGGCCCTGGCATTACAACAGTTCAATTATAGGATTGAGCATAAAAGAGGAAAATATCACTGTAATGCAGACACTCTGGGCCGGCACCCATACACTGAGTAATATTTATTAAGTTTATATATTCTATATATTAAAATGGTATTATTTGTGTGAAAAAAATGTATATTTTTATATTTATTTATTGTCTGTTAGAATAAGAGAAAAAATACAAAAATAACTTTGAAATGTTAAATTATGATCTAGAATTTATTAGTTACAAATTTATAGATATTTTTTCAAATTGTGTTAATTCATATGAAAAGTTGTTTCATTTGGTAGAGAAAAAATGTCAGATATTCATTTGCTTTTGTATCATGTTAAACTTATATAAAAAGGAAAAAAAATCTGTTAATTGTTTTGGTATTTGTGTTAAATTACATTGGTAATAATTTTGTCTAGAAGTTACAGAATTTTGTGTATATTTAAATTATGGTAAATTTGTATAAATTTTATATAATATGAATTTGTATCTGTATTACTGACATGGTCGAATTGCTGTATTTTCGCGTACTTCAAAATTTTTGCTAGTAAATTTAAATTTAAGAAATGTTGATTAGGGCGGCACATTGCTGTGATGGATCAGGAAAAGGGGGGAGATGACATGTATGTGACAAAGTAACAAGTTGTTCCTGAACATGGGGAATTAAAAGAAAATCATTTGGTGTTCAAGGGAATTTGTCACAACTGTAAAGTCTCATCAATGACCCAGTTTGGACATGTCCAAAATTTGGAGGGGGGGGGGGAGTCTGTAACAACCGAAGAAACCCATAGCCTATCCTGATTCGTAAGTTGCTGGCCTAGAGTGGTCCAGAGTTTGTCCATGGTTTTGTCGCCTAGCTTCGGAGGTAGATCGCCGTGTAAGCCGTGTAATCGAATCGAAAGGACTGTTTTCGATATGCGAGGAGACTTCAAGAGATGTTAGTTGGCAGGTCAAAAAAAGTGAACCGAGCTAAGCTGTGGAGATGCAGAGAAAGTTGGACAGATGATGTTGAGCTGAAATGGTGTGTGAGCGTGGTAAGTATGACATAGTTGTGTACGCTGAGTTTTTTATGGAGGAGTTTAATGTTTTTTAAAGTGTTCATATTATTTTAACTTGTGTATCAACAATTCCAAATAAAGGTGTTGGATGTAAAGCGTCCCTCGGATCACTGGAGTTCATTAGTTCATTATACGGGTTCCGATTAGGTTTTCACTATTTTCTGTCGGGTTCATGTTGATCCGATTTTATAGAAATTCTGAATATTTTTCAGATGAATAGAACTATATATTTGAACATTAATGAGCATATATATGTGTTTATTTTTGTACATAAGCGATAAAATTGTAGACTACTTTTCCATAAAGATATTAAAATATAGATTCCGTTTCTTTCACCTCGAGTTCGGGTAGAACTATTTCGGATATGAGTTAAAGCCTGTTGTGTTCAGGCCGGTACAACCCGATCCGCGCAGGACTCAAGTGTCAGGCTGTGGAGATTATTAAGAGTGTACTGTGTAAAACATGATTTAATAAAGCAATTGATTTGATAGTATTGTAATGATTGCAGTAAATACTATAATGTGACACTAATAATGCAAAATTGAAAAACCAAACATATAAGAAAGTTAATTAACCCACTACATGCGCGGTAGCGTATTACTGCTTATTTTACTGTTTATTACTGTTAATTTTACGTTATAATACTGGCACCTGGGATGCCAGTCTTATACTGTAAAATCAATATTTTTTTTTGCAGTGTACTACCTCCACCCCCAGAAAAAGAAAAATCCTTCCAAACTTTGGGCTAAAAGGGAAAATTCACCTCTAAAATTCTAATCCTGGGGGGAAGAGTTTTCTTTTGACCATGTTGTATATGTTCACAGCTGAGAAGCAATTGATAGAGTTTTTTCTCACATATATTTTTAAAATTAGCAAAAATTCTCATCAATGATAAATGTCTCATTTTGAGAATGCTGGAATAGCAAGACTTTTAGAAAACATTTTTGATATTTATTAGCTTCTGTACGTAAATTGATTATTTAATGCTTGTGTTTTTATTGTAATCAAATCTGACAAGCTATTTTAGCTTTTGAGCAATTTTGGAATTTTTTTTTTTTTTTTTTTTTTTGGTTTGACCTGTGATGATGGATGAATTTTCTGAAAGAGGCAATCGCCCCCCCCCCTCCCAAACCCTCCTAAATGGTGCCCCTGAGTCGAAAAGGACCAATGTCGTTTTTGCTCCATGTGAAAGCTAAAATTCTGCTGGAAGATTACATTAGGGTTACTTTGCTTCCATGAGGCCACACTCTTAGCCAATACTTTGTCTTGCTATGTTTTAGCATTAATCTTTACGTTTTATCAATAACAATTAAAGGTGTTTTTTGCTTGACGGTAACTCTTACCCAAACCATTAATCCTTTGAAAAAAAAACGATTCTGTGACTATTTTTCTTTTGTTTGCATTTCTTTTGATTGAACAATCAGTTGCCGATAATTCTGATGGTCGTGCACCGTCTCAATGGTGAAGATTTTCTCATTCGACAACAAAACATCTTTTACACGGCGCATATTGAAACTTTAGAGCATCTTTTTTCATCTCGTTATTCTTCTTAGCTTGACAAATGCTCCCCGCGGTACAAACAATAATTATGAAGTCCTAGAATGTTTTTAATAATATTCTGGACACTTTGACGAGAAATATCCAGACTCTTTGGAAAGGAATTCCAGCTTGCATAGTCTTTTCGGGAAATTATCTTCTTGATGATGTTGTGAATTCTTCGGGTACTGATAGAGGGCGGTCAGCCTGATTTCTTTTTTATATAAGCGTTTCCTAATGATTTCCACTGCTTAAATGACCTTATGAACAGCTCCAAGTAGGTCTTTCAACCGAGATGTAATCCTTGAAGTCTTCTCTTGATTTGCCGCCTGTTGAGCTATGGAAAAAGAACGAACATAGATCTTTATAAATTCATCGAAAGTAAATGAATAATATATCACTAGAAAGTTTATAAAAATAAAAAAATTTTTAAGCTTTCTTTCTCCGATTTTAATTGTGAAATAGCAACGTAAAACAACGAGCCCATATTTTTCAACCACCCTGTATTTAAGATAGTGGGAAGTATGTAAGATGTATCTTATTTAAGCATATAAATAAAGAAAAGATGTTGGTGAGTATTAAAATAAAGTATTAAATATGAAGTATTTTGAATAAGAGGAAATTTCAGAATTTTTCACGTATATTTTTTAATATTATTTTAACCACTTTAATGCATAAATAACATCTTCGAAATAGTATTTTTTTTTTAATCTTATATTTTATAAACCAATTTTTTGTCACTTTCCTCCAACATAGTTGAAAAGTGTTTATGAATTCGGTTTGTCTGTCTGGTCGTACTGTAACTGTCGTAAATATACACGGATTGTCATGTGCTTTGTATATGCAAGTTAGATTAAAATGAAGTGCATAGCATTTATTGTTTGTTTACAGAGACACACAAAAGTTTTCCGTTACATTATGGTCTTTAGGGTGGGGGGCGTTTGCCGGACATTTTATTGATGTTACGATATTTCAAACATAATACGGTTGATGTGAATCACTGAGGTTGATTACAGCATGGTTTCTAAGAAGTATACAGCAAATAGCATTTATAGTTTGTTTACAGGAATGCACAAAAGAATTTGGTTACAGGACTGACTAAGATCGATTATTACTGCAATTGCAATTTCCGCTGGGGTATGTATTTTTAAACTTATCTAATGTTTATTGCATTATGTGGCGTGTATAAATTCTATAGATCCTATAGAGGGTTGCACGAAAGAATTCGCACACATTACCGGATATTGACAACTGTTTCTAACAAGAACGAAAAATCATGCAACCGGTATAAATTATGAATCACTTTCCAACTCTAACAGAATATTATTTAGAAATTTAACTTTTTCATATGATGAAATGATATATCTAAATAAGCAATTTGAAAAATACATAACTCAGTAAAAATCCATTTTCAGCAGTTGCTGCCCATATTCGAAATCTTGCTTGCAGCCTTGTATAGGATTAACAGAATTTGAAAACAACACTTAATAAACTGAAAATTACATAAAATTGCATATCACCGCGGGAAGAACACTTCTAGCAATGGCAGATCATAGTCAGTCCTATAACCGAATTCTCTTGTACGTCTCTGTACATGAACGATAAATCCTACGCACTCCATAATCTATAAAAAATAAGCTGTATTGAACCTTAGGGATCCTCTTACATTTCATTATGTTTCAAGTATCATAACAGGTACAAAATGCACCGCAAACGATTTGTCCCCATTGATCATAATGTAAAGGAATTATTTTGTGCGTCCCTGTGATTAAACTATAAATGCTACGAATTGCATACTCCGGTAAAAGGATGCTGTAGTCCCCATCAGTAATGCATATTAATTTCATTATGTTTGAAATATCACAACATCAATAAAATGCGCCGCAAATAATTTTTCCCTATAAGCCATAGTGTAATGGTATTCTTTTGCGAGTCCCTGTAAATGAACTATTCATGCTACACACTTTATTTTCAATACCAAGCATTCTATAGTAAGCTTCAATAAGGTAGTATAAAAATTTCATGACAAATTGGAGTATATATTTGATAGAGTTAGACCACGGACAGACGGACAGACTGGCAGACAGGCAGGAAAACCGAATTCATAAACACTTTTTAACTATGTTGGAAAATATTAAAAATGGAATTTTACTGAGTTAAGTGTTTTTTAAACTGCCTATTTATATACATCACTTCGTTGTATGAAAAAATGAAATCTCTTAATCATATTCTACTATTGTTAGAAAGTTTTTTTTATAATCCATTCCTGATGCTCGATTTTTTGTTCTTGTTTTTAAATACAAATACAATACATTAAAATAAAATATTGTATTTTTAATAAGACTTAGTAACTAATAAAGGAAAATTTGAAACAAATTTATGAAAATAGGTTTGAAAGAATAAAGAAAAAATAATATAAAGAACCAACAGCGATTAAAGATTTCACATAAGATACCAGTTAAAACAAACTGAATTATTATTTAAATTCTTGAAACAAATAAGCTTGTTTTAATTACAAAATATTTCATATTCGTCTATGTTTCATAAATAGGTGCGGCAACTTCATAATAAAGAAAAGAATGTAAAAAAAAATCACTCAGAAATATTCCAAGCTTCCGGGTAAAGGCATTTTTTTTTTAATTAGCAAGTCGACAGCTTTTGACTCGGAATGAGTTATTAAAAGCTATTCGTTCCTAGATCTTCATTATTTATTAAATGTAAAACAAAGATGTATAAAGTAAAAATTATAAACAAAATTAAAAAGCAATACGGATTTTCAATTATTTTTAAATTGGTTTATGATTATCCAATAGATTGCTGCAATCATAAACTTCTCATAAAAGTTATTAATATTAATATTATTATTATTTTGCAGTAAGGCCACGTTATATTTGACTAAAAAAAATAGATCCAATTTGTTTTTTGTTGTTGTTGTTTGTTTGAGACAATAGAAAAGACTTATGAACATTCAGTTTTTTCACAAATGTTTATTAATCTTTTAAGAATGGGATCATATTTTTTTATTTAAAAAAAAAATAAAGATGGCGTCCAATATGGCGGTCAGAAAAATTTCTTGTTTGAAAAGCAGGGCCGATCTCCTTATGTTCCACCTTTTTCGAAACACGGTCTAAAATAAGAAATACATTTCTTTATATTAGTACTATAATTATAGTAATATTATACTACTTTATATTAGTAGTAACTTTTAACTTAATAGCTTAATAACTTTATGTTAGTAGTATAATTATAGTAAAAAGAATTATAGTAAACATATTTTTTATGGAATAAACCTAGAAAAAAAATTAAAAGTTTTAAAGAATGTCAAAGATGACCAAAGTAAAAATTATAAACAAAACTAAAAGCAATCCATATTTTGTCAATTATTTTAAAATAAGTTTTATAATTATTATTAGTTTAGATTATTATTACCATTAGGTTACTTCAATCATAAATTTTGCATGAAAGTTATTTGTTTGAATTGAGATCACATTTACTTATATTTGGCTGAATAATAGGTCAACCTTGTTATTTTTGTTTGAGATATAAAACAAGACTTACGAACATTGTTTTTCCACAAATGTTTATTTAATGATCTTTTATGAATTAAATCATATTTTTTTATTTAAAATTTTTTTAAGATGACGTCCATTATGGTAATCTGAAGTAACCCGGGTTTAAAAAACACGGCCGATCTGCGTAGATTCCAGTTTATTCAAAAATCGGAAATCAGACATGCATTTCTTTATATTAGTTAACACGATTTATTATGGAATAACCCCGAAAAGGAACATTGAAATTTTATTTTAAAAATGACAAAATCGCGGACACTTGAAATTAATGTTGACTTTTCGGGCCATCTCATTTGGCCTTTTACCCACCGCCCCCTAAATACTACGCCTGCGCGCTGACAAAAATGGCGGCTGTCACAGGCGCATTTTTTTTCAGTGTTTGAACGGGCCCTCGAACTTCAACACCAATAATTTCTAAAAGTTTTCTTCGCCTAGTTTTTCTAAGATCAAATGAGTCAAAGAAAACTTTTAGATATTATTGGTGTTGAAGTTCGAGAGACCGTACAAACGCTGAAATAAAAATCCGCCTGCGACAGCCGCCATTTTTGTCAGCGCGCAGGCCTAGTATTCAGGGGGCGATGCTTTTACCTGCTGCAAAACATATGGACAGTATTGACATTTTATTGGTTAATTTCATGGTCAAAAGGGTTTTACTTTGCTGGGAAAAAAATCAAGTCAATTAGTACAACGGTTGAGCTGTTAGGAACAACGTATATTTGAAGAATCTTGTTTCGACAAAAACGCGTTTAACAGTTTGACCCATAAAATTTTGCCATTCGTCCATTTTCAACAAAAATTATTTTTGGACTTTTTTGTGATTGCCGAACATGAATCTGAGGTCAGGATTTCAAAATCCAAAAGGGTCAAATTTCCAACATTCTTTTTTAAATTTTTGAAACCGCAGAAACCAATATATTGTCGAGACTTAAAAAAACATTTATAGAAACGAACTTACTTTTGTTGCCACTGATTTTCGGAAATATTTACGAGAAATTTATATAGCGTTTCTTAATGACTTTTCTCAACCCGAAATATATAGTTTTGGGATTCTATCAATTTTAAAGTAAAAATTTTTATGTTCAACAAACATGCTTTACAGATAATCATGATAAATTAACAGAATTAACATTAAAATTAATATTATTACTTACCCATCATACGTAGTATAGGGTAAGTCTTGTAATCGTTTTGAAAATCGAATTTTTTTTTTTTTTTTTTTTTTTTTTTTTGACGGATTTACACGGATCAGACACTGGAGATTCCGAAAAACATATTTTTAGAAAAAAAAATTTGCCGTCCGTCTGTGTGTCTGTGTGTGTGTCTGTAAACGCTCTATCTCCCGAAAAAATTGAGATAGAGACTTGCAATTTGGTATGTACTTAGTATGTAATAATGGGAAGAAGCCTATTTCATTTCAATAACCTCGATTAACCGGAACATTTTTTTCGGACTCTCGAAATATTCGTTCTGATGAAAGGGATATAAAAATTTTCGAAATTGTTTATTTTAAGGAGTAAATATAAAACAATAAAAAAACATAAATTTTGCATAAAACATGAAGTCGATCGGATAATTAGTTGCCGAGATATTTGTAATCCTATTTTCCACATTCTTCGATTTTTCATGACCCTGTATTTTATCCAAATTTCACTTCAAATATATATTTTAATTGGAAATTTGACGATTAATCAGATGCAATAAACCGCTGGTTAATAGGAGTATTATTTTTGGAGTTATAAGGAAAAACCTCTTTCAAGCAATTCAGTAATCGAGCCTTTTTATGACGTCATCAAGCCACGATTTTATTTGAATATCAATGCATTTTATAAGTAGTTTACACATTTTTATTTTAATATTTTACATTATACTTATACATGATGGGTAGGTATTACGGTGGCCCCCAACGACTAGTTTTGTTAGTCTTGCATGTATACATTCAATTTGCAGCTGAAAATGTGTAATTGAGAATTAATAGCAACCTAAAAACCGATATTCCAGTTTGAGAAAACTGGTTAACACACTATGAAAACTACACGAAAACGTTTCCGAATGCCAGTGGCAGAAAAAGAAAATCTTTGCTTTTATAAATGCTTTTTAAAATCTGGAAAATATATTAATTTCTGAGGTTTTTACAGTTATAGAACGCTTTTGGAATAAAGGCACGCACAGTAAAAAAATTTCGTAAAATTTCAGTAGATGTAGCGTAAATTAACGGTACTTTTACCGTTTTCACTCTTTACGGTATGAGTACCGTACTTCTAAGGTATATTAAGCGTAAAAAAAACCGTACATGTGCCACTTCGATTGTAAACGGTATTTATATAGTAAAATAATTATTTTTCTGTAAGGAAAAAGCTGGTAGCCCCGCCTCGGTGTACGGCAACCCCTGAAGTGATCCTTTTGCTGTTGTTACGTAATGCGTGCAGGCCTGAAGAGAGGGGGGAGTGCAGCCGGTACATATACTTTAAATATTTTACGGTACATATACCGTCCAGTGAAATTACCGTATATATACTGATCACAAAGTTGCCAGTATATGTACCGTAATTTTTGACCAAAATTTTTTACAGTGTAACTCGGAAATAGTTACTATAAATTTTTGTTCATGGTTATATTATATTTTTGTTGATTAAGAAACAGTTGTCTTTAGTCTTTTTTTATAGTGTGTTGTTGTTGTTTCTAATCCTAAATCCTAAATCCTCTAGCCAAGTCCATGAGCCCAAAAATTTGGAGGAAGTCCAAAACGATGAAAGGACACTCCAAAAGGTCACTTCTAGTCAAGTCCAAACAGGATAGGAGATGGTCAGGGGTGGATGGCGCAGTCTTGCACTTTCCACAAATGGGAAAAATCTTGGTACCGTTGTCAAATTTCAGGCATCTCAAGTGTCCACTCAAAAATCTTGAAATAGCAGACTGCTGGTCACGGCTACCCCCCAAGAGCAATAGCTCATCCAGGCTTTTTGCCACAGTACCAGTTGTGAGCTGGAGGGGAACGCCAAGATGTGTCGAGAGAACATTTGGCTCTTGAACAGATCTCCAGAAAAGTCAAGGTTGAAGTGTGTGGTATTCAAGCCTTAGTAAATTGCTAGAGGAGGCACAGAAATAAACTTTAGATCCATATTCCAAAATGGGCCTAATTAGTGACACATATGTTGTTTTCAGTGTAGAGGCATCCGCCCCCCAATCGGTACCAGAGATATATAGTGTACGATATACTATTTTTGTTGACCAATCTTAGTAATTAAATATGGTATATTCGAAAAGATGTGGTTAAAATAAATGTGTAAAAATAAATAAAGAAAAACAGAAAGAAAATAGTCGCAAAATAAAATATTCTGTATAAGATCCGACTGTTTTTTTTTTGTTTTTTTTTTGGGGGGGGGGCACTAAATGCATGCCTGAAACACATATTATTTTCATACCATTATTTTTTACAAGAAATCTTTTCCTTGTTTAATGGCAGAAATAGAAACAGTTGATTGTTTTAGTGGGATTCCCAGTTGTAAAACAACTCCACTCGCTGCCAATGAGTAGTTGTATATCACATCTTAGAGGAACCATAAGAAAAAAAGTATAAATGTATCACATTAGCGCTAGAAAATATAAAAAAATGTAAAAGATTCGACTGAGAACTTCATCAGCCAAACCGGAATAAGTAAGCCAGCCAATCAAATGTAATTTGTGTAAAGCAGCCAATCAAATTTAACTTGCAATATAACAGATTAACTTTCTGACAGTAAATAAAATAGAGTATTCCTTTTTAACAATAGCGGTGAGAAAAAAATTAATTTAGCTGCCATGCATTTAGTTCCCCAAATAAATTCAGTCAGGAGCCGCCACTGGATCCGATCTAGATAAACACGCTGAAGTATTAGATAAATTTTTAAAACAAATAAACTTATTTTATTTATATAAGCTTTCATATTCGCCTACGCTTCATAAATACGGTGTAAAACTTCAGAATAAAGAAAAAATATATAAACAAAAATCACTCTGAAAAATCCAGACCTACTTTAAATGTATTTTTTAATTAGCAAGTCGACAGTTTTTAGCTTAGCGTGAGTGAATAAAAGCCATTAGTCCCTTGGTTTCCATTATTTCCTAATTATAAAAGAAATTTGTTCGAAGGAAAATATAAAAAAAAAGCTAAAAGGAACTCCATTTTTTTTTTCAATTAATTTTACATTAATTTTACTGATCAGCAATTGCATTGATTCTATCATAAGTTGTTCATGAAAGGTTATTTATTTGCATTAAATTTATTTTTATGATTTCAAATAGTATTAGATTTAAGCGACGCATCAGCTTATTTCTTTCAATGACACAAAAACGTCTCGTCATTTATGGTAAAAGAACACTCGGATTAAGAAAAGAAATCACAGATGTACTATTGTTGTAGTGTATAGAAAAATACATTATTGATTATTTTTTTTGTCCTTATTGCTTATTCATCACAAGTAAAAATTAATCTGTATAATAATTAATCCTTCTAGATTTATAAAATTTTAGTCGAGTCTGCATAGCTGAAGATTTATCGTTAGTCAATATTATTTATTGAAAAAAAGTGTTGTTATGTCTAACAGCATTCGGATTCAGAAAAGAAATCACAGATGTACTATTGCTGTAGTGTGAAGATTAATACATTATTGATTCATTTTTGTGTCCTTGTTGCTTATGGACCACAAGTAAAAATTAATCTGTATAATAATTAATCCTTCTAGATTTATAAAATTTTAGTCGAGTCTGCATAACTGAAGATATCTCGATAGTCAATATTATTTGCAGAAAAAAGTGTTATGTCCAATAGCATTCGGATTAAGAAAATAAATCACAGATGTACTATTGCTGTACTATGGAGAAGAATACATTATTGATTCATTTTTGTGTCCTTGTTGCTTATGGACCACAAGTAAAAATTAATCTGTATAATAATTAATCCTTCTAGATTTATAAAATTTTAGTCGAGTCTGCATAACTGAAGATATCTCGATAGTCAATATTATTTGCAGAAAAAAGTGTTATGTCTAATAGCATTCGGATTAAGAAAATAAATCTCAGATGTACTATTGTTGTAGTATGGAGAAGAATACATTATTGATTCATTTTTGTGTCTTTATTGTTTATTCACCACAAGTAAAAATTAATCTGTATGATAATTAATCCTTCTAGATTTATAAAATTTTAGTCGAGTCTGCATAGCTGAAGATTTATCGTTAGTCAATATTATTTATTGAAAAAAAGTGTTGTTATGTCTAACAGCATTCGGATTCAGAAAAGAAATCACAGATGTACTATTGCTGTAGTGTGGAGATTAATACATTATTGATTCATTTTTGTGTCCTTGTTGCTTATGGACCACAAGTAAAAATTAATCTGTATAATAATTAATCCTTCTAGATTTATAAAATTTTAGTCGAGTCTGCATAACTGAAGATATCTCGATAGTCAATATTATTTGCAGAAAAAAGTGTTATGTCTAATAGCATTCGGATTAAGAAAATAAATCTCAGATGTACTATTGTTGTAGTATGGAGAAGAATACATTATTGATTCATTTTTGTGTCTTTATTGTTTATTCACCACAAGTAAAAATTAATCTGTATAATAATTAATCCTTCTAGATTTATAAAATTTTAGTCGAGTCTGCATAGCTGAAGATTTCTCGATAGTCAATATTATTTGTAGAAAAAAGTGTTGTTATGTCCAATAGCATTCGGATTAAGAAAATAAATCACAGATGTACTATTGCTGTACTATGGAGAAGAATACATTATTGATTCATTTTTGTGTCTTTATTGTTTATTCACCACAAGTAAAAATTAATCTTTATAATAATTAATCCTTATAGATTTATAAAATTTTAGTCGAGCCTGCATAGCTGAAGATTTCTCCATAGTCAATATTACTTGTAGAAAAAAAGTGTTGTCTAATATGTCTAATAGCATTCGGATTAAGAAAATAAATCACAGATGTACTATTGTTGTAGTGTGGAGAAGAATACATTATTGATTTATTTGTGTGTCCTTGTTACTTATTCACCACAAGTAAAAATTAATCTGCATAATAATTAATCCTTCTAGATTTATAAAATTATTGTCGAGCCTGCGTAGCTGAAGATATCTCCATAGTCAATATTACTTGTAGAAAAAAGTGTTGTCTAATATGTCTAATAGCATTCGGATTAAGAAAATAAATCACAGATGTACTATTGCTGTAGTGTGGAGAAGAATACATTATCGATTTATTTGTGTGTCCTTGTTACTTATTCACCACAAGTAAAAATTAATCTGCATAGTAATTAATCCTTCTAGATTTATAAAATTATTGTCGAGTCTGCATAGCTGAAGATTTCTCGATAGTCAACGTTATTTGTAGAAAAAAGTGTTGTTATGTCTAAAAGCATTCGGATTAAGAAAATAAATCACACATGTACTATTGTTGTAGTACGGAGAAGAATACATTATTGATTGATTTTTGTGTCCTTATTGCTTATTCACCACAAGTAAAAATTAATCTATATAATAATTAATCCTTATAGATTTATAAAATTTTTGTCGAGTCTGGACGTATGTGAGTATCGAAATGAGACGTTTTAAATATGGGATGTTCAGTTTGAACATAATTTAAGAATTTTTTTAATATTTATTACCAAAACCACTCTGGTACAAAAATAAAATTGTCCAATAAGGCATTTTTTTCAAATCTTGCATTTTATTAAATTTTTTTATTTAATTATAATAAATTAAAACAAAATAGCGTTTTTTTAGCCAAGACCGAGTAATTAATTATGGAAAATTCTAACCAACTTGGTTAAAAGGAATGCATGTTAAAAAATCAAAAAGAAGGAAATAAAGAAAACAGTTTGCAAAACAAAGTTTATGACATAAAATCTAACCTAAATAAGTACGCTGAATAATTAGATAAATTCTTAAAACAAGTTAGCCTGCTTTAATTACTTAAGCTTTCATATTCGCCTACGCTTTATATAAAAAGAAAAAAACATCATAATAGACAAAAGAATGTTAACAAAAATAGCTCGGAAAAATCCCAAGTATGCGGGTAAATGCATTTTTTAATTAGCAAGTCGACAGCTTTTGACTGAACGTGAGTTAGTAAAAGCCATTAGTATTAGTCCTTAGGACTCCATTATTTCCTAATTATTTAAAAAAAGAAAGAAAGAAAGAAAGAAATGTTCGAAGGAAAATATAAAAGCAAAGCTAAAAGGCACTCAACTTTTTTTCAATCATTTTTACATTACTTTTAACGATAAGGCTTCAGTCATAAATTATTAATAAAAAAAATTCAATTGCTTCAGTCATACATTATTAATAAAAAATTCAATTATATTAAAATAAATGCATTTTTAGATTTTGAATGATAATACGGTGGATAACGCCGATGATTGACTTTGTAAACTCACATTTAAAGAACTAATGACATAAATATAAACTGATTCCATCGCTATATACAGTGTTTAAAATATTACTCTACAAAAGATTATTTTAAAATATGTATTCTATAAACCAGAAGTTTGAAAAAGTACTTATGTACTTTTAAGTACTAGTATGGACTTTTTGACTATCAAGAAGCCTGTCGCATTATTTGAACAAGGCGCTATTTGTAACAAGTGGGTAAGTGTGATCGAAGATCGCACAAAGGGTGTCGTTTAATATTCCTTTCAAAACACTTTATCCTTGCTTTAATAAATACAATTAAATTTCATTTTCAAAAAAAAAAAAAAAAAAAAAAAAAAAAGTCATGTTTTTTATAAAGTAAAAATTTACCGTGGAAAATCACTAGTTTAAAGATTGAGAATATATCATATTAAACATAATTTCTATTTTAACTGGCACATTTTGAATTTATTTGACTTGAGTAAACATTTGAGAATAAACAAATGCAGCTCTTATTACGTTTTATTTTTATCATTTACAATCTGAAAAACTGTTTTAATGCAAAACAATATGGAAATTTATGATTTAAACAATTTGAAATATGATTAATAAATCTAACGTAGAAATATTGAAAAAAAATTAGAGTGCCTTTTACTTTTGTTTTTATATTTACCTTCAGAAAAAAATTATTTTATAATAAGGAAGTAGTTGAAATCTGGGGATTAACAGCTTTTATGAACTCAGGCTAAGGGAAAATAGATGTCGACTCGTTAATTTAAAAATAGATTTATCCCCAAACCTTGGAATATTTATTGAACTTTTTATGTGATTGTTAAATTTTTCTCTGCCCCGAAACTAATGAACAATAAACATGTGAATTTTTACATTGCTAAACTGAGAGTAAAAGCCACAGAGGGAAAAATTCCCAAGCCGGGAATCGAACCCGGGCCGTTGGAATAACGCTCCAAGGCTCTACCACTGAGCTACGAGGACGATGCCTTACTTGTCATCTCTCACTCACATATTTCGGACAGGTTGTAACTGAATTGCAAAATGTAAATGTCATCATGATGAGCACACAAACCCTGTGGCAAAAAATTCAGACGATATACAGGGTATTTCACTACCAGACCGACAAACTTGCAGGAGGTGTAGAGGGAACAGAGACGTCTCTGAATCACATAGCAATGCAGGGTCGAAAATGCCATAGTTGTGAGCTACGGTTCAAAGAAGCAGAGAAAAAGAATAGAAACAGCAACATATTAGTGGGACAGAAAACATTTTATTGAAAGGTTGTACTGCAGAAGATGTTCGAAATTACGACCAGAAGTCGTCTTCTTCTTCTGGGATCAAATGAAGAGTTTGGTGTACGAGATCTTCATTTGAAGACCTCGCCGATTGAATATCTGTAGCTATTGGGAGGATACGCGACACGCCAGGAATCTTCCAGAACATAAAGGAATCCATGCAGCACCGCTGTCAAACCTGCCTGACGACTTTTGGTTGTAATTTCAAACATCTTCTGTAATACAACCTTTCAATAAAATATTTTCTGTCCCATTAAAGTATTTCTGTTTCTGTTCTTTTTCTCTGATTTTTTGAACCATAGCTAGCAACTGCGGCATTTTCGACACTTCATTGTTATGTGATGCCGAGTCGTCTCTGTGCCCCCTATACCTCCTGCAAGTTTGTCGGTCTGGTAGTGAAACACCTGTATAAAGCCACACACAAATTCCAGCATAGATTTCATTTCTGAAAATTAATTAAAAAAATATTGTAATTTACTTATAAGTATATTGATTTATGCTGGACTTCGTGTGTGGCTTTGTATGTCGTCTCAAGTTTTTTGCCAAAGGGTTTGTGTGCTCATCATGATGACATTTCCATCTTGCGCTGCGGTTGCAAGATGTCCGAATATGTCCCTCCCCCCTCCCCCGCAAAATTCAATATGTTTTCGGAAAATTTTTATTTTATTTGTTGCAGATAACTTTGACAACATGTGCACTTCACGGCGCAGGGTGATGCGCGCACTGCGCACCCGTATGCAACTGACAATATCTCCATCAATTTTACTAATTATTGTATAAGAAAAATATTTCTTATAGTAAAATCTATGAATAAGAGATGGGCAAATCCCGTTTTGTGCTACTTTATTATTTTTGTGAAAAAATTAAGATTGTATGTGAATGTAGAGTTATGCTTTTATCCCGAAGTTGACCTACGTTTTGGTCCGATTGAACAGTACCTTTCCCTTAATTTTAAAATTTCAAACTCATCTACTGTATTAAATGTTAAATTTTGTAATGAATAAACAAATTTTTCTGGCGGGGTAATTTGGGCATGGTAGGTTAATTTGAGTATAAATTTGATTTTTATTTTATAAAACCAAACGTTGTGTTAATTATTATGCTTAAATCCTTCACCTCCATACATTTGGTTTACCATAAAATCATGATATATGCATCATACGTCATAGAAGTGAAGAGGTTAAACGTAATTAATTATGGAAAATTCGAAAAAAAATTGTTTAAAACGGATGTGTGTAGAAAAAGAGAACGAAAAAAAGTTTCAAAATAAAATCTTCTAATTAAGATTCCGTGCTAGATAATCACGCTGAATTATTAGATAAATTCTTTAAACAAATAAACTTGTTTTAATTACATGATATTTTCATATTCGCCTACGCTTCATGAATAGGGATAAAACTTTTCAATAATAATAAAAACAAAAATAGAAACAAAAATCGTTCGAAAAGAAATCCCAGGCCTGCGGGTAAATGATTTTTTTAATTAGCAAGTCGAAAGCTTTTAACATAGAGTGATTGAATAAAAGCCATTAGTCCCTTGGTATCCATTATTTCTTAATTAAAAAAATAATTTGTTCGAAAGAAATATGAAAGAAAGTAAAGAAGTACTCCAAATTGTTCTTTAATTATTTTTACATCAGTTCTAATGATCAGCAGTAGGATGAATTCAATCATAAAGTTTTATATTTAATTTCATGTAATGAGTGGTTTTGTATGCAAATATGTATGCATGTTATCCGATGGATGGAAGTGTGTAAAATAAGTATATAAGATGGCGGTAAGTATGTAAAATGCGTCGATGTCAGCATATCTACTTATGAAAAAATCCGAAGCAAGACTGTATTGGTAACCATTCCGGGTTCGACCACTCTGGTCTGCAAATCGACCTTCTCTAAACGCCATGTTGGCTTAATGAAAAACCTATGCTAACATATGACAGCTAAATGATAATTTTTTCTACTTGAAATCGTGTCTATTCAGTATATTTTCCTATGAAACATGTATATTATATCCTGTTATAATGTTTTAAGTTCTTAATTAAAAATCCAGATTAAACAACTGATTCCCAGATATAAACAAACGAACATGTTGCCATTCACAATCACAAATTAAAATGTATCACAAATGAACGACTCTTTGAAAGTTTCACATCCAATTCTGCTATTGAAATATGTGTAAAACATATTAAAGCTTTTAAATATTTTAATTTTGTTTAAAACCTTCAAAAACTATTTTAGCAGTCAACTATCGACAAATCCAAGTGTAGGAAAGTATATTGTAGGTAATCATTCCAGAGCCAACCGCGTCGGAGATGCGAACCCCATAGAACTAAATTCCTACTTCCATGGCAAAGGGCTTTTATTCCTCGCATATACCTCATTTCATGTGATAGCCATTTCAATTCAAGCGTCTACAATTTCCAGTTCGTTTAGTTTTTGCCATGTCGATCGATAAGGCACAGGGTCAATCTTTATATGCAGTTGGAGTCAACTTGGATTCATCTTGCTTTTCTCATGGACAATTTCATGTTGAGTGCTTCATATATTAATATACAAGATAGGACGGTAACGCATAATGGTAACGCGATGACGATCGCCGCACCTGTAGGGACAACGGAGAAGAAACTTCACAAACACGGAATGTTTCTGCTTTAGAACGTCTACCTTCTGATGTTCATTCTTTTTTTTATGTCAATTGTTTAAGTTTTCAACTTAGTAGAAAAAGCGAAAAATGAAAGCTTTAAACTCCGATTTGTATGCAGACAAGATTCTGCTTGACATACTTTAATATGTTTAGACATACTAAAAAAGTTTTGAAAAGAATTGTTTCAAGCATAATAAAAGAAAGATTAAAAATGAAGTCGTTTAAAAGCAAACGTAAACAACGCATCAATGGTTAATTTGAAGAGAATCGTCTTCTTCAAAGAAAAAAGAATCGATATTAAAACATAGAGTATAAACAGATTTCATATACATAGGTAAATTTCGGAAACTTGTTAGTTTTTCCAAGTAATTGTTTTTCAGTTCATTCCATCATGTACAGTTCAAAGACAGTTTAACATTTTTCTTTTTTAGATTTCATTGCTCCAATGATGAATGGAAGTAAGCTGAGATTTATAGCTGAATTCTGATGAGTTTATTATAAATTTATGTATTTTTATATCGGATTTTCATTCGATTCATGTGTATAACATATTTCGATTGCTTTCTTTTATTATGTCTTTTTATATTGCATGTTTACTTTTGAAATAGATTTTCCTAAACAAACATTCTAAAATCCTGGGAAATGTCGGGTACTACAGCCAGTAATAAATAAAAATAAATCAGCGGGTTTATTTATTTATTTTTCCTTTTTAGCTTTCATTACTCCAATGATGAATGGAAGTAAGCTGAGATTTATAGCTGAATTCTGCTGAGTGTATTATATAAATTTATATACAGGGTGGTTATAAAATAAGTATCCCTATTTGGAGCTGTCTGTAGCTTGAAGGAATAACCCGAATGAAACCAAAATTTGTACACATACTATTCTAGAAGGGGGAAGAAGAATGGAGTAATAAAAAATAGTTACAATAATCGGCAACACATGGCGCTACGGGTCCTGTCGGTGCAAACGCCGTTGTAATCATTGGTGAAATCAAACGCGGTCATTTTTGCCATTAACGTTGTACGACATGGCTCTCAATTTACCAGATCGCGCTTTAATTTTAAAACTATTCTACGTTAACAGCTCAAACAGTGCAGCTTCTTTAAGTGAATTTAGGCGTGTGAAAGAAATGCGTAAAGGGAAAGGTCCTTTGACACCGTGTGCAGTGAGAAGAATGGTAAAAAAATTCGAGGAGACTGGATCGTTTACTGTAAAATCTGGAAGAGAGAGGAAACCAGTATCTCTCCGCATGCAAGAAGAAATTGCCACTGCGATTGTGGAGTCATCAGGGACTCCGGAAGCCGGTCCTAGTGCACGTGGAGTTGCCCAAAATTTGGATATTCCATATGCTACTGTTCGAAAAGTTCTAAGAAAGGTAATCATTTATCCGCTCTCCAAAAATCACTGTATGGTGTGGCTTTACTGCAAATTTCATTCTTGGTCCTTATTTTTTTGAGGAGTTACGGCCAACAGGCCCTGTAACGTGTTCGGTTACTGCACAAAGATACCCGCGCATGTTACAAACTTTCGTAGTTCCTCAACTGCAGCAAAGACAGTGCCTTTCTGAAACAATTTTTATGCAAGATGGAGCCCCGCCCCATATTGGGCGAGCAGTACAAGAGTTCTTACGACAACATTTCGCAGATGATAGAGTAGCCGGTATTTTCATATGACGTGGCCTTCGCGATCCCTTGTTCTGACGCCATGTGATTTTTTGGCTTTGGGGGTACTTAAAATCTATTGTGTACCTTGGAGGTGTCGCAAACCTTAATAACTTAAAAGATCGCATATCACAACATGTGCGAAACATCACTCCTGATGCGTTACATTCCACAGTTGAGCACGTCGTCCACCGCCTGGATTGTGTCTTACAGCACAATGTTTCATGAGGAACCTGGACTTGATCGGCACCGCCAGGCAAAATCTTAACCACATTCACTGTGACATTTTCCAATAAATTAGGTAGGCCCTCCAGTTTTGTGCCTTAATTCTTTGTTCTTGTATTGCACATTACATTTCACACACAAAAGCGCCATCTGTCGGCGATTATTACAATTATTTTTTTTATTGTGCCATTCTTCTTCCAGCTTCTCAAATAGTATGTGTACAAATTTTGGTTTCATTCGGATTAGTCCTTCAAGCTACAGACAGCTCCAAATAGGGATACTTATTTTATAACCACCCGGTATATTTATATTGAGTTTTCATTCGATCCATGTGTATAACATTTCGATTGCTTTCTTTTATTATGTCTTTTTATATTGCATGTTTAATTTTGAAATAGATTTTCCTAAACAAACATTCTAAAATCCTGGGAAACGTCGGGTACTACAGCCAGTAATAAATAAATAAATCAGTGGGTTTATTTATTTATTTTTCCTTTTTAGCTTTCATTGCTCCAATGATGACTGGAAGTAAGCTGAGATTTATAGCTGAATTCTGATGAATTTATTATATAAATTTATATATTTTTATATTGGGTTTTCATTCGATTCATGTGTATAGCATTTCGATTGCTTTCTTTTATTACGTCTTTTTATATTGCATGTTTAATTTTGAAATAGATTTTCCTAAACAAACATTCTAAAATACCAAGAAACGCTGTGTACTCCAGCTAGTAATAAACAAAAATAAATTAGTGGGCTTATTTATTTATTTGAAAGATCGAGTAATTAATTATGAAAAAATCGAAACACATTTGTTAAAATAAATGCCTGTTAAAAAAAACTGGAAAAAGGGAAAACAGTTGCAAGATAGTTTACGACATAAAATTTAAGCTAGATAAGTACATTGAATAATTAGATAAATTCTTAAAACAAGTTAATTTGATTTAATTACGTAAGCTTCATATTGGACTACGCTTCATAATAAAGGGGAAAACATCATAATAGATAAAGGAATGTTGACAAAAGTGACAAAAGTCGCTCGTAAAAATCCCAAGCTTGCGAGTAATTGCATTTTTTAATTGGCAAACCGACAGCTTTTGGCTGAGCGTGACTTAGTAAAAGTCATTAGTATTAGTCCTTTGGTCTCCATTATATCCTAATTATAAGAAAAAAGCTAAAGTCACTCAAGGTTTTTCAATCATTTTTACTTTAGTTTGAATGGCAAGGCATTTTGTTTGAATATTACATTATTCATAAAAAATTCAATTGCAGTAAAACAATTTATTTAGATTTTAAATATAGTAGATAGCGTCGATACATGACTTTGAAAACAGACATTTAACGAATTTTAGAGACCAGTGTCATATTGCAGAAAATTCTTGATATAACAGATATTTTAACAAAAAATTCATTGTAACTTTGTAATAAACCACCAGATTATAGAACTTTTTTGGAGAAAGACCACTCGGAAACATAAGACAAAATTTTTACGAGATTTACGGAACAATTGTCTCAATTAAATGCATCATTGATGCCATAAATTTCGGGAAAGACGTTGCAGTGAATTTCAGAAGCCCATTTGTGTCTCAGTTTTCTGACTGATTATTTTCTAAAGATACCTGAAAGTCCCTTTTTCAAAAATTTCTGAAGATAAAGAAAAAGTTTACAGAATCGGTAGAAACTAGAAGATTAAATTAAGTTTTATAAATATTTATTTTATATCAAGAAACGTTTGAGCAGTTCCTTACTTTGAAGTAACATCTCGATAAATTTCTCTATTTAATATGGTAGATTTAAGATTTCATGAACAATCTTAAAGTTAGAACCACGATGTTTTATTAGCAAAAAATAAGACTACGAAGAACTATAAAATAATTGACCACACAAATTGCGAAAGTATGAAAACATCGATAGTAACATCAATAGTAGCATCGATAAATTTATCTTTTAACAATTTTTTTTCTTTAAATTCACAAATAATTCCCACATTAAACTAATCACACAATTTTATTTTTTAACAAGTAAAGCCACAAATCAGGGACCGCAACGCCGGTTCTGCAAGTCGTTGTTTTTTTTATTTCACTTTGCTTAATATTTAATACCTTACAATCTACAATGTAACTTTTCAGGTTATTTATATATAATATATATTATATTACGTTTCATAAATAAGTAAGCTTTTTTAACACTAGAACTACCATGAGCCCTCATTTTGACGGTTAAAAATGAATATATTCCGATTTGAACCAGAAATTTCTTTTTAAAATAAATTAAATATAAAACTCACAGAAATACGTTAAATGAATAAGTTAAGTAGTTTTAAATAAAATTTCTGGTGTGAAATAGTTTGAAAAAAATTGAGAAAAATTTCTGGTAGTTCTAGTGTTAAAGATTCAGAAAATTAACTTTTAGAACTGTCACAATGAACATATTCTGGAATTACAACTGTTACTGGAACTATTATACTATCTATTCTGGAGCTGGACCTATTCTTATAATATTTTTAGAATGAATTTAGAAATTTCTTCACAAGGACAGAACCCCTTTGAACCCTGTGTTGTCACTTTAATTTTATTTTCGAAATTTCCAGAAACTGTGCTATCTCAAAATTCCCGTATATCTAAGGGTTGCATTTTACACTGTAATTACATTAACATAATCCTGTCTTTGAACAAGAGATTTTATCCTACCTTTTTAACAGAACACTTACTTAGATTTCAACCACAAAACATCTGAATATGTAGCAGAAATAGGATAAAATCTCGTGTAACAAAGATACTTATAAAAATGTAAACTCCTCTTAGAACCACGACGAATCGGAGACAGTTCGGTCTCCGAGACATATACTGATTTAGACGTCCAACATTTTTACAGTTTTCGCTTGGAAAAAAACGTTTTAGTGAGCATTCTATAGAATTTAAAATAGAGCTACCTCTTTTCTAAATAAATCTTCATTTATATTAATACACTGAAGTGCCGTTGAATTAAAGATAGGCAATGCTATGCAAATTTTGAAGAGCTGCGCCTCATTTTTGCGCATGTGAAATCGTTTTGGTAACTGCATCTCCCTCGACAGTGTCTAGTATATCGAAAATACAAGGATGGTGGAAAAACTAGCAATCGGGCAAACTGCGCAGAACATTTAGCCTTCAACAAACGTGGTAGAAGACGGCTCAGCTGTATTGTTCGTAGCTAGCGAAGCCAACCATTAACTAAAATTACCACCCAGCTGAATCAGGGCGCCAGTCGTACAGACAATAAATGAACCGTGTAATGCTCGCTTCACCATTTGGTCTTCGGTAGCCGTAGACCCACGACAGTATCATTTCTTAATATACGCCATCGGCCTGCAAGTCTTGCCTGGGCAAGAGAACACAGAGAATGGACTCTGGAGGACTGGAAACGAGCAGCATGGAGTGACGACTATTTCACGCCGATGGCAGGCTGAGAATATGGCACCAGGTTCATGAAGCCATGGATCTTGCATGCCATGTTGCAACTTTACAAGATTGTGGTGGCTCAGTCAGGGTCTGGGGTGCTTTCACTTGGCAGTTTTTGGGATATTTGGTACTTGTAACAACATCCCTCAATACAATTCTGTACGTGTAGTTAGTAGGCGATCAGCTCCACCCATTTATGTTTTCCTGACATCCACACGGAAATGGTGTACTACAGCACGACAACTGCTCCTCTCACAGGTCCCGGTTGGCTACTGCCTAATTGAATGAATATTCCTCTGAATTCTTTGTCATGAATTGACCATCTAGAAACCCAGATTTATATCCTATTGAGCACCTTTGGTATGCTTTGGAGAAAGGTATGAAAGCACGTCACGCAACACCAGCGACCTTTTCTGAATTATGGACAGCTTTAGAGGATGTTTGGCAAGCCATGCCTGCGGAACACTTCCGCAGAAACTTGTTGATTCTATGCCTCGTCGGGTGGCAGCCGTTATCAAGGCCAGGAGAGGCCCAACTCGTTACTAACTTGCTATCCTTAATTCAGAGGCACTTCAGTGTAGAAAAATAATACTCAAATCACCTGAAAATAAGCTATTTTGCTGATAAATTGTGCAATTTTCTTAATTTGTTTTTATAAACTATGAAATATATTTAAACATAGTGAGAAAGCATGTAGGAAATTTATATAAAAGGCAATAATTAAATAAAACAGGAAAAAAAGAGAAATAGGTTTGAAAATTTGTAAAAAGTAAGATAGAATTTGTTTATATATATATTTTAAAAGGTGCATAAAATTTCCCAATAATAGACAGCGAGGCGGCAGCACAGACAATCACCTCATCGAGTTCATGGCTGAAATTCCAGAATTAGTTAAAACTCGATTCGCATATTAAAACGCAATCGGTCTGCCAATTCATATCTTGGTGGAAAACACGTGAAAACCTGATTTTAGCGGTTGACTCGTAGGTTTACCATTGTGTTTTCCTGCACCCAAAAGTATGAAAACATGGAAAACTGGGTGCAGGAAAACCCAATGGTAAACCTACGAGTCAACCGCTAAAATCCGGTTTTCACATGTTTTCCACCAAAATATGACTTGGCAGACCAATTGCGTTTTAATATGCGAATCAAGTTTAAACTAATTCTGGAATTTCAGCCGTGAACTCGATGAGGTGATTGTCTGTGCTTCCGCCTCCCGATCTATAAGTTTTACAATTAATTTCTAATTTCTGACAAATGTATAGACGAATTTTCAAACTGATTAGATTAATTTAAGGGGCTACTTCACTCAGACGAAAACACCCGCTCGCTAATGTTAATCCTATGGATGAAATTGTTTAAGATAGCTCGTTCGCATTTCAATATTTTTAAATAATTTTTTTTGCATTGGATAGCTGAGGTCAATCGCTATACACGCTCCTTTTTACTTTTTCGATTTTGATTACAAGTTTTTTTTTATTAAGATACTTCCCCTTTCGGAACCGGTTTCGAAAGTGAAAGTATCCTCAATAAAAAAAACTGCAACAAAAATCGAAAAAGTAGAAAGGAGCGTGCATAGAGATTGACCTCAGCTATCCAATGCAAAAAAAAATCATTTAAAAATATTGAAATGCGAACGAGCTATCTTCAAAATTTTCCTCCATAGGATTAACATTAGCGAGCGGGTGTTTTCGTCTGAGTGAAGTAACCCCTTAACACCCCCATATTGAAAATTTTGCATTCATAATTTAACGTTGAAATGAAGTTTCAAATATGCCTTTTTTACAGTGAATGGTGAAATTTTAAATTCGTCTAAACCATTATGACATGAAAAGAAATATTTTTCGAACGAATGGACTAAATTAAATGAAAAACAATACAGCTAATTCCAAGTACGTCACCAACATATCCACCAAATATCAAGCTAACCGGATGCTTTTTGAGACAGTTATTTGAGACCACAGACAGCTGTTTGCGGAACAGACATACAGACAAACTAACAGACAGGACACCCAAAACATTTTTCGGTTGACACTGAACCTCAACGTGACGTTTCTGCAATTATCTTAAGCCCTTTAAGTGTCTTAGCCGTCTTTTTCCATCACATAATATTTTAATTCAAATTCAGTTTTAAGAAACAATTTATATTAATGCAATTTTTTTCCACTTCATAAGATAAGTAAATATGTAAAGTAATAAAACCAAATTCCCATACCGATGCGTTTAAAAAAAAATTATGAATCGTTACACATACATAAAAAATTCTGCCAGACGCTTAAAGGGTTTTAAATATTGCCAATAAATGCGAGAATGAGATTCCATATAATTTTTTATCAGCTTCACAGTAATGAGAAAAAAACTTCATAATTAATCGGTGATGTTTTGCAGAAAATAACTAATAACGTAAAAAGACACGACCACAAATAAAATATAAAGACTATGAATATACAAAATCTGAAAAAACAAAGTTGGGTAAATTCAATGTATTCAATGATTTTATTCTTTCCTGTAATAGCTTATTGTTAAAACATAACACCTACATTCAAATTTTTAACAGTATTTTGAAGTTTAATAACTGCTTAATAAAAGTTCGAAAATATATTTCTGGCTTCTCTAATATCGTGCTTAACAGAAAATGTTTTGGCAAAGTGGATATTCTAATAAGTAGATTCGACTGCAATTAAAAAAAACTTTTGAAATACTAAACTTGTTTTAATTATGAAAGTTCCATTAATGACGTGCACATCATAATAAAGCAAGGAACTTGATAATAACATTTTAATAATAAAACAACTTCAATCAAAATCACTCAAAATATTGTAAAATGTGCTATTAAATAGAGTTTTTAATTATAAAGTCGGCACTTTTTGATTTGGCGTGAGATAGTAAAACACATTATCACCCAGATCTCAATCATTTTCTAATTACAATATTTTTTTTTCGAATGATTATGTAAAAACAAAGAATGAAAAGCTATTTGGAATTTTTTCAATTATTTTTAAACAATTTTAATCATTCTTCATTAGATTGCTTCAACTATAAATTTCTCATGAAAAGCTATTTTTTTACATTAAAAATGTTTTGTAAATTGTAAAAAGATAGCGTTTTTAGAACCAGAATTTCAAGAATAAATGAAAATAATACAGATGAGATAACTTGGAGTTGCTTATTTCATAACGATTTCGCGATTACATAAGTTTGGGGGCCGTTAATAGATTATTATTTAATCGATGATTTTCTTATTCAGTATTATATCACTTTCAATTTTATAACAAAATTAAATATATGAGATGTAATCTTTCCAACTGGGCGAAAAAGTCCGAGCCAGGATTCGAACCAGGGATCCCTTGGCTGAAGCAGCCATTGCTCTACCAACTGAGCAATCCCGTACGAATATGGCTGAACTAATTCACCCAGTTAACCTTAATGATCGTAGCATCTAGTCTGATATCTAAATCAGCACAACAGAATAAATCACAGGTAATGGGACCTCCTGTAAACGCTGGAAACGTGATTACACTAGATTCATTTTGACATAATTATTCAAATTGGTAAAGGAATCATATACACCCAAGGGATTCCCAACTGGGAGAAAAAGTCCGGGCCAGGATTCGAACCTGAGATCCCTTGGCTGAAGCTGCCAATGCTCTACCAAGGGATTCAATCAAGGGATCCCGGGTTCGAAATATTTTTAAAAGCCTTTTTCTTTTTTTTTATTCCATGCTTTACTTCGCGCGCTGGGTATTTTTCACTTCAAAATCAATGCGCAGCTACGATGGGAATTGTTTCGTGTTAAATCTTCTCCCTCGCACATCATTCGCTTAGCTTAAATTCGTGTCTCACTCATTGGATCGTGCGCTCGTTACGTCGTTTTCAGTAACCCTACGCGCCGTGAACAAAACTCGCTTGCAAGATTTTGGAGAGCAAATTTCTGTGGTGTTTTGAAGTGCTGACCAAATTGTTATCTGGTGTTCAACTGACTTAGAATTTCTTAACAGCTCTTTAAGATCTATTAAATGATGTCGTGAGCTATCGTCAGGCCTGAGGGCTATAAGTATACCTGATAGTGTGGGAACTGTTACTGGCATCGTCATGGTTGTTAATAAACGATTTATCTGGAAATTGGCTGCTCCTTATTGAAGAAACTCTTATGGTGTCTCATCATTGCCTAACCTCCTCGCCATGATTCTTGATACCGACTGCAATCATTCTACATCTTTAACAAACTGCCATTTTCTCGTGGAATATTAAATCATCTTCGTAAAAAGTTCACATCTATATCTCTGGAAACATCTGTCCAAACACTTGTCGGTAGATTATAGGACTGCTATAATTAAACAATTTTAGTAAACAAATTCGGTTTTTGAATTCAGTAATACGGAAATAATATTATCCCATCTTAAATAGGACGTAATAACCATGGCAACCTAGAATCATCACCTATCATAGGATATCATTGAATTAATTACGTATGATAGGATTTAATAGAATGAAGTAAACTTTTATTAATATCTTTATAAGTTTCAAATCGATTTTCATAAAATTCGAAACGACTCGACAAAATTCTGCAACGATTACATATATTAAATTTCAAACCATTCGGTTGGGTAGTTTTTGCGCTGTTACATGTGGACAGAGGGACAGACGGACGGACCAGACGATGAATATAAGTGCTACGTATTTATATAATTACAAACGCACCTAATAAAGAGTCAAATCGACATGCAACCGTGAGAGCAGTCACACTACACACTAAATAATGAAATAAGCAGCCTGTTTCCTAATCTCGATCTATCTATGCAGAAAGTTTCAAAAGAATTAGCTCAGCCATTTTTTCATTTTCTTTAAAAAAAAAGCTGACTTTTCATTTTTTATTAGAAGAAGATAGTTAAGAAAGAGATGAATTGCCAACCATAGAACTACTGCCACTATCTCTTTAGTTTTTCATATTTATTTACATCATTGTGAATATTACTTTTCATTGTTTTAGCAAGCAAATGTTTATTGTGGAGTCACGTGGTAATAAACCTTTTAAAAAATCATGCTTGAAAAATATTTTGAAAAATATAAAATATCAGTAATTTGAGTTACAGTATTTAAACAAAAATTTTTTTAAAGAGTATTTTTTGCAACTAATATACTAAGAGAACATATGCAACGAATCAGCTTCTTTTGAATTACCTAAAATGTGGCACGCGATGATTTACAAATTAGAAAAGCTATAAAATACTAATTTTCAAGTTTCACTTTGACCAATTTAAGAACCTGCTTACATTAGACATGTGATCTCGTGATTTCTGTTTATCATTTTTAAAAACTTTGCGAATATAGTTTATTTATAATTTTGATCTTGAAGAAGTCGCCATTAGAGTGCATGAACCATATGTCATCTATATATTAAAAGGAATTTTTAAACCTTTTGTGTTATGTTTTATCACTTTAAGCAGTAATTACACTTTAATTTAGAGTATTTTTGTTGTATTCAATGGTGTAAAATTTGAAATTTATTGCAATATTTAGAAGCAAATATGTGCTTAGTATAATTAGCTCCATTGCAATCATGTAGTTACACATTCATGTAGTCGTAATCACATTATCGCCATCAATTTTATGATGTCAGCATTACTGATAGACATGTTTTTGCTTTATGGTATAGATATCTTACCTTCAGAAAATTAAAGCATTCTTAATATTAGCATGATTTGACAGTAGTCATATAAACTCTTAAAATGTTTATTTTAATACGTAATACAATGTTTATTTTAACGTGTATACAATGTACACACGTATAGAGTAGAATAACAATGTTTATTTTATTACGTAAGATAACGTAGTTGTCTGTGATTCATACACCCAGAAAAAGGAATTGATTAAAACTACAAAACATGTTTTGTTGAATACATTTTGGTCTTTTTAGCAAAATTCAAGTAAAATTGAACCATTTTACTTGAATTAACAAAACAATTTTTGCTGACGATACAATTTTTATTTTTTGGAATTGCAAAAAAAAATTTTTTTTGTTGAGTCAAACAAAATTTCCATTGACCTATATTTAATCAAAAAGTTTTGTTGGGTCAACCAAATTTTTGTTGATTCAACAAAACTTTTTTCTGGGTGTAATTAAAAAATAAAAAGCCTTAATAAAGAAAATAATATAGATAAATCGTATTTTTTGTTTTTTTTCATTGGTGTAAAAATTGAAATTTCTTCCAATACTTAGAAGCAAATATGTGCTCAGCATAATTTACTGCATTGAAGCCATATGTAGTTACACTTTCATATACTTTTAATCCCACTGTTACCATCAATTTTATGATGTCACATTTACTGTCGAACTTATTTTACTTTATAACTAGTTAACCCGCCCGGCGTTGCCCGGGTCCGAGATAATTACAATCTCAGAGAAAGGCGTTAACCCCCTCCCTCCCCATACCCGCAAATATAATGAATAATTTGTTCAAGAAAACCACCGTCACCTACATTAACGCGATCATTAAAAAAATAATTAAATTTTTCTGATAATTAGAACATAACGAAGACGCTAAGCTAAAATAGCCGGCAGATGACACCCGTTCCCGACCTCAATTTCAAATCCATATCTTAATTAGTTACCTAAATTTTTGTTCATTAGTAAAAATTGGCAATTATTTCCTTTCATTTTCGCAAACTAAATGGAGGGATCGGCCAGAGAAACAGATCTCTTTGTAGTTCAGTTTTTAATGAAAACAGACCCCTGTCTGAAACTTTCTCGGATCGTTTTCACTGCCGCCGGCAGATTTTTGGCAGTTTTTTGCATAAATTAATAAAAATTACCGACCGAATTTTTCAAAAATCACATAGTTAGATGCAGAATTTTTTTTACATATGCTCAGAAATTTTCAAATTGATATCTCAGTTAGTTTTCTTAAAATTCACTAATTAGTAAAACAATTTCGAATTCGTTCATTTCCGCTTACAAATCCAATGCGCCTCACAGTTGGGCGTTTTGAGGATCTAGGTGGACAAAATTATTGCGTTGAAGTTTAATTAGGTTTTTGCTGGGTTTTCGATTGTATCAGTAATAAAATAATCAAACAATGATAAATATTTGTCTTATTTAATAATTTATATTATTATTATTATTATTAATTTTATTATTATTATTATTATTTATATTATTTTTTTATATTATAATATTGTATTGTCCTTGGAACTACACATGTATTCAAAGTTTCAGCTCAATCGGATAATTAAAAGTGGTTTAAAATTGACTTGCAAGATTTGAATTAAACACTCAAACACACACTTCAAGTTAATATAACTTAATGATTCGCAAATTTTCGCAGGAGCTTTCTTAAATTTCCAATACTTTAGGAATGGTACTTTGATTTTAAAAAATGCTTATTTCTTAATAATGCTTAATACTGTATTAAAATTCAAGATGAAGTTTGAAAACAAGATGGCACTTATTTTCAAACAACAATAGATTAAATCTTGCGACAAACATGTGACATATGTCCAGTAAACTCCTGCTTTCAAACAAAACAGAAAAGTCACGACTTGCTTTCGAACTTACAGATAAATAATGCAACTGTTGAAACTCCCTCAAACCAACTGCCTTCTTTACGGTCGTAGTTTATCCACACATCGGATTTTTTCGACAAAACTCTTACGGATCTCGACAGAAGAGACATTCGGCTACCAGTATACGCGGTCTTGTTAAATTCCGAGATAATCGGAAAAATGAATTTTGTCCACCTAGACTAGATCATCAAAATGCCCCACTGTGCGCCTGTTCCTTTCTTTCGCCATTTTGATTTAAAAGGTGTCATTTTAGAAGCGATGGTTAATGAAAATCTAATTGATATCTTGGGTAATTATCAAAATATTAAAATTCTGAGACTCAGGTGCACATGGCCATAGACCTTGGACTATCCACACCTAAATCTTCAGACTTCTAGGTGGGCTAGATTTTGCTAGCCATCGCAGACAGACAAACAAACACACACAAACAGAAAGAGAGCGAAACTTTCTTTTATTAATATAGATATAGAGGTTTTATCCTGAAAAAAAAATATTTTTTTTAAAGATCTCAAAAGTATTTAAAAAAAATAGTATATTCGACAGTAATCGTATAAACTCTTAAAATACAATGTTTGTTTTTAGTACGTAAGCTAATATAGTTGTCTGTGCTTCATAACTAAGAAACAAAAACATTTTATAAAGAAAAGAAGATGAACAAAAATCGTTCGATAAATCCCCAAGTCTGAGGGTAAATGCACATTTTAATCAGAAAATCAACAGTATTTGACTTAGCATGAGTTAGTAAAAGCCATTAGTCCCCGGGTCTCCATCAATTTCTACTTACAAAAAGAAGAAAAAAATCGAAGTAAAATATAAATATTAAAACCTAAAAGCACTCCAGGTTTTTTCAATTATTTTTACATTAGATTTTATGATCAGCCATTAGATTTATTCAATCATAAAATTTCTCATGAAAAATTATTTATTAGCATTAAAATTATTTTTCACATTGTAAAAGAAAGTGGTTTTAAGATATCAATTATGGAAAAGAATAAGAGAAGTACAATGATACATATCGTTTATCTGCACAAGTTATTTTATATTTTCGGCTGTTTTACACATTAATGGACATTTTTTAATTTTGAAAAAAGAATTTATTTCTTTCTTTCTTCCTAATTAAAACGAGAAGATATATTCTATGTAGAGAACTTTTACGATGAAAAACAGAATTACAATGTTTATTGCGAATGAAAGTCATTTTTGTCCAATATGCACTATATACTAGTAAATATGCAGATCGGAACTCAGGGTTAGTGGAGCATTTCGCATTTTTATTTTTACATCATTTAATTTACTTGACAACTTAAAAATCCAAAGGACATCATATTCAGGATAGCCTGCGTCCTGTGGATGATTGATATTGGCCTGTATGTAGTTACAGGATAATCCTGGATGTCAACATCGCACAATTATAAACGACCTGGGGATGACTTTTTTGGACTTTATTTGAACATTAGCAGGTGGAGGAAAACATGGGAAAGACAAGTAAAGAATTCAAATGTGCTTATGCATTCGATAAGAAAATCCACGTGCGAATCCACTAAAGAAAATATGATTGGCTAAACTATTTCGACTATACTCTGGATATCTGCTGCATAGTTCTCATAGGATATGATATTTACCAGATTTTCAGAATCATTGTTGGTCGTCTAAAGCATTGGTTCCCAACCTGGGGTACGCGTACCCCTGGGATACGCGACGGGACTGTTGAGAGTACGTGAAAATAATATCGGTTATGACGGAAACCACAAAAATGGTTCAACTGAAAACACAAAAACAAAGTTGATAGTTTTGGGATCCAAAGATACTCATGTGTAACTCCAATATGTTACTCTCGAAATGAGAGAAAATGCCCACTAAATCTAGTAATTCGTTGATAATTCAATGTCACTAGCTTCGCCCACTTCTAATCATATTGCATGATTACTTATGTTTTCCTCCATCTTCTTAAAAATTGAAGAGAACCAAGGACCCAGTGACAAAACATTAAGATATTTGTTGCATTTAACAAATACAGAGCTCGTCGAAATAGTATTTTCGTCTTATGCATATATTAAGAACAAATATTGAAATAAGCTTGACGATGTTCCGGACTTCAACTTATATCTGTCAGATTATATCTGTCTTCGTTTGAATCTGATTTTAATAAACTCAGCTACATGAAACCCATGAAAACATGCTCATGGATTCTCATTGTGAGTATTAGAAGCCATGTTTGACTACTTGTATATCATGATGCAAAATTGTTATAAACTTTCATCGTAAGTTATTTAAAAATCTTTTAATGCTATATTGATCTTAAGTTAATATTTTAAAAAGTGAAGAGTTTTAATTTTAAAATATAAGAAATGTCAATATAATTTGACTCTATTTATTTTTTAGCTCTGCTAAGAAGATTAATATTTTTTTTTAAATCACGTTTGCGTTATGTAGGTGAGTAGAGGCGTATTTATAAAAAAGAGGGTACTTCTAAATGAAAAGTCTAGGCAAGGGGTACGTGAAAGAAAGAAGGTTGGTAACCGCTGTTCTAGAAAATGACTTATCTATAAGGTTTAATAACACGACTTCGTGCAATTATACTTTATGACTGTTTTATTTTCTGACACATTTAATTACTTTCAAAAAATACAAAAATTACTTTCCTTTTAAATGGGGGTTTGGTTCTCTTGAACCCTCCGTTGTTACATTACTTTGATAACATTAAATAAACAGAATTTTTACCATATCAGTAACCATCTCATAAATATTTATCATCGCATAAAAATGTTTGAGGCCGAAAATGGTAGTCCTTTTTCAGAACTGTTTTCGACAAAGAAAATGCAGCATAAAAGATATTTGCATAAAAGATATTGTTATATCATTTAATTTCCCAGACATCACACATCAAGAGGATATCATATTCTAGATAGCTGGTGTTCTGTGGATGGTCGAAACCGTCCTGTTGCTAATTGCATGATATTTCTGGATGTCAAGATGTCACACATATAGATAGATGTCCTGCAGGCGACTCTTTGGAACACTATTTGAACATTTTCAGATGACGTAAAAACGAAATAAAACGTTGGATATGATACGTTACCGGATTTTCAGAATCATTGTAAGACGTCCAGAAGTCGACTTTAGCTGTAAAGGTTAATAATCATGAAATCCCTTCAATTTTATCACGTGTCAGATTTTAGGTAATTCCAGGAGATATAACTCATATTTTTTTTATTAAAACATGTTTTCGTGTAATTAGGCCGTATGACTGTTTTATCCCTCTAAGCGTGTGGAACGTAATATTTCGTTCACTAAGCTCCAGGTTTCACTGCAATATATGCAATGTTTAACATAACATAATTCTATAGATTTAATGAATTTTCAAAACATTCAAGAATGATTAATACTCTCAAGGGTTACATTTATATTTGTAATTAAGTTTTATTTATAATGCTGAAAGAAACCAGAGAAAACAACATTACAATTTTATCCTTTTTCAAAACGCTCAGAGGGTTATATTCTGACACACTTCTTCAAAAAGTATTAAAAATTGCTTACCTTGTCAACGGGGCTCGGTCCCTTTGAACCTCCCATTGTTACATTAATTTGATAACGTTAAAAATGCAGAAATTTAACCATCTCAGTAATCTATAAATATCTTTGAGACCTAAAATGTCAGTCATCTTTTAGACATGTTTTCGACGAAATGAAGCGTTAAAAATATCCGACTTTGTTCACAATGTGGTTAATAAAGAAAAACTAGTCGTTGGGGGCCAACGTAATACTTACCCATCATGGATATGCATAATATAAAATATGAAAATTAAAATGTGTAAACTACTTATAAAATGCATTGCAATTCAAATAAAATTGTGGCTTGATGACGTCATAAACTTTAAAGCGAGACTAACGAAACAGACAGGCTACCGCGGTGCATTCCACATATCTTTTCTTACAGACCGCTAGAGTGACGTGATGCTCTTTTCATACACCTGCATTGGTGGATTCAAGCAACACGTGACTCCTGCGGTCTGTAAAAAAAGATACGCGTAAAGCACCGCGGTAGCCTTTCTTTTTCGTTAGCTTCGCTTTAAAGGCTCGATTACTGAATTGCTTGAAACAGGTTTTTCCTTATAACTCCAAGAATAATTATCCTATGAACTAGCGGTTTATTGCATCTGATTAAGCGTCAAATTTCCAATTAAAATATATCTTTGAAGTGAAATTTGGATGAAATACAAAGTCATGAAAAATAGAAGAGTGTGGAAAATAGAATTCCAAATATCTCGGCAACTAATTATCCGATCGACTTCATGCTTTATGCAAAATTTGTTTTTTTATCGTCTTTTATATTAATTTCTTAAAATAAACAATTTCGAAAATTTTTATATACCTTTTATCAGAACGAATATTTCGAGAGTCCGAAAAAAATAGTTCCGGTTAATCGAGGTTATTGAAATGAAATAGGCTTCTTCCCATTATTACATACTAATTACATACCAAATTGCAAGTCTCTATCTCAATTTTTTCGGGAGATAGAGCGTTTACAGACACACAGACACACACACACACAGACACACACACGCACACACAGACACACAGACGGACGGAAATTTTTTTTCTTCTAAAAATATGTTTTTCGGAATCTCCAGTGTCTGAAACGTGTAAATCCGTCAAAAAAAATTTTTCGATTTTCAAAACGATTACAAGACTTACCCTATACTACGTATGATGGGTAAGTAATAAATGCAGAAATTGTATATATTGCAAAATATTTTTGTATAATATTTTTGCTATGTAAAAAAATTATCTGAAAGTTTTATCAAAGCATAAATTTGTCCGTTCTAGAAGCTTATTCTGAAGATTTATTTAAAAATATATAGAAAATCAATTCTATTTAAATTTACTTCCGTTATTCCCCGCCAGAAGCACTATAAAGAAAAGTAAAATTCTATTGAATCTGTCCAATCTCTTTCTAACTTCAGTACGGCTTCATATTAAAACATAAAAATAAGTTTTAAATAAATTTAGTTACCCTATTTCCCTCCAGGGGCGCTATAAACTCAAACGAAAATTGTGTTGAATCGTTTCTACCTCTTTTTCACTTCAGTACGTCTGTCAAACATTGAAACATAAGAAAAATCAATTTTGTCAAATTTTGGTTAATAAATTTCTCGCTAGGGGGCTTTATCAACGTAAAAAAGTTGAGTTGCATCTTTTCTACCTCTTTTTCACTTCAGTACGTCTGTCAAACATTGAAACATAAGAAAAATCAATTTTGTCAAATTTTGGTTAATAAATTTCTCGCTAGGGGGCTTTATCAACGTAAAAAAGTTGAGTTGCATCTGACCTATCTAATTTTAAATTGGAGTAGGGTTTGCATATGAGAAAACATAAAAAAATTCCCTTTTAAAATTTTAGCTGTGCAATTTCCCACCAGGAACGCTACACATACGTAAAAAAACCTAACATGTGAAAATTTTTATGAAAACATAAATGGGATCATGGCGGAAGCTTATTTTGAAGACATCTGTGAAATTTGTTCGAGGGAAGTGAGTTTAAATTGTGTCCGAAAAATTAGATGAAGACATAGTTATATATATAAATTGATACATGAAGCATCACATCTTAAATAACAGTCATAGAAAAAAAGAGTAATGCATCTGAATACCTTTGTGTAACCCAGTAAGTGTTACATCCTCGATTTTCAAAGGAGAAAATGACGTAAGAAGTCTCAGTAACTTTCATAGTGTTTCAAATAACACAATGGCGTGATACACCGTAAAGCATTTTATGCAATTGCTGCCGATATAAAGTGGTGTAATGGGATTCTTTTGAGCGCCCCTTTCAAATAACAATTAATGCTATACACACTAACATCAAGAAGAAATCATGCTGTTGGTGACTATTACAACATGCTAAAATTATATTATTGTCAACATTATACAAATACCAAATCTATGTGGGTCAACAAATGTTTTATAAATCCTTTTCATGAAATCGTTTCATAAAATTGTTTCATAAAATAGTTTCGTAAATTCTTTTATAAATTCTTTTAATAAATTCTTTTCATAAATTCTTTTCATAAAATAGCTTCATAAATTCTTTTTATAAAATCGTTACATTAGGATTTTATATAAATGGGGTAGATATGTATATTTGCAAAACAAATGCCATATCTAAAACCTATACTTGATTTGTATACTTTTTGTAATTGAAGTATATATTTCTATTATAAGCAGTTTAACCTCTTCGCAACAAGCGTCATGCATACGTGACGCATAAAATTCCCAGAATCCTTCATAATTGCTACTAGTATTGGTTAACGGAAAGTTTTGCATTAATTAAGCAAAGCATTTCTGCCTTTTAAACTTGGCAAAAATTACTATTTCAAAAAACCGGTAAGAAAAGATTAAAAATTCTGTAAAAACCGATGGTCGCGAAGGGTTTAAGACTAAGCATACCAACAACCGGCCATTCTGCAAGTACCAGACGAAAATATGTCGATACAAACCAGAAATTTCTGTATAAAGTAAATATAATATAAATCTCACAGAAACAAATTAAATAAAAAAGTTAAACAGTTTTAAAGAAAAATTCTGGTGTGAAATATTTTTATAAAACTTGAGTAAAATTCCCGATACGTTTAATATTAAGAAATTAATTGCTATTGCATCTAGTTTGATATCACTTAGCAAAATACTTAATTTATAAGTTTTGATGGTGTTGTCATAGCATACCTGCCACACTCGCACTATTCTTCGTAAAATGTGGGTTAATATAACCCAGGTTAAACACATTTCAAACAGTAATTTTTTTTTAAGAAATGAAATCAAATAGGTTCTACATAAGAACATAAAACTAAATATATATTATTACATCGGATATATTTTCAGGTTAGAAACGCCTTTAACCTGGATCAAATTAACTCATATTGCACGGAAGTTTAGTTGAAAGTTGGCAAGTAAGTCATAGTATTTTTCCCAACTCTCGCGCATACGACTGTAAAAAAGTTAAAAAGATAAAACCCAATAAAAAGCCTCAAATAACGTATTAACCACCTGAACCCCCCCCCCCCCGGGGAGGTTATATTTTTTAACCACTTAATTTTAACCCTAAATGCCGCATTGACACCAGAATGTTGGAATGAAAAATTTTCTTTTATTCAGTACGTGAAAAACAGCTTTTACTTATTTTCAAACTAGCTAACCCGCCCGGTGTTGCCCGGGCCCGAGATAATTACAATTTCAGAGAAAGGTGTTAACCTCCTCCCTCCCATTACCCGCAAATATAATGAATAATTTGTTCAAGAGAACCACCGTCACTTACATTAACGCGATCATTAAAAAAAATAATTACATTTTTCTGATAATTAGAACATAACGTAGACGCTACGCTAAAATAGCCGGCAGATGACACCCCTTCCCGACCTCAATTTCAAATCTATATCTTAATTGGTTACCTAAATTTTTGTTCATTAGTAAAAATTGGCAATTATTTCCTTTCATTTTCGCAAACTAAATGGAGGGATCGGCCCGAGAAACAGATCTCTTTGTAGTTCAGTTTTTAATGAAAGCAGATCCCTGTCTGAAACTTTCTCGGATCGTTTTCACTGGCGCCGGCAGATTTTTGGCAGTTTTTTTGCATAAATTAAAAAACAATTACCAACCGAATTTTTTAAAAATCACACAGTCAGATACAGAATATTTTTTTACATATGCTCAGAAATTTTCAAATTGATATCTCAATTAGGTTTTCTTAAAATTCGCTAATTAGTAAAATAATTTCGAATTTGTTCATTTCTGCTTGCAAATCCAGTGCGCCAGTTCGTTTCTTTCGCCATTTTGATTTAAAAGATGACATTTTAGAAGCGATGGTTAATGAGAATCTAATTAATATCTAGGCTAATTATCAAAATATTAAAATTCTGAGGCTCAGGTGCACATGGCCAGACCTTGGACTATCCACACCTAAATTTCCAGACTTCTAGGTGGGCTAGATTTTGCTAGCCATCGCCAACACACGGACACACACACAGAGCGAAACTTTCTTTTATTAATATAGATAAATTTGTTTAGAAAATCTAGTCTCAATCAATCATTTTAGCATTTTACGAATAGACGTATTTTGGCCCTGAAACAGTTAAAGATGTTGGGAAAGCAAAGGATAGAAAATTTTATCCTTCAGACAAAAGAGCGAATTTCAATCCATACAGTTTATTTTTCTTTTTACAAATAAACGAAACAAATCCTTAAAGATAACCTCACTGCACGTTTAAATGGCTAATTTTGGGCAAATGAAAAAATATATATACCAGTGGACCCGTGCGAAGATTTCTCACTACAGTCTGATATTTTTTAGCAATATCATATATTTCTTACAAGGGTACCACTTTTGGTGCAACTCGCACCTAGCATCAAGACATGGTGTATTTTGTAGCCCTATATATAAAAGTTAGAGAACCGATAAAATTTCTCTGCTAAAATCATATTTTATATACTTTTATATAGTTTTAATTTTTTATTATCGGATTTTTAATTGATAATTTACTCCAAAAGCGAGTAAGTAGCCAAATATGATGCTACGAATCCAAACTACTACTCGCACACATCAGACGACTATGACATTTGTTCGGGGTTGACGAGAAAAATTCTACGGTAACAAATAAAGCCAAATTCGCGCCACCAAAAATGAAATTATAATCTATTTTTTCAAAATCAAAATTAGTAATTTCTTGAAGGAATTTTTAAGCTTTTTTTAATATTTTGTGCTTAACCTCTTGAGTCCTGGGTATCCAAATGGGTACCTAGATTCTTTTGCTCATAAAAACTAAAATGGTTGATATTTTTACATTTTAACTTCACTTCTATAAAGTTGAATGCTTTTGCTTTAAAATGAAAACAATAATTGGCAGCACCGATGTCGATTTCCTTATGAAATAAATGCTATTTTAACCTGAGTTTGCAAAATGCTTTCGAAACAGTGCATCCAAGAAAGTAGGTAATTTTCACAATTTTTTAATTTAAAAACTTTATAATAAAAAAAATTAAGAATTTGCAGATTATTCACTTATTTAAAGCTGTTATTTTTTTTGTTGTGTAATTTTAGGTTATTGATAATTAAATTGATAGTTTGGGGGGGGGGGGGGGGTAGTAATTTTATGTTTATACCGGGTGTTCCAAAAATGACTGATGGATTTTAAAATTCAATAACTAGCAAACGGTGACAGATATTTAAAAAATTCTTGCAGGAGGGTCATGTACGATGTCGGGAGTTTTTTTACTGTGATTCTTGATTTTAGTTCGAATTTCAAACAATAGATGGCGCTGACAGCGGTTGGCGCTCATTCGAGGCCGAAACTGACGTCACTGAGGATTGATGCGATGAAAGGAGATTAAGGCTATGGAGTGGGTCTGATTCGAGTGATCTGGGATTCTGAATCGGGGCCTAAGAGCAAAATTGTACTGGCGAATGAGACCCACTCCATAGCCTTAATCTCCTTTCTTCGGATCAATGCTGAGTGACGTCAGTTTCGGCCTCGAATCAGTGGCAACCGCTGTAAGTGCCATCTATTGTTTGAAATTCGAATTAAAATCAAGAATCACAGTAAAAAAACTCCCGACATCATACATAACCCTCCTGCAAGATTTTTTTTAATATCTCTCACCGTTTGCTAGTTATTGAATTTTAAAATCCATCAGTCATTTTTGGGACACCCGGTATTTGTGAACCTAAATTACAACCCTAAAGCAATAGATTTCAAAAAAATATATTTTTTGTCATCTATGATGTCATTTTGTTTGTTTAAAAGCAAAGAATGGGTATTTGTACTATTATTTTAACTTCAGGTCTTAAGAGGTTATGATTGACTAATTTGTATTTTAAATGCTTTTTTTTTTAAGAAAAACTTCTATTTTAATAATAAGTGGTCTCGAAAATTTCATTTCCAGAAAGTTATCTGCTGTTAAATCAAAAAATATGATTTTAATAGAAAAATTTTATCGATTCTCTAACTTCGTAATATAGGTCTTTAAAATCCACTAGGTCTCAATGATAGGTGCGAGCTGCACAAAAAGTGGCTCCTTTCTTTAGATATAGGTTTAAACTTCTAAAGAAAAATTAAGTATAAAAATATCCGCAAACAACTTTAGTCAAGCCAGAATATCATCTTATTCGTTACATCAAAGTTGCAGTAAAAACTGACCGAAGATAGCAAAGTAAAAGAAATTGAATAATTAAAAGAAATTGAAGAATTGAAGAAAAATCAATTGAATACATATTAAATACAATTTTACTTAATATAACAAAGCATACATTTTAGGCTACACGTGAACTAGCACTGCTTCGATCGATCGATGATGTCTTTTTATTCTGAACATTTGAATTTCACTTTTGCATTTTAATCATAAATATAAATTAAGTCCGTGCGGAGACGTCCCAATTTATCATTTTTGTACAATTTATTTTTTTTTATAATCATTGTTTAGCACGATATATTGTGGTACTTATTTTTGTGGCAACAATGACTTGAGAAAAAAACCTTTCATTTCATTTATGAAAGAACGCTGATTTAATTTTCAATTAACTGTAATTTTTAATCAAAAAAATTTTTTAACGAAATGTGAGTGTACTATGTCAGAAGCCGGTTCAAAAATCTTTCGAATGATACCTCATTCATTGTTGTGCGTTTTGTAAGCGCACAGAAAAGGAGATGTTGACAACAGAAATAATATATATGATCGTTTTATTTCCAAAATTAGTTTTAAATTTAATTATCCTAACCAGCTTTTGTTTTCCTCTAACGATCATTTGTGGTCTTTGTTTCAGCTCTAAAACCGGAAGTGCGTATTTAATTAACCGGAAATTGAAGCTTAAAGGGCTTCAAGAAAGAAAGTGTTTTATAATAATAAGATTAAAGAATGTTCACTACGTATATCTGAACAACTCTGAGGCAAATATCTCTGATAGAGTTTCAGAAATAAAATCTTTAAATGCGTTTTCTGGAAAACGGGATTTTTCAGAACAATCCGTCACGATAAATGCTTCATCTCAAAAATATGGTTATATTTACTGATCGTTGATAATTTGAGGGGGTTAGAATGAGAGCGGAGTAAATCAATATTTAGTACACTGGCCTCCAAAAGTAAAGGTACGCTGTAAAAAATTTGGTTAACAATTATGGTACATATACCGCAATTTAACTGGACGGCTTATGTACCGGCTGTACTCCCCCCTCTCCTCGGGCCTGCACGCATCACGTAACAAGAGCAAGAGCATCACGTGAGGGGTTGCCGTACACCGAGGCGGGTATATCAGCTTTTTTCCTTACTGAAAAATAATTATTTTACGGTATAAATAGCGATTTTTTACTGAAAAACAATCATTTTACGGTATAAATACCGTTTATAATCGAAATGACACATTTACGGTATTTTTACGCTTAATATACCTTAGAAATACGGTACTCATACCGTAAAAAGTGAAAACGGTACAAGTACCGTTAATTTACGGTACATCTACTGAAATTTTACAAAAATTTTTTTACAGTGTACAGCCAGTCTTTTGTGTCTACTTTGAAAACAAATGGACTAAAAGACGTAAAATTTAGAAGAATTGTGATTTAAACAGTTATTTATCGAATTGAATTGAATTTTAACATCAAACACGATTTACAAATAAAAAATTACATTTTTTGCAACAGTCCACTATTTGATAAAATAAAAAAATAAATGGCAGTGTTTTGTGAAAAAAAATTAAATAAACGGATTTTAATAAAGCATGTGTCTGTACCTACTTGCAATGCATTTGTGGCATCGACCTTCCATACTGTCAATTAAGTTGTCAGACACTGGAATGAGAAACAAAGACCATACATGGAGAAACGCTTGTTCCAGCGCATTTAACGACTTCGGAGGATTACTTAAGTCAGCCACCTGTCAGCCATCTGGTCCCAAAGATGCTCTATCGGATTAAGGTCCGAAGATTGAGCTGACCATTCCATTAGCTCCAAACCTTGATCCTCAAGATATTCATCAACAAATCTAGCGCAATACGATCGGCCATTATCATCCATTAATATTAATTCATCACCAATAGCACCAGCATAGGGTGTAACAAATGGAGCAAGGATCTCGTCCCGATGTTTCACATCAGTCAGAGTTCTTTTATGGCATTCATGGAGGTTACTGTGTCCACCCCAGAGATTCCAGCCCAAACCATGATTACAACTCCTCTATATCTGTGTCTTTCATCAATGTTACATAAGTAGAACCTGATGCATTGTTCTCTCCAGATCAACACACGAACTGATTGACTCTCCAAAGCCAACCGAGACTCATCTGTGAGCCCATTGTTGTCTGTTACAGGTAATGTGCTCTCTTGACCAACATACACGAGCACTACTATGTTGTCGATTAATAGGGCCAGACACAACGGATCGTCTTGCTTAGAGTCCTTAATTGTGAATACGTCTGCGCACCATAGTAGAAGATATTGCCATCTATGTTGCCTTACGATGATCTAAAATGAGCTGAGCCACAGTACTGATGCTCCTCCTTCGGGCAAAGAGAGCTAGAAAGCGATATTGTGCAGGAGGTGTAGCCTCCGAACGGTCTAGAACAAGTCTTCTTGATACTGAATTTTCGTATTCAAATTATTCCCAGAGTCTTTGGACCAGATTACGAGACACATTACGGCATCTTACAGCATCAACTTGTGTTAACCCCATTTCCACCCATCCGATTGCCCGCCATCTTAACGAATCAGATAAACAACATCTCCTACATATGGACAACAATATTTTAGGACCAACATTTGAAGATCAAGAAGCATAAAAATAAATTCAACGCAAATTTACAAAAGTGGAATATTTGCATCGTCAGCCATATGAGTGTCCAATTCTTTAAAGAAAATAGAGATGGGTGTAATTGTTACATAGTTTTATTGAAGTTACTTAAGATCATTCATATAAACCATATTTTGTACATTTATTTTCATTCTTTTAATAGTGAGTGTCAAAAAACTGGTTGTACCTTAACTTTTGGAGGCCGGTATAATTTGAGAAATGAAGGGGTTTTTTAAACTTGCCGTGGCATTAAGTGGTCCAACAGCGGCCTAGCCAGGGAGGGGGTCCAAACGCTCTGGATACCAGAAAAATTGTAAAGTTTTCTTCGCCTTGATTATCGCAGAAAGTTCTCCGATTACGTAAGGCAAAGAAAACTTTAGAAAATTAGTGGTATTATCAATAGCATCTGTACCTCCACCCTGGCTACGCCACTGGGTCCAACTTGTTTTGGCCTCTAGTGACTCCCTAAGTGAACTATGACTTATTTGAATGTCACACTGAATAGAAATTAATATACGTTCAGTGAAAATATGGTTATCTAGATTTTTCAAATTTTTGACTTACTCTACTGTCATTCTAACCCCCTCATTTATCTGATGTAGTGAGTGTAATGAATTATCTGAGAATTTCTTTAATTTTTTTTTGTAAATTAAAACAGAGAAAATGTAATGAAAAATCACCATACTCTGTAACAAATGAAATATGTTTCTTTATCTAGTACGATGGAAAACATAATACGACCTCTTTCGATTTACCCACGATTCAGAAAAACGCTAATTTATCTTCCAAAATCTCAGAAACCAACAAGATTTCAAGATTCAAGATTATATTTCAAGAATCATTTCATAAATAATAGCTCCTATTACTGCTCGTAATTTTTTAGAACGTTTCCGTATTGTGTTTGAAAAGGTATTAATAAGTTTTCTCAGTCCACGAAACATTTTTTTCTCTATCGTTTCTTAAATAAACGTTTTCAGCTACATAACACAATTTTTACATGTAAAAACAACAAAATAATGTTCACCTTACGCTATTAGTTTAGCATATTTATCTGTTAATATGTTTTTTTATATGTTGGTTTAATATGAAAAGTTTTACTTAAGAATTGATAGCATCCAAAAAACCGATATTTATGTTGATACGGGTTGAGAGAATTGCTAATTACACCGGAAAAACTACTCTGAAAAATTTCTAAAATTTAAGACAACAAAAGGTTTTTTTCTTTTGAATGATTTTGTAAATTTCGGCAATCTAATGGCCTCTGGGGTTTCTAAAAATAAAGGAAGAAACGCTTTTTTGGAATCGTGAATAACTCGAAAAAGGTTATATTTTCATAAACCTTCTAGCTAAATCAGTGGTTCCTCTTCGTGGGGTGTACGCACCACAGGGTGGATGGGAGGCAAGTCCAGATTTATTATTAACCCATTCCCTGCCAGTTCGTTTTTTTGCCTTTTTTGAAAAAGTAATTTTGTAAACTATAAATAAAAGCAATATTTTCAAATTTAAAAATTAAAAAAAATAAGTTTTTTTCCCAGCAATTTTAAAAAGTTCAAAATACAGCCTTAAGAGCCTACACTAGCTTTTTTTTTTTTTTTTTTTTTTTTTTTTTTTTTTTTTTTCATAAGCGGACATTTTCAATTTTAGAACCGGTTCTGAAAGTGAAAGTACCCTTATATAAAAAAAACTGGAACCAAAATCGAAAAAGTAAAAACTAACAACGTTAAGAGTCGGCCTCAGCTATCCTATGCAAAAAAGTCATTTGAAAATATAAAATGCGAGCGAGAAATCTGTCAAGAACCTTCCCATAGAGTTAACATTAGCGTTCGAGTTTCTTCGGAAGGCTAGCGTAGGCAATTAATTAAAATAATTAATGTAAAAACACAATCGAAAATTACTAGACACTTTTAATATATTTTAAAAGACTTACGTAATTTTTCTGGTTTTGATTGTATTTTAGAATACTTGTAAAACTTGTTCTAGTAATATTTATTGGGTGAGACCTGTGTTTGTATACTCTCCGTGCAATGTGCACAATAAAAAGCTTTTACACATGAAAATACTTAAAGCCATATCTAAAATTAACTGTTTTAAACACATTTAACCTGAAAAGTATTTCAAATATCTTAACGAGGCATTACCAGCTTTACAATTAATTAATTCCGGAACGAGAATCATAGAAGGAAATGAGTGGAGACTAAATTTCTCATTGTCTATCGTGCAGGCCTTACATAAATATACATCGAGACGTATGAATTTTAAAATTAAAAATCAGTTTATACACAACGGTCAATCGGCGATAATGAGTAAAGAAAAGCCCGCTAACAGAGAAGTGAATTAAGAGAGATAGAAAAATAGTTAACTGATAAAGATGATTATCCAGAAATGCTTCTTGTATATTGTGTTATATCAGGGTTCGTACGACTCCTGGAATTTTGCGACCAGGAAATTCTTCGATACCAGTATTTTCTTACAGAAAATCTCTTCTTAAAAGAAGGCGGAGTTTAGCGAGTTTAACCTAGGTTTATTTTTCTATAAACAAAATACTGGTAACTATCCGGGGAAAATCCCTGATCCGTACGAACCCTGTATATATAGTTTCCAAAAATATTCCATCTGTTCTTAATGATGTACTAATATTAATTATAAAATGGATCAATGCTTTCAAATTTAATTTGAAATGTGTTTGTAAAATATCTTTAAGGAATTTTTTGAGGATAAAACTTGAAATCATATAACATATTTGTTTCACACTGAGGTAAGTTTCAATGAACAACAAATATTTTCCAGATTAAAAAAGGGAAGATATATGACTTCGTAGCACTTATAGAGCTGTTTATTTATTACAAAATTTTACCTAATAGAAAATCTCAAAAAGAATTTAAAGTGTAATGATATATTCACCTTGTAGTTGAAATAGACAAAATACTTATTAAATTAAAATTTACTTAAAAAGTGCAAAAATAAGACATAAGTACAAGATGTTATAACAAACTTTAATCCCGAGATCTTTCGAACACACACTCGTTCATTTTCAATGGTAAAAAACGCTGACTGACAACAGACTTGTTGCTTCTGTTGTGCTATTACATAACGGTTTTGAACAAAGGCAAGTCTATTAATCTGTAGAGGTGTATAAAAGTCCGTGAGCTCTGGCGTTGGAGTCCTTGATATTTTCAAAATATTGAACCATATTTCAGGTAAATTGTAAGATGAACCATCATTACATACGCTGTTTCCTTTACTCAAAATGTCTAATTATTCTCTGATTTTAGCAGTATAATAGTTCGTTGTAGGTACTATAATTTTTGCGTTTTCAAAATCAATTTGTAAATTCTGAGGTTGGTATAACCTTGATAATGCTGTTGAAGATTTAATTCTCAGTAAAATCGATCCAATACCCAAGAATGACATAGCAGGAATCTATTATATCCCATTTTGTACAGAAATGCTAAATGATTTATCCTACATGGGCATGACTACTCGTAAGTTTAAAGAAAGATTGAAAGAACACATTTCTGACATCAAATTCAGCCAATCGCCTGCAGTATTATCAAGGTTATACCAACGACAGAATTTGCAAATTGATTTTGAAAACGCAAAAATTATAGTACCTACAACGAACTGTTATACTGCTAAAATCGGAGAATCATTAGAAATTTTAAGTATATGAAATAGCACATGTAATGATGGTTTATCTTACAATATACCTGAAATGTGGTACAATATTTTGAAATTATCAAATACTCCAGAGCCTGAGCGCACGGACTTTTTACACACCCCTAAAGATTAATAGACTTGCGCTTGTTCGAAACCGTTATGTAATAGCACAGTAGAAGCAACAATTCTGTTGTCAGTCAACGTTTTATCTCGGGATTAAAGTATGTTATAAAATTTCATCTGTTTGGTAGGCTAACTAATTCTGAGATGATTTGTAATTGTTGATGCTCTTTTAAACTAACACCATATACATAAGAAATTACTTTTTAAATAATAAAAGTTATATGGTAGAGAGTGTGGGGAACTTCATGATTTTAGATATGCTTAGGTGAGGCGTAACCCAAACGTAGGTTGGGAACCACTGAGCTAGATCAAGAAACATTTCCTTTTTTTACCGTATAGTGATAATTTAATTTGTATATTTATGAAAATTTTAAATTAACGGCTTAAGTTGTAATTTAATACATTCTTAGTAACTGAAAATGTATATTTATTTTTAAAAATTATTATTTTCATTAGTTTTGGCGTGAGGATATTTACGAAAAGTATCGAATATCGCGTTATTTTTCCTTAAAATTACAAAAATTAAAAAGAAACCAGAAGGACCCGTGCGAAGCTTTCGCACTGCAATCTTTGAGATTATTTCCTGGTACGTTTTAGCTCTAATTTTTAATTAACTGATTTTTTTTTTATTATTATTCAATCACCGCGTTTTAACGAAATGCAGTTGTATTTTCTCAGAAACTTGTTCAAAAACTTTTCGAATACCTCATTCATCGTTGTATGTTTTGTATGTGCATAGAAAAAAGGATGTTGACAAATGAAATAATATATATAATGATTGCTTGTGCGAATAAATTGCAAGTAAATATCTTGCCAAAATTTCTTATCTCGCCAAGGTTATTTCTCTAGCTTGCCAACACCCCTATACTGAAAAAAAAAAAAAAAAAAAAAAAAAAAAAAAAAAAAAAATTATAAAACAATTTAAACACTGAATCATATGTTTGGGGAATTTATATGCCAGCATGGCACAGATGTCATACACTCACCACATTGGCACGATTTTTTCCCCCGCCAATTTGGCGAAAATTTTGTTTTTAAATATTAGTTACAAATAGCATACAATAATAGAATGTGATATTTTATTTCAATATAAAAGTAAAATAACGTAATAAATAAAATAGCTTCTATTATTTTTAAAAAGGAAATACAAATAAATAAATGATAGTTTGATATAAATAAATGTGGATATACATAATAACAATATAATTTATAGAATTAAAATACGAAATAAAATAAATAAACAACGTTTAAAAAGTAAATAAACAAAGTAAACAAACAAAAGTAAATAAACAAAGTTTTCGCCAAATTAGCGGGGGAAAAATCACGCCAATGTGGTGCGTATATGACATCTGTGCCGAAAGCGTTTCCTCAGATTTTGCAAAACTGTTAAAGAAATTTCTTAAATACGTAAATCAATATTTGGTACACCACTTTTTTGAAAGCCTATGGGAACTTAAACATGGGGCGTTCAAACTTTGTGGTCCAGCAGCCATTTAAGTGCCATCAGACTTCGCTGGCATATTAACAGCTTAATGAAATATTAAAAAATAAATATTTAAAATTTTTGTAAATCCTAATGAAATGTATATTTGGAAGTGAATCCTTAAATTACGTAATCTACTGGTGCTCCGATTCCGATACAGTACGCATATAAACAGCCATAATTAAACAAAGAAAACGAATAAACAATAGGTGACGCACGCGTAAAAACTAAATTAAAAACCCGATTAAAAGCTCTATATTTTTTTTCAAAAAGCACGCGCAAGAAATAAACTGACAATCCTATTTTAATTGCATTAGAGGATGACGTCATACGATAATGCAGTATTTTATTTCTGTGGCAACACTGATTTCAGAAAACCTTTCATTTCATTTATGAAATCAATGTCGATTTAATTTTTAATTAACAGCAATTTTTAATCGAAAAACATGTTTTAAAAAAATGTAAGTGTACTATGTCAGAAGCCGGTTCAAAAACCTTTCATATGGTATCTCATTCGTTGTTCTGCGTTTCATATTTTCTTAGAAAAAGGGATGTTGACAGGAGAAATAACATATATATGATTTGAACAAAATATTTATTTAACAATCGAAACTATCTTCTTATGTACTAATTTATTTGAAATAAGTAGAATTATTCTCATTTTTGCTTTATTTAAAAAATATTGTGTCAAACGGTGTGTGATATCTTAAACTTACACTACGCAGTGATTCATATATAATTTATGAATCAATTAAAATTTAACTTTTAATAAATAAGTTCAATTCCAAGCTACTACTATATTTAAACAAAAATATTCAGGTTATGTAAGCACAGAAGTCTGCAATTGAAAAAAATTAATGAATTATATTATGAAAATTTTAGGGACAAGTTATTAGTAGGGAAACGTTTGTGGAATATGATCATTTTTGGAAAAAACTTAGGGATTTTTTTTCATTATTTCAGGTTTTTGGGTTAAAATTTACTTTTAGTCACCTGACAACACTGGATCCGGATTCGTCGATTACACATATTTTAAGTTCTAATACATTATGCATTTAATTGTAATATCTATTTATCTTTTCTTAATTCATATTATTTTCTTCAAAAAAGGAATTGATCACAATAAAAATGTCGAATCACAAGTCCTTTTTTTTTCCTTTTTATAAATGGGGATTTTTTTTTTAAAGTCTTGATTTGGGGAAACAATTTTAAGCTTAAATTGGTTAAATAATTTTATAGTGGTAAATTTAAAATTTATTTTTTATTTTTTTGACTAAAAACTGATTTCTGTACTTTTTCGAACAAAAACCACTGATTTGGGGAAAATTTTAGAACTTTTGGTGAAACTGACTTTCGACTGACTGGCAACACTTATATAATGTAAAAAGTATTCTATAAAATTTGTGTTATCTACTATATATATTAAGTCACGTCTGTTGCTAATTTAGGATTTCGCTTTCTTACCCATTCCTTCGCAATGTGAATTAATTAAGGCGTTCAAAGTCATAATGGTGTAAGTCAGTAATTTCGAAGATTAGCGCTAAGAGCGTGGAAGGCATCTAGACATAGCAAAATATTAACAGAAAAATTAGTTTAGGTGATAGTTTTCACGCTACTGCCTGCAAGTATCATCAAAAAATACTTTTTCTTCGTTGGTATTTATTGTAACGAGTCTAAAGAATCCTTCTTTTTTTAAGCATTAAATAAAATACAATTTAAACAACGCAAACTTTAAAAGCCTCTCACAGAGTGTGGAGTTCTTAGAAACATCCTGGATATTTTCGGAAGAAGCACGCTTCTATGATCCATAGTTTTTGAGTAAAAAGCGAAAGAATATATTTAACGTCCTATACGGTACACAGCATTGAATCCTTGCGTGAGAAAATAACCAGGGGGTGAATTTAATATCTGTACATTTTGAAAAGACTTTTCAACTGATAAAGGTATTTAAATATATTGGCACCAGAAAAAATATAGCAGAAGATATTAAACTAAAATACTAGAATGAAATTTGAAAATCTTGAGTTTGTTGCTGGCAATCTCATCAAGTTATCTAACTCTTCTTTAGAGACGGTTAGTGAAGACCGATTCTGGTCGGTGGTCAAGGAGGGGATGTTATGCTGTCGCTAGCTTGTTTTGTTGACATTCTGGTCTTGACCGATGCTCTCTCGCAGAAGCAAGAAACTGAGTTAAAATCAGTATGCTTTATGATGAAAAAAGTTCCATTCGTGTACAGTTATTATCTATGTTTTTTTAATAAAGTTGTTAATTCTTTAGAGGCATGATTTTCATCAACTCTCACTAGTACACAAATTTTGTTATCGGGAACCAATGTCACAGGCTTCGCTTGGTCAACTTCAGGAGGAGTTTTGAAATTGTAAATTCATAATTATAGATGAAATGAGTATGATTGGATGTAGTCTTTTGTAAAAAACAGATTTACGATTACGTAGTGCTGTGCCATCGAAACAAGATGAACCTTTTGGTGGAATGTTCTTATATCTATTTGGAGATATCAAACAACTACCTCCAGTAAACGAAAGGCCTCTTCACAGTGACAAAACTCAAGGAAGTGAGTTTCTTTTGGAAGGACAATTGTTATTTTCTTCGACTATTCAAAAATATTTTTTTTATCATCATCCTTCCGGCAATTTGAAACTCAACAAATACACTGCTCAAAAAAATTAAAGGATATTGCAGTTTTAGGTGGATTTTGTATCTGGGAAACTTGTTAGCTGATTGATACATGGTCGACAGACATAGTAGGTTATATGAGAATAAATTACACATGTTTGGCAGAAAAAAAATGCATTTTATTGCGCATTTGTGTACAAAAGGAAAAAAACACAATTTGTGTATATGAGAAAAAAAGAATAAGAAAAGGTGTTTTCTTCAAAGAAAATCATTTTCAGTAGGGGGTATGGTTTCCACGGGCGGCCAGCAACGTTGAACACCTTTGAGGCATGGACTCAATGAGGCTATTAATGACGAGTTGGGGTATTCTGCCACACTCTTCCAGAAGAGCTCTTTCCAGTTCTTGGAGAGTTTGTGGGGGTTGTTGGCGGCCAGAAACTCGTCTTCCTAGAGCGTCCCAAACGTGCTCGATTGGATTCATGTCTGGAGAACACGCTGGCCATTCCATTCGAACGATTCCTTCCTCGAAAAGGAAATCCTCCACCAGGTTTGCACGATGTGGCCTGCAGTTATCGTCCATTAAAATGAAGTTATCTCCGATTGCTGCAGCGTAAGGGACTACAATAGGTCTGAGGATCTCATCCCTATATCGGCGACCAGTCAGAGCTACATCTCGAATGATGTAGAGGTCAGTGCGCCCGTCAATGGAGATGCCACCATACACCAACACTCCTCCACCGCCAAATCTGACACTTTCGTGCACGAACGCAGGATTATTCCTACTGCCACGGTCCCTCCAGATGAAAATACGCCTATTATCCGGATGCACAGAAAAACGGGACTCGTCAGAAAACAGAATATTGCTCCATTCATTTCTCCTCCAGTTGACATGCTCGGTTGCCCACTCCCTGCGGTCGCGACGATGCCTTGATGTTAATCTAACACATACCATCGGTCGGCGAGCATACAGACCTACAGCATGGAGCCGGTTTCGGACAATCTGAGTTGAAATCGTGGTGCCTGCAGCCGAGCGAAGGTGTTGTTGGAGAAGAGTAGAGTTCATGTTTCGGTGTCTCCGAGCTGTTAACGCTAAATACCGATCTTCATTGGGCGTTGTTGCCCGTCTACGACCTTGCCTTGGTCTTTGGCCTGCACATCCACTCTCCAAAAAACGGTTCCAGATCCTGGAAATGACACTTTGTGACACTCCAATGGCTTGCGGTACTTCGGCTTGAGTTTGGCCCCCTTCCAACTTACCAACAATTCTCCAAGCTTCTGAATCTGTCAAATGACTTCGCTGAGACATCGTACTCATCGAAACAAAGCAATCACTGAATGCCGATCATCCTTGTCTTCATTCTCTTTTATCCAGTTGAAAGTCAAATTTCATTCGCTGCCGCTGAAGCGACGTTTTTGACGTCGAACTCAAAATTTGCATACTCCACAGTTTGAAAACTAGAAAAATTTGCATTTGTGATTCTCTTCTTCTATTTTCGGAAAAAAAATTCGTTTATATCTTTATTTTATATAAAACTTCAAATATCCTTTAATTGTTTTGAGCAGTGTATTTTGTAGCATACTTGCTCGAATTAGCAATGGAGAATGCACTATTGAAGACTATTAAATATTAACCCCTTCGCGACGATCGTCTTTTACAGAATTTTTAATCTGTTACCACCAGTTTTTCAAATGAGAAATTTTCACCTAATTGAATCGCAAAAATGCTATGATTAGATAAGGAAAACTTTAGAAAAAAAAATAACTGGTGGGAATAATCGAGAATTCGGAGCATCTTATACGTCACGTATTCGTGTCGCTTGTCCCCAAGGGGTTAATGAATTGAAGCTTGCTGTCTCTTTCAAAAAGCGAATAACATTTATTTAAAGATGCAATTAGGCTGTTTTCAATGAATAATGATGTAAAAGAATATAATAATGAAAAATTAAAAGAACTGCGTCAACTTGTTGCCTTGATTCAAGCTCTTCATAATTGTACTAAAGCAAAATTGGCCGATTCTGAAATGACAAACGGACGTGAACCATTTCTTAGTTTATCAATTGGGTCTAAAGTAATGTTACGTTCTAATTTGTGGACCAAAAAAGGTTTAGTAAACGGGGCTTTAGGCTATGTTGCAGATATTATTTATGAAGAAAATCACGGCCACCACACCAGATGCCCCGAATAATCATGGTTAAATTTGAAAACTACAGTCATTCAACTTATGAGAGTGGCTGCGTTCCGATTCCACCAATAACTAAATTCTGGAAAAATGGAAATATAAAGAAAAGCTCAAGAAAACAATTTCCTCTGCATTTAGCTTTTGCTGTTACAATTCATAAATCCCAACGTTTAACATTAGATAAAGCAGTTGTATCCTTACGAGAGATTCTACAATATCAAAAATTCTCATATGCTAACATGTAGAAAAAGAAGTAATTAGAATGAAAAGTTTTACAATTAATAATTCTTAGTATCAACGAGAGCAGATTTCAACTGTTTTTCCAGAAAATAGGATTTTGAAGAAGTAACTTTCTTCAAGCTCTCTTCTAATATATTATTCTGAGATTGCTATCAAAGATTATTTGATGTGAATTACAAAGCTTGGAAACATACCTATTTCAAAACATTTGATAAAAAATCAGAGGCTACTGGAAAATGTAAAAACATCTTTAAAAAGCTTTTAGTTGAAAAATTAAAAATATTTTGTAAAATTTTGCTTCGAAAATATCTTTATTTATACCAGTCTTATATCATAAATAAAAAAATTCCGAGGGAATTCTTAGTTATTTGACTGAATTTACATTTCTAAATTAAAATGCGCCAAAACATAAAATAACGTTTTTGCTTAATAAAGATGCAAAAATAATCTAAAAAAAAATTTTGTTACTTTCAAATATTTATCTTATGAAATAATGCTTCCCGAGTCCAAACAAAGCATGGCTTTTGCTAGTAGCATAACTAGTAAATCTTCAGATCAGGAGCCTCAACGTCAGCTCTGAAAGTCATTGTTTTTTAATCTCACTTTTTAGCTCACAGCCTATCAAAGCCTGAGAGCTTATGTACCCGCCCGTTCTGTATGTATGTATGTATGTATGTATGTATGTACGTATGTACGTACGTAACGCGATAACTCTTGACAGAAATAACCGTTTTGCTTCCAATTTTGTTTATAGGTTCCTTGTGATAAGGCGCTTCCCTGATTAGTTTTGGGGATTGATTGTTTAACTATAAAGGGGGGAACGGGGGGGCTAACCCCCCTTAATTAAGATACATGGTTTTTTCATGAAGAATTGTCAAATTTTCTTCAAATTTTGTATATAGGTTCATTGTGATAAGGTTCTTTCCTGATTAGTTTTGGGGGTTCATAGGTTAAGTATAAAGGGGCTAACGGGGGGGGGGGAATTCTCCCCCTTAATTTAGATAAATGAATTTTTCATGCAGAATTATCCGATTTTCTTCCACTTTTGTTTATAGGTTCCTTGTGATAAGGCGCTTCCCTGATTAGTTTTGGGGATTGATTGGTTAACTATAAAGGGGGGGGGGAACGGGGGGCTAACCCCCCTTAATTTGGATGAATGGTTTTTTCATGTAGAATTATCCAATTTTCTTCAAATTTTGTATATAGGTTCATTGTGATAAGGTTCTTTCCTGATTAGTTTTGGGGGTTCATAGGTTAGGTATAAAGGGGGTAACGGGGGGGTTAATCCTCCCCCCTTATTTTAGATAAAGGATTTTTTTCATGCAGAGTTATCCGATTTTCTTCAAACTTTCTATATGGGCTCATTGTGGTAAGGGGCTTCCCTGATTAGTTTTGGGGGTTCACTGGTGAAGTGTAAAGGAGGGAAACGGGGGCTACCCTCCCCCCTTAATTTTGATAAATGGGTTTTTCATGCAGAATTATCCAATTTACTCCAAATTTTGTATATAGGCTCATTGTGGTAAGGCACTTCCCTGATTAGTTTTGGGGGTTCACTGGTAAAGTATAAAGGGGGGAACGGGGGGGGACTAACCACCCTTGATATAGATAAATGGGTTTTTTAAGTAGAATTATCCGATTTTCTTCAAATTTTATATATATGTTCATTGTGATAAGGCGCTTCTCTGATTAGTTTTGGGGGTTCTTTGGTTAAGTATAAAGGGGGGACGGGGGGCTAACCCCCCCTTAATTTAGATAAATGGATTTTTCATGCAGAATTATCCGATTTTTTCAAATTTTGTATATAGGTTCATTGTGGTAAGGCGCTTCTCTGATTAGTTTTATGGGTTCATTGGTTAATTATAAGAAGGAGAAACGGGGGATGGTTCCCCCCTCTTAATATATTCTCGATTTCTTCATTTTTCGAGGGCTTATTTCAAATTCTTTGAAATAAGAATATAATTTACAGTTAGTGTGAATAGCCTGTGAGCTCAATGCCGTCAGTTTAACTGGGTAGTTTTCTTTTATTATGTTATTTATCATCTTCCAATTCGCAAATTAATTTTTTAAATTACGTATATATTTAAAGGAATATAAAATAATTCGAAGGTTTCAGAAATTAAAAACGTTAAATTAAACACGGTTTATGCATTAATATTCTGAAATTCTTATGAACTTATTCTTGTAATTTTTTATATAATAAAAAATACATTTATAAAAATAAAATACATAAATATTGCAGCAAATTGCGAGTTACTTGAATTTTATTATTTTAATATTCTTTGAAATAGGGTTGCTAAGCAACTAATAAATTAAAGACCAAAGTAAAAAGAAATAAATTTTAAAATTTGTAAAATGCATGAAAGTAAAATGTGTTATGTTTCCTGAACAGATGCAAAACATTTTCCAAAAATTTAAACAATTAATTTCTAAATTCTAATAAATGTATCGGCAAATTTTTAAATTTAAAACATCCATATAAAAAAATTAGCATCTATAACATCTATGTTTAAATCCATTATTCAAATATGTGATTTTCATTTCAGTTAAAAATGAAATTTAAAAATCGTCTGCATTGCCATAGGAAAGCATTATGACCTAAAAAGAAATGTTCTATACTTTTCGAACAAATGACCCAATTGTAATTAAAAATTATACAGCTAATTCCGGGTACCTCACCAACATACTCGCCAAAAATCAACCTAATCGGATCATTTTTGCGGCAGTTATCGCGGAACAGACAGACAGACAGAAACCAAAAACTTTTCGGGTCTCAACAGTGAGCCTCAACTGACGTTTCGGCAATAAGCCTGCGCAGATAGATGGAAGAAAATTCGCAAGTTGAAAAAACGCAATGTTACGGCTGATAGTATTTTTGCATGCTAAAATATAAAAAGAAAACACCAGAAAAATGACAAAGAGAATTTGAAAATTTTTGATCCAGATAACAGTGGAAAAACTAGATCAATCGTGGATCCACGATTGAAAAGGTACGCTGCTGTAAAGTCTGTGAGAAGTATTATGAATTACTAGTATCTGTTCTTTTTAACACTTTCCAACATAGTTGAAAAGTGATTATGAATTTGGTATGTCTGTCCGCGCTATAACTCGCATAAATATATTCGGATTCTCATGCAATTGATATATGTTACAGAGGTTTGCCATGGCATGCTCGATATTGAGAATGAATTGTGTAGCACTTATAATTCTTTTTACAGGGACACTCAAAATAATTCCGTTACATTACGGTCTATGGGAAAAAATCATTTGCAGTTTATTTTAATGATGTTGCACAATTTCAAAACTTTTGAAATTGATATAAAGCACCGAGGTTCACCACAAGAGGGTTACTATGGAATATGATGTGCATAGCGCTTATAGTTCCTTTGCAGGTACACTCAAAATAATTCCGTTACATTGCCATCTATGGAGAAAAATCATTTGCGGTGTATTTAAATAATGTTTCACTCTTTCAAACATATTGAAATTGATATATATCACTAAGGAGCATTACAAGAGGCTGACTACAGAATATTGTGTGTATAGCATCCATCGTTCATTTACAGGGACACACAAAATAATTTGGTACTGTCTGTTTACAATAATTGCTGGAAGTGCTTTTTCAGTTGCTGAACGCCTTTTTAAATTTAACTCATTTTTTGTCTGTTATTTAGTGTGTATAAACTATAAATCATACAGGGCAGCACAAAAGTTCTCGAGCACATTTCTGCTTATTGACAGACATTCCAGAAGGGGAATTTTAAACTGTGCTGCACGCTTCCCAACTGAACTAAAATTTAGCATTCTATGTAGTATATATACTATTATATAGATCATATACAAGGCTGCACAAAAGAGTTCAGATATTTTTCGTAATATTGTTGGTAATCCCTGAAATTGTTTTTTTTAATATTTTATGCCTTTTTTAAATTGTTTACCTTATTAAACGGTAAAGATTTGTAAAATTATTTTAAAACTGATGGAAAGTGTTACATAATCTATGCTTGACACATGATTTCTTGTTCTTGTTTACTACTAATTTTTGCTTTGACAACTCGCCGCTGAAGCGGTATGTAGCGCTCATGTATGCGAAAAAATTTGCATATTGTGCGCCTGCAGTGCACTTCTGTTCTGTCCACCGGCTGCATGAGATAAAGTAGCGCTAGTGAGCTCTAACAAATTTAACACGTACTGAGCACGCTCTAAGTATAATTACTCTTGTGAAGCCGAATTTAAACAGAATGGAATACTCGCTGAATGAACGACAAGCAGCGTTGATATCGAAACTACTTATTTCTATAGCTCGGGGTTTTTCAAAGTGGAGTTCGCAAAGAGGTTTTAAGCTAAGGGAGGACCAAAGAGTGCTCGAAAACAGCCAAAATGAGGCACGACATAGCTAAATGAGTACATAAAAATTATTTTTCATCACATTTACTGTTTTAAAAACAAAATGTATACAAAACAAAAAAAAAACCTAAAATAAATATACACCCATGAACCATGACGATTTAAAGAAAAAACATAAGTATTAATTTAAAATTATTTATTTACAATATAAACATTATATACAAAATATAAAAAATATAAAAAAGAACGAAAAGTCATGCACCACGCCATAGAATATGAAGTTATTGTTATGAAATGTCATTTTTATTCATACAATGAAATGAAATTTCTAGATAAACGTTAAAATATAACAACAACGCAGTAAAAATTCATTTTCAAGAATTGCTGTCCACAGCCAGTAATGTGTGCGAATTCTATATCGTGCAACCCTGTATACGAAGTACACACCTCACAATACTCTAAAAATAAACATTTTAAATGCATATCACGCCTTAAAACTTAAATCTAACAGTTATGGCTATGGCTCATAGTCACTTCTGTAACAGAAATCTTTTAAGTGTCTCTGTAAATGAACGAAATATTCTACGCACTCAATAAGTCTTACAGAAAACATGCTCTAGTACACCTGTGTAATGTATATCAATTTCATTAAAATACAGTGTAAACAATTTTTCACCATAGAAATTAATGCAATTGATATATTTATACGTTCCTGTTAACGAACTATAAATGCTACTTACTCTATACTCTATATAAATCATCTTGCCAGCCAACTCTGTGACGCATATAAATTTCCTTATGTTTGATGTCCTGTAACATCGTTAAAATGTACTGCAAACGATTTTTCCTCATTGACCGTAATGTAACAGAATACTTTTCAGTGTCCCTGTATACAAATTATAATTGATACTTATTCTATATAGAAAACATGTTGTCGTTTACCTCAGTGACGCTTTGATGCATATCTATTTTGTTATGATTGAAATAGTGCAACATCATTAAAATGCACTGTAAACGATTTTTCTCCATTGGCCGTAATATCGGAATACTTTTGATTGCCTCTGTAATCTAACCATAAATGCTACACATGTCATTTTCAATACCGAACATGTTATGGTCAACCTCAATAACAGATATCAATTATATGGCAATCCGACTGTATTTACTCGAGTTAGAACGCGGACAGACAGACAAACCATATTCATGAATACTTTTCAACTATGATGGAAAGTGTTAAAAAGACATTTGATTTCAAACAAAAAAATTACGACTCTATCTCAGCAGGATAACCAAGAGAATTTAACAAACATACAGGGGTAGACTAATTCTTACGTCACATTAAAAAAACTTGATATTTGTAAAGTTTTTATTAAATATATAATTAAAGTTAATTTATTAAATATATAATTAAAGTTAATGTTTCTTTATATCCATTCCTTGATTTTTCCTGTTCATAAAATTAAAAAAAAAATGGAGGTTTGGAGGTATATGTAAGTTTCCAAGGAGTATTCAAGGCATAACAGCTTGAGAATCACTGCGCTTGTCACATATTAAGAGACCTTCGCATTTAGGTATTATAGCTTACAGTGTATTGTTTGAAACAAGTAAATACAGGGTGTAATTGAGAAGTAGAAAAACAACTAATCTGATTTTCATATTTCCCGTGGTAAACCTTGAATTCTTTTTCGAATAAGTCTTTGGAACAAATTTAACCGAGATATCACTGCATAGTAACTCGTGGAATGTGGATGTAATGAAAAACAATCCCAGGTTTTTCTGAAGGAGGGATACCAGTTTGAACTTTTAAAAAAATCATGTTTCAAAATGTTTTTGTGGGTTTCAGTAACAACGTAAACTGTTGTCGATTTTAACAATATATTAAATTATGTTTGTAAAATATTTCTTAATTTTTCCTCTAAAAAAACATTCGTAATTGGCATCCATTTAAACGAGGATGCAGTGCCAGCTGGCCGCTTGCTCTGAGTATTTTCTGAAACATTAAGAAATAAAAATACTCAGTGCAATTAATCTTTATCGTATTGTCTATTACATAACGTAGGTTTTTACATTTCAATATTTGTGAAAATGGCAGCATTTAAAAAATACAAAAATACATTCAATTTGACCCCATAAAAATGGCTTGTAAAAAAATCTGAAAACGAATATATCAAAAAATTTGTTCGTAGAGCCAAAGATAATTCAGTTCTGAACGCTTGGATTAAAAGTTAAAGGAAAATGGATCAAGAGGTATTGGAGCAATTCAAGCAGCAAGTAAAAATGTCCTTTTGAAAAGAAAAATAGTGCCCTTAAAATGTAAAGTTGATTTAGTAATTAGTTACAGCTGTATATTTGTCGCTGTAACTTTTTTAATAATTCGAATTTCAAAACATTGTGTTTTAGTCAAATTTTAAACGCTATATACTATCAGAAATATATATATATATATATATATAAATTCGATTTTTAGAAAGTTTCAAATTGTTGTCTCCTCCCCCTTAAATCGATTTATCCTTTTTCACTCAAATTTCGTACACAGCTGTAAATGTCTGATGATTGGAAACATGAAATACTTCTTGACAAGGATGTTTCAACAATACTAGTCCATTTACGGAGACATACCATTGGTAGAATGACTCGTGGAATGTAATATTTAATAAAAATCGTCTCCGTCCGCCTTCCCGTACCTATTTATGTCGAATAATAATTTATCATGAAAACAAATGTGGCTGAGTGCATAGCAGCGGGACGTTGCCATGGTGATAATGTCGGGTTCGACTCCCTACCGTTGCATTGCACGCATTTTGTATGGAGTTTCCGGCTGTATTTGTGTTGTCAAATGGATCATCTGTATCTCGGTTATCTCTTTGTATATGAAAGAAGAAAAAATAAGACGATACCGTCGAATTTCAGTTATGCGTTTTATATTTGTCGCTGACCGGGCAACAAAACGTATAACTCAGTAAAACGTATAACTCAATCAATGGTCTACCAGAACCTTTTTAAAAAATATATATATGAAAATTTTGTTTCGTTCAGGCATTTGTTACTTTTAATAACGAAAACCGAAGTTTTGTAAGTATTACTGCACCTATGACATAAATTCGCGGAAATGTAACAGAATAAAGAAAAACAAGTGGATAAGGCACAAAGGGTTTCGTTTAATATTCCTTTCAAAACACTTTATCCTTCCTTTGATAAATCCAAATAAATTTCAATTAGCAAACAAAAAAAATCAAGTTTTTTATAAAGTAAAAGTTTACCCGTCTATTTTTTCGTTTTTTCGAATATCTAAACCGGCCCGATAGCGGGCGAAGCCCTATATTATACTCTGTCATAATAATGTCTGTCATGTGGACTAAATGCAATATTTAAAACAAAATTCAAAATTAAACATGTTGTACATCTTCAAAATGTTAAAATATGCAAATATATCCATAATCGGGTTTTTACCATGATTCAATACGTTCTTCAAACTCATATATTTACTATTCTCTATTACTCGTATTGATACTCCTTTGTATTATTCTCAAACAGTTGAAAAATCCGTTAAACTTCCAATAGGACGTCAGATTAATTTTCTTTTTAATTCTCTAATGATGTGATATTAATCTGCTTTCTGTACATACACATACTCATACTCCTTGCATTATTGAGAAATCTTTAAAAAATTCCGTTTTATTACTATAAATTTACTTTTTTTACATACATAGAGCACTTAAGAAATGACTGGAATCGCTGTGGTATGTAAATCATTTATCAAAAGTCATTTCAGTAGCTTACTGAATTTTATTGAAATACGTAATCACCAATCTTAGATGTTTTTTCCGTTTCGCACATGGCTAGTTTAGTTCCCAGAAACACTAGAGCGGTGATCGGTAGGGATGTAAGGCAAGGCGTAGAAAAGGTTCTGAAAAAATTATTTTATTTATTTATCAAAACATATGAGACAAACTTTTCCACAGGGATGCAAAAACGTAACGTATAACTGATGGAAATGTATAACTCAAAACCGTATAACTCAGGTAATTTTTAATGGCAAAAAGCCGAAACCACTGAGTTGAAACTTTTAATTGGGGGAAACGTACAACTCAGGTAACGTATAACTGGGGTTCCACTGTATATGTAAATGGAACAAAAATTGCCGAATTCTGTATGTGTTTTCTGTTTCTGTGAATAAAATACGGATCATTCGAGACAACAGCCATGGTAACTAAAGGTCGCAAAGCAGCTCCTTCTGAAAAAATAGTAAAGAAATATGCAAATGTCTGTTGATTTGGAATGTGGAAGTATGAGGATCACCCAGAGAGTGCATATTGTATTTTCATGATTTTTGATGAAAATCACACTTTTTATTTAATCTTCGTTTCAGAAATTAAATGAATGCCTGACGTTTTTTGTACAAGTGCATCTTATTGAGTAACAACTCTGAAAAACTCGAAACTGAATGTTGAGTTATAGTAAAACCTACAAGCCTGTTTTTAGCACTTTCCAACGTAGTACGTTGAAAAGTGTTTATGAATTCGCTTTATCTGTCTAACCGTACTCTAACTCCTGTAAATATACTCGGATTGACATGTAATTTTTATATTTTATTGAGGTTTACTGCAACAGGCTTTCTAAGAAGTATAGAAAAAGTAGCAGTTACAGTTCGTTTACAGGGATGTACAAAAGAATTCCACTATTTTACTATCTATGGGGGAAATTGTTGGCGATGCATTCTTATCATGTTATGATTCTTCCAACATAATAAAATTTAAACGATTTCAGAAATACAGTACAACATTTTTCTGTAGATTGTGGAGCGAGATGCATTTATCGTTCATTTACAGAGACGCACAAAAGAAATCGATTATAGTACTGACGGTCGACAATTGATGGAAGTGCATTTTCCTCTGTGGTATGCATTTTTAAACTTATCTAATTTATAGGGCCTTATGAACTTCTACATATCATATACAGAATTCCGCAAAAGAATACGAATACATTACTGGATATTCACAGCAATTGCTGCAAATGGATTTTGTGAGTTATGTGGTTTTTAAATTGCCTAATATGGAAAAATTAAATTTCTTAATAATATATGTTAATGTTGAAAAGTGTTTCATAATCTATGCTTGACGCATGATTTTTCGTTCTTCTTTTTTATACATATTTTACCTGATAAAATATATAAGAAACTACATTAAACAAAAGTCAACTCTGATTTATCGTTTTATTTAGGTACAAAAGAATAAAAAAAATCTCACTAAAATATTATATTAACGAAGAATATATATCCTGCCTCTTCCATTATCTTATATTGCTATTTCACGGCTAATAATTCGTGGAAACAGATTTTTACAGGTTCTCATGTTCAACTATGGAAGATAAGTTACGCTATTTCGTAACTACAAATTGAATTTCTCGCAGGAGATAAATATTTGATTTTGAGTAAATTGAATTTTTTCCTCCCATTTCTTATCTCTCCAGTTTTTCTTCTAGAATATTCATTACTTTTTCGCAAGCTCCACAAGCTGTTAGGGAAGAACGTGACGCTATTTGAACGATCTGGAAATTGCTTCTATTTGCAAATAGAGAAAGTGCTTGCACACCAAAAATCACACTTAGAGCAAAATGGATGTCGACGGTCTTGAAATACTCAATGGCATTTGAAATTTTTAAACTTAACTCAATTTCTGGTAACCGTTTAAGGCAGAAAGTTATTTTGAGTATCTGCGACAGTTAGTGGGATTTGTACTAGCCCAATTTTGATTTTAAAAGTAAATCAAATCTTTGATTTCGTTTGTTAAAATAACATTTTGCGTCACTACGAAAATCAGCTGCATCAGCTGAATCAGCATCGCTGGGGAAAATAGTGTAAAATTAAAAATTGTTTAAAAAAAACACTCTTTTTTAGAATTGCTCAGACTAGGAATCAAGTCTAATGAGCAAAAATATCCCTCCCGGTTCCCTTTATTGAGGTAAAAAAATTACAAAATTATTATATTATATAAATATAAAAAAAATATTTAAATTTTGTGGCTTCCTTGTTTTATTTATGTTTTTCTGTACAGTGTGGCTATAATTAAAGTATAAGTAGACTAGTCCGACCAGTAAGTAAACAGCATCCAGTGAATGAACAATTAGTAAATCTATTAATATAATAAGGTTTGAAAACTCCCCACTATTTAAATATCATGCTGGGTTTAAAAAACCCGTAATTCAGTAAAAACACGTTATAAGTTATTTGTACAAGTTGTAAAATAAATAACGTAGTATGAAACTTAACTGTTTTTAAATAGCTGCCTGTTCATTCACTGGGAAATTCTGCGTTCATTCACTGGTAAGAAGTGTTCATTTACATGGTTTTTGTATAGATTTTTATTAAAACACCTTTAACATCCCAAACAAATGAAATATAAACTTCCTTTTACTATTGTTTAATCATTTGTATACCAACACATGTATTTACACTGTCAGGTACCAAAAGGTGCTGTTTATTGAAATATCATCAATCATTTAAAAAAATAAAAATAAAAATAAATAAATAAAAGTGCTTAAGTGTTCATTTACTGGTCGGACTACCTTACCCGGTGGTTATAATTAAAGCTACACTACTCAGACCAATCTGGAACCCGTTCTGGTGGACGAATTTCGCTGAAACTTGGTATATACGTTATATGGACCAAGAAGAAGAGAAACATCCAACAAGTGGGTAAGTGTGATCGAAGATCGCACAAAGGGTTTCGTTTAATATTCCTTTCAAAACGCTTTATCCTTTCTTTAAAAAACCCAAATAAATTTCATTTTCTAAACAAAAGAAATAAAAAAAGGGCATGTTTTTTTATAAAGTAAAAATTTACCGGTCTATTTTTCTCGTTTTTTCGAAAATCTGAACCGGTCCGATATTTTGTCATGTGGACTAAATGCGATATTTAAAAAAAAATCAATTTCAAAATTAAACATGTTGTATAGAGACCTTCAAAATGTTAGACGTCAGATTAATTTTCTTTTTAATGATTTTAATTCTCTAATGACGTCATATTAAACTGCTTTCTGTATTAACGCATACTCATACTCCTTGTATTATTAAGAAATGTTTCAAAATTGCCGTTTTATTACCAATATGACGTCATATTAATCTTTTTTTTCAATTGGTGAAACTTTTCATTTAATTTTAATTTTTGTGGAAATCTTTCAATAGAAAATTAATTATTGTAGAAAGAATTTTATTGTGGATTTTTAATTGCTGGCAACTGCAATAATGAAAAATGTTTAAATTTAATGAGAAAAGGCTGTTAGATTTGTGTTTTTTTATCTCTATATATTAAAATAATACGATTTTTTCAAATTTTATAATTTTGAGCTTCAGAGTAGGTATTCAGCTATAAGTACACAAAATTTCATGACTGTAAGTTATATAGTTTCTGAGAACCGGCTCTGTGACATACAGACAACGAAGCGAGACTAATAGGGTTTCGTGAGATGAACGAAACCCTAATGAAAAAAATAGTTTGACCCAATTTCGCATAAGGAACCGGAAACACAAATTGGAAACATAACACTTTATTTAATCACAACATATGTTCAATGTTCATTCCATTTGTGTCGATGACATGTTCAAAGCGTGTTAAAACATGTTCAACAGAAAGCAAGCATAACACGCCATGTCGCTTCAGTTTCTGAAGAATCACTTCTTTCTTCTGTTGAACATGTTTTAATACGCTTTAAACATGTCATTGATACAAATGGAATGCGCATTAAATAAATGCTGTGATTAAATAAAGTTTTATGTTTCCAACTTTTGTTTCTGGTTCTTTATTCGTCAGCTTTTCACCTGGTGGTCCAATTTTTAACTTTTTTTTGTTAGCCATTGGGAAAATGGTTGTTGTTTTCAGTCGAGAATGGACCTCGTCACTTTATTGACGTCCTCACTTTATTTTTTTTAAGCGTTTATAATGAAATTATTTAACTTCAGAAATTTTTTTATCGAAATTCTGTAACTTTAGAAGAATTTATCTTTGAATAGGCAATAGAAATGCATAAAATTGTTACAAAAATGTTAAAGTTACAAAAAAGATGGATGCAAATTATCTGATATGAAAAAAAGCCGAATTCAAAAATTGACGTCGGATGAGAAATCTTCTGATAAAGCAAAAAACGTGGTCTTCAACTTTAATTTCCTCAAAATACCTTTAGCTCAGACATCAATCTAAACAAGAGTTAAAGTTATTGTAGGAAGGACCCGATAAAATATTTTTGTTTCTGTTTTCATTAATATATTGTAAATCTGGTACTTTCGTGTTATAGCTGCTCCCAAGAATGAATCGCCAAACGACCAAGATTTATCGCCAAATTATAAAGCATATATGACATTATAATAATATATGATATATATATATATAATATTTCTTGACGTATGTGGCCACGTTATGGTCATTTATGATGCATGTATGATGCATATATGATGCATATATATTACATGTGTATATGATGTATATACGACCCATAAGACGTAAATAATATGTGTATAAAGACGTATATGGCACATATAGGAGTATTTGGAATATATATATGCGTATATAGGATGTATGTATAAGCTTTGCGATGATCTTGGCGAAATCATAACTGCAATCTTGGCATAATCATAACTGTGGGGGCCGCTATAACACGAAAGTACGGTATTTTTTTATTTTTTTATTTATATTTTAAGCTTTTGGAGCATTTTTCCAATGGTTATTGTAATTTGTTAAATTATATATATATATATATATATATATATATATATATATATATTGTATATTTCTCTTCTTCATGGTCCATATACCAAGTTTCAATGAAGTCCGTCAACGAGAACGGGCTCCAGATTGGTCTGAGTAGTGAAACTTTAATTATAACCAGCCGGTATTTTGAGCTCAGTTGTACCATCTGTACCATCTAATCCATCACATATAACAAAATCATCGTGCCTAAAAATTGTTGTAAAAATGTGACGCTGCCTCTCAGACTACAGAGAATGTACTGGAGTAAACGCAGTACCATTTCGCTTACAAACTATTTAGACTAAGAGGAGTCGATTTATATAAAAATACTAAAAAGAGATATTCAATTACTAATTTTTGTATTTCCAATACTTAGCATTCTCACTACCAATTTTATACTCAGACATTACTTATAAACATGGTAAAAGTTCCATAATAAACAGTCCATCATCACTAACATTGTTTAAAAGTTTCCATAAGCCTGTCACCATTACAAAAACGTTTTCACCCCAGCTGGAGCATCATCAGTTGTAATTTGCTCCAGCGGGGTGAAAATGTTTTTGTAATGGTGACGGTTTTATGGAAACTTTTTAACATTGTTAGTGGTGATGGACTATTTTTTATGGAACTTTCACCATGTTTTTAAGTATGTGTGAGTGTAAAATTGGTAATGTGAAGAATAAATATTATATGAATAATATGTATAAATATGAATAATATGTATAAATAATATGTGTAATAAATATTATATGAATAATAACTGGGCGGAAGCCTAGTTTGACTTTGACCTTGTCTACGTTGTAAACTGGGAAGATTTGTTACAGTATTCTGAAAATGTTTCATAATCTATGCTTGATGCATGATTATTCGTTCTTGTAATATTTGTTATTGGACTTTATTTACTTAGTTAAGGCATGTTATTTCAATAGTAATAGTTTATTTTCAAATGCTTGTTCTGTTACTATGCTTTTCTCAACCTTTTCTGCTTTTAAAGAATTGTGAATCTACTGGGGAAACCTGAAATCCAATCTTTTATGCTTAAAGATACTAGCTAGTGAAATGAGACGTGTTAACAGATATTTGAAACACAGCATCCCTTCATTATGTGCATACAGCGTGAACTGTGATTTCCCGGTGGGCAACGATTTGGGGGTTTGTTTTATTCCGGGTGTTTGTCTGAGTGCAACAAAAGTCTTCTAATGCTTTGTAATTTTTGGTTGCAACTATGAATGTAATGGCAACATTAAATGTTACTTTTCATGAGTAAAAGTTGGTACTTTCCTTAATTTTAAGATTTTTATCACTTTCCAACGTAGTTGAAGAGTGTTTATGAATTCGGCTTGTCCGGCCCTCTGTCTCTAACTCGAGTAAATATATTCCGATTGCCACGTAATTGATATATTATATTGAAGCTTACTATAGCATGTTCGGTATTGAAAATTAAATTTTGTAGCATTTGAAGTTCGTTTAAAGGTACATTCAATAAAAATTTGTTACATTATAGTCAATGGGGAAAATTCCTCTGCAACGCATCTTAATGATGTTACTCTATTTCAAACATATATCCAAATACCGGCTAATAGGTTTTCTGAGAACTGAACGCATCGCAGCTTAGCGGTCATAGGCAGAAATTGTGCCTTTAATTGAGAGAGAAAAAGTCACGCGCAGTATGTCGCTGGAGTCAGTCTAATTTACAAACAGTAAGAGCAAAAGTGTCGACACGACAAAATCTGAGATACCAAAAGTTTTTCAGGCAAGTTTTTCACATTTATTTTTTAATACTGATCTTATATTGGCCTGAATTGAGGATTAAGCTGTTTTCTAGACATATTTAGCTCCCAATTTTTTTGGTATTTTAAAATTGATTATTTGGTATTGATTTTATTGGTATTTTAAAATATGAAGGAGTAATACCGGTTTTTAACACTTTCCAACCTAGTTGAAAAGTGTTTATGACTTCGGTTTGTCTGGCCGTCTGGCCGTGCTCTAACTCCCGTAAATATGCTCGGATTGCTCTGGAATTTTTATATGTTATAGTCGTTATCTATATCATGTTTCCCACTTCAACGGAAGTGTGTAGCACTTATAGTTTTTTTACAGGGACACTCAAAAGAATTCCATTACATTGCTGGTCTATGGGGAAAAATCATTTGCGGTTTATTTAAATAATGTTTCACTATTTTAAACGCATTGAAATTTATGTATATCACTAAGGTGCATTAGAAGAAGCTTAATATGGAATAGGGCGTGCATAGCACTTATAGTTACTCTACAGGGACAGTCAAAAGAATTCCGTTACATTACGTCTATGGAGAAAAATCGTCTGCGGTTTATTTAAATAATGTTTTCCTATTTTAAACGCATTGAAATGTATATAAGGTGCATTACAAGAGGCTTACTACAGAATATTGTGTGTATAGCAGTCATCGTTCATTTACAGGGACACACAAAATAATTCTCTACTGTATGTTAACAATAATTCCTGGAAGTGCGTTTTAAGTTACTGAACGCGATTTTAATTTTAACTCGTTTTTTGTCTATTACGTGGTGTGTATAAATTCTGTAGATCCTATACAGGGAAGCACAAAAGTTCGCGAGCACATTTCTGTATTATTTAAATCTAGACGGAGAATTTTAAACTCTGCTACGCGTTTCCTAACTGAACTAAAATTTAGCATCCTATGTAGTATATATACAAATCTATAGATCCTATACAGGGCTGAATAAAAGTATTCGGATTACTTAGATGATATCTTTTAGCTTATTAAACGGTATGATTTGTAAAATTATTTTGGAAGCGTTGGAAAGTGTTACATAATCTATGCTTGACGCATGATTTTTCGTTCTTGTTTAACTTAAACATAGCAGTGGTCCAAATACCTGCCATCCAGAATTGTCTAAATACCGACTAGTTGGTATTTGAAATTCTCTAGATTTACTCCGCGTGAATAGGAGGGAAATAAATTAATTTATGGGATCACGGACGCTGTAGTGCTTTGTTGCGTCATTTGATTGTTACAGTGTATGGTTATAGTTAAAATGTTGGCCAAAATCGACCGCAATAAATGGGTAGAAAAGGAGGGAAAATGACGGAACAAAATACAGACTAAAGGGCCAGAAATTGGATTTTTAAAAGGTAGAAAGAGAAGATATTGGACTGAGGAAGATGATGCACTTTTTTGTTTTCTGCAAGGCTGCTTTCTGTGTGGGAAAGAAGGGGGAACTCTGGGTTCGATGTTTAGAATGCGACATGTGGGCCCATAGCGACTGCACCGACGCATCAGAGAGTGATTACCATGTCTGTAATTTTTGTAGATAAAGTAATCTACATATTAAACAGCAAGCTTTTTTTGTAGAATGGAAAGAAGACTGTAACACTGAGAAAAATGACACTTTCAAATCTGAGTAAACCGATGTTTTCATTTTGTTATGAAATTTTTGTTTCAAATAGGACGACCCAATGCTTTTAATTCTGAAATACTAGATATACTCAAAATATAGAAACATGGACATACTCAAAACTGAGCACATAGCGATCAGTTCATACTCATTTTTGAAACATGGAAATACTCAAAAATGAGCTTATAGAAGTCAGTTCATACTCATTTTTGAGACATGTACATACTCAAACGGCGTACATGGCGTACATGGCGCACATGGCGTTTTATTCATGAGTGTGTACATGTTTTTAGAAATGAGTATGATGTTTCAAACTTGAGTAATTTTGATTTGGAGCCATTTTGACTATGCGACATACTCAGATTTGAGTATTTTTTGGTCAGTTTTGAAAATGTCGTTTTTAGAGTGCAGAGATAGTCGTTAAAATTTTTATAAATTTGAGAAAATGCTTATTTATTAAAACTTGCATGTTCTTTCTTTACATATTAAATGATATTAATCGATAAAATTTATTAAAATTTTGTTCGTCTCTCTTAATTACAGAAATTACCCCTATTTGTTTGATTATTTTGGAAAAAAACTGAGATAGCCGTTATTGAGACCCCATTTTCAAAACTCAAAATTAGAGACTTACGGAAGTTTTCTTTTTATAACCAGAAAACGCTTTTTAAACTGATTTTTTTCCAAGAGGATGTGAAACATATCAAGGTACCCACCTTACAATGACATTTTCCTTAACTAATTTTCAGAATTGTCGGATCTAGATAGAAAATTAAAGTGGTAGCTGGTAGTTGGATCTTTTCCACTATATCTCACGCAAGTGCACTACAAAAAGCTTACTGTAGAATGTGGTATGCACAGCATTTTATGGTTTATTTACAGGGACACACAAAATAATTCGGTTACAGTACTGTCTATGACCAATAAATGCTGGAAGTAAGTTTTCAATTGTGGTATGCATTTTTAAATTTAACTAATTTGTTGCATATTATTTGGTGTGTATAAATTTCATAGATCATATACAAGGCTGCACAAAAGAATTTGAGCACGTTTCTGTTTATTGACGGAAATTCCTGAAAGGGAATTTTCAACTGTATTGTGAGTTTCCTAACTAAACTAAATTTAAGCATACTATGCAGTATATATAGAAATCTATAAATCATATACAGGGCTTCACAAAATAATTTGAATATTATTTGGACTATAGATGGTAATTGCTGAAAAAGGGGGTTTACAAATGTGTTATGCGTTTCCAAATTGTTTTTTTTTTAGTTAGAATTTTTCATTTTATTAAAAGGGAAAGTTTTGTCACAGTATTCTGTAAATGTTGAAAGTGTTTCATAATCTATGCTTGACGTATGATTTCTCTTTCTTGTTTAAATTTTCCTTTCTTTTATTGTAATTTTGAATATCATTATTTAATCTGTGGCTATAATAACACGAAAATTACGAATTCCGAACTGGCAACGATTTTATTAATTTTACAAAGTCTAAGTATATCAAAATATGTTAGTGCTTTGTAATTTTCGGTTGAAAATGTGAATGACAACATAAAAAGTTTATTTTCTCAAATAAAGTTGAAATTCTGCTGAAGTTGGTAGTATTTCAATTTCTAATTAGGTAATTACATTTTGTAAAATTGTAAGCAACCCATGGCTAACAAGAAAGATTTTTTATTATCTACGAAAATTAGTTGTTGGAGTGTTAATGGATATTACAAACACCACAGCACTTTATGATGTGTATAGAGCGTGAATTCTGAATTCTCAATTGGCAACGGTTTCAGCGTTTATTACTTTCAGTAATTTGTTTGAGTGTACCAAAATGATTCTAGTTCTTTGTAATTTTCGTCAAAAGTATGAATGTAAATGTAACATATAAAATTTATGTATAAGAAAAGTTGCAACCCTGTTGAACTTTGCGAGCTTGTCAATTTTTAATGTATAATTACATTTTGGAAAATCTGTAAGAAATAAGAGGAAAAAAGAAAAATTTTGAGCTAATGAAAGTATAAAATAAATTTTAGATTATGATGTAATCGGTGTTTCTTTCTATAGAAATATCATTGACTAACAATTGCATAAGGCCATTATGGGGTAAGCCACATTTTTTATAGTACTGATAAACAATAAAAAAAAATTCGGGTTTATATTTTTAATATTAATGCTATTTTCATCATTTTAAGTAATATTCGTTAACTTTAATTCTGACCATAAACATTATAAATACTATTTTAGAGAACATTGTTATTAAAATTATCTTTACTGATATTATCATTAAATTTATAATTAATAATATTGTTAACAGTATTAACAATAACAAATAACTATAACAAATTTGTTAATATTAATATTAAAAAACTTTTTGTAAACATTAAGAACAAATAAATGAGATGTATCTTGTAATATGCTTTTAAGCATTGTTACTAAGCTTTAATAACAATTTTCTTTAAAATATCGATCTACATTTAATACACTAGATCGATTTTAACACAATTATTCAAATTGGTAAAGAAATCATACGAGTTGTAATTTTCCAACTGGACGAAAAATGTCCAGGCCAGGATTTGAACCTGGGATTTCTTGGCCCAGGCTCGGCTTCAGCCAAGAGATCCCAGGTTCGAATCCTGGCCTGGACATTTTTCGTCCAGTTGGAAAATTACAACTCGTATGATTTTTTTACCAATTTGAATTATTGTGTTAAAATTGATCTAGTGTAGTCATGTATCCAGCGTTTACTGGCGTTCCATTACCTGCGATTTATTCTGTTGAGCTGATTCAGATATCAGACCAGATGCTATGATCAATAAAGTTAACTGGATGAATTATGCCCTCCAGATTCGACCAGGATAGCTCAGTTGGTAGAGCGTGGCGGCTTCAGCCAAGCGATCCCAGGTTCGAATCCTGGCCCGGACATTTTTCGTCCAGTTGGAAAATTACAACTCGTACTACATTTAATATTTGCTTTTATTCGAAAAAGTTTCTTAAAAGTTAATTTCCTGGAGAAGGAATTGCTTTACTTACCAATAATATTCTATCAAATACTTGATCAGTTGTTTTCATATTAAATATTATTTTTATCCCTTTGCAAAATTCATTTATTGTTGTTGGTAATCCCGACATATATTATTTCATTCTTACAGATACTCGTTGATGAAATGAAAAGTGTTAACGGATATTATAAAACCACGGCGCTGCATAAAGTGCATACAGCGTAAATTAAGAATTTTTAATTGGCAAAGATTTCAGTGTTTATCACTTTTCCGGAGTTTCAGTGTAGCAAAAGGATTCTAATTCTTTGTAATTTTCGGATGGAAGTATAAATGTAAATTTAATGCCAACATAAACTAGTCGTTGGGGGCCACCGCAATACTTACCCATCATGGATATGGATAATATAAAGTATGAAAATAAAACATGTGTAAACTACGTATAAAAAGCATTGCAATTGGAATAAAATCCTGGCTTGATGACGTCATAAACTTTAAATGCTCTATTACTGAATTGCGTAAAAGAAACATCCGTAATTCCAAAAATGATAATCACATTAACAAACGGTTTATTGCGTCAGATTAAGCGTCTCATTTCCAATTAAAATATAGCTTTGAATTGAAATTTGAATGAAATACAGGTTCATGAAAAATCGAAGAGTGTGGAAAATAGGATTACAAATATCTCGGCAACTCATTATCCGATCGACTTCATTCTTTATGCAAAATTTATTTATATTTATTGTCTTTTATAGTCACTCCTTAAAATAAACAATTTCGAAAAATACCTTTTATCAGAGCGAATATTTCGAGAGTCCGAAAAAAATAGTTCTGGTTAATCGAGGTTACTGAAATTCAATGAGCTTCTTCTCATTATTACATACTAAGTATATACCAAATTTCAAGTCTATATCTCAATTTGTTCGGGAGATAGAGCGTTTACAGACACATACACACACAGACAGACAGACAGACGGACGGCAAAAATTGTTTTCTAAAAATATGTTTTTCGGAATCTCCAGTGTCTGAAACGTGTAAATCCGTCAAAAATTTGTTTTGGATTTTCAAAACGATTACAAGACTTACCCTATATGATGGTTACAAATGATGGGTAAGAAAAAGCTTATTTTCATATGTAAAATTTATTATTTTTCTGAAATCAAAGTGCTAAGATTTCCATGACACCACTTTTTTTCGTACAGTATTTTTAGTACGCCTTATTTAATCATAGAAGGTACAATAATTTACTGCGAGTAAACAAGGCGAAGATCACTATTGTGAAATGGTAGTATTAATTCCTTCTAAAACTAAGAAATATGCACATCTTTTAAATTTCGTGATTTTAAAATTTTTTATTTGTGTTATTGCAATTTTAAATATTATTAAGTACCAGTTGATTTTTTTTCAAATGAGTGAAAAAGTGTCCTCGCCGGGAATCGAACTCACAAACATTGGCTTAAATTGCCAATGCTCTTTCCAATAGGGCAGTTGCAATTGACGTCGTGCTGGAGGTCACACACTACAAATAAACAGTTCTGATTGGTGGAACTACCCTAACCTCCAGTTGAAATACAATGGTTGATCAGCTGATTGCAACTTCCCTATTAGGCTACTTGGAACGACAACCGCCCGATAACGGTCGTTCCAGGTTGTCGTTCCTCAGTTGGAAGAGCATTGGCAATTTACGACAAGGTTCGTTGTTCCAGGTAGCTCAATTGAAAGAACATTTGCAATTTTAGCCAAAGGTTCTGGGTTCGATTCTCGCCCTGGGCACTTTTTGACTCAGTTGGAAAATGTTCAACTTGTATCATATTTTTAACAATCAGCGTGATTATGTTAAATAATAACAGTACATTGTTTAAGTACTTTGTAGCTAATAACAAACAGTTCATGTTAAGTTTCTGGCTAAAGAATTATATTTACAAAAAATAATTTACCTCAAACACTTGATCAGTTTTTTCTATTTTCTTTCTTACTTTTTTTTATATTGTTGTTCCATTTAAAAAGAATCACGAACCATCTTAATCCCAAAGTCTGAGACATACTTGTTAGTGAAATGTATTAACGGATATTACACAAATACCACAGCGCTTCATGATGTGCATACAGCGTGAATTAAGAATTCCCAATTGACAACGATTGCCGCTTTTATTACATTTCTTGAAATTATCTGAGTGTATCAAAAGGAGTCTAATTCTTTCTAATTTTCGGTTGGAAATGAAAAATTTAATGGCGACATAAAAAGTTTATTTTCATAAGTAAAAGTTATTATTACTTACCCATCATACGTAGTATAGGGTAAGTCTTGTAATCGTTTTGAAAATCGAAAAAAAAAATTTGACGGATTTACACGTTTCAGACACTGGAGATTCCGAAAAACCTATTTTTAGAAAAAAAAAATTTGCCGTCCGTCTGTGTGTCTGTAAACGCTCTAACTCCCGAAAAAATTGAGATAGAGACTTGCAATTTGGTATGTACTTAGTATGTAACAATAGGAAGAAGCCTATTTAATTTCAATAACCTCGATTAACCGGAACAATTTTTTTCGGACTTTCGAAATATTCGTTCTGATGAAAGGTATATAAAATTTTCGAAATTATCTATTTTAAGAAATGAATATAAAAGACAATAAAAGAACGTAAATTTTGCATAAAGCATGAAGTCGATCGGATAATTAGTTGCCTAGATATTTGGAATCCTATTTTCCACACTCTTCGATGTTTCATGACCCTGTATTTCATCCAAATTTCACTTCAAAGATATATTTTAATTGGAAATTTGACGCTTAATCAGATGCAATAAACCGCTAGTAAATAGGATTATTATTTTTGGAGTTATAAGGAAAAACCTCTTTCAAGCAATTCAGTAACCGAGCCTTTAAAGTTTATGACGTCATCAAGCCAGGATTTTATTCGAATTGCAATGCATTTTATAAGTAGTTTACACATTTTTTATTTTAATATTTTACATTATGCATTTCCATGATGGTAAGTATTACGGTGGCCCCCAACGACTAGTTTTTCTGTATTCAGGGTGCGTACGCAGCGAGGATTTCCAAGATGCCACTTTTTTCATACAGTATCTCTCGCTTTATTTAAACACAGAAGTTACAATAATTTATCGTGATTAAATAAGCCGATCACTATTGTGAAATAGTGATATTAACTCCTTCAAAATCTAAGAAGCGTGCGCACCTTGTGAATTTCGTGATTTTTAAAATTTACCTTTGTGTTATTGAACTTTTGAGTGCTATTACGTACAACTGGGAATTTTTCTGAGTGAAAAAATGTCCATGCCGGAAATCGAACCCAGAATATCTGGCCTAACCAATGCTCTGCCAATTGAACTACCTGAAACGACACATGTAGATAACGGTCGTTCTATGTAACTCAATTAGAAGAGCTTTGGCTATTTAAGCCAAAAGTCTGTAGTTCCTGGTAGATAAATTGGAAGAGCATTGACAATTTAAGATAAAGGTTCTGGGTTCGATTCCCAGCCTGGACACATTTTTACACAGTTGGAAAATTTTTATGTTGCGTGATATTTTTACCAACAAGTAAGATTGTGAAAAAAAATAATAAAAGAATATTATTAAGTACACTGTGACTAATAACAAACAGATTAGGTTAATTTTCTGGGTAAGGAATTATATTTACTAAAAGTAAATATCCTTAAACACGTGATCCGTTATTTCTTCTATTTTCCTTCTTCCTTCCTTTTACGCCCTTTAAAAAGAATCACGGACCATCTTAATTCCAAAGTCTGAGACATACTAGTTAGTGAAACGAAATGTGTTAATGTATATTTACAGACACCACAGTGTTTCATCATGCACTGTAAAAAATGACCAATGTATCTCATTTTATGAAAATATGCTATAACACCGAACGAAAATATAATATAATCTTTTGAGTTATCCGAAATTTCAAATAGCATGTTACATTGTCTTTTGAATCCCCAGAAACGAATACATTTTCAAAATTTAAAGAATAATTTATAAAAACAAATTATTTTTAGCTGCCCGAATTTTTCAGAAACGTTTCCGAAGGGTTTTTATAGTGTATTAATTAGTGTCCTCAGACTGGAATACCTGTTTTTCGAATGTTATCCATTCTCAAGTACACGTTTTCAGCCGCATAAGTTAATTTATACATGAAAGAGTAAAGAAATACTCATAATTTTAATGTTATTGTTAACGCTGTTAATTTTCCATGTTTGTCTGTTAAACATTTTTTTTTAGCATGAAAATGTTTACTTCAGAATTGATAGCATTCGAAAAACAGGTATTCCAGACTGAGGACACTCATTAATACACTATAAAATCCCTTCGGAAACGTTTCTGAAAAATTCGGGCAGCTAAAAATAATTTGTTTTTATAAATTATTCTTTAAATTTTGAAAATGTATTCTTTTCTGGAGATTCAAAAGACAATGTAACATGCTATTTGAAATTTCGGATAACTCAGAAGATTATATTATATTTTCGTTCGTGGTTATAGTATATTTTCATAAAATAAGAAACATTGGTCTCTTTTTACAGTGTGTGTATACAGTGTGAATTAAGAATTTCCAATTAACAACGATTTCTGCGTTTATCGTTTTTCCAGAGTTTGGGTGTATCAAAAAGGTGCTGATTCTCTGTAATTTCCGGTAGGAAGTGTTAATGTAACAGTAACATAAAAAGTTTATTCTCAAAAGGGAAACGTTATTACTTTTCGGATTTTAGGATGAGAACAAAACTAGAATTTCCAAGATACCATTTTTTATGTATTCTTCGTTTTATTTAATTGCAGGAGGTACAATTATAAATAAGGTGAATATTACTATTGTGAAATTGTGGTGTTAACCCCTTCAAAATCTAAGAAGTGTGTACACTTTCTGAATTTCATGATTTTTTTTTTTTTGTTGTTGTTATTGCACTTTTGGGTATTATTAGGTACAAGTTGAAATTTTTGAGTAAAAAGTGTAGACCAATGAATCGAGACCAGAACCTTTGGATTAAATTCTCAGTACTCTTCCAATTGAGCTACCTGGAACAAAAACTGCCATTTATATCATTATTTTTCATAATAATATTAACATATTTTTTCTTAACATCATTTGCAAATGTTAATAAGAAATAACTGGGACAAATTTCGAGTAAACTATACACTGTTAAAATTTTGCAGAAAACAGTCCAGTCATACGACCATTTTTATAGAAAACGGTTACATAACCGTAATTTAACTGTAGTTTGAACATAATATGGGAAATAATCTGGTCATAATACAAGTTAAATTACGGTTATTTAACCGTATTCTGTAAAAACGGTCAAATGACTGGACAGTTTGCTGTAAAATTTTAACAGTGTACTAGTACTGATTATTTGAAAAATCATGATAGCAGTTTCTTTTAAAATATCGTTCTATAAAAACTTTTGGTGTTTGCTATAATTTTTTTCTTTAACAAAAGAGACAGTGTTTTTTTCCTCTAAATTATCTAAGAAATATTATTTATTTACAATTAACTTTTCCTTGATTTTGTTGTTGTTGTTGTTGTTACTTTATTTGTTCCACATTCTTCTTTTAGGTGGTTTGGTAATTACATAAATACGGAGAACCTATAGTCGTCGTCTGGTCCGTCCGTCTGTCCGTCTGTCCATCTGTCTGTGACCGCATATAACAGCGCAAAAACTATCCATTGGTATGATTAGGTTTTGGTTTGAAATTTATTAGTTTGAAATTTTTATATATTATCGTTGCAGAATTTTGTCGAGTCATTTAAAATTTTATGAAAATCGAATCAAAACTTGAAAAGATATTAATAAAACTTTTCTTTATTCTATTAAATCCTATCGTACATAATGTATATAATAAAAGCGCAAGTCATGTGACTGAGGAAAACAAATACGGGCAAACCATTTCTTTTTCCATATGCCAGGCGGCCAGTTTATTCAAAATTATTTTTTCGAATAAAATTGCATAAAAGTTACATTTTTAGAAAGATCGTTGAAAAAAATTGTTTGTTTGAGAGATGTGTTACATTAAAAAATGTATAGATTCTGAGATAACTTCAGACTAAATTCCAATTCGAATAACTAAATTCCAATCTTTTATATTTAAATACACTAGTTAGTGAAATGAAACGTGCAACGGTTATTAGAAAAACTTCAACGCTTCATAATGTGCATGCATCGTGAATTAAAGACTCCGGATTGCCGACGATTTCGGTGTTAATTGCTTTTCTGGAATTTCTGTGAGAGTATTAGAGGGATTCTAACGCTTTGCATTTTTTGCTAGCATAGGTGTATGTAATGGCGATCTTAAGAGCTTATTTTCTTGAGTAAAGCTGTTAATCTGTTGAATTTAGCTAATGTTTTGATATTTAGTTGTGTAGCTACATTTTATAAAATCGGTAAGAAATCGTAGTGTAATGAGAAAGAATTTACGTTAATGAAAATATACAAAATTATACAAATAAAACTTTGATATTATATCCAGTGCTGTCAAATAGGGTGGATTTTTAACACTTTCCCGATCTAAAGAGTTTATTTTCTTGAATACATTTCTTAATCTGTTGAATTTAGCGAACGTTTTTTTTATTTATTTGTGTAGCTATACTTTATAAAATGTACAAGAAATCGTAGAGTAATGAGAAAGAATTTACGTTAATGAAAATATACAAAAAAAATTCTAAAACTTTTATATGATATCCAGTGTTGCTAAATATGGTGGATTTTTAACACATTCCAACTTACTTGAAACATGTTTAGACATTCGGTTTGTCTGTCTGTCTGTCTGTCTGTCTAGCTCTAACTCGCGTAAATATAGTCAAATTTCCATGTAATTGGTATACGATCTTGAGGTGTAACATGGCATGTACGGTATTGAAAATTAAGTATATAGCACTTATATTTCATTAACAGGGGCACTCAAAAGTATTCCATTACATTATGGTCTATAAAGAAAAAGCTTTGCGGTGCATTTTAATGATGTTGTACGATTTCAAACATATGGAAATTTATATACAACACTCAAGCGCACTACAAGACACTTACTATAGTGCAGTACTTATAGTTCGTTTATGGTGGTCGGTGGTACTGAAAAAAATCCATTATATTATGATTTATAGGAGAAAACTCGTTTGCGGTGTATTTTAATGATGTTACACTGTTTCAAATATAATGAAACTGATATGCATTACTGAGGTTTACTACAAGACATTTGTTATAGAATATGTTGTGCATATTGTTTATTGTTCATTTACAGGGGCACACAAAATATTACGATCACAGTCTACTGTATTTTAGCGATAATTGCTGTTAGTGCATTTCACATTATGGTATGCGTTTTTAAGTTTAAATAAACTTGTGTGTTGCGTTACTACGTTGTGTGTATAAATTCTAAATATCATATACATGGTTACACAAAAGTAATCATAAGCATTACTGAGTATGAGCGTGGATTATTTAAATATGTTTTCTAAATAAGTTATGCATTTTCAATCTGAACTTTATTTTGTATGTTAAGGGATGTTTGCAGAATATAAATAATATACATGGCTACGCAAAGAACTGAATATATGGCCGACTACTGATGGTAATTTCTGGTAGTGTGATTTCAGTAGTTTTAAGTGTGTTTTTGCCTAAATAACATTTTAACTTAATGTATGTCGTGTATAAAAATATCTAGAAAATATACAGGCTGTACCAAAGAATTCCAGTACATTTTAGTCTATTGGCAGAGATTTCTGAAGGTGAATTTTTAACTGTGGTTATGTGTTTTCTAACTGAACTGCACTTAAGAATGCCTCGTAGAACATAGAAACTTGATATTTCACATGACTGTTACTTTTAAGATAAAAAAGGTTCCCGAAGAACAGTTTCTAAAAAAATTCGAAATTTAAAATGAGGGGAAAGCGGTCTAATAGCGTTCTAAATTAAGATTGCTATGGAACTGTTAAGGACAGAAATTTGAATGATGACATTATTGCTACTTTTAAGACGAAAATGCACTCACAACACTGTTTTTTTTATGAAATTTAAAACGGTGCCGGAGAAAAAAAAGTTCTAAATTACGGTTTTTGTGATTTTGAAAGGACTAGAAACTTGAAATTTGGCATCGCGGTCACAAATAAAATATAAATCCTCGCTATGAACAGCGTTTCAAAAATCGAAATTTAAAAGATTGAAAAGAGGGAAAAACGTTCTTAAAGCGTTGTAAGTTATGATTTCTATGGAATTGTTAAGGAAAGAAAATTGAAATTTGACATGACTGCTATTTTTAAGACGCAAATGCGCACACACAGCACTGTGTTTGAAAAAAAAATTTAAATTTTAAACGGTGTAGGAGAAAAAAACATTCTAAAGTACAATTTATGTGATACTTGATAGGATTAAAAATTTGAAATTTAGCATAGCTTTTACATTTAAGATAAAAATGCGCTCTAAGAATGGTTTTTAAAAAATTCGAAATTTAAAAGTATGAAAGTGGAAAGCGTTCTGAAATCGTTCTAAATTATGATTTCTTTCTATCGAATCGGTAGGGAGAGAAACTAGAAGTTTCACATGACTGCTATTTTCAAACGCAAATACTTGCTTAGAACAGTTTCCTAAAAATTCGAAATTTAAAAGGGTAAAGGTACAAAAATAGTTTTATAATTGCGATTTATGTCATACAGTTTGTATAGAAGCCGGCAATTTGGCATGGTGGTTACTTTTAAGATGTAAATGAAAGAACGGTTCTAAGAACGGATTTAAAAAAATCGAAATTTCAAAGAGTGAAATCGCGAAAAATTACGATTCCGATGGAATTGTTATGGTTAGAAACTTTAAATTTGACATGGCTGCTACTTTTAAGATGCAAATGCTGGCTTAGAACAGTTTTCTAAAAATTCGAAATTTAAAGGGGTGAATTATAGAGCACTTTTTGTTCTTACAAAAAGTGCTCTATAATTGTGATTCATGTGATACAGTTGGTATAAAAGTCTGGAATTTTGCATGGTGATCACATTTAAGATGTAAACTCACTAAGAACTTTTTTTTAAAAAAAGAATCGACATTTAAAATGCTGAAAAGAGAAAAATGATCTAAAAATGTTCGAAATTACGATTTATTCTGAACTGTCAAGCCAAGAATATTGAAATTTTGCGTGGTTGTTACTCTAGAGATATAAATGCTGGATCAGAAAACTTTTCTAAAAATTTGAAATTTAAAACGGTGCAGGAGAGAAAAACGTTTTAAAATTCCGATTTATGCGATACAGCTGGTACAAAAGTTTGGAAATTGACATGGTGATTACATTTAAAATGTAAATGCTGGCTAAGAACAGTTTCTGAAAAATTCAAAATTTTAAGGTTGAAATGAGCGGAAAACGGTCTAAATTATGATTTTGTTGGATTTATACGGGTTGGAAACTTGAAATTTTGTATAATGGTTACTTTTAACAGATGAACAGTATAAACAATTGATTAAAAATTCAAAATTTAAAGTGTGAAATGAGCTGAAAACTTTCTTAATTGAGGTTTATTTAGAATTGTTAGGAATAGAAGCTTTAAATTTGACATGTCTGTTATGTTTAAGACATAAATGCTTTCATAAAACAATTTTGACAAAATTCGAAATTTAAAACCGTGCGGAAGCAAAAAACGTTCTAAAATTAGGATTTTTGGGATGCTGCTGAGCGAAAAACTTGAAATTTAGCATGGTGGTTATTTTTAAGATGTAAGTGTAGGCAAAAAATTATTTCTAAAAAATTCAAATTTATAAGGGTGAAATGAGCAGGAAGCATTCTAAAAATCTTTTAAAATATGAATTATCTGAAATTGTTAGGGACAGAAACTTGAAAGTTTATATGGCTCTTACTTCAGAGACATAAATTCATCCATAGAACAGTTTTTAAAAATTTAGAATTTTCAAAATGTGCAGGAACAAAATACTACGTTCTAAAATTCCGATTTCAGTGATATAGTTGTTATCGAAGCTTGGATAAATAGAAGCTTGGAATTTGGCATGGCATTTAGGATATGAATTCTCGCTAAGAACGGTTTCTAAAAATTGCTAAATTTCAAATGAAAAATGAAATGAGCAAAAATCCTTCAAAATACATTCTGAATTACTATTTATTTGGAAATTAATTTTAGCTCTACTCATTCATTTAAGTCTTATGTTTGCATAATGCAGTAAAAGAATGAAGTTTACTCAAAATGTGACTTAATTAGTAATTTTTGAATTATATATGGCAGTAAAATTTCCTGTAATGAAAATAGACACAGAAATATCACTTGGTATATTTAAAAAAATGCGCGAGCAAAGCCGCGGTTTTGCTAGTAAGAAAATAATGATACAAATATCGAGCAAACTATACTTTTACATGTTATTTATGATACGTAACAGCAATATCCTTCAAAATAAAACATGCAAAGACACTTTAAATGTTGGCCTTTTTTTTAACACTTTCCAACCTAGTTGAAAAGTGTTTATGACTTCGGTTTGTCTGGCCGTCTGGCCGTCTGCCGTCTGGTCGTCTGCTTCTGGCCGTCTGTCCGTCTGCCCGTGCTCTAACTCTCGTAAATATGCTCGGATTGCTCTGCAATTTTTATATGTTATTGTCGTTATCTATAGCATGTTCCCTATTTCAACTGAAGTGTGTAGCACTTATAGTTTTTTTACAGGGACACTCAAAAGAATTCCGTTACATTACGGTCTATGGGGGAAAATCATTTGCGGTTTATTTTAATGATGTTACACTATTTTAAACGCATTGAAATTTATATATATCACTAAGGTGCATTAGAAAAAGCTTAATATGGAATAGGGTGTGCATAGCACTCATAGTTACTTTACAGGGACAGTCAAAAGAATTCCGTTACATTACGTATATGGAGAAAAATCGTCTGCGGTGTATTTAAATAATGTTTCATTATTTTAAACGCATTGAAATTTATATATATCACTAAGGTGCATTCATTATAAGAGGCTTACAACAGAATAGTGGGTGTATAGCAGTCATCGTTCATTTACAGGGACACACAATAGAATTCTCTACTGTCTGTTAACAATAGTTCCTGGAAGTGCGTTTTAAGTTACTGAACGCGATTTTAATTTTAACTCGCTTTTTGTCTATTACGTGGTGTGTATAAATTCTGTAGATCCTATACAGGGAAGCACAAAAGTTCGCGGACACATTTCCGTTTATTGACAGAAACTCCAGACGGAGAATTTTAAGCTGTGCTACGCGTTTCCTACCTGAACTAAAATTTAGCATCCTATGTAGTATGCATACAAATCTATAGATCCTATACAGGGTTGAATAAAAGTGTTTGGATATTTTTCTGAATGTTGTACATGTTGGAAATTCCTGAATTTATGTTTTTAAATAGGTTTCCAAATTGTTTACTTAGATGTTATATTTTAGCTTATTAATCGGTATGATTTATAAAATTATTTTGAAAGCGTTGGAAAGTGTTACATAATCTATGCTTGACGCATGATTTTTCGTTCTTGTTAATGAATAAGATAATAAAAATTTATTTTTATTCTTAAATAAGAAATACTATTTCCTGACCGCTAGTATTTCCTTCCCAAAATCCAGTCTTTTATGTTCAGATATAGTATTAGTTAGTGAAATGAAACGTGTAACGTTTATTACGAAATTCTCAATCTTTCATAACGTACAGTAGTCCAAAGGAAAAAAAAAGAAAACAAAAGAAAGGAAAAGGAAGGAAAAGAAAAGACCCCATATACAGGGTGTCCATAATTAAACGACCCTACTTTACAGTGTTCTACAGACGAAACTATTGGTCAGAAAGTTGTGAACTTTTGTGAAGGACATAATGAAGGAATGGGAATTTGTTTAAGCGAAAAAGATTTAGTTCAAAATTTCGCCACCAGATGGAGTTTCTAATGAATTAATTAAGCATTTAGCATACATTTACGACAGATTACACATTTTATTGCAACAAAAGATTTTCCACTTGACGACCATCATTTTCAGCTACCATCTGGAATCGTAAGATAGCATGTTCCAGAGTTGTATGTTATGTTGCCCGAAGTGTGATCTGGAAAATGCTAAGAACATGTCGTGAAAAAAGTTTTGTTGAACATTTTTTGTTGAAATAAAAATTTCTAAACTGTCGTAAGTGTATGATAAATGTGTAATTCATTAAAACGCCATCTGGTGGAAAAATTTTGAACTATTTTTTGGCTTCAACAAATTTACATTCCTTTATTATGTCCTTCACAAAATTTCACAACTTTCTGACCAATAATTTCGTCTGTAGACAACTTTAAAGTACGGTCGTTTAATTACGGACACCCTGTATTTTAATACAAAATTCTCCCAGAAAGAAAAAAAAATAGCCGTTGGACTGAAAATTATATATCCTTTATCTCCTTTATTATATCTCCTTTATACCTCCTCAATTTATGGTGCAAACAGAAATAAGCTTCGGGGGTTGTCTTCATACTGAAATAATAACAAACTCAGAAATTTTGAATGCGAACACTTAACTTTGAAATCTTATTTGGATTTTGTTTTTTGTAAACTTTACCTTAGAATACCAAACAGGAGGTTGCGCAAATAATAGAGATATAAAAATAAATAAAATTGCATTAAATGACATAATGTTTTATGTTAATACGAACAATTGTTTCACAACATATCCCTACTTATGTTTCATAACAATTTCTCACAAAGCTTCATTAAAAAAATATTTTTATTTTTTTAACACTTCTCTCATGTAACTATTCCAATCAACTGTCGCATTATCCCCTATACGAGGGGTAGTGCTTAAGTTTTTAATAAGTAATACAATAAATAATTTCTTACCAAGAATATATGTTTTATTGCTTCTCAAAATACTCTCTTGCAGCACCGATACAGTTTTGCATTCGACTAACCAATCATCAAAACATGTATGCCACTCGGAAAGTGGCACAGCAGAAACATGGCATTTGTAAGCTTCAATCCTTGCACGAATAACTTTTATCGGCCTAGGGTCATCTGGAAACAGCCAAACAGTCGATTGTTATTTTGCTTCTGATGCATAGGAATAAATCCAGCTTAATCCACACGTTACGATGTCGTACACATGTTTTGAGGCGCCGGAGTGTTTTTTTTTAGATATTTCTGGCTCCATTTCACACGAGCATCCTTTTCAGCTTGAGATAAATTGTAGGGGGATCCATCGGAAACACACCTTTTTCACTAATAAATAATCATCTAAAATTGAGTGCACGCGGGTCCTTGAAATGTTCAAAAATGATTTAATTTCATCATATGTCACATGCTGATCAGAAGCGATTAGTTTTCTCACAGCATCAATGTTTTCGGAAGTCACAGCACTTCTTGGTCGACCTTCCCAAATATCGTTACTGAGATTCTTACGACCGCGGGAGAATTCTTTAATCCAGTTGTAAATCGTTGCTTTAGATGGTGGTTCGTTACCAAACGTCGATTTCATACTATCGCTACACTGTTTCTGCGTCAAATCTTGTCGAAAATCATAAACAAAATCATGGCTATGAAGTCCCTTCGACATAACTGCATAATTATTTAACACTTCTCTGATTTTCTAAAAATTGCAGTAAACAAAATTTCACAGCTTTTAATGTTCTGTAAACGCAGACATTTACGTAACTGTACGAATTTTTATAAAAATCGCCAGGACTGAAAGCAGTGGTATTTTCGTTGCCAGATTCAAAAAACTTAATTACTGGCCTTCGTATCTAGTTGTTTCTTACATCATTTTATTGATGTTAATGCCTCTGCTCAACAATACATAAACCTTCAAGCAGTTACGAACCGTATTTTCGAACCGCTAATACAATTACCAACAAAGAGGCCTTTTTTTAGACTTTTTACGTTGCATCTCCATATAGCTTCTTTATTAATAACATGTAGTTTCATATCATGGTCATTTTATCATAGTTGTTTGTTGGGTAAAAAAAGCCCTCGCTTTTGATAAAATTAGATTGCATGCATCTCACTACTAGGTAAATCAAAGATTGTTTCCATATTTATAAAAATATATGCAGGAGATTACAGAAAAAAACAGCATTCAATTAAAAAAAAGGGAGAAAAAAATGTTCTGAAACATCAACGTAAAAGCAATATGCCGATAGCATAAAGACGTCATGTTTCTTTAGGATTGCAAAACCATTTGACGAGACTTTACAACCAAACATGGTTATACATCTCTGCCACTAGGCAATTCATTCTTAAGGGCCGGTATAACAAAGAAGTACCTGAGACGATTCTGAATGCATGAGGTCGGCGAGCTGAGAAAAAGTGCTAAATTTTATTTGTGTCTTTCATTTCTTTGTGCGTAAGCTAATTATCGTTAAAACTGCAATACTTTTCAATCTATTTCGTAGTGTTTAAATTTTTTTATCCTTCATATTGGCTACAAAAAATGCCTAAAAAGTGAAATTCTAAATCAGTTATGTATAATATAATTAAACTTTAACGGGGCAGAAAATGGTGAGAATTTAATTCCTCTTGAGAGACGAAAAGGTGAGATTGGTACGGGAGTACGAAATCTTTAGGTGGCCGCCATTTTATACCAAGGTGTCTCTAAATCATAAGTCTAATCGATTCCACAACCAAGTTTGGCATCAAACGTGAGCGATCCTGTCAACAATGAAGTTTCAAGTACGTGTATGCGAGTTACAACAAAAGTTACAACAATGAAATAAAGCAACAAACCACGAACGCTAAAATACGCCAGTTGGCTGTTGACACATTTATGGAAATTTCATCCTGATCAATTTATTTTTAAAACAGGTTAGAAATTGTACGTCAAACGTGACAAATGAAGTGCGTTCATACTATAGCTAGTTATATAAATATTCAGATCGTGATGATTTTTAATTCTGTGAAATGAATTATATCGTCTGCATATTAATTTCTGTAATAAAATAAGTATCTCGATCGCTTGACGATTACAACTCGGAAGCTCCTGTAACAAGAAAGCACCAATTTAAAAAAAAATTCAAATTTCTTAATAAATATTTTTATTAATATCTTCTAAAGTTTTGATTCGATTTTCATAAAATTTGAAATGTCTCGACAAAATTCTGCAAAGATAATATATCTTAAATTTCAAACCATTCGTTTGGGTGGTTTTTGCGTTGTTATATGCGACAGACGGACAGACGGACTAACTGACCGACCAGACGACGACAATAGGTGCTACGTATTTATATAATTGCAAACGCACCTAAAAAGAAAAATTACTGTATTTTAAAAAGAAATGTTCTTAAATTTATTAAGCATAAAACTAATAGAGCTATGCTTAATGTTAAGTCTAATAACTAGTAATAGTTTTATGCTAATAAACCTAAAATGTCCAAAACCAAAATGTTTATGCTAAAAAAAACCTAAATAATAATAGTGCTTAAGCTATTCCCTAAACTTAAACTATTAGTTATTAAGCATAAGTTAGTCCGGCTTGTCAACCTCACTTAGGAAACAATTTTCAGAAAATGAAAAGAATATTTATTACCTTTTGCAAAACCAATACATCGCGCAACACAAAACTCTCTTCTTATTAAAAGGAAGAATACCAACGTTATAAATGCACAAATAATACACAAACAAGCGGGTAAGTGTGATCGAAGATCGCACAAAAAGTTTCGTTTAATATTCCTTTCAAAACACTTTATACTTTCTTTAATAAATCCAAATAAATTTCATTTAGCAACAAAAAAAAAGTCATGTTTTTTAAAGTAAATATTTACCGGTTTTTTTTTCCTTTTTTATTTTTTAATATCTAAACCAGCCCGATAGCGGACGAAGCCGGCTATTATACTCTGTCATAATAATATCTGTCATAATATCTGTCATGTGGACTAAATGCGATATCTAAAAAAAAATAATTTCAAAATTAAGCATGTTGTACACTTTCAAAATGTTAAAATATGCGAATATTTCCCTAATCGGGTTTTTATCATGATTCAATACGTTCCTTAAACTCATATATTTACTATTCTTTATTACTCATATTAATACTAGCTTTGTATTATTCTCAAACATTTGAGAAATCCGTTAAACTTCGGATATGACGTCACATTAATTTTCTTTTTAATTCTCTAATGACGTGATAATAATCTACTTTCTGTTTATACACATACTTATACTCCTTGTATTATTGAAAAATCTTTGAAAATTTCCGTTTTATTACCAATATGTGTCAATAATTTTTTTATTTCATATTAATCTTTTTTTCTATTTGTGAAACTTTTTATTTCATTTTCATTTTTCACGTGGAAATCTTTCACTAGAAAATTAATTATTGTAGAAAGAATTTTATTGTGGATTTTTAATTTTTGGCAACTGCTGTAATGAAAAATGTTTAAATTTAATAGGAAAAGGCTGTTAGAATTTTGGTTTTTTATCTCTATTTATTAAAATAATCAGTTGTTTTTTTCAAATTTTAATATTTTGAGCTTCATAACAGGTATTCAGTTATATATACACAAAGTTTCAACTCTGTAAGTTATATAGGTTCTGAGAACGGCTCCGTGACAGACAGACAACGGAGCGGGAGTAATAGGGTTTCGTGAGATGAACAAAACCCTAAAAAGCAGCAAATAGCTATTTCGAATCTACAAGCGAGATTCTTCTTCAGTGCAACAAAGTGCAAAGCACAGCGTGCTAGAAGAGCCTCGTCTTGCTTATTCTAGCCCGCTGTGCTTTGCACTTTGTCACACTGAACAAGAATCTCGCTTGTAGATTCAAAATAGCTATTTGCTGCTTCTTTGTGCATTATTTGTGCATTTATAACGTTGGTATTCTTCCTTTCAATATTATTGCACAAAGGTTTTATTTGCTATTTTTATTCCTTCTTATTCTTCAAATCATGTCCTATCCCTATCACCCCTATTATAAAGGTGGACTCGATAAATTGGCACATGCGCAGACGCGCAGATGGTCGCATAATATGTGGTCTGACTGCACAAGCGTATTCTAGTTAGTGAAATGAGACGTATTAACGGATATTAGAAATAATGAAGCATTTCATAATGTGCATGCAGCGTGAATTAATAATTCCCAGTTGGCAACGAATGAAGCATTTATTACTTTTCCGGAGTTTCTATGAGTGCATCAAAAGGATTCTTATGCTTTGTTATTTTCACTTGCAAGTGTGAATGTATTCATAACAAAGAAAGTTTATTTTCATGAATAGAGTTGCTTATCCTTGAATTGTGGGGCTATTTTAAGTTTCAATTGGTGATTACACTTTTGAAGATTAGTAAGAAATATGTGAATAATCACATACATTTCGTATTTCTGTTGTCGACATAGCTTTTTCTACCTACATATAAAACGCACAACGATGAATTAGGTATCATTCGAGCGGTTTTTGAATCGGCTTCTGAGCAGTAATATTTCGTTAAAACATGCTGTTTGATTAAAAATTGCAGTTACTAATTAAAAGTTAATGAAAAAACGTATCGGTATTGCATACATAAATCAAAAGAAAGGTTTCTTTTAAATCAATGTTTCCACAGTAAATAAAATACCGTATTATATCACAAAAAATAAAAAATAGTACAAAAGAGACAAATTGTGAGGTCTCAGCACAGGTTTATTTTTTATTTATGATTAAAAATCAAAATATAAATTGAAACATTTACAAGAAAAATATACTTTTGACCGATCAAAGTAGTGGTATTTTACGTTTAGCCTAAAAGGTATGTTTTGTTATATTAGATTAAACTGTAATTTAAATGTATTTCAATTTATTTTTCTTTGTCTCGTGTTTTTCCCTAGGTGGATGACGTCATTCTGTAATGCAGTCAAAATATGATTGTTATTATTAGCTTCTTTAGTTAGTGCCTTTTTGCTATCTTTGATCAGTTTCAACTGTAACGTTGATGGAATAAATGATATGATATTCTGACTTGATTAATGTAAAGTGTCTAGCGAAAGAGTACAACTTTCCAACCAAAGCCAAAGACGAACATAGGTTGCTGCTTAGAATTATTGATGATGACGACTATGCTGCTGCTGCTGATGATGATGATGATAATGATGATCGAAGATTGATCATGTTTGACGATTGAGGATGAGGATTTTTAGTGATTTCTAGATGATCTTAGTGATTTTTTTCATAAATTTCACGCATTTTTGGGATTTCTACGCTACGAAATTACTGCATCCAGTGATTTTTTTTTTATGAGTGCGAAGCGCACATACATGCGTTTTAGGGATCTTGGAATTACCGAGTTTCACTCATTTTTGTTAATCTTACGCAACGAGGTCGCGTACCTACTACCAGAAGCAGCGAATTATCTTCCTCTTGTTGAAAACAAAGGCCTTGGTTGAAAAGTTGAAAAATTGCAGTCTTTCGGTAAACGCTTGTGATTAATGTCGTTTCCATGTATTTTGAATCGGATTTTTCTTTAAACGTTTTAACCTGCGTCTAAAAAATATTAGATATTGTTAAAAAATATATTAGAATGCAGCGCCAAAACTTTGCAAGGATCCATTGGTGAAAAGGAAAGTATATTAATGGAAGTACGCAATAACATTTCAAGATAAAGTAATACTATACATTATATATTTCTTTGAATCCATAAAAGTTACATAATATATTACAAATTAAATAAATGATATATAAAAAAAGAAATTTAAGTTTCGCGTTGGTAGAAAAATCTAGAAAAATTCGATGACAACACAAATTTTGATTGCAGATTCAAAATAAGATAATGTTAATAAAAATTAAAAAGCTTTTAAATCTTTTTTAAATATTTTAATATCATTAAAATGTATTTTAAACAATTTCTGCCCATATATCGTAATTTATCTGTCTTCTTTCACGTTGCCCTGTAAAAGAAATATAAATGCTACGCACATTATTTTCAGTTGAGAAAAGGCTATTGTGTATATTAATAACCAATGTAAATTTTGTTCAATTTCTATTAAAGTGTTTGTCCCCAGGCTTTAATGTATCTGAATTATTTTGTGTGGTCCTGTAAAAAAATGCTGTACAAATGCTACGCACTAAATTTTCAATTGGAAAAATGCTGCTCTGTATCTCAATAACATATATAGATTTTGTTGAATTTGAATTACAGTTTCTGCTTGTAGGCAGTAACGTGTCTACAATATTTTGTGAAAATATTTTATAGCAGCTTGTTTAAATATTTAGAAATCCTATATAGTTTAAACAAGTTTCAAAACATTTTTACCACGTGTCTCAACAACAAATATTTGTTTGTTACAACAATTTAAAGTAACATTTATCCTAGGTGCGTTCATAATTATATAAATACGTAGCACCTATATAGTCGTCATCTAGTCCGTCCGTCTGTGTATCTGTCCGCATATAATAGCGCAAAAACTACCCAACCGAATGGTTTGAAATTGAATATATACAATCGATGCAGAATTTTGTCGAGTGATTTTAAATTTCATGCAAATCGAATCAAAACTTTAAAAAAATGTTAATAAAAGTTTCTTCATTCTATTAAATCCTATCATATGTAATAATTAATTCAATGATATCCCATGATAGTCAATGATTCTAAGTTGCCATGGTAATTACGTCCTATTTAAGATGGAGTCATTATTTCCTTATTACTGAATTTAAAAACCGAATTTGTATACTAAAATTAATTAATTATAGCAATCATATAATCTACCGACAGTTTTTTTATTGGATGTTTCCGGAGAAATAGATATTAAATGGAAAAAGAATCTAAATATGGGTCCCGCAATGGCGCAGATGATTAAGCTCGGTTCCCGTCAAGATCACCGAAAGTGAAGCAGCGTCGACCATGGTCACCATTGGGAGGGTGACAACCTCTCTCGACTGCGGCTGTTGTGGGGGCGTGTACTTTAATAGGAGCTGGTGCACGTAAAATCTGTTCGTGGCTCCAATGTCCTCCAAATTTGAAAAACGATACCTCTGGGGGTGCCAATCCAGGTGCAGGTCTCTCATCTGGAATTGGTTCAAAAAATTAGGAAACCAGCTCTAGAAGTCCAACCTCTCTTGAGGCTCTGGCACCCCTCCTTTCAGAGAAGTGTCATGGCACTTCCTCTGACACGACAACAACAACATCTAAATATGGATTTCAAGTTCCGAAATTTTCAAAGATAGGCTTAAGTTTCCCATTGGAATTTTCAGTAAATGTCAATAAAAGATAAAAATTTTCCAACTTAAAATATACTTATTTCATTACGGAAATTAATCATTAGACGATTTAATTCATTTCACTGAAACTAGCTATAGTACAAACGCACCTCATTTGTCACGTTTGACGTACAATTTTCAACTACTTGTTTCTTCTTATCATGAATAATCTAATCTAGGTAATATCTAAACCCAATCTTTTATAATACTTGGACATTCTAGTTAGTGAAATGAGACGTGTTAACGAATATTAGGAACACCGCAGCATTTCAAGAAATGCATTCAGCGTGAATTAAGAATTCCCAACTGGCAACAATTTCTGTGTTTTATCACTTTTCGGGAGTTTCTCTTAACGCATCAAAAAGATTCTAATGCTTTGTAATTTTCGACTGCAAATGTGAATGTTACGACTACATAAAATGTTTATTTTCACGAGTAAAAGTTGCTACTTTTCCGAATTTTACGATTTATTTATGTTTTTATTTGTACTAAATGCACTAGTGCATTAAATAATCCATATATGGCTAACAACAAATAATTTAAGTTAACAAAAGTATGCAATAGAGTTTTAATAATGTAATGTCATATTTTAGACAGAAAATTAATTAAAAAGAATATTGAAGTTCTTAAGAATACAATCTACAAATACGCACCAATTTTTTCCAATGTGCTTATTTATGTGCAATTTCTATAGATTAATTATTTTAAAGTTATTGCTATACGAGTATTAAATTATAATAAAATACCTTTTATATGTACACTTGATTATCTGACTTAAAAATAAGAATTTTTCAAAACTTAATAGATATAATAATTACATGGTAAATTAAATTTTTAATTCTTTCAACTATTCTTTGGTGTCCAATGGTTGGAATATCATAGTTGAGATTTTTTCAAACAGAGCGAAAATATGCCGAGACCAGGACTCGAACCTGGGTACTTTGGTTTGCCGTACCAACGCTCTCCTTACTCAGCTGTCCCGACGATATCCTGGACTGGCATATTTCACTCTTATTTGTTGGACAAGGCTGCGAACTGCAGCGCTAATTTCATTCATCCGAGCTATAACTATAGCATTTACATGATGAATCTTGAAATCTGAATGATCTGAATTAAATATGAATGAATCTTGATTTCAAGATTCACCTTGTAAATGCTATAGTTATAGTTCGGATGAATGAAATTAGCGCTGCAATGAAATTAGCAGCCTTGTCCAACAAATAAGAGTGAAATATGCCAGTCCAGGATATCGTCGGGATAGCTCAGTAAGGAGAGCATTGGTACGGCAAACCAAAGTACCCAGGTTCGAGTCCTGGTCCCGGTATATTTTCGCTCTGTTGGAAAAAAGCTCAGTTATGATACTCCAACCATTGGATATAATTTACCTAGTTGAATATACTTTCCTCTATTCATTATATTCTTTGGTGTTTTTACATAATGCATAACATGACACATACAAGTCATACATGAGATATACAATGTAGCAATAAACACAAAAATAATTACATGGTTAATTTTGGTGTTTATACATAACATAACACATATAAAACAAATCATAATATATATGGATGTCATTGCAATGTTATTTCTATAAACTTGATTTTGTGATGGTATATTATAATAAATCGAATATTTTATAATCCCATCACTTACGTCTTTCTACTTTATTATTTAATAATAATTTAGAAAAATTAAATGCTATATAGGAATTTGGTACATTAATTACATTTAGATTAAAAACTTATGAGTATATAAATTATATAAATCATGTAAATTATGTAAATATTTATTATTAAATATTTATTACAGTTTATATTAATTCTGTTCCCTTTATTTTTGATGAAAATATCATTAACTTTAATTACCATCATTAACATTATTAATGTTTTATGATAAAGATGTTATCAACTTAAATCTCCTTATTATTAACATCGATATTTTTATTAGTAATATCATTAGAATCATTTCCCATAAACTTTATTCGAAAGAGTCAAAAATAAATAAATGAGACTAATATCTTGTAACATAACACGTCTAAACATTATTTATAAGCCTTAATAAGATTTTGTTTTTAATTTTTATTAGTAATATTATTAGCATTATTTCCTATAAACTTTATTCAAAAGAATCGAAAACAAATAAATGAGACTAATATATTGTAACATAACACGTCTAAACATTATTTATAAGCCTTAATAAGATTTTGTTTTTAATTTTTATTAGTAATATTATTAGCATTATTTCCCATAAACTTTATTTGAAAGAGTCAAAAACAAATAAATGAGACTAATATCTTGTAACATAACACGTCTAAACGTTATTTATAAGCCTTAATAAGATTTTGTTTTTAATTTTTATTAGTAATATTATTAGAATTATTTCCCATAAACTTTATTTGAAAGAATCAAAAACAAATAAATGAGACTAATATCTTGTAATATAACACGTCTAAACGTTATTTATAAGCCTTAATAAGATTTTGTTTTTAATTTTTATTAGTAATATTATTAGCATTATTTCCTATAAACTTTATTCAAAAGAATCGAAAACAAATAAATGAGACTAATATCTTGTAACATAACACGTCTAAACATTATTTATAAGCCTTAATAAGAATTTGTTTTTAATTTTTATTAGTAATATTATTAGAATTATTTCCCATAAACTTTATTTGAAAGAGCCAAAAACACATAAATGAGACTAACATCTTATAATATAACACGTCTAAATATTATTTATAAGCCTTAATAAGATTTTGTTTTAAATTTTTATTGGTAATATTATTAGCATTACTTCAAAAAAACTTTATTTAAAAGAATCAAAAACAAATAAATGAGATTAATATCTTGTAATATAACACGTCTAAACGTTATTTATAAGCCTTAATAAGATTTTGTTTTTAATTTTTATTAGTAATATTATTAGCATTATTTCCCATAAACTTTATTTGAAAGAGTCAAAAACAAATAAATGAGATTAATATCTTATAACATAACACGCCTAAACATTATTTATAAGCCTTAATAAGATTTTGTTTTTAATTTTTATTAGTAATATTATTAGCATTATTTCCTATAAACTTTATTTGAAAGAGCCAAAAACACATAAATGAGACTAATATCTTATAATATAACACGTCTAAACATTATTTATAAGCCTTAATAAGATTTTGTTTTTAATTTTTATTAGTAATATTATTAGCATTATTTCCTATAAACTTTATTTGAAAGAGCCAAAAACACATAAATGAGACTAATATCTTATAATATAACATGTCTAAATATTATTTATAAGCCTTAATAAGATTTTGTTTTTAATTTTTATTAGTAATATTATTAGCATAATTTCCCATAAACTTTATTTGAAAGAGTCAAAAACAAATAAATGAGATTAATATCTTGTAATGTAACACGTCTAAACATTTTTTATAAGCCTTAATAAGATTTTTTTATAATTTTTATTAGTAATATTATTAGCATTTTTCCCATAAACTTTATTTGAAAGAGTCAAAAACAAATAAATGAGACTAATATCTTGTAACATAACACGTCTAAACATTATTTATAAGCCTTAATAAGATTTTGTTTTTAATTTTCATTAGTAATATTATTAGCATTATTTCCCATAAACTTTATTTGAAAGAGACAAAAACAAAAAAATTAGACTAATATTTTGTAATATAACACGTCTAAACATTATTTATAAGCCTTAATAAGTTTTTTTTTTCTTAAAAAAAAAAAAAAAAAAAAAGATAGAGTTCAATAAACTTTGCATATTTACTCTTACCTGAAAAATTCTCTTAGAAATTCTTTTTCTGGGTAAGAAATTTCATTTACTTACCAGTCTCCCTCAAATATTTTATCCGATTCATCCTCTTAAATTTTTTTGTCCCTTTAAGAAAACCGTAGATCATCGAGTAAGTCCAAAATCTGTTCTTTTATACATAAAAGTACTAACTGAAATGGGACTTACTCAAAGATAATGGGAACACCAAAACATGCATTAGCGTGTATTTAAGAATTCCCAATTGGCAACGATTTCAGAGTTTATCACTTTTCTGGAATTCCCCGAAGCTGTTTAAAAGATTCAAATGCTTTGAAATTTTCGCTTGCAAATGTGAATGTAATGGCAACATTGAAAGTTTGTTTTCTTGAAGAAAATAACTACCTTGCTGAATTTCATGTTTATTTTTATTTCTGCTTGTGAAATTTTACTTATGAAAATTTTTAAACATTCCGTGGTTAATTACAAATAATTGGCAATAATGAAAGTATGTAATAGCGTTTCAATAATAGAAAATAGTGGTCGTAGCATTTTTATTTATTTGTTTATTTATTTATTTATTTATTTATTTATTTATTTTTAAGGGAAATTCAACTATTAAACATTTTCTTAAGATTAAAATCAACAATTCTCTCTAAATTTTAATTATACATACGAATGGTTTTAAGAATATGTATTTTATTGATCTTATTACTAAATTTACAATTATTAATATTCATATTTTTATTTACACGTTCACGACCACTGACGTGAATTCACGTTTTTTGGATATCCGTAACTCCGCCTACGGACGTTGCCTTTTCATTTCATATGTTGCATTCAGTGTTTCCATATCTGACGGATTATTTATTCAGAAATTCCAAATTCACACCAGAAAATTTGGAATAGTAATTTTTTTTTAAATAATTTATTCACAATATGTCTATCAATATATAAACCGAAATATCTAATCAAATGAATGAATTGTGATGATAATTCGGAACTTCTGATTAAAATAGCCGTCAGATTTGGCAACCCTGATTAAATTATTTCTCAAAAATATAACAGTATTCCTGTTTATATAATCAGTGCACTGTTCGTATAAATACCTCGATAAGAAACAGTATCATTATTTTATATATCTATTTGTAATATAATCACAAATACAGAATTATATTTGTTATATAATGGAACATATGTAAGCATAACGCCAATGACCGGGGCGAGGCTTATTGTTAAAAGGAGAAAAATAAGTATTTTCGAAAGTGTTTTAAATATATCTTTTGCAATCATGCATTCTCCACAGCATTTACAAAAATTAATAACAATTAGAGTTTAGTTTTATTATTATTATTATTATTAGCGCAACTCAAAATTTTTTAGATGATAATATTATTTAAACTAATTATAATCACTAACATTATTAATTTTATTTTAGATTAGCTAACCCGCCCGGCGTTGCCCATGCCCGAGATAATTACAATCTCAGAGAAAGGCGTTAACCCCCTCCTTCCCCATACCCGCAAATATAATGAATAATTCGTTCAAGAGAACCACCGTCACCTACATTAACGCGATCATTAAAAAAAGAATTAAATTTTTCTGATAATTAGAACATAACGAAGACGCTACGCTAAAATAGTCTGCAGATAACAAGCCTTCCTGACCTCAATTCCAAATCTATATCTTAATTAGTTACCTAAATTTTTGTTCATTAGTAAAATTTGGCAATTGTTTCCTTTCATTTTCGTAAACTAAATGGAGGGATCGGCCAGAGAAACAGATCTCTTTGTAATTCAGTTTTTAATGAAAACAGATCCCTGTCTGAAACTTTCTCGGATTGTTTTCACTGGCGCCGGCAGATTTTTGGCAGTTTTTTGCATAAATTAAGAAAAATTAACAACCTAATTTTTCAAAAATCACATAGTCACATGCAGAATTTTTTTTACAAATGCTCAGAAATTTTCAAATTGATATCTCAATTGGTTTTCTTAAAATTCGCTAATTAGTAAAATAATTTCGAATTCGTTCATTTCCGCTTGCAAATCCAATGCGCCTGTTCGTTTCTTTCGCCATTTTGATTTAAAAGATGTCATTTTAGAAGCGATGTTAATGAGAATCTAATTAATATCTTGGGTAATTATCAAAATATTAAAATTCTGAGACTCAGGTGCACATGGCCAGACCTTGGACTATCCACACCTAAATTTACAGACTTCTAGGTGGGCTAGATTTTGCTAGCCATCGCAGACAGACAAACACACACACACACACACAGAGCGAAACTTTCTATTATTAATATAGATAGTGTTTTTTATTAACATTAACTTTCTATTATCATCCGCATTATTAATACTATTATTATTAATATTATTTTCAAGTAAGTATGCTGCACAATAGGGGTGCGGCGGATGCAATGCACCAGGAACCTGCTACTATAGGAACCTCCTAACTTGACGTTTTTCACTTATAAAAAAAACTAGTCGTTGGGGGCCACCGTAATACTTACCCATCATGGATATGCATAATGTAAAATATTAAAATAAAAATGTGTAAACTACTTATAAAATGCATTGCAATTCAAATAAAATCGTGGCTTGATGACGTCACAAACTTTAAAGGCTCGATTACTGAATTGCTTGAAAGAGGTTTTTCCTTATAACTCCAAAAATAATGATCCTATTAACTAGCGGTTTATTGCATCTGATTAAGCGTCAAATTTCCAATTAAAATATATATTTGAAGTGAAATTTGGATGAAATACAGGGTCATGCAAAATCGAAGAGTGTGGAAAATAGGATTACAAATATCTCGGCAACTAATTATCCGATCGACTTCATGTTTTATGCAAAATTTATGTTTTTTTATTGTCTTTTATATTTTCTCCTTGAAATAAACAATTTCGAAAATTTTTATATACCTTTCATCAGAACGAATATTTCGAGAGTCCGAAAAAAAAATGTTCCGGTTAATCGAGGTTATTGAAATGAAATAGGCTTCTTCCCATTATTACATACTAAGTACATAGCAAATTGCAAGTCTCTATCTCAATTTGTTCGGGAGATAGAGTGTTTACAGGCACACACACAGACACACAGACGGACGGCAAAAAAAATTTTCTAAAAATATGTTTTTCGGAATCTCCAGTGTCTGAAACGTGTAAATCCGTCAAAAAAAAAAATTTCGATTTTCAAAACGATTACAAGACTTACCCTATACTACGTATGATGGGTAAGTAAAAATGAAGGAATCTAAAGATGTTTCTTGCATCCGGGTCTCTTTAAGAAGAAGGGTGTGCCGGGCATCAACGACAAACAAATCAGACACATTTTGAATAAATTATACTTTTAGAAATTATTTATTCTGAGGGAAATTATATTCCTTAAGAGCTACTTGCGCTATAACGCCTTAATAAATGTTTAAAATCATTACAATTTCTATTTTTACTTACCCATCATACGTAGTATAGGGTAAGTCTTGTAATCGTTTTGAAAATCGAAAAAAAAAAATTGACGGATTTACACGTTTCAGACACCGGAGATTCCTAAAAACATATTTTTAGAAAAAAGAAAATTGCCGTCCGTCTGTGTGTCTGTATGTCTGTGTGTCTGTGTGTCTGTAAACGCTCTATCTCCCGAAAAAGTTGAGATAGAGACATGAAATTTGGTATGTACTTAGTATGTTATAATGAGAAGAAGCTTATTGAATTTCAGTAATCTCGATTATCCTGAACTATTTTTTTCGGACTCTCGAAGTATTCGTTCTGATAAAAGGTACATAAAAATTTTCGAAATTGTTTATTTTAAGGAGTGAATATAAAAGACAACAAAAAACATAAATTTTGCATAAAGCATGAAGTCGATCGGATGATGAGTTGCCGAGATATTTGGAATCCTATTTCCACACTCTTCGATTTTTCATGACCCTGTATTTCAACCAAATTTCAATTCAAAGATATATTTTAATTGGAAATGAGACTCTTAATCAGGTGCAATAAACCGCTATTTAATAAGATTATTGTTTTTGGAGTTATAAGGATGTTTCTTTTACGCAATTCAGTAATAATTTATTTAAAGTTTATGACGTCATCAAGCCACGATTTTATTCGAATTGCAATGCATTTTATAAGTAGTTTATACATTTTTTATTTTAATATTTTATATTATGCATATCTATGATAGTTAAGTATTACGGAGGCCCCCAACGACTAGTTTTACTACAGATAGAAGAAAGTAAAAATAGAACATCGAAAATATGTACGTCTTTTGCGAACAACTTGTATATTACCTTTCTTTGAATTAATATAGTGTACTGTGGGAAAGGAAAACAAATAGTACATTCACTAAACAAACAACTTAGCTAAAAAAATAAGTCATTTACGACAGCCGTTACTTTGGTATACCGAAATGAAAACAAACAGAAAAAAAAAAAAAAAAACAAGCAACAAAATCCATTTAAGTTTTCCAGCGAACGCCGATAAGACCATTGAGAAGCGAAATAACTGTTAAATGTTCCATTTCTAATTCGTAAAATGTACATCAGAAAATGCTGTGATGTTTCTAATGTTTCCTAACGCATCTCATTCCGGTAGTTAATGTCTTTATTTGAAACGCGATATCAAAAATATATAGAAATTTTCATTATATTTTAGAGCAGCATTTATTTTCTAATATGGGATTAAGCTTTCGAAAAATGCGCATGAATGAAATTCTAATGAGGGGTAACTTCATCATTTTTGCCGATGATTTTGAATGTAGAATTGCGAGATATACAGGGTGTCCTAAATGATACGCCCTCATTTTAAACACTTAAACTGAAGATAATAAACAAACAAGACAATTTTGTTAGGTGGTACATGGTAGATTAGATGTAGAAATTTACATTAGGTAGTAGCAATGATTTTTATTTCAGGTTCTGAGAATTGGAGAAATTGTAAATGGAAAAATGACAACGGATTCTGATAAAAAGAAAAGTGCTCAGTTAAACTGATGACATTAAGCTCACAGGCTATTCACACTAATTGTATATTATATACTCTTATTTCAAAGAATAATGACCCTGGGAAAATAAAGAAATCGACAGTAAATTAAAAGTGGGGATCAGCCCCACCCCGTTCCTCCCTTTATACTTAACCAATGAATCTCCAAAACTAATCAGGGAAGCGCCTTATCACAATGAACCTATATACAAAATTTGAAGCATATCGGATAATTCTGCATTAAAAACCCCTTTTATCTAAATTGAGGGGGGATTAGCCACCCGTCTCTTCCTTTACACTTAATTAATGAATCCCCAAAACTAATCAGGGAAGCTCCTTATCACAATAAACCTACATGCAAAATTTGAAGCAAATCGGATAATTCTGCATGAAAAATTCACTTATCTAAATTAAGGGGAGGAGATTAGCTCCCATTAACCCCCTTATACGTACCAATGAACCCCCAAAACTAATAAGGGAAGCGCCTTATCACAATACAAAATTTGAAGCAAATCGGATATTTCTGTCAAGAGTTATCACGTTACGTACATATATACAGAACCTGCGGGCACATTAGCTCTTAGGCTTTATCGCCTCTGAGCTAAAATAGTACAAACCTTGTGGTGGTATGCAGAATTGGAGTCCATTGTCAGGATGGAGACCCCCGCACTGGCATTTGGGAGTTCGGAACACACTAATCTCCTAATTCCCACAAAGATGGATTAGGAGAGGTAATCCAATTCTCTGGCCATCCTCCTTAGACATCTTCCTTGCCACTCATGTGGCACATGTAGAAATGGCATGATTGCACAAACAAAACTTCATAACTGTGCGTATTCATTATTGTTTCAATCTTCTTAATGCAACACTCTGAAAACGACATTTTCAAAACTGAGAAAAAATACTCAAACCTGACTATGTCGCATAGTCAAAATGGCTCCAAATCAAAATGACTCAAGTTTGAAACATATGTATATACACATTTCTGAAAACATGCACACACTCAAGAATAATACATCATGTGCTCCTATTTGAGTATGTCCATGTTTCAAAAATGAGTATGGACTGACTTCTATGTGCTCATTTCTGAGTATTCCCATATTTCAAAAATGAGTTTAAACTGATTCTAATCATTTTTGAGAATGTTTCAAAAATGAGTATGAACTGACCTCTATGCGCTCAGTTTTGAGTATGTCCATGTTTCAATATTCTGAGTATTTCTGGTATTACAGAATTGAAAGCTTTTGGTCGTTGTATTTGAAACAAAAAGTTTCATAACAAAATGAAGACATCGATTTACTCAGATTTGAAAATTTCATTTTTCTCAGTGAACGATTACATGTTGTATTACAGACTATTCAAATAAGGGTGTTTCGTCTGGGACACCCTATATTATTTTATATTACAGTAATACCTCGGTTTTCATTTACTTCGGTTATCGTCGGTTTCGGTTTTCGTCGATTTTTTCCGAAAAAAATTGCTTCGGTTTTCGCCGGTTACCTCGGATTTCGTTTATTTCCTGTGTGTTTTTGTGCTTTTTTTATTGATTGCGGGTACTCCATCATGGAACAAAAGAAAGTTTCTTCTAAAAAACTTGTTTATTAACGTCTTGCCCCATTTTAGGCAAATCTTAATGAGAAGGCAGAAACAGACAACTTTGGACAGCTTTTTTGAGCTACATAGGTCCTCAGACTCTGAAGCTAGTCCTACTGCCAAAAGACCAAAAGCGGAAGTGACCCCAGATTCAGTGTCTTGATACCATAGCTAAGAACACTATATTAATTTCTTATTGTTTTTAGTATTAAACGCTATTACTTATTCTCTATAAAATGTGTTTTTGATACTTATTTTGGAGTGTTTAGAACGGATTAATTGGATTTACATAGATTCATATGGATATAATTGACTCGGCTTTCGTCGTTTTCGGATTTCGTAGATTGTTTTCGGACGGATTATCGACGAAAACCGAGGTATCACTGTATTTTGTTTTATATAACCGGTCTTATTTGTAGTTTTTAGCGATATTTCGAAAATATCCAAATAATTATTATTCTATCGGTTTAATTTAATTATATGACATATAAATCGTAATAAATTTAAAAAGGAATTTTAACTGTAGTTTTAATATCTCATTTATTAAAACTTGGCTTAAAACTAATGTGTGTACTTAAACGTTTGTGACAGTGGTATTTAAACACGAATTGAAATAAGCGTAATTTTTACGAAAACGTTTTATTATATCCAATGAAATAACTTTATTAAAATACCTTTTATTTCAATTGCATTTTAAGTATTTACTGCTAAATTGTTTCATAAATTTCCCTTTCAATTTTATTATAATGTTTTAATGTGTGCTTTTAGACAGACTGTTTAACATTCATTAACTAAATAACTTCACTCACAAAAATAAGCCTTATCATAACCATTACATTTGTAATCGTAAATGAAAATGACGAAACAGAACAAGCAACAAAATTCATTTATATTTCCTGGCAAATGTCAACAAAGCCATTAAAGAATCGAAATAACTGCTAAATGAAAAATAAGTATAAAAAATAAGGCTCAATATTTCTGACATTAATTGCGATTTCTGCGATATTTCCTAGTTGTTGAGAGTTTTCTTCTATTGATATAATTTAATTACTAGTTCGCCCGCCCGGCGTTAGCGAAGCTCGTGATAATAACTTTAAATAAACCACAAATTTGTATTATTTTAGGTATTTAATCCGAATTTTGTATGAATTTATATTTTTAAATGAAAAACTCACAAAAAAATATTGATATTTAGTGGTAAAAGTGGTCGTAAGAAGACATTTTCTTGTCTTTTCACGTAGTTTCGTTCCATAATTTAAAACAAGTAACATTAAAAAAAAAATTAAAGTCAATTCCTACTTAGGTCAACAAAGAAAAATTTTATTTTAGTTACTTTTTATTAAATTAAATTAAATTAATGATTTATTATTCGGAAAAACTGTATTAACATCAAGTGTCATCCACTACAAGTTTAAAAAAATGTATTTGAACTTGAGTGGATGAATAAAAAATATTTTATTAACGATTGAAAATTTTAACAAGATATATAAATATATATAGGGAGAGTGTGAACTAATAGTAGGAATTGAAAAACTAAATAGTTTTTATTGTCCAAACCCTTTGAAATTTTTAGTTATTAAACCATGGATATGTAGAAAATTTATTTTGGTCATACAAAATATAGCAAAATTTGTACATAACCACATGCAATCACATGCAATTTTTTTTATTTAAGTATTTTTGATACAAATATTTTTTATTTATATTGTATTTTTAATACAAATTTAATTTGTAAAAATATTGTTGGTTGTTAAACTTTATTTAATTCAAAAGCATTCTTATAAAAAATACAAATTACATACGTAACTTCTTTTCCTGAAAATGTGACAGTAATTTAAATGAATTATAGTCAAAAGTCATGCAGAAACCATTCTGTTGGAAGCGGGATTCGAACCCAGTTTCTCTGACGAAAGCCAGAGCTTAAACAAATGGCCTTGAGACAGTTCGGCTATGCTGACCACGTTCAAGTGTACCTTAAAATTGAACTGATTTTAGATTTAATCCCACACATGCGCAAAAACATCAAATTTGCAGTGAAAACTTCCCTCTAAAATGTAGAATGTGAAAGATCAATCGTAACGTCTTTGAGAAGCCAATAATTCCCATAGTTTTAGTATCACACTGTTAAAGTTTTAATTTAAATGACTTTAAAAATTGTTGAAAATAATGTGCAGTTTAAACTTTTGTATTTTCCAACATTTGGAGCAATGGTTCAATCGTAGCTCCAAATGTAGATGACAAGCAACTCTCTCGAAATCTACCTGTGCCTGTAGGCAGAGCCGTCAGAGATTTTTGTACTTATGCTACATACTTACAATAGCATTTTAAAATAAATTTTCTTTTTACAAAAGTTAATATTGGTCCATTCACTATTTCCAATGAGTTACACTTTGAACAAAAAGAAAAATTAGATATTATGACCCTTAAACAGTGTATGTATTTGTACACATTTTTTTTTAAACAAAATATTATACTGGGAAATTAAAAACAAATATCACTCACTAAATAAATAACTTAGTTAAGAAAAAGCCTTTTATTACATTCGTATTCGTAAGTGAAAATGACAAACCAGAACAAGCAACAAAATTCATTTATGTTTTCTGGTGAATGCCTATGAGGCCATTAAGAAGCGAAATAACTGTTAAATGTTCCATTTCTAATTCGTTAAAAGCACATCACAAAATGCTGTCATGTTTCTAATGTTTCTAGGTCCCATTCCGATAATAATACCTTTATTTGAAAACGCATAATATCCAGAATAAAGAAATTTTGATTATGTTTTAGGGTTGACATTTATTGTCTGTCTTGGGATTAAGTATTCGAAAAATGCACATAAATAAAATTCTACACCATGGTAACTTCAACACTTGACGACCATTTTGAGTGATAAATAGGAAGTAATAAAGATTTCGTTCTGTCTAAAGACATTAAATGCGAGTTCTGAAATAATTTCAGAGATATATAATGTTCTGTTGGTGTAATTTAATTATGTGTAATATTAGTTCAAATGAATTTGAGAAGGATTTTAAACTATAGTTTAATATCGTATCATTAAAGTTTGGTATTTAAATGACTTTGAAAATTTTATTGAAATTAATTTGTAATTTAAGCTTTAGTTAAATAGTGAAGAAATAATGGGTTTATTTCACTTACCCATCATACGTAGCATAGGGTAAATCTTGTAATCGTTTTGAAAATCAAAAAAAAAAAAAAATGACGGATTTACACATTTCAGACACTGAAAATTCCGAAAAACATATTTTTAGGAAAAAAAATTTGCCGTCCGTCTGTCTGTGTGTGTGTCTGTGTGTGTGTCTGTAAACCGCAAATTTTTGACGGATTTACACGTTTCAGACACTGGAGATTCCGAAAAACATATTTTTAGAAAACAATTTTTGCCGTCCGTCTGTCTGTCTGTCTGTCTGTATGTGTGTGTCTGTAAACGCTCCATCTCCCGAACACATTGAGATAGAGACTTGAAATTTGGTATGTACTTAGTATGTAATAATGGGAAGAAGCTAATTGAATTTCAGTAACCTTGATTATCCGGAACTAGTTTTTTCGGACTCTCGAAATAATCGTTCTGATAAAAGGTACATTAAAATGTTATTTATTTTAATGAATGAATGTAAAAGACAATAAAAAAAAACATAAATTTTGCATAAAGAATTAAGTCGATCGGATAATGAGTTGCCGAAAAATTTGTAATCATATTTTCCACGCTCTTCGATTTTTCATGACCCTGTATTTCATTCAAATTTCAATTCAAAGATATATTTTAATTGGAAATCAGACGCTTAATCCGACGCAGTAAACCGTTAGTTAATGCGATTAACATTTTTGGAGTTATAAGCATGTTTGTTTTACGCAATTCAGTAATGGAACATTTGAAGTTTATGATGTCATCGAGCCACGATTTTATTCGAATTGAAATGCCTTTTATAAGTAGTTTACACATGTTTTATTTTCATTTTTTATATTATGCATATCCATGATGGGTAAGTATTTCGGTGGCCCCCAACGACTAGTTTTAAATAAAATACACTTTGCTCACTATTTGTCACCAGTATTGTCTTTATGGATATTCCGGCGTTGGACCGAGCAGAGGATCTCGATTTAAAAGATTTTAGATGAATCTGGGTGATTATAATTTCTTGAAACTCTAAAAATTTTAAATATAGTATATATATTACAAAATTCAAAATTCCATATGTTATTAAAATTATTCCATAAAAATCTACCCTTCTAAATTCATTCTACAACCCTGGTTTATTATTTTTTTCCTATATTAAAGAATATTCCATTTATTTCTGTATATAAATATCTTTTTAAAAAAAATTGCATAAATTCCTATTTTATTCCCCATAATGTCTAAAGTCACTTCCCGTGTTTGTTTTTTCTTCAAAAAACTTTTTTATATCCCAAATCGTGAAGCCGAATTCATTCTGTTAAAGCATTTATCACTTTTATACCATTTCTTTTTTCCTCTTTTTTTTATTCCATAACTCGATTTCCCGCGCTTTATCAGCTAGGACGGTTCACTTCAATTTTATGCCGCGTACAATAGAATCCCGCAGGCTAGTAACACGCTAATTGGTTAAATTACCCTTGCATTGGCGAAGAGATTCTTACCCCTCGCCAGTTTAAAACGAGACGCATCAGCTCGGAGCACAGAATTTTTGTTGATTTTGAATTGTCTAAAAACTATACTACTAGTAGCGAGAGAATTATTGTCTTCGAATTCACTCCTTCTTCTAACATATAAAGTTTACTTGATATTTTTGTAAGATGTCCATGAAAATATGAAAATATTCTAAATACGTATAATTTATATAAGTTACTAAAGTCTTATCAACTCCATATCGGCATTTTCTCATCTAAAATCTTCTACATTCACCGGCCATTCCGAGTACTGCCAATTATGAATTATTTGACCGGATACAATGATAGTTACCTCAGAATGTGTAACAGGTTATCGAGAATGATAACATCAAGTTAAATGGAATGCTTGTATCGTCACATGTATAGTTAGAATTTTAGTTAATTGCAATGAAAAGGAGTAAAAAAAAAACTTATCTAATTTTTAGTGTTATTAATGCCATTATTAATAACCATAAGAAATTGTTCAGAGAAATTTTGTTAATTTGAACTATTCTATCGCATATTATAATATATGTATTTAACGATTATTTGGCAGCATCTAAAAAAAATTAAATAAAAACATCGAAACACACATACACAAACATATATATACATAAACAGTCAAACCTCGTTAGTAAATCCCCTGGATAAAACGTCACTCCGCATATTACGTCATGTTTCAGAGGTTCAGGTCATCCTCATACGACTTTTCACATACTGCATTCCGCTTATTGCATCACTACGAGCAGGGAAGACCGAGCTATGCTCGGTCAAAAATAACTTTGAGTTAAAATATCATGACCCATGACCAAAATGACCCACTAATAAAATTTTCTCGAACATGTAACCAAGCCCAATTGTCTTCTCGTGCCCGAAACCCGTAGGATATAAAATTTAATCAAAATAGTCTGAGCCGTTTTATAGATAAAATTAGCTTGATCCACAGTGACTCAAAAATGACCCACTAATCGGATTTTCTCGAGCATGTGACCTAGCCCAATGATTTTCTCCTGTCCAAAAATCATAGGATACTAAATTTAGTTTAAATTATCTGAGCCGTTTTTAAAATAAAAATAACTTGACCCATAATGACCCATGACCAAAATGACCCACTAATCGAATTTTCTTGAACATGTGACCTAGCCAAACAGTCTAATCGTACCCGGAAATCGAAGGATACAAAATTTAGTTCAAATCGTCTGAGCCGTTTTTAAGATAAAAATAGCTTGACCCATAATGACCCATGACCAAAATGAACCACTAATCGAAATTTCTCGAACATGTGACCCAGCCCAATAGTCTTCGCGTTCCTTAAACTATAGAATACTAAATTTAGTTTAAATTCGCTGAGCCCTTTTTAAGATAAAAATACCTTGACCCATAATGACCCAAGACCAAAATGACCCACTAATCAAATTTTCTTGAACATGTGACCTAGCCCAACAGTCTTCTCATGCCCGAATACCGTAGGATGCAAAATTTAGTTCAAATCGTCTGAGCCGTTTTTAAGATAAAATTAGTTTGACCCATAATGACCCACTAATCGAAATTTCTCGAACATGTAATCTAGCCCAATAGTCTTCTCGTTCCCTAAAACTGTAGAATACTAAATTTAGTGTAAATTCTCTGAGCCGTGTTTAAGATAAAAATAACTTGACCCATAATGACACATAACCAAAATGCCCACTAATCTAATTTTTTGGAACATGTGACCTAGCCCAACACTGTTCTCGTGCCTGAAAACCATAGAATGCAAAATTTAGTCTAAATAGTCTGAGCCGTTTTTTAGATAAAATTTGCTTGACCCACAGTGACCCAAAAATGACCCACTAACCCAATTTTCTTGGACATGTGACCTAGCCCAATGATTTTCTCGCGTCCGAAACTCGTAGGATACAAAGTTTAATCAAAATCGTTATATCTGTTTTTTAGATAAAATTAACATGACCCGTGTTGACCCAAAAATGACCCACTAATAGAAAGTTCTTGAACATGTGACCCAGCTCAATAGTCTTCTTGTGCCCGAAAACGGTAGGATACAAAATTTCTTCAAAATTGTTTGAACAGTTTTTTAGATACAATTAGCTTGACCCTGACGACCCAAAATGACCCACTAATGGAATTTTCTCGAACATGTGACCTAGCCCAATGGTTTTCTGGTGCCCCAAAACGGTAGGGTACAAAATATCGTCAAAATCGTTAGAGTCGTTTTTAAGATAAAATTTGCATAACCACTCGCACACACACACACACAAGATTTGCTCGCATTAGAATTTATGTATGATTTTTGCAACCACTCCGCTTAAGACGTCACTTCTAAGAGTACGACAGGCGAACTCAGCCCTATTTCTTTGTCAGGGTTTTTATTTATTATCTCCAAACAATAACGAAAAATCATGCATCAAGCATAGATTATGTAATACTTTCCAACACTTCCAAAATAATTTTACAAATCTTCACCGTTTAAGAATGTGAAAGATGATATCTAAGAAATTTGGAAAAAGTATAACATAAAATGGTATTTCTCTATTATCCCGTTGACAACTTTTCATAACAAAAATCTATCGCCAAACTGTAACGCCAAATAAACGGGAGAACGTTGCCATTGGAATATCAAAATAAATAGATAAAAAAAAATATAGGAATTTAAGGACACAATTGTTATTTTAATTAATGAAATATCTAATAAATCAGTAAAACATAATGAAAAATACACGAAAATGTCGAATTAAAAACCACTTGATGACATAACAAACACGTATAATGCTTCCGTCATCAAGTAAATGGGACTGCATTTTTGGCGTTTAATCTTACAGTTTGGCGATAGCTTTTTGTTACGAAAAATGGTTATCGGGATAATAGATAAGTACCCATAAAATTAATATTGTTATTTTAAGGCTTGATGCCGATAATATTCTACAAAATAACATATCATTACTATGAATTATACCTATGAAGCTCCTCTGATGAAGCCATAAAATATCATACTTTCATATTTTTGTATTTTCAATCTACTGTGTTTAATTTTTCTATTTTATCTTCCATTTATTTTTACACATGCGATTTCATTTCAATTATATATATATACTAGCTGACCCGCCCGGCGTTGCCCGAGCCCTTGTAATAAACTTAAATCTCTTAAAAAATGGAACTCTGGCCACGGTCTACGATGGCTTCGGAACCGTATACCCGGCATGCTCGTACGCTCTAGAAAATCTGTTATTTCCCCCTACCACCGCCAGGGGAGTATTCTGTTCTAAGCAAACCTCTTTCCGAACGAACTTCTGAGGCAGGTCCCCGCTGCCTACGTTACTGTATAGTAGGCGCACAACAAAATTGAGCTGGTTTCGAGAAGATTGGAACATTATTAGCCCAGTTATTGTAATAAGGCACAGTTAGAGAAAATAACCTTGAGTGAGGTGCCGAGAGGAGGGGATGTTCGAGGAGTGTCCTTCAGAAAATGACTAATTAGGAGGCCCACTATGCATGCATAAAAATTCGTTCGTTTTGTTAAGCTAGGAACTTAATTACAAAGTTGGCTTAAACTCTTATTTGTAAATAGTGGTAACCGCTACTCATAAATTTAATTTAATGTTATAAAGTGTGACTATTAAGTTAAATATAATGTTTGGAATCACTTGCGTTGAAATCGGAAAGATAGTTGCTGAGATATAGAAACGGGGCATAGTTAGAGAAAAACCTTGAAGGAGGAGCCGGGTGGGGAGGGTTGTTCAAGTATCCTTCAGCAAATGACTAATTAGGAGGACCACTATGCATCTTTCAAAAATCGTTCGTTTGCTTAAGCTTTGAACTTAATTACAAATTTGGCTTATACAATTATTCGAAAATAGTGGTAACCGCTACTCATAAATTTAGTTTAATGTTATAAAGAGTGACAATTAAGTTAATTATAATGTTTGGAATCACTTGCGTTGAAATCGGAAAAATAGTTGCTGAGATATTGAAACGGAGCATAGTTAGAGAAAAAAACCTTGAAGGGAGAGCCGGGGGGGAGGGGTTTTTCAAGTGCCCTTCAGCAAATGACTAATTAGGAGGACCACTATGCATCTTTAAAAATTCGTTCGTTTGGTTAAGCTTTGAACTTAATTAGAAATTTGTCTTAAACTATTATTCGTAAATAGTGGTAACCGCTACTCATAAATTTAGTTTAATGTTATAAAGAGTGACAATTAAGTTAATTACAATGTTTGGAATCACTTGTGTTGAAATCGGAAAGATAGTTGCTGAGATATGGAAACGGAGCATAGTTAGAGAAAAAAAACCTTGAAGGGAGGACGGGGGGGAGGGGTTGTTCAAGTGTCCTTCCGCAAATGACTAATTAGAAGGACCACTATGCATCTTTCAAAATTCGTTCGTTTGCTTAAGCTAGGAACGTAATTACAAATTTGGCTTAAACTATTATTCGGAAATAGTGGTAACCGCTACTCATAAATTTAGTTTAATGTTATAAAGAGTGACTATTAAGTTAAGTATAATGTTTGGAACCACTTGCGTTGAAATCGGAAAAATAGTTGCTGAGATATGGAAACGGAGCATAGTTAGAGAAAAAACCTTGAAGGAGGTGGGGGGGGGGCGGGATGTTCAAGTGCCCTTCAGCAAATGACTAATTAGGAGGACCACTATGCATCTTTCAAAATTCGTTCGTTTCCTTAAGCTTTGAATTTAATTACAAATTTGGCTTAAACTGTTATTCGTAAATAGTGGTAACCGTTACTCATAAATTTAGTTTATTGTTATAAAGGGTGACTATTAAATTAATTATAATGTTTGAAATCACTTGCGTTGAAATCGGAAACATAGTTGCTGAGATGTGGAAACGGAGCGGAGTTAGAGAAAAAAACCTTCAAGGACGGGCCGGGGGGTGGGGGGGATGTTCAAGTGCCCTTCAGCAAATGACTAATTAGGAGGACCACTATGCATCTTTAAAGATTGATTCATTTGGTTAAGCTAGGAACTTAATTTGAAATTGGGCTTAGACTATTATTCGGAAATTCTGGTAACTGCTGTCTAGAAATACACCTTGAAGCTTAAATGTAATTAGACCCTTTGCTCCTCTTCATTCCCGCAAATATAAAAAAAGAATCTGTTAAATAAAGTTTTCTGTATTAACAATCTCCATCATAATAATAAATGTCATGTTAAAAAAAAAAAAAAAAAAAAACGACTAATTGTCATGAAGAAAAATTTGCCTGGAAAATATTTTAATCAGTGGACGTATGTGTAATTTGTCATGTACAGGTGGCGCGGCAGTCGCATAGCTCTACGCTGATAACTTCAATCCATATTGACACTATTTAGTTAGAAATCCATATTTATGCATCGCTACTCTGGTTTATTTAATTACTTCTGTGAAGAATCGATGCAACCAACCAGTGAACCAACCAACCCAAGAGAATAAAAGTGTATTTTTTATGAGAGTTCTTTGTGGATATTAATTAATATTTCAGTAAATATAATTAAAATATTAAAATTCTGAAGTAATGGTGCACCAGGAGAGGGTTTGGACTACCTAAATCTAAATTTGCAGCCTTCTAGGTGGGCTAGATTTTTCAAGCCATCGCCAACAGACACACAGAGCGAAACTTTCTTTTATTAGTATAGATATATATATATAGACAGAGAGAGGGAGCTAATCATTAAATATTTAAAAGCCAAAATGGACTATAAACAAGAACGAAACATTATGCGTCAAGCATAGATTATGTAACACTTTCCAACACTCCCAAAATAATTCTAAAAATCTTTACCGTTTAATAAGGTGAAAAATGATATCGATATGATCAATGATATCGATATCGATGAAAGATAAGGTGATGATGATTTCAATTCTAGATATGCGCGTTCAGCAACTAAAAACGCACTTCCAACATTTAAGTAAACAAAAGGATGAACGCCCGAAAACTCAGCTTTCGCTTTAGAGTATAAGTGCAATCCCGCGGGGAAGATATCTAAGTAAACAATTTGGAAAACGCATAATATCTAATTATAGGAATTACCAACAATATTATATAATATCCGAATTATTTTGTGAAGCCCTGTATATGATCTATAGATTTGTATATATACTACATAGAATGCTAACTTTTAGTTCAGTTAGGAAACGCGTAGCACAGTTTAAAATTCCCCTTCTGGAATTTTCGTCAATAAAAGGGAATGTACTCGAGAACTATTGTACTGCCCTGTATACGGTCTATAGAATTTACACACACTAAGCAATACACAAAAAATGAATTAAATTCAAAAACGAGTTCAGCAACTAAAAAATGCACTTCCCGCAATTATTCTTAACAGACAGTATGCCGAATTATTTTGTGTGTCCCTGTAAAGGAACTATAAGTGCTATGCACATCATATTCTGTAATAATCGTCTTATAATGCACGTCAGTGATATATATCAATTTCAATATGTTTGCAATTGTGTAACACCATTAATAT